>KI669501.1:0-630019 GCA_000507405.3 Kwoniella heveanensis BCC8398
CCCCATCAATCCGTGTACAATAAGAATGCATCCATCCCCCCCCCCCCTCCCTTCGCCTTGACTGAGTCCTTCTTTTCCCCCTTCTGCTTCTGAGTACCACAATTCTCAAACCCGATTACTGACTGCTGCAAGTGAAAGCTTGATACGTTGAGCTGGCCTGATAACGAGCTCATCACCGCTCCAGTCACGAACAATCATACATTCCTCTTCCTGATCTATCTCTTCTTCGCATCATGTCATTCCACCTGACACGCAGGGCGACGAAGCTTGCTCTTCGAGCGTCGCTCTCGGCTCCTTCTTCCCGATTCTTAGTCACCTCAACGCGTGCCCTTCGACCGCTCCCTACTTCTCCCGCCCAATCATCCACGACAGCCGTACAGCCCCACCCTCATCCTCCATCGGCGTCGTTCCACCCGGAACCCACTTCCATCTTCACACCCCTGGATACTTTTATGCCCCGTCATATCGGCCCAAGGCAGAATGACGTCGAGTCGATGCTCAGCACGCTCGGGTACAAGAGCATGGACGAGTTTGTAGATGCGACTATCCCCCGAAACGTGCGGATCGACGAGTTGACGGATAAGGACAACGGGAAGAATGGGATCAGGCCCTTTAGCGAGCTCGAGCTCGCCCGACGAGTCGAGGAGGTTGCGAGTCTCAATAAGGGCATGAAGAGCTATATCGGCATGGGGTGAGCTAAACACCTTCATCTGGATTCCTTATCACGCCGAGTTCAGAGCTGACAGCCTATCGACATCACAGATACCACAATGCCATCGTCCCTCCAGTGATCCAGCGAAACGTGAGTACCTGCACTGTGACAGATAAGTTCAGCTAAACCAGGGTCGAAATTGAATTTGATCGTTTGTTTCTCTCGTTTGCAGATCCTTGAAAACCCGGCCTGGTACACCGCCTACACGCCCTATTCTCCCGAACAGTCCCAAGGCCGACTCGAGTCCCTCATCAACTTCCAGACCGTTGCCATCTCTCTTACCGGTCTGCCCATCGCCAACGCATCATTGCTCGACGAAGCGACCGCCGCCGGTGAAGCCATGGCCATGTGTCTCGCTTCTGTCCCCAAGAACAAGCTTGCCAAGGGCAAGAAGGTCTTCCTTGTCTCTCCCTCTGTCGCGCCCCAGACCATCGCTGTCCTCGGAACAAGGACCAGTGGATTCGGCGTAGAGTTGAAGGTCGCCGAGAGCAACGAGACCTTCCTCCAGGAGGTCGAAAGCTTGGGTGAGGAGAAGCTCATGGGAGCGCTCGTTCAGTATCCCGACGTAGACGGTGCTATCGGTGACTGGGCCGAAGTCGCCACCAAGGTGAAGAGCACAGGCGCAAAGATGGTTGTCGCGAGTGACTTGCTCGCTTTGACCATGCTCAAGCCTCCTGGAGAATGGGGAGCCGACATCGTCTGTGGTAACTCTCAGCGATTCGGTGAGTAGCATCCATCGCTACTCACTTAGAGCTTGATGACAATACAACCTGGTTCTGACCTTCTTTCCTCATTGATTTTCAGGTGTACCTGTCGGATATGGAGGTCCACACGCTGCCTTCTTCGCTTGTACAGACGATCTGAAGCGAAAGATGCCCGGCCGACTGGTCGGTCTGAGTAAAGACTCTCGAGGTCTCCCTGCCTATAGATTAGCCTTGCAAAGTAAGCTCAGATCAGCTTGCAGCTCATTGTCTGGCTGGCCACAGATCCACTGACTCCCACTGATCCACTGACTGCCATAGCCCGAGAACAGCACATTCGACGAGAGAAGGCTACTTCTAACGTTTGTACCGCGTGAGTTGATCGTTGTTTACATTTGAGGGATTCCCCTATTGACGCCACCTCGTAGCCAAGCCCTTCTCGCCAACATGGCTGCCATGTACGCTGTATATCACGGTCCTGAGGGTCTTCGAAAGATCGCCGGCAAAGTCCACTCCCTCACTCGAATCCTTGCCGAATCTGTCACTTCCCTTGGCTTCACCATCACAAACAAGACTTTCTTCGACACCCTCACCATTGACGTCTCCAGTGCTAGCGTAACCGCTGCTCAGGTTCACGAAGCGTCGGTGAAGGCCGGTATCAACTTCCGATCCATCGACGACAAGACCATCGGTATCACTTTGGATGAGAGTGTAGGCCCTCTCGATCTCACGGATATCGTCAATGTCTTTTACGCTGTCAAGGGACAGAATCCCGTAGAGCCCGAGGTCCTCGAGGAGCTTGCCCAGAAGATGGAGTTGACCTCTGCTTCTGTCGCATCACCTATCGCCAACCTGGCCCGAACGACCGATTTCCTTCCTCAGGGCGTGTTCAACAGGCACCACTCCGAGACCGACATGCTGCGATACATGATGCATCTCCAGGAGAAGGACTACTCCCTTGTCCACGGCATGATCCCTCTCGGTTCTTGCACCATGAAACTCAACTCGACCTCATCTATGGTCCCGCTGTCGAGAAAGGAGTTCGGCGGTGTGCACCCCTTTGCTCCTCAAGACCAGGCCAAGGGCTACGAGGTGCTCATCAAGGAGCTCGAAGAAGACCTTTCCCTTGTTACTGGTTACGATGCCACCTCCGTTCAACCCAACTCCGGAGCTTCAGGTGAATATGCCGGTCTCCGAGTCATTCAGGCGTACCACGAATCCAAGGGGCAGGGCCACCGAGATGTTTGTCTTATCCCCCTTTCTGCACATGGTACCAACCCGGCCTCGGCAGCCATGGTAGGCTACAAGGTAGTACCTGTCAAGGCCCTGAACGACGGTTCGCTCGACCTGACCGATCTTAAGGAGAAGGCCGAGAAGCACAAAGACCAGCTCGCTGCATTCATGGTCACTTACCCTTCGACTTTCGGTGTCTTCGAGGAAGGTATCGAAGAGGCTTGCCAAATCGTTCATGACAACGGCGGTCAAGTCTATGTCGATGGTGAGTGCAGATTCTGCACATCAATTTGGGGTGATTTGTGCTAATCAGGCCTTCTGATGGTGCAGGTGCCAACTGTAACTCTCTCGTTGGACTAACAAGTCTGGGTCGAGTCGGCGGTGACGTCTCCCACACTAATTTGCACAAGGTGAGCTAGAACACAGCTCTTTTCATCTTGCCAAAAATCGATCTGATAATGTCCGCTTCCAGACCTTCTCCATCCCCCACGGTGGTGGTGGACCTGGTGTTGGACCCATCTCATGTAAATCCCATCTTGCGCCCTTCCTTCCCACCCACCCTATCATACCTACCGGTGGTTCATCGCCCATCCCCGCCGTTTCAGCCGCTCCTTACGGTTCAGCATCGATCAACACCATCTCCTGGGCGTACATCAAGATGCTCGGCGGTGAGGGCTTGACCCAAGTATCCAAATTGGCTCTTCTCAATGCCAACTACATTGCTGAGCGACTCAGGCCTTACTACAACATTCGGTTCACCAACAAGAACGGCCGAGTAGCGCACGAGTGTTTGATCGATCTTGGTGAATTCGAGAAATCGGCGGGATTGAAGGTCTCAGACTTCTCCAAGCGATTACAAGATTACTCCTTCCACCCTCCTACAGCACAGTGGCCCATCTCTACCTGTTGGTTGATTGAGCCTACTGAGTCCGAGCCCAAGCACGAGCTTGATCGGTGAGTGACGATGTTTTGCGTCCGATTGTGATTCGAACGCCCTGCTGACTGCGTATATGTGCGTGCTTTGGGCTACTTGCCTCTCCAGTTTCATCGACGCGCTCATCTCCATCCGAAAGGAGGTTGACGAGATCGTATCAGGCTCGCAGCCCAAGGAAGACAACGTCTTCAAAAACGCTCCTCACCCTCTGAGTCTCTTGACAGAAGACAAGTGGGACCGACCGTACTCTAGGGAGAAGGCTGTCTTCCCCGTCCCCGGACTGAAGAAGAGCAAGTTCTGGCCCACCGTCGGAAGGGTCGATGATGGTGAGTTGGCGTCTTTGGTTAAGACGGGATTCTTTCGAGTCCGACGGTCTTCTGAGTGGTATGCCAGGCAGCTGACATCGAGTCTTTCTCTGTATAGCTGCCGGTGATCTCAATCTCGTCTGCGAGTGTGGTACCGTCGAAGAGTACGCCTAGGTGCAGCGGCCAGTCGGTCACCCAGCTCCCCGGTCTTTTGACGATTCGTTATCCGGGTGTTTCGTGTTAGACGCGAGTGAGCCTTCAACGGGCCACGATCGAACATGATGTATTGTACATTAGTGGTATCCCAGTTTTCATATCTTCATCTATAGACAATCATGCTGTTCTTTGCTTGATGATTTTCGCAATAGACCTTTTTCTGGATTTCACTGGTTTGGTTAGTCTTAGTCTCTTTTTTTCGTTGTCTCTCACGTTATCCACTGTTGTTCAACCACACATAATAAAAACGTTTACAGTAATCAGCATTCTCGTCGATCACAATCAAGTCCACACATAAAGTTACTCGCTCGCATCGGCAATTCAACCTTGCATATATATACATGTATACATGTAATCCGAACCATTCCAGAAAGACAATACCCCCCTCTTGCCATATCACCCTTTCGGACCGAACTCTGCTCTTTCTCCCCCTCTTGCTATTCAGCGAGTGGGCGGGTCCTTGTGAGTCGGAAGATCTAAGTTGGGATGATTTAACCTATAACACCCACCCGTTCATTCACTTGATGTAATGATTGGTCGACTACATGGATGTCATATACACCAGACACCTAGGGAGAAATGAAATGCGGATTTCCAACAATACAGTGAATGATCTGGACCTGAAGAGGAAGGCAACCAGCCAACTCTCCTGCATTTCTCTGAGTTGCAGTACCGGTGCATGTCGCATGTTGAATGTTGTTTGTTGTTTGTTGAATGTGCACACCCAAGCTTTTGTGATGTTGATGTGTCGGGTCTTGAGATCACAAGACCCTTGAGGGTCAGAAAGAGCCATGAGAAGGGTGACGACATAAAAATGATGGCACGATGTATTGTTCGTTATTCATGATTGTATGTGATGGATGGGAGACCGCCTGGCCTACTGACTGATGGCTACAATACTGTTCAGCTTCTTTCAAGGATATAACTTGATACAAAATCAAGACGAACATGACCGACTCGTATCCAATACGTGTGTGAACGGTGGGATGGTACGATAATGAACAACACAGTGGGTTTCATGACCTAACCTGATCTGGCCTAGTCCTAGTCCTCTCGCTCAGTCATGTATACAAGATAGAGAATGCCATCTTCGACGATGGTTCCTCCCGTCTCGTCTTAGGCTCCATTTAGCCTGATCTCATGCGTCACAGGTTTCCCAAGACCGCCTCCACCTATATCGAAATCCATTCCCATCCCCATGCTCATGCTCATATCCACGTCCACATTCATCATCACGCCGTCCATCAGGACGTGACCCTCCTTCCCGGGGCCCATGCCTCTCTGCGTCGGATCATAGCTCAGCTGGAGCATCCCGCTCGATACGAGGAAATCGAAGATCCTCCCTGACTTATTCACGTCGATCTTGAGCATCTTCCGAGCATCCCTGCGCTTCAGATAGCCGTGGCGGCGTTCGTTCTCGCGAATGTACATCTCTTTGATCAGAAGATACGGCTTCGGCAGGACGCGCAGAGAGGAGCAGAGCGATTGCTCTTCCTTTGAGAGAAGGTCGAGGGAAGCTGCGTTGGCCAAGTTGAGAGGAGCAGGTGGTTTGCGACCGCCTCCGGCGGCTGCACCGACATGCGTAGCGGCAGCGGGAACGACGCGAGGGGTAGCCTCGCGCGATTTTGGATCGGGTCCGCCGGGAGGAGGGGTACCAAAGCCTCCATGCAAGAATCGATGTTGACCCGCATTCACACGACCGCCGGTGATAGGTATCTCAGGTCGATCACGTTGTACAATCGGTCGGTATCCGGCCTACACAAGACAAGTCAATGAGAGGAAGAAAATGGATCAGCTTGAATCTTCTTACCGCCCACAGTCACCAAACAAAGTCTACACGACTTACCCTTGCCGCCTTGGCATTGTCGTAGGCTTCGGCTTCAGCACACGTGGTGATGCCCATCCTTCGATATTCCTGCAGCTCTGCTATACGTTTGCGCAGATTTTGCTCATCTGCAGCAAAAAGATCGTCAGTGGATTGGGTTGGGAGGGGCATGTGGAATCTGAGATTCTATTGCAGGAACAAGTTTCCTTCCAAACTCACAGATCAGACCCTCGATTAACACCTCAAAGTCCTGTGCTGTCTGCAACTTCGCGAATACCTTATAACGCTGTATCAACTCTTTCTCCTCCTTCGGACGTTTTCTCTCCATTGCTTGGATCTGTGAGCGTAAAATGATCAGCTCAAACGTCAAGTGGACAACCGAGACAGTATGCTGGACGCCGTCTCGCTTGGACAGTAGGTGGTCTAGCCGATAGTCGGTGCGTATGTAAAGATCAAATGAGGCAATCATAGCAAGGCTCACCTTCTTGTGCTCGGTCAAGCCTCTGTCAAAGATGATCTCCTTGGCGTCCAACCTCTTGTCCAATTTCGAAAAGTAGATATCCAGCATTGCCAACTTGACTTCAAGTTCGTCTTCGTCCTCCACATCCGCTCCAGGAGGCGCTGTGGCTTTTCCTTTTCCTTTCGCTTTATCTGTCTTGTTATCTCTACCTTGCTTTGATGGTGACGAAGAAGGTCCGGCGACAGCGTTCTCGGTGATTTCCGGCCCGATCTCCTCTGCTTTTGCCACCTCTTCTTGGGGCTCATCCTTGACGGACGCATCGCCCTCAACCTTGCTTTTCTTCTTTTCCTTTCCATCCTCGCCCTCTCCCTCTCCTTCCTCGTCTTCATCTTCTTCGTCCTCATCCTCCTCGTCAGGCGGTCGTGTGACGACAGCTTCCGGCTGCTCATCTCCTCCGTATTTATAGACCAAGCCGAACTCCATATCTTTCACTGCCATCTCAGCGTCGTTATCCACCTCGTGCTCGAATTCTAAACGTCCAGGCATGTAGCCTGCCACTTCGTGATTTGTGGGTGCAGATACGAGGGGAGCGGCATTGGGAGGTGGAAGGGCTAAATCATCGGGAACATATCAGCATGGTATTATTCACAGTGGATAAGAGACGCGAAAGGCTCTCACCGTGAGGCTTTCTCAACTCCTCTATTCTGGCCTTTTTTCTAATCTGGAACTCGTCCGGATCGACATTAAAAGTCATATCCATAGGCTGTACGGGGTGGTTGTGAAAATGAGCATAATTTGACGTTTGCGAGGAAGCAGATGGATCACGCGCGGAGCTATTACTCACAGGCATGAACGGTCTCCGTCTCTTCCTTTCCTCTACTCCGTCCACCTGGCCATCTGGAGCGATCTCTTCCTTCACCTCGACAGCTTCCGTCACGTCCTTGCCGTCCGCCTTGATGCCGAGATATGTCTCGAAATAATGCTTCTCGCAGTCTTCCTTCGTTCTCGTCCCTATATGTTGCGCTACCTCTAGCCAGTTTCCCAGACCGAACGTGATCAAGCCTGATACCAAGAGGAGCTCTTCATCCGCTCCCCAGTCTTCCGTAAATATCGGTTGTGAGTGTTGTTCCTGCGAACGGTAGGGACACGGAGCGGCGGCACAGTTCAGCATACAAACGGAATCCACGTCGACTTTTCGACCTTGAGCGATACTCACCACTACTTTGTAGTCGTGCCACGCCTTGTGCCGCAGACCCTCCTTCCCTTCGCAGAAACAGCTCGGACACAGATCCACCTCTTCACACTCCTTCATCGCACACTTGATCCTGACAGTATGCGTGATGTCGACATGGCCTGGCCGCATTCCAGCAGGTAAGCATCCTGGCAACTGGCAGTCAAGCTGACTTCTTTATGACGATGGGAACCTAAACTCACAGAAATCGCATGTATACTTGATTCCTGGCTCGGTGACTATACATCATAGAATTTCCGTCAGCTTTCCTACTTTGAATATGAGGACTTAAAAGGTGAACTCAGGGAGCTCACTCGGTCTATCTTCGGGTTGGGCAGCGTCAACACGCGCTCTTCGTTGTGTGACAGTCATATTGACGACACTTGTCTCTCAGTCATTCACGTGCTCACTCGGGACGATGGTGTCAACGTCAACGTCGAGAAGCTTGCGTTATGGCCGGTATTGGAGATGTAATAAACGCCCTTGCGGCGACGTGCACTTGCCGCTCACTGAAGACGCAAAGCTGGTCCCGATATGGTGATGATGTTGTTGATTGTTGTGGTCGTCAGAGGAAGGGTCTTGGCGCCGGCGGTGGATGCCGCGTGTAAAGTTAAGGTTGAAAGCGCGTCGGCTCGAGGGAGAAGCGATAGATGATCGAAAACAAGCGAGAACGGTGCACGCGACTCTCCGCTTGGTACGTTCTGGCGTGGGAGGCGACCAGGCCTGATGTACGCAATAAAACTATGTTGATGATGAGGCAAACGATCTAACTTATGCGAAAGGTGAGCGAATTGTGATAATGTTGACGTCGCGAGGTTGGTCGAATACCGTCGGAACGGAACCAAAACGTCACCTGAAGGGTCGAGGAAGAAATGTAGGGTGGCGAGAGAGGTTGTTATCGAATCACAGTCAATCCGCGCTCTTGTATCCTCTTTGGTAGCTACCGTAGGACCCGTAGGACTTGATCGGAAAGGAGTGCCGTATCGTAGCGATAGCAAGGGTGGTGCTATGTGCTACGAAGAGTCGGTGTACTGTATGTTGATAATGCTTGCTTGCTTGCTTATCGCATTGACGCGGGGTAGTACCAGTAGTAGCGATTGACAAAGCATGCAGTGAGGAATCAAACGCTGCCTGTGTTGTGATGTGAGACCGCGGCGATATGAGACTCGATAGAATTAGAATCACGTCATCATATCACCGGAAATGTGGCACTTGCTTGACCCATAGAATGGAATGGGATCATCCATCATCACGGGGATGACTCCGAGATCGGGCCGGTATGCATTCCGTAATCAGCTTGAAACCCTCCACTGTACAGTCCTCTCTTGGGAGTGGACGGAGCTCAGTTAGGCTATCAAACGGAACGATATTGGTGACTATACATAAAGCGATCGTATCAACTCGTGCACCTCGAGCGTTTCTTCCCCCTTCTCACTTGTTACAGACTGTGTAAGGACATGCTCAGCGCATCTACAGGTCTGAACAGAATATCCAAATCTAGCATTTTGTCCTCAATTCCCTTCACACATCGCAACATGTCTTCTTCGGCGTCAGCTTCCAAGACCTACGACACCGTCATCCTCGGCGCAGGTTGGTCAGGTGCTGTCGCAGCCCGGGAACTTACCAAGAAGGGACACAGCGTCCTCGTCCTTGAAGCGCGAGACCGACTAGGTGGTCGAGCAAGGACATGGGCCGATCACACCGATGGGAAGACCAAGATTGATTTGGGATGTAGTTGGATCCATGGGTACAACGAGGGTAACCCAGCGAAGGAGCTCGCGAGGGAGTTTGGGGTTCAGGCTCACTTGCCTAAACCTGCGGAAGGAGTCATCTACGGTCCTGATGGTGAGTTAGGGCGAATCTATTGCCTTTGCCCACATTATCTTCGACATGACATGATACCGAGCGAGCTCGGTGTGCGGGTGTTCCGAGGCACGTAGTACAGCTCTGATTGGACGGGTTGTGCCCCTATTCATCTGGATGATTACAAATCGAGCTAACCCTTTCTTTACCCTTTCTTGCCGTACCTAGGCCCTCTCTCGTCCGAAAAGGCCGCTTCACTTCGAGCGTCCCTCTCAGCGGCTCAAGCGGCATTCAAGCTCCCTCACCCCGCCCCACCCGCATCTGCATCGCTCGCTTCGGCCCTGTTCTCGTCCTCTTCTCCCTTATACTCTTCATCGGCCTCAGCGTCCTCCGACCCATCGAACACCGACGTTTCCTCAACTTCGCCAGCTAACCCTTCTGAGCCAGTCAAATCTTCCTCAGCTTCAGCTGACACCGGTAGCGGAGCTGATAAAGCGCTCCTCGAAGGTCTGGCTAGAACCCTCGAAGTACCCCTGGGATTGAAGCTGGAAAAATCGAGTTTGAAATGGGCTGGTTGGGAGACAACCACTTCTTTCGCAGGATCAGATGCTGCTCCCGAAGGTGGATATCAGACTCTTGTCAGCAAAGTGCTCGAATCATCTGGAGCAGATATCAAGACTGGCACCGAGGTCACCTCCGTCACCCTGCAAAAACGCGAAGGCATAGTGGAGGTCAAAGATCAAGCTGGAAATACCTTCACCGGTAAAACCGTCATTTCTACCATCCCTCTCGGTGTCTTGAAAAAGCTCTTGCCCTCGTCATCGTCGTCGAGTCCAAAGTTCTTCACCCCCGCTTTACCTGCTCGATTCCTCGAGGCCGTGTCTGGGACCCACGTCGGTGTCCTCGAGAAGCTGCTCGTCACTTACGATCAAGCTTGGTGGCCCAATGCCAGCGCAGTTGGCTCTTACACTTTCTTACCCACCTCATCGACCGCGCCTACGGAGAACTCAAGCGTTGAGGAGGTTTTGAACGCTTCGACGCTCATCACTGCAAACTTCAACGCCCCAACTCTCCCTGGACCATCGCCGACTCTACTCACATATCTTTCCGACACGCCTGCCAAGCTCTTGCTTCAACGGCCAAAGGAGGAAGTCATCAAGGGTTTCCACTCCTTCCTCGTTTCTCGCTTCGATCTCGCTTCTTCTGACGTGCCTGCCCCGACGAAGGGAGAATTGACCAACTGGTTGACAGATAAATACTCGTACGGAGCCACTACCACCCCTTCCATCACCACATCCGAGGGCAGCGATATCGAGCGTTCTCCCATGGATTTCAAGGAACTCGGCAGACCCGCTTGGGATGGAGTGTTGGGCTTCGCGGGTGAACATACGGAGATGGAGCATCGGGGCAGTGTGGCAGGCGCTGTGGTCAGTGGGTACAGGGAGGCAGAGAGAGTCGACAGGCTGTTGAAGCTGTGCAAGTGAGGCGTATAGATGACAAAAGTCAGGCTGTAATATTCATTCACCTGAGTCTGACTCCTTCAGGCCACTGCGTGATCTGTTTGGCCAATCGTTCGTAGCATCTTACGAAGCTGAGAATCGATCCGTGTCGTCGATCAAACGGGGACCTGAACGATGATGGGGATCGGTGGATAAGGAGTACTCGTGATATACATGGACAGGCATAGAAAGTAGGCCCAAGTTGGTGAGGTCTTCGACCAATTTACATCGACCTCGTATGGGTCATGATGCTTGAGGTAACCATAGGTACAAGTGCAGTTGATTGACGGGCTCGCTTAATTCACTCCATGATCTCGCCGATCCTCTCTCTAACCATGCACGCTAGCGTCTCTGTTAAGCCTGTGTATGCGACCGACTGTCTGACTGATCTGACTGACTGGATGGACACTCGTCATTCACGAACAGTATGAAGAGGCTGCTCCCTTCTGACAAACATAAGGCATCAGCTTGGGCTCAGAGAACACTTTGGGCTCATATGCGACGACCGAGATCGCGTCCAAAGCCGCTTGTCGGATGACTCCAGGGATCTCGACGAATGGGTTCGGTATACTGCGGATATACACAGTACGTCCAGAGTCAGCTACGAGAGCTCAGTTCCGCACAAGCACAGTATTGACCGCGAGAGCTCACTTCCGATGCTCACATTGAATCGGAGAGGAAAGTGCACATTGAGGCGTTGAAGCGAGACAAGCTGGCTGATCCCCCATGGGTGAGCGCATCGTATGCGAGGTAAAACGCGGGTGCTGCGACCGTCATACTGTGAGGTGGTACAGACAAAGATGTCAGACATATTCCACATGAGCTGAAAAGGCTGGATTCATGCTGTTTGGGACTTACCCAAAATGATCTGTGATGTAGGCTGGACAAGTCTCTGAGCAGGGTCCAAATCAAGTATCAGGAAACTGCCTGTGGTTTGAGCGAGCCGACACGATGTCCACCTTCACTCACGCTGCACCGATAACACGCTGGCTCCGGGGACATCGCTGGTAGGGTTCACGACTTCGGGCTGGATGATATCGTCCTCAAGAGTGTACAAGCTTGTGGTAGTGACTAAGGCGGAACCACCTTTCGAGTTCTGAGCCGCGAGGTAGAGCGATCCTACGCTTTGTTGGAGAACGCTGGGCTCGCAACCTGCTTGCAGGAGGTCTTGGCCGGTGCAAAGCAGGGGTCCTTCGGCGGTGCCTAACGGAGTAGTCATGAACGGCCAACATCAGCTCAGCCAAACTTTTTGGACGATCGACGGTCATTCCGTTGTCATATTGGAGAAAGAACTTACCATGGAAATCACCCGCCAGAGACACAAACCCAGATACGTACTGCCTCATACTGGGCCAGAACTCTAGCGCCCACTGTATGTTGATATTTCCCTGACTGTGCCCGATCAAGAACACCTTGCCGGTCTTGCTTTTCTGGGCGAGCACCTTGATGTTGTATGCGATGTATTCTGCGGTCACTTGGGCGTCTCCTAAGGACCGAGTTGGCGAGGTGAACCAGGCGATATCGTAACCTTTGCTGATGACGCGACCATACAAATGTAATCAGCCCGCTCTCGATGGACTAAACAATACGACCGATGGTATTCCTCAACTCACCCCTTATTAGGCAGGATAGTGTGATATGGTCCGGTATCCCATGTCTCTTCACCGGTCGAGCCAGTGCCGTGAACCAGAAATACGATCCCTCCTTCCTTGTCTTGAAATCCGTCGGGGAAAGTAATGACACTTCCCAGCTCGCTGCAGGAAAGGGAATAAGGAGCATCACCAGAAGCAGAAGCGCAGCCTGTGGCCACCGTCGACTTGGCTGAAGCGCCGGCTGAGGCGCTACTAGTGAAAGACGGGTTGTGGGAAGCTGAAGCGGCTTTCGAGCTGATTTGTGCATGGCCGGCAGACGAAAGAGAAGAGGCCGCTGATTTGGCCGAAGCTGACTGGGATTTAGCCGCAGAAGACGACTTGGTCACGCTGGTTGCAGACGAGGAGTGCATTGCGGCAATAGTCCTAGTCCTACTGGCCGAAGATGAAGACTTCATTGATGAGGCGGAAGAGTGACTGGGGCTGGCTGAAACGGATGGCGCCTGTGGGGTGTCGTTTGCGAGTCAGCTTGCTCAGGAGTGACCGTCCGCTTATGCACAACGGCCAAGCTAGCAGGCGATGCACTCACGCTAGAACCCGCTGCTACATTCAGACCTATACTCAGACCTAATGCCTCCACGGCCAGTCTCTTCTCGTGCCGGACATTCGTTCGCGATACTCGAAGGCTGTTTGGTTCATCTTGCGCGACAGGCTACGGAGAGATGTCAGCACCAGTTGAACAGATGTCAGCACCAGTTGAACGTCACACAATTGAGCTGATCGATCGGGGTCCTCGACTTACCCTTGAGAGGGCCGAAGAGGCAAGCAGACCCACACCTAAAGTCAAAGTGAGGGCGTGCATGAGCATGATGACAGATCAGTCAGGCAGTAGCGACAGGAAACTAAAATTGAAGCCAACAATGGGTGTAAATAGAAAAGACGTCGACGAAGAAACCGAACTCTGTCCGGATAGCATATTGGTACGACTGGACCAAGAAAGATACTCGTAGCGAGCCCAAATCCCTGCGCGGTACAGACGATCAGTCGTATGTAGTTCCGAACCTCGATGATTTACAAGCCCATTCATTACTTCTGCAAAGTCTAGCTATCTGAATAGCGCGATCGCGACGTGATACAGCTAGCTGGACCGAGCAAGCACAATGAATCAAACGCCACTGACGATCAACTCAGACGCCGGCGGTCTCAAAATAGGCATAAAGATCGTCTGGAACATTAGCGGCGTCAGCTTGGGAACCGGTGATGTTGCATCGTCATCGCCTCGTGAATCAATTTGATACGAGTGCATCAATTCCGGGAATGTAGATGCCGCAAGTCGCCAGTAGTGGCATCCTGCGTCTGGAGACGCTCTTGGGGACTGGTTAATGAGACTCTTTAGGCCTCCCGGACACTATCAATAACCAATGATTATGGCATTTCAAGTACTGTAGTAGGAGTGGGACATGTGATAACGCCTATTACGAGAGTGTTTATCGGAACCCGAGATAATGGTACAGTGAGGTCTGAACATATCTCATGTAATGATTCCAGCAAAACATGTTTTTACCCATCGTCAGTAGCGTTAGTCCGCAATATTGAAGTGAAATTGGTGGTTCGTTAGCGTTGCATTTGAGGGTTGATTCGAGTCTAGAATAGTCCCATTCTCAAACACCGGGACGTTATCTAGCACACAATGCCGAGATCCATAGGTCCAGTCTGTGGGATCCTCATGATGCTTGATTGCTTTGCTTGTGTTGGGAATGACACTATGTCATGTCGAGGAATGTGTACCATAGCATAATAGCGTCGGTCAGGTCGTGTAAAGGGACCAGCCGGCTGACGCAAATGAGATAACAATCAAGACCTGTAGCCTACCTCTCGGACTCGCATCTAATCAGTTTTTCTCTCAGTTAGGCGAAGAACGGGCAACATAAACCAGCTACAATGAAGTTGACCGTCATCATCTTGTCCATCATCCTCGCTCTCGGTCTCGGAGCCGCTGCCGCATCGCTCCAGGCTCGTTGCGCGGAAGTCCTGAGTGGGAACCAGATTCGTGAGTATCCAGTGTCGTGGTCCTCAGGTGGTGGGCATATAGCCCTATGATACGATATAACAGCGTCAGTGCAACGTCGAGTATGCAGCTGACACGCTCGGACGAACAGTATCGGGCAACACGTTCGATGACAACGGTAACCATTCAGCATCAGCTTCGGGAAACGGTAACAACGACGGCAACCCATCCGCGTCAAATGTAGGCAATCCCTCCGCTTCAAGGAACGGCAATGGTGAGTTGCAGCTGCCCTAGAATACACCATCATTCACAATCGACTCCTGTGGGGGACGGAGAGCTGATGATCGCCATGGTGGTGGGGGTCTTGTAGGTAACGGAGACGGCAGTGCAAATGGCAACGATCTTGAAGAAGCCCTTGGTGGACTGCTGGGAACTACTAGCAGCACGTAAACTGCAGAACAGGTGGCGTAACGGAATAGCCAAGGTGTAACTGAATGCAGAATCTATGGCTCCGGGAAGCAATGGAAGGACGCCCTGTGCGTTCAACCTGTTGTACGTGGTCGCAGTTGTATTTCACCCTAAGGTCAGGCCGTTATGAGTAAACGACCGTTTGTACACCAGACCAATGCTGTAGACTTCTTACCATGCATTCATTCCAGATTCTTCGCCGATAGCACAACTCTAGCTATAAGGCAAGCCATATCTCCGACCGATCTATGGTCCGATCTTTCCTTTCCCTGATTAAGCCTGTCTAACGGGCGCACACTCTGGTGCTCTACCTCTATCAAGGACCTTGTTCTTGAGCGTACCAATCGAGGTAATCTCGACTTCTACCAAGTCGCCGTCCTTCAGGAAGACTCCTGTGGATAGACACACTCCTACAGGGGTGCCCGTAGCAATTACATCTCCTGGCTGGAGAGTGATACCCATGGAGAGTGTTGAGATGAGCGTCGGGATGTCGAAGATGAGTTCGGAGGTGTTTTGAGACTGCACGACATCGCCGTTCAGTCTGGTAGTGAGATGGAGGTTCTTCCAGTCCAGAACAGATGCTGCATAGACACCTCTTCGGTCAGGTATCATTCATCCACTCAGGAATGCAGGGGAACTCACAGTGTACCGCCCACGGTCCCATCGGGCAGAAGGTGTCAAGGGACTTCCCTATGAAGAATTGCTTGTGGTCTCTCTGACGATCCCTGGCTGTGACCTGAAAGTCGTACGATCAGCCGCGATCCCCGAATACCAAGCAGATGCTGAAGCTTGAGACCGATACAGGCCCTGCTTGGGTAGAGTGCCAGCTTACATCGTTGACGATAGTCGCTCCCCATACATGATTCCAAGCGTCCTCCTTCCTGATTCCAATGCCGCCGCGACCAATGATGATTGCCAATTCTCCTTCATAGTCCAGTGACTGAGTCACCTCTGGGTGAGGATATATCGAGGCGCCATTGCCAATGATAGAAGATGCTCGTTTGGTGAAGAACACTGCAGCCCACGGGGATCAGCCATGGATACCGACGACCATTCCCTACTATGTCGAGATATACGGAAGAAACCGAGGAAGATGGAAGAGAACTGAACTCACCTGGGAATTCGGGCTGAGCTTTGGTATCGCTGCTGTCGTAACCACTCTTGTGGAACTCCCTGAGAAGGCACCCGTCCAGCTTGATATGTAAGCTCGGCTGACTGCATCAGTCGCTTACCCTTCACTCACTCAGCGTGGTCCTTGTAGTTCTTCCCAACACAGATGACATCCCTGCCTCGCAGCGGGGCGAGGATTACAACATCCGTGACGTTCTCGACTGGCGTTCCAGGAATGAGGTGCTCCCATACCTTGTCCCATTCTTCGATCAGGTGATGCAAAGATCGTACAGGTGAGTTGTCTGGGAACCTGAGGGGTGTCACGGTGGTACTTGATGGGTCGAGGACTCCTACGATCGGTCGAGGATTGCCCTTGGATCGGTCTGAGATGCAGCAGGCAAGTGTGCACGGTCATAATCAGCGTTTGTAGTACGACCGCGACGCTCCGATCACTCATCAGTAGCCCTGCTGCTGCTGCTTCTGCTTGAAACGTCTCGTGGGAGACAAAAAACACTCACACGAAACATATTTCATACTACTCGGGATCTTGGTCTTGCTCGACCGTCGAGCTTGGTTGGTATAGGCAAAATTCATTTCGGTGGGTCGAGCGGTCCGACGATATTTGTGAGGCTTCTTGCTATCTTCACTGATGCTTCCAAGCAACGAGCGTTATGATAAGATTCGAAGTGAACATTGAGGTTGGAAGTGCTGCCTATTCATCCTGAGTGATGAGAACACCCGTGACGGTGGTGAGACATTACGCCAAAGTTCAGACTGTTTGGACGGGTGGGTGACTACCGGGATCGGGTAATTGCCGTTGACGGACCGTAGCGTATGATGCCTCCAAGCATAAACCTATGGAAGCCACGCGAGACTCGCGCGAGTCTGCGCCGAGATAGGGCAATAGGCGTGTGGACAAACTCTGTAATATAGGCGCGGGTGGTGAAGAGCACGCCTGAAATCCTCAGCGAGCACGCGCAGAAAATATCTTGTCCACGGCCGGACCTGAGAATTATGTCCATGTATGACCGGCCGGCAGTCTCTTCGCCAACGTAATGAACATGTTAGATGTGGGTCCGCCGTTTGATGGGACGGCAGCGTAAGAGATATGCGACTTGTTCCGGTATCCTGAAGCATATGCTCGTGACAGCGTTGGGAAAATCATACAGCCTTCTGGAATCTCCCCTATTACGTGATTACCAGAAAAAGATCTTCCTTCTCCCGGATCTCTAGCTTCACGATTTGAGCTGCGCCTTAACGCCCAAAATCCAAAAAAGAATAAAAAACAATGCCGAGATGATCTACGAATTGAAGGAAGAAATAGGGAGAACGAACGCGAAATCTCCGCGTGCATATAGTTCAGCCGTTGGCAGGGAGCCGTGTTCCGTTGATCATGCCGAGCGACCCAAGCTGTGTTTTCGTGAAAGACACATTGAAGTGGGGGCTGTCGGTGCGAGAGGCTAGTTTACTGTGAGTGGAGCGTTTCAAATCACGCCCAGGTGATTGGCGGTCATTAGCGAGATCAGAAGAAGGGTGCCCCTCTTTTCAGTCCCTTTTCTAACTTTGTCGTAGACTCGCTTCGTCCTCGGCTCCTAAGTCAAGCGAACGACCAGACACTTTCATCACCTCTGCGGAGTTGAGGTGGAGCATGTGACGGATATGGTGAACGGCCGTACCGTACGTAGTCAAAAGGCATGGGGGAGCGTGCGTCTGTTGGTCTCGTGATGTATGCGAGGTATTTATTTTGGCAGTTGACAGTTGGATATCCGCCAAGGTCACCGGAACGGCTCGGACGCTGGTGATATTTCGACAAATCACATCAACAAGAATGCAAACTTTGCTTCTAATCTCGGATCTCTGGTTACTAGATCCACGCATCCGCAAGCAGAGCGCACAGCATGCTAGATCTAAGAGCAATGTATATATATACAGGCATGGGGATGAGCGTTGTTGGAATCCAGCTCATTCTCGAATCTGTACCTGTATCAAACACTTACTCACTGACCAAACAGCGTACGAAACAACTCCGCATCTTAGCAACCCGCGCCAACTCAATGGATATCAAGAGCACCGTAGCTTTCGTAGCAGCCGCAGCAGCCTGGACGATGTCATCCGGCAACTCTTCCACCGACACCACCGCCAAATCGACCGGCGCCCCGACTCAATGTCCTGTCACCGGACACAAGGTCGAGGGATCTTCAGGATGCCCCTTCTCCCAGTGAGTATGGCTTGAGCTCTGAGAGGTTGCGACACCTATGATAGCGTGGATACTGACAAACCAACTTCACCAGGGGACTGCCTCTGCCGGACCCAGGACATCGATGCGACCCAAACTCGGTCGACGAGTTCAAGATCCCCGATGTACCTCCTCTCACTGACAAGCAGAGGGAAGTCATCAAGGCCACTGCGCCAGTCCTCGCTGAGCACGGTGTGACCATCACTACCCATTTTTGTGAGTAGACGGTCAGTAGTCCTACCCTGTCACTCCGAGCCCCACTGTGAGAATCCAAGGGATAGAAGCTAATGATTTGACATGTGACCTGTGGAACGGAATTTTCCTCTCAAGACAAGAACATGATCAGGGCACACCCTGAACTCAGGGATGTCTTCTCTGAAACCGCCCAGAAGGTCAGTGGAGATTGATCTTTGCGTGGCGGAACATGTAAGCTGACAAAATCTCCTGTGTATGTTTGTAGCTTGGCCACCAGCCTCGAGCACTCGCTTCCGCCGTCTACGCCTACGCCGTGAACATCGACGACCTGACGCCTCTGCTCCCGGTAGTAGACCGAATTGCTTACAAGCACACCTCGCTCCACATTGTGGCTGAGCAATATGGCATTGTTGGCAAACACTTGATCCAGGCCATTGTCGATATCCTTGGGGATGCTGTGACGCCTGAGATTGGCGATGCGTGGTACAACGGCTACTGGAACCTTGCCAAGGTGAGTCTTGACTCAAATGACTTTAGCTGCCCTTCCGCGCCCAGGCTGAATCTCTGCGCTGGCGATACAGATCTTCATCCAAAGAGAGCGTGACATCTACTCGGCTGCTGTACAGGCGGGAGGTTGGGAGGGATGGAGGCCGTTCAAGGTCGCCAAGCGAGTCAAGGAGAGCGACGAGATTACAAGTTTCTACCTCAAACCCGCCGAGGACACCGGCAAGCCTATACCAACCTATCACCCTGGGCAGTACCTCGGTGTGTCGTTGAACATTCCGGCTTTGGGACACAAGCAAGCGCGACAGTAAGTCACCATTCGTTATCACGATATATTCTGTCCTCACCCTAAGAAGCCACTTTACTGACCGATGCTCTTATCTATAGGTACTCTCTGTCCGATGCGCCTAACGGCGAGTACTACAGGATCTCGGTGAAGCGAGAAGATGGAGTAGCAATCCCTACTCCCGAAAATCCTGAAGTACCCAACCACCCCGGATGGATCAGTAACGTGCTTCACAAGGATCTCCATGAAGGCGACTTGATCGACGTAGCACCCCCTTACGGAGACTTCTTCTACGAGCCTTCGACCGTCACACCCAACGCCCCGCTTGTCCTTCTGTCCGCTGGTGTAGGTCAGACCGCGCTCTTGTCTATCCTGAAATCCCAGATCGACAACGCAGACAAGAAGATCACCTACGCCACCGTTGCGAAGAACGAGAAGACGCATGCCTTCGGCAACTACATCCGGGACCTGGAGAAGAGCCACAAGAACTTGACATTCAAGGTCTTCTACTCATCGCCCGGCGATAAGGCTGTGCAGGGCGCTCACTTCGACCACCATGGAAGAATGAACCTCGAGAAGATCAAAGACTCTCTCTACCTGGACGATGACGCGACTGAATACTTGTGAGTGCTTAAGTCTCTCGGCCGTCGTAGCATCGTAGCCTGTAGCTGATGAATGACACCCTTTGTAGCCTGTGTGGACCTGCCGCTTTCATGACCGACAAGCTGAAAGAACTTTCCGCTTTGGGCGTAGATGAGAAGAGGGTCCATCTCGAGCTCTTCAGCGCTGGCGAGCTTCCCTCGGGCAACTAGATTTTGTCACCCCTTGCTATTGCTGTCAAGTGGCACTCGGAGATGTATTGGTCAAGGTATCCGGGTATATGGGTTGGATAATCTGAGACGGGAAAACATCAGGCTCAAAATTGTGTTTATAGTGTAATATCGCAAAAGAAACTGTATAAATGAAATCAGATTGACTGCTCTCACCTCACTGGTCTCCATCTTTCGTTACAGCTTCAGCAGGCAATTCCTTGCCTAGCTCACAATCGTTAGGCAAAAAATGAATTACGTAAACAATCGTTAAGATCGGAAAACGTGTGTCTAAGGATGACGATCGCGCCATGCCCATAAAGCCTTATTATAGCTTGACCGATGCTTGAGAAGATTCATTAATCCGCACGATTGACTCTGTGCCTTCTTTTCGGCTTCGCACTCTTGTATTCTTTTGGGTTCCAAGCAAAACATCATCAAAAAATGGCGTCCCGAATCTTTTCCGCCGCTCGAAGCGTTCGGCCTACCCTTTCAGTGCGTAGCTACAAGCCTCACAGAGCTGTAGAAGTCGATGCTGATGATTGATATCGCGAAATTTAGGCCAACGTAGCTCGTCAGTCTCGAGGTTACGCTTCCGCTGCTCCCGGTGGTGGACCTAGTGAGCAGCACTTCCACCAGTAGTACTTTCTCAGCTGACCATATCGGATAGACTACGGCTTGATCTTCTCTGTTGCCGGTGTGGTACGTGACCACCTCTGTTTCCGATCCGCTGCGCGATGTAGTAGTAGAGCTGACCTATCTACCTTGAACCATCATAGACTGGTCTTGGTGCTTACGCCTACCTCCAATACGACCCCGGTATGTCAGCTGCCGTGTACGTCAACTCGTCCTCATCGCTGATTTTATGATCCTCGATAGCCGCCAAGGCTGAGATCACCGCCAAGGCCTACGCGCTCGAGAGCAAAGCTGAGGCTAAGATCCAGGGGCTTAAGGCGGAGAAGGATGCTAGCAACGAAGGTGTCGGAGTGATCAGTGCCCTTATCAAGTGAGTATTAGTCCAATCACCGAAATGCACACGACCTCGCATCAAGCGATCTTGCAATTTTCACTGCTGACGGATATCGCTGCCATCTACAGGGATTCATGGGTCCCCTTCACCCTCAACAAAGTTGAGCCTTACAACCACAACACCCAGATCTACCACTTCAACTTCGGCGAAGATGGAAACGACAAGATTTCGGGTGGAGAAGTTGCCAGTGCGCTCTTGGTCCGATCTCCCACCGGTGAGGGCGAGGTCAAGGACGACAAGGGGAAGCCTGTCATCCGGTGCGTCTTGGGGCAGCAAACTATGTTGCTTTTTGCCCTGGATAGCTGACGGTATTCTGTGGTCCAGACCTTACACACCCATCTCTGCTCCTGACCAGAAGGGAGGGCTTGAGCTCATGATCAAGGAGTACAAGGTGAGCACCGCAATTTGCGTCCGGAGACTACCCTTTATTCGACGTTGTGAAGGTTTGGTCTGCCATAGCAATCGCATCTCCACCTTCCCGTCACCTATCGTGTAACAATCTTCTGCTAACGATGATGGGTATCTGCTCCCGTAGGACGGCAAACTCACCCCCTACATCGCCTCCATGAAGCCCGGAGACCAGCTCCTCTTCAAGGGACCCATCCAGAAGTACAAGTACAATGCCAACACCTTTGACCGAGGACTGTGTATCGCTGGCGGTAGTGGTATCACCCCCATGTACCAGCTTATCTCTCACTCGCTTACGCTTCCTGAGGACAAGACGAAGTGGACTCTCGTCTTCTCCAACGTTACCGAGAAGGACATCTGTGAGTACCGGTCTATTTTGAAACGCACGATTCGCGAATCCTGCTATCTCTGACGAATCGTCTTCCGTAGTGCTTCGAAAGGAGTGGGACGAGCTTGCCAAGAAGAACCCCGAGCGACTCCAGGTCAAGTATGTTCTCGATCAGGGACCTTGGGGATGGAAGGGTGAGTCGGACTGTTTGCATCTATGGACTTTGCACACCCGTTCTGCACAATTGTATCTGCACAGCTGCCATGAAAACTTGTACTGACGATTCGTTTTCAATATGCCACAGGCGAGACTGGTTTCGTTACTGCTCCTATGATCTCCAAGCTTTTCCCCCGATCAGCAGAGTCCCAATCCAACGAGAAAGTCATGGCATTCGTCTGCGGACCCCCTCCACAGGTCAAGTCTCTCGCCGGACCTAAGGACGGCCCCCGACAGGGAGAGCTGCAGGGTGCTCTGAAGGAGCTCGGTTACACCGAGAGCGAGGTCTTCAAGTTCTAGGGTGTACAGTAGGACCCAGGGGAATATGTTTTCCCGAGAGATCAAGAGGGCTACTTGCGCGTAGCATCGGATCAGGTAGATCTAGAGATATAGACATACTCTACGTATAGATGATATCTGCATGTTAGCGATAATCTTCTCATTATGCGCACATTATTGGCCAATCTATCGATATTGGAAGTGTTTCGCGGATCCACATCGCCTCAAGATACATTATACATGGGTCCACAACTGACCGATCTACAAAAAGTGACATCATAGGGATGCTCAGCGTAAAAGGAAATGTGACGTTGATCGTCCGTATCGACGTATGCCGATCGCAGGTCGACCGAGTAGAATCATAATTCAACGGTCGGTCCGCCGCCAGTCTTGACGATCTCTTCCTCGTCTACCTTACTGCTCCCTAGACCCAACTTGGCCATAGAGACAGTGATAGGCACACTCTTCTCGGCATTCCCATTCTGCTGCACTCCATCATGTCTCCATCCATCGAGATCCGCGAGATCCTTGGCGGCAGCCTCGCGTCGGGATTTGAGCGCGTCACCGCTTCCGGGCCGCCATCGCCATGCGTTAGCGAGGTCTGGCGAGAGACGGTTCTCGATAAGTTCGACGATGTGCATACCGATATTCGGGAGGAGTTTGAAAGAGTGGCTGCGGGTTGCGACAATCATCGGAATCCGGCGTCAGCGCGTGCAAGAACAGGGCATCGATGGTCAGAGTACCTTTAAAACAACGACCATTCACTCACCCACTATCACCGGTAGCAAGGATGAAATTCTTCCACTTGGGATGCTCGCAGATCAACAGATTTGCGTCCGCGGTATCCGTGCACCAACACAGCGCATGGTTGAACATCTTCCTGTTCTTGAACCTGGGCAAGAATGCATCCCGGGCCCTCAGGATGCTCTGCTGCGATACGTACGGTATCGTGTCTGTAGGATGTTTGGCGTGGGAGCGCGGTACGGAGACTCGTTTGGCTGCAGAGGCACCATACGGCTGGTGGTTTTTGAAGCGTGTGAAACCGGGGAATTCGTCGCAGACTTTGATGATGCCGTGTCTAGAACAGAAACAATTAGTCAGCTGATGGATAAGAAAGAGGCAGGGAGCCGTCGAAGCGCCATAGCTAAAGCACCGAAGTGGGCGTTTCGCTCATCAGAAGAAGAGTTCGATTGCGTCTTGCCACTCACTCGTTGGGTTCAAAGAAGAAACCAAGATCAGTATTATACACCACGGGCGCATCCTTGAATTCGGCAGCCTCCTCGGGAGTCAGCTGCATATGAGCGTACACCCAGGCCTGTATACGATGACATACACCCAGAAAGAGGCTGTCAGCAGGTTCTCCGTTTGAGGAAGCGGATATACTCACCTTCGAACAACATTGCTCCTCTAGGTCCACTAGAGCAGGACTCCAAGCTCCGGCAGCCAGTACGACCTTGTCACCGTAGTATTTCGTCCCATCCATCGTCTCCACACCGATACACGTTCGTCCGTCTTTTTCGAATAGAGGCGCCTTGAATGATCCGGCACTGAAAGAGGAATCTGATGTTAGTGCCTAGAGGTTGCGCTGGTTCATGCCTCTCACTCACCCGCCAAAGCCGAATCTCACGCCCTTCTCCTTCAAGACCTCGCCGATGCCGTTGATAGCTTTGGCAGCTGCTAACCAGCCTCCATCCTTGCAGAATACAGCTTTCCATCCCTAGAGATTCGGCGAAGCTGCTCTGTCAGCTGGGAGGGTTTCCTTGTCATCACAGCCTATACGCACGCCGTCTCGGACTCACCTTGATCTGTTCCCGCTCTAGAAGAGGCATCTTGGCCAGGATCTCGTCTTCGGAATCCAGCCATTCACTCGTGTCCTCCAAACCATGCCCGGCGTTTCTCACAGCTTCAAAGGCTTCCTTAAGTTCTTCAATAGCCTCAGGTGTATGAGCACAATCGATCTGAGAATAGGTTCATTGCCATGTGCGTATGGTCAGTCCTGGACTTTGCTTGTATAGTGCATGGGATACCGTCTGGCTTACTCGACCAGTGTTGTGGAAGAAGGGCTTGAACAGCTCATCGTTCTTCCACATGTCCACCGACTCCGAGCTCAATTGTCTATCTACAGGGTTCCTAATCCTGACGCCCATGATCTTGTTGAGATCATTGCCGGCGGACTGGGCAGACGGAATCGAGTAGGTGTCGAGCACAGTGATGTTGGAGGGAGTGTAGCCATTTCGCAGCAGGTGCAAGGCGGTCGAGGAGCCAAGCGTACCTGCACCGCCGACGACGATGATCTTGGTTTCTTCGCGTGAGATTGTCATGGTACTGCCGTGTCCGCTTCAAGTGGAGGGATTTGTCACGTCTTGTCAAGTAGATCTCGCCCCCGGTCGCCCTTTTCGGTTGGACGTATATATCACGCAGCGTTCTCTGTGTCGTTGTCAGCGATTTGGAGGATTATGGATCGTGTCGAGTCGGTGATCACGACTAGCATCCCGTACAAGTGGACGAGTGGACGGAGTCGGACGATTTCGTGGAAGACTCTCTAGCGCAGGTTGTTGATCGGGCCGTGCTTCGCGACTGCTCAGACTAGCCTAGAACCTCGTCGTGAATGGGGGAATGTGTACCCCGGTTCACTCCCATCACCTGTAAGTTGTCGTATCTCTTGATCTCATGACCAATCATGAACCGTCGACAGATCGCCAGATTACGCGTCCGTCAACACGGCTGACAATCCGCTGCATCGGAAGGCGTAGAGTCATCTCAGACAGTTAACGACCAATCTCCAGACCAGAGATAACCAAGCGAAAGAGTGTGAGAACAGAAGGCATCTCACACGTCGTAGATGAGATGTTTAACGGTAAATGCCGAAAGCCGAAATTCAGGGAATTAATTGCTTGCAGCAGTCAGGGCCACCAGACAAAAGGCGCAATAGCCGCAGCTTTAGCGCAAAATCAATTCCGGACCGATGGTCCCATCAGGCGAGATTACCCAAGCCAGAGAAAAAGCTCTTCTCAATTTGCTTGTTCAGGAGCAAGCGCTGAAGCGCTCTGCAAGTCAGCGCCCGATAACACGGACGTTTAGATCCGGCTTCACGGGTTGCATCATTTGTTTTCGCTTGGAAACCAGCGAAATCTCTAGCTTCTCCCTGCTTCGTCCACCTCACATTCGACACGCCGTCATCCTCGTCTTCCGGCTCGTCTTCGGCGCCTTGCCTGGTCTCGCCCTCGCTTCTACTCATGACCAACGATACGGTTTTCTGCCCTGCGGATGCTTATCGTCGTTGCCCCGCTTCTCCCCCCCGCGCGTTCTCCTGAACCCCCCATCTTCTGTCCCCATCGATAAGTCCTGCCGAGCTCACGCAGGAAGGAAGGACAAGAATACAACGATTAGGTCACGAGCCAACGAGCCTTATCGGCTATCGTCGTCCGAGTCAACGGTATGACTTTCTCCTGATACCAGAATATGAGATCTTCCCGGAATCATAGATAAAGCCGTCGAGCTGTGATCGCAAAAAGTATTGCTCTTCCCACTTCTTCAATCCCATCCAGTGTGGTCTTCATCCCCCACAGCGAAGTCGACGAGCCTTATTCATTTCTTGATCAAGCAAGGTGTATCGTGCGACCGTAGTTCTCTGCGTTACCCGACCTTCACAAGAGGAGACTTAAACCATCATGGCCGAATTCGATGCAGCCCCGCCCAACACGCGAGCGGGTGGCAACGACAATGCGCTCAAGTCTACAGGACTTCCCGAGAACCCCTCGAACAACGCAGATGGCGACTTTGACATGGTCGCCTACCAGGCGGAAGTCCCTCTGTGGAAGCGAGTGAAGAACCACTCGCTCACTCAGATGATCTTGATGAGTGTCCAGGCCTTCTGCGGACCGGCTATGGCGGACGCTATCGCTGGTTTGGGTGGTGGTGGTTTGGCCACTCCTCAGACGTCCAACATTGCGTGAGTTTGGCCCACCCAGCTTGCCTACATTCATTCACCATACACTGAAGCTGACTGGTTCTGGCATCTGCGTCACCGAACGCCACCAGAACCTCTATCAACTATGCCTGTCTCGCTATCAGTAAGTGACAGCTCCACATTCTTCAGCCTGAAACACAACACAGATCACTAGGCTGACGCACTGCGTCAAACCCTTAGCCTGCTTCTTTGGTGGACCTCTTGTCAACAAGCTCGGCACCAAATGGGCTCTTGTTATCGGTTCCATGTCATTCCCCATCCGAGGTGCTTCATACTACTGCAACAGTAAATTCGGTACTCAATGGGTGAGTGTCCTCAGAAGCTCCATTCCTTCAAGACATACGATAACATCGGCTAATACAATGTGATATCACTTTCTTTCTTGACCCCATAGTTCCTCATCTTCGGCGCCTTCTTCACCGGTACTGGCAGTGGATGTTGGTATGTCGCTGAATCTGGTACGATCATGTCCATCGCCCCCAACGGCGCTCGAGGCAAATACCTCGCTTTGTGGATTGTCGCTCGAAACCTTGGTCAGCTTATCGGCGGCGCGATCAATCTCTCCAAGAACCACAAGTTGGGCGGAACCGGCGGTGTCACTCCCGACACTTACATCGCCTTCTTGATCATCGAGTCAATGGCTTTCCCCTTCGCATGGCTCGTCAGCCCCTTGCACAACGTTGTTCGATCGGACGGTACTCGAGTACGGGTCTCCGAGCCCCTGTCTACGCGAGAGGAATTCAAGAGAATCCGATTCACTTTCACCTCCAAGTTGATTTTGCTGTCGGCACTCTGGGCTGTCTGGTCATTCTTCTACAGCGGTACTTGGTCCACGTACCTCGGCACATACTTCTCCACACGATCAAGGGCTCTTTCGTCGCTTATCTCCCCCTTCTTCTGCATCATCGGTTGTTTCGGTCTCGGTTTCATCCTCGATGCGAAGAGCCTCAGCCAGCGACGTCGAGCTCAAGTCGGTATGGTCACTGTGGTCGTCTTAAACACCGGAGTCTACATCTGGACGATCATCATGCAGACCAAGTTCAAGAAGCACAACCCTGGCAAGATCGATTGGGCCGACTCGCTCTACCCCTCGGCGTTCTTGCCTTATTTCTTCGTTCAGACCACTGGCCCCTTGTCTCAATCGTACATGTACTGGCTCCTCTCCTCCTTCGCGACCGACGCTCAGGCCAACGTCCGAAACGGCGCCGCCTTCCGATGTCTCGAAGCCGTCGGTCAGGCCATTTCGTACGGCATGAACACTCAGATCAAAACTAGTCCCCTCATCGGCTTCTGCGTCACTTTTGCCCTGATGGCCGTGTCTGTTATCCCCATGATTATCCTTGTCAACCAGACGCCTGACAGGATCCCAGCCGACGTCATCGCCGAGGAGAACGAGCGACAGAAGATGGAGCAGGAGGGCAAGGAGTTTGGTGAGAAGGAAGAGGATGTCACAATCCAGGTTAGGGCGTAAGCTTCAGCTTAGGGACTAGGTATACAAGTATTGCAAGGGTGAAAGTGCTTGAGTCACATGTGTGACACGACCCCGCATACGGTGGGAGTAGCTCTTTGCAATCGGATTGTTTGGGAATAGCTTTGTAAATAGGAATATCTTGTTTGGTTATCTGACGGTTGCGTTGCATCATCCTTTCAGTACTAGCTTATTCACTTCTTGGTATGAATTGTTCTAACTGATGGAGTCTGGCTGATACATGATTCGTCACAAAGCGCGTTTGGCACACATATTATAAGGTCATCGGCCTTTATTGCTATCCCTACCGTTTCTAAGCTGGGCATTAGATGTCCGTCTCGATCAGGTGAATATGCGACTTGACATACTCCTGAGCCAGTCTCGCGATGGGATTGTTATCCGTCAATGGCTTCAGTTGCTTTTCCAAAGATTGCTTAATCAAGTTCTTCATCTCTCTTTGATCTTTCTCCCTTTCTTTAAGGCTCGTCGTGTCCCACTGCGGTATCGATTGAATGGCGTCCACGAACTCGTACCTCGTGTCGGGGTTCAGGCCCAAAGCCGATTGGTCGCCGTCCAAATCTGACCGACTCGATCCGGGTTCGCTCGAAGCGAAGATCCTCTCTTCCACCACCTTGCAGATCGTCTGAACGAGAACTGCAAGTGACGATACGATCTGCTGTTTTCGAAGATGACGGATGACACCACCCATATCAGGAGTTCTGGCATGGCGGCTGAACACTGCGGTAATTCGTTGCCGGCGGCTGATCTGCTTGGAACTAGTGAAAGAGGGAAGTCGTAAAGCGATGGGCTGTAGATGCACGTTCTCATAACGTACGTCCTCGAGCAGTGGTAACTTATTGACGAGACTTCGGAGATAGGTTGATAGTGGAGACGAACCCAAGTCGGCATCGATATCGTCTTGAATGACCGTAGGATATCTGACGACGAGCTTGGTGATCTTCCCGCTTAGATCGGAGAGCAGTTTTTCATTGTGGTCGGGCAACGACCACATTTTCGCATTCAACTTCACGTCAAGGTCTGAGGTGGAGGTAGCGAGAGCCATGGAATTGAGCGAGTATGCTCGCAAAGTCGCTGAAGGCAAAATCAGGGTGTCAAGGCGAGGCAAAAGCGATGAGCTCAAACGATCATCGTACCTCCGCTTTTGAACGGGGATATCGGTAGCACGGCTTTCCCCTTTGGAGCTCGAAGCTTCAGAAGAGATGCGGTCCGCCGAAAGCTTGCGGACATGACGGAGATCGTACATCTGCCTGTAAGTCGAACCGGATCGTGTGGGTGAGAAGAACTGCTGCTCATCGGGTTGTCCTATCGGCGCAAGAGCCTGTGTAGACAGCGACAGTGGGTTTATTGCCTCGACTAAGCCATGAGTGAAGTCCTGGAACGAGCGAAGAGACACTTCGCGCTGTGCCATCAGAGAGGGCGTCACAAGGAGATACAACGCCTTGCTGACGAGTCGCATATCAGCAAGTGCTTTGATCGAACCGGACGTCGATAAGTGGTCGAAAACTTCGAGCAGGATGTCTGGTGGTAGAATCGCATCGGCGCTCGAAGTCGGTTGCGGTAGAAGAGCTTTCGTCATTGTTGAATCTGTAGTACAGTGACAAGATTACGTCTGGCGGAGACAGGAAGAGATCAGTTTCTGTGTCTCAGGAGACTCTTAAATTGGAGCTATGAGCTAGCTGTCGAACATGAGCAGAGTTCTTAGCGGTATATCTAGCGGTATTTATACCGTTTCCCCCATCACTGCCTTCCCGAGTCGTCTCATCGAGGCGAGGCCGTCGGGTTTTCGCTCGTCGTATGCATGCATCACTGCATGCATGTACCATCTCAAGTTTGAGAGCGGACCGAAGAATAGATTGATCCAATCAACCATGCGTGACAAAGCGCTGTGTTCACGACCTTGCCGCTTGTTCAAGGCGGGATGATGAGATCTCTGATCAGCGAAGAGAACTACGGCCCGGGATGCATTGCGGTGTGTAATCAGTGAGACCTTGCACACAGGACTGCACTGTACGCACTGTACTTCGTTCGTACGCGATACACACGTATGACAAAGCAGTGTGCACTTTCAGCTTAGCTTGGCATGGGGCGTAACGTAACATACAGTGAGTAATACAGTACACAGTACCCCTGGCTCTGCTTTGCCGCATGGCCGAGGTTACCTCGCGCGCACCCAGAGATTGGTCAGTGTGTGCCTTGACAAAGTCGAAAGTGTGTAAGTAACTGTAGTAGTGTGACGCTGACAGACGTACAACGCGAAGACGGTACGAGTACTGTAGGTAGTGCGACCACGCCTAAGCATGCTGTACTCGTACTTGTCCATACAACAGTACCAGTACATAGCTGAACATGACAAGGTATCAGGCACCCAGTAGGGGGGTTACGCTGGGTGATTGGACATTAGACAGATAGGTAGGCCATGCGCCCTCGTCAGTTGCTCATGGGCTTGACTGGCACACTCTGATTGCCAATCTGTGAACGACTCGAGGCGCTATCATTACCCAGACGATCCTTTCTCCTAACCTGAAACTCACCTCCATTGCTTATCAGATATCTTCTGAAAGGATCGACATGAGCTCTTCGCTATCGTGAAGCATTGACTGACTTTCAACGTCCTACTCATCTAATGGTCGATCAGCCCCACATACCTTCAATATTAGATGAACTCTTGTACTCGCTGATGAATTGCGGAGAAACCCCCGTATTTTCCCAGTAGACTGCCCACAGAAGAGCCTCGGGCGATATCAAGTTACAGAATAAAGCAGCCCCTGATACCGGCTATCCCCTCGATTCGATCCCTACACGACGTACCTATGTTGCTTATCTACTCACGGTCTGCAGTCCCGCGTTGTGTCCTTACGTTTCTGTGCCTGTTTCTTGTCGCCAGTCTTCTCAACGCTCGGACCCCTTTAGACTTCCTGACTCCCGCAAATGGCCCATCACTCATGGAGCAGAGCACGCCTAGCCTGACGCCTGAGACGCACCAATGGTTGAACTCGTTGCGGGAACGCTATGATGTGCCCGGTCTATCAGTCGTGATAGTCACTTCGCCCGAATTCGTGTCCGCTGATAACATTCGCGAAACTGTACTGAATCGCAGCCAGAGAACTGGGGGGAAAGAAGAAAGCCAATGGAAGAGTGAAATCTTTACCAGCGGGATCGCGGATCTGGAAGACCATCCTCTCACTTCAAGGGTGAGTACGAAGTGAGCCTCACGCTTGTCTGTTCTGAGCTGATGGGTGCTTGGGATCTGATACCAGTCCCTGTTCTCGATCGCTTCAAACACCAAACTCTTCACGGCCTTAAGTCTAGGTCTGTTGATCGACCGGAAGACCGAAATACCGTCTATTTGGTCGGGTATCACGTCGGCGGATGGTAAGGTATTGGAGTGGGACACCCAGATGAAGGACATACTTCCTGGGTGGGGTATGGCTGATAGAGCCGCCGGGGAGGAAGCGACTCTGAAGGATCTCCTCAGTGAGCACACGCAGGCGTCAACAAGAGGCAACCCAGACGGTAGGCCGTACCACCCTGACTTGCAGCTGATATTGATCGTCCGGCACCAGCCATGCGCACTGGTGTACCTTTTCATGGACAAGCCCCAAGGTAAGTTCCGCTGCTGTCACAATAGCTGTCACCATTGCGCACATCATATCCCGCAGAGCAAGCCTACCCCCCACCCTCTCATTCGTGCGGTGCGCTCATGGCTGACTGTGTCTTCTTTCAGTTATTCTGAGTTTGACAAAGCCCTATCTTCGTTGCGCGATCTCCCTCTATCTGCCCCCTTCCGGAGTGAATGGCAGTACAACAACGCTCATTATGATCTCCTCGGCCATGTCGTCTCTCGGTTGTCCGGCAAAGCCCTTGATCAATTTGTCAAGGACGAAATACTTGATCCCCTAGGAATGAGTTCCGCTGCCTACGACAGCCTGGAAGCGAGGTCCACCGGGCGGCTAACGACCGCTTTCATTCGATCTGGGAGAGTACCACAGCATCAGGTTCCTCGGGACGAGACTAAACTCGAAGACGAGCAACTTAGCGAAGGGGAGTTGACGATAGTACGTAGACGTTTGGAGCGGAAGAGCATCGGCTGGTGGACAAAGGGACGAGGGGAAGCATCATGGGGTGGATCTGGGCTGATCATGGACTCGGTCGACGTTGTGAGTCGGAGAAACTGCACTTCAGGTTCATTGAATGACAATCACGCAGTTTACGAACAAGGGTTAGAACGTCATGTACAAAGACTGACACGACATGATCCATATCTCAGGCTCGCTGGCTCAGGGAGCTGCTATCACCTTCTGTTCTTCCCAAACACATCCTCGCGGAATGCTCCACACCTCACATTCCTTCACACCACCTCGTCTTCCGAGAGATGAGCGACACGTACTACGGCTACGGCCAATGGAGCTCCAATTACCGTGGATACAAAGTCATCAGCCATTACGGTTATAATCTGGGTCAACAGACGGTCTTCGTCCGGATACCAGAAAAGGGTATAGCTATTGGGGCCTTGAACACGGACGATGAGATCGGACAATCTATCAACGAAATTGTGGTGTATCGAGCGCTAGACGAGCTCCTGGGCTTGGCACCGAAAAAGCAAGACTGGGAACGGGAGATTCTCGGCGCATGGAAAAAAGAGCAGGAGTCTGATTCTGGTGCTCTGCTGAATGAGGATCGCGATCATCATAATCTGAAAGCGGAGAACCGTGAGGAAGGCCCAGATTTGGTGGTGAGAGATTCAGTGGTGGGACAGTTCCATCACCCAGCGTGGGGTGTAATGGAGTTGTGCGCTTTTGAGCCGGAGACGAATGCCCAACACAGTCACCTGATCCAGCTCCTGCTTTCCTCGGTCTCAGACATTATTCAGCCGTACTCCATCGCTATTATGCCAGGTCGCGAGGACTGGTATCTCCTCCTGTCACCCACCAGGGATCGCGACACGCAGAAAAGCCAGAACGAGGTGCGATACACAACGATCCAGATCCATGATCATCACTCATCTACGGGTGTCGTGAAGGATGGCATCGCGCGGCTCTTGCACTGGGGTGACGCTTGGGTCGATGAGCGGGGTTTCGGATTATTCGACAATTTCTGGGGAACTTATGGGGCTTCATCGAAGACGCGATCACTCTACCGGCGCTCAGTCGACAAGGTGCAGAAGCAGAGGCAGCAAGGGGCAAAGGTAGGAGCACCAGCAGCACCAGCACCAGCAGTAACGGAGACGCGGGGCGGAATGAACGATCCGAAAGATTCCGCTGAAGTGTGGTTCGACCGTATTCACCCGTAGCAAAGGGGTTGCAACTGGGAACTGGGCATTATAGTGGTTCTTCAGACTAGTAAGGGTAGGGTGAAAAGTAACGAGATGCCGTGCAACGTCGAGCTCGCTTAACGAGGGCAACACAGTACTCTCTCTATACAAAGTATCCTGCCATCTAATCTGATAAAGTGATTTCTCCACCCCTGATGAAATACGACACCTGACCATTTTCGGCGTTATCAGCCTCACTTTCGGCCGCAGTCCACGCTTCCCCTTGCACCCAGATGCGGGATGTCTCGTTCGGCCGATTTCAAGTCACTTGATCTACCTTATTTTATCTGATTACGATCCATCGCATCGGTCCCTTGTTTTTTTTTTTTCGAATCTCGCGCGAGTGCTGTGGCTTTCTCGGATGGTCCTGGGGCGAGCGGTCGAGCGAGGATTGCGTCGGCGAGCGCAGACTGTATAAATATGAAGGATGAAGAGGGTATCGCGAGGGCCTGGTTCCCTCCTTTACCCTCTTCCCATCCCATGATCGATCTGATCCTCGATCTTAACCATAACGCGAACGCTCGACCCCTGCTACAAATAGCCAGTATGCCTATCGCTGTGCCCCAAGTAGAAATTCGCTCTGTGATCCAGCACAAGGTCCGAAAAGACGCTTGTCTTCCTTCATCACCGCTAGCCAAACGCGTCTCGTCCGATCCGCTCCCGACCGATGTCATCGTCCGCATCGCTTCTCATCTGGCAGCTAACGACCATCGAGCCTCAGTCGCATCTCTTCAACGATGTTCAAAAGAACTCTTCTTCGCACTTGCACCGATACTATATGATACGCTCGAGATCAAGCCCGCCCACTCAGATCTATTTCTCACACTGGGTCAACCAACTGTCAGCGATCTAGATACAGAGCTGGATCTGGCGCAGAAGGAGGCTTCGATCTTCTCAGCAACCAGGAATGCCTTGCGCAGGTTGGCGATCTTCCGCTACGTTCGAAAGATGGTCATACACGCTTTACCCTCCGACAGGGTCTCGGACGCCTTCTTCCAGTCCATCACTTCTTTACCTTTTTCAGTATTCCCGAGTCTTGACTCCGTATCATTGCTAGCCAACGCCGTCGACGACATCCGAACATGGGTCCCGACGTCGTACGATCGACCTCGGAACCCCGCTTTTCTAGAAGCCTTGACTCGCACGTCGGCACCCACCAAGCTGTGCATATCGTTCCGAGCGCTATTGTCCGAGCACTGGGAGGAACATCGGGAGGCAACGGTTCCTGGACAGTATCAGCTGGTTTCGCGGCTGAACAGACTCAAAGACGACGGTGATGGTAACGGCTGGAGAAGCTTGAAATCATTCTCTGTACACAATATCGTGCACCAGGTTTTGCCTTCATTGTCCAACTGCAAGAATGTCTATCACTTCTCATCTCATATCACCGGTTCCATCGCCCGCCCCTTACTCCACCCGCCAGGGCCAGAATCAACCTACCTACCAGGCCCACAATGGTCTTACCGCTCTTGGCAACTAGGTACCGCCATCAAGAACCTCTTCCCGTCCGGTGTCGACGCTACAAAAACACTCGAGGGGACCAGCTGGGAATTCGTGAATACCCCGGGGCACGTGTTGACCAAGCTTGTGAGGGATGATGACGATGAGTCTGGAGTCGGATATGAGGAGGTGATGGACCTTGTGAAAGGTGCTGTCAAAGCTGGTCTGCCTCAGGATCTGCCGATGAGGGAAGGGTTCGCAAAGGAACTAGTGGGAGAAGTGTTCGAAAAGATCAAGTATGCGGAAGAGGAGCAATGTACTGCTTGTGGTCGTGAGTGCATCACTTCCACTCCATCCTGTCGTGCCCCCAGTGGATGTACTGAAGAACCCTTTTCGCTATTTGCCCTTGCTTCCTCTTACTGCACCGAGAAAATCATGCTGACTGTATACCATACAATCCAATCCCCTCGTCAGACCTAACCCACTCCGTCCCCACCCTATCCTCCATACGTGACGTCTCTTGACATTGCGAGACATGTGGTACCCACCACCGAGGGATGCCAGCGGCCTTTTGCCGCAGATGGCACGTGCGCTCGCCACCTTCAACCCCGCCCTGCTTGGATCGACCCGGAAATTGCTGTCCAATACAAGGCGGAAATACGGGTTACCTAGATGTCAAAACACCGCATCAGCGGGGCGCCTCACAGAGGGTCAACGCTGGATATGGCTCTGTAGGGTGGAGAGTGAAGGAGCTGCCAAGAGAAATCATGCTTGTCCCGAGGCCGAGGTATGAGGTCAAGTATGAGTGATGAGCCGGGTGGCATACGGTTATCGTACATTGTAATGAAACAGACATGGCTATCGCCCTGCGCTTCGTCCCGCAGTGACGAGCGATTCCCATAATACTGCATCAGTTGACCACAGACACCATGTATCCTCATTCGCACGCGAGAATCATACTCGGAAGTGCCTTTGCTTAGTTGGTTTGAGCCGCTGATGACTGTCGCTACATGTTGTACATGAGACCAACTCGTGTATATCCCATCTATGTGAGCCACAGCCTAACAGTCCATTATAAAACACTTGTTTATCTGCTATCTTTCCAGCGATATCTATGTCCACATCGCCTCTGGACTGGGTCCTCCGACGCCGTTATATTCTTCTTACATACACTGTTCTCCAAACTCTATTCTTAATCATGCACAATCTGTGACTAGTGGTATCCCTTCCAACTGGTCTTCCTGGGGAAGAGGAAGCCGGGATGAATGAAGTTATATATACCGACAGCAATGAGCATCATGAGGGCGTCAAGGATGTTCTGGTACATCTCAGTTTCCATGAGGTGGCCAGTCCAGCCCTGGACAAGTTCGACGGATCTGTAGACACCTGCAGATAAGGACGGCGGTCAGCTCGTTGTTCTGAAACAAACTGCAGGATTGAGCGTGCTGAACTCACCTCGGATGAGGATCATAGTGCTGCTGATAGCCACCGCAATGAGCATGATCCACCAAGCTCTGAGGTGTGCTCGCTCTTCCTCTTCATCCATGTGTCGCTTCTGCTCCTCCGCCTCGGCTCCATCGGCTGGCTTCGGGATCACAGCTGCGCCAGCAGTCAAAGTGGCAGTAGCGTCTGATTCCACAGCAGTCAAAGTCTTCTCCGAGTCTCGTCGCTTCTGCTGCTTCTTCATGAGCCGATTGTGCGTCCATCGCTCCTGGAACTTGTAGGGCCTTCGCATCGTGGCTCGAATGATAAAGTCGGCTCCGAGGGTCATGAAAGTCGCCATGGCGACCAGCTGGAAGATGATACCGGCAACCATGATGTTGGTAGCTGATTGGGTGGGTGCGCCTTCGGCAGCTGAAGAGGACGCTTGACCACCGCCCACGGCTTGGAGGATCAAGGAGATGAGGTCGGCAGTGATGAACGTGAAGAAGTACTAATAATGGGAACAGTGGTAAGGGTGAGCGTGGGTACACGGATCGCAAGGCTTGCTGGACGTGTGTGATCAATCGGAAGAGTATGCTTACCCAGTTGGGTCGTAGTACGGAGTACTGTGGACCTAATCGCTTGATAGCCAGACCGAGAATGACATAGTCAAATGCCGAGAAAAAGACGGGAGCCATGATAAGGCTGAAGCGAAGGCAGAGCACAGTCAGAGTCAGCTCATGTCTGATGACCAAGTACCTAAAAAGGCCCTCGGCGGTAATACCCTGTGGGAAAGTAGCGCACTCACGTTGAGATCTGCATGAGGAAGGGGGTAAGCAGCGTGACATTCTGGGATGACCAGTACCTGGCGGACCAGCCGAGTACTTCGGTCAAAGCGCCCAGGACTAAAGTAGGATAGATGATCCAATATTTGTATCGCCAAGCTTGAACAACATGTACAGCTGTCATATCCGGAACCTGATCAGCCGCGCCCATATGTTGATATAACCCGATATGCTAGGAGCAATGAGAAGGTTGTTGAAGCTTACCGGCTGATACCGAGAAAAGAACGATATAGGCTAACGCCCAAGACGGTGAGGGAGTATACCCGTAGTTTGACTGATCGGTGTGTTCGCCCATGTTGATGGTGTGATACTGAGTTTGAAGTCCACTGTACTGTGTTGGAAGGCTTGGTAAGATTATCGCTTGTTATTGTGAAGCAGCTTGATGTTCTTGTCCTTCTCGATCGAAAGCTGGAGATCTAGGGCTCTGTATATATACCTGAGATCTGGCTCCAAGATCCCCGACGAGGCTTTGACAATCATGCTGGTCGATGAACGCTTTACGGAGTGAACGGGTTCATGCCCGCACCCGCAATCTTTCGGATCGCACTGAGTCTACCTAGGCCGGAAGGCACCCCTTGTATGTTCCCACCCAGCATGTACAGATCTTGAGTTTAGCTTAGCTATGCTTATAGGATGTAGGGTGCGCGTCATGGCGCCGTTGAAGGAACGACAATCAGACACAGATATGGTCTGATCTAATCATGCCCGCCGATCGACATGTTTATTGTTCTTGGCGCTTCTGCCAGAAGCGAAAAATTGTGTGTACTGTACGTACTCAGCTCGGAACAGGTTGATGACGAGTCATACAGCACTTGGTAGTTTGCTGCGTAGGAGCACGATTGAGTCGATGTCCGAGATCGCATCGGTGCCGGCGGGTACTCGTTACAGCTGCACTCACTGAGCGCTCGCAGGACAGCAAAGATCTGGGCCCGGCAGAATCAACCTTATAGTGACGTCGGATCAAGCACAGCCTCTCAAAGATCATGCTTTCTGTCCAGAATCTTATCACCAGTTGCAGCCAAAAGCAAGATGCCCGCAGCGTCAAGTACGACAAGTGCGATGAGTCACGGTCATGTCATGGTCATCTCGAGGGCAGCGGGGTTAGATGCCCGCTATTTGTCTAGACATAGTTACTGGGTACGTCACCACCCTGCGTCTGCGTGCCTTAGCTGGTGGACGTAGACTACGTTAGACTCGATCACAACTCACACAGACCAGATCAGATCGGAGCATTACAAGTGTGATTTGATTTGATATACACCGTGAGAAAGCTGAAAGCTGTGAAACAGGTCGCGCCGGCGTTGTCCGATCAGGCCCTTTCTTTGCCAGGCTCGGAGCTCATCCAATCGACGATCCCCCATATCGCAGATCTGATCTGATCTTGGGCAAAGCATTACCACCATCGGACCTTGCAGATCCGAAATATCTTCCTAGCGAAGAGCATTGCCAAAAGCAGTCTAGTCGCAGCGTGACGCGTTAACACCGGATTGGAAACGATGTCCGCCCCACTGAGGTCGTCTCGCTCGGCGCTTAACCCTCGCGTCACTCTGATCACAGCCGATCGAGCTCCGTCACCTCCACCTCTTATCAAAGCTGAACCGATTTCGCCGTCTAACAAGAAGCCATCAACTGTTAGCCCTCATTTCACCTCACTCCGACGTACAACCCGCTCCTTGGCCAACCCGACCGCTACCAGATTGTCCGAATCTACAATCGAGGAGCCAACAAACAATCACCGGAAGAGGTTGGATGTGAGCAAGTATGAGTATACACCTACGACACCTTCACCTCGAAAGAAGCCTAGATTGGATATCACGCCGATCGCCGTCAAGCGCGAGAATGGGATCGCAGGCCCGTCCACTCCATCGGGCTCTGCGGCAAGCCCACGAACTCCCAAATCTGCCAGCAAGAAGCCATTTCCTCAGCTGGCCCTGGATAAGCCGCACCCGGCTCCGGCAAGATGGGAAGAACAATACAGACTGATAGAAAGGATGCGGAAAGGCATTATCGCCCCAGTGGACAACATGTAAGGTGGCTCTAGCGACTCACTTGAACGTCAGATCGCCATGCTGAACAACATGTGAATCAGGGGGTGCGAGCGACCGCGAACGATAGTGAACGATGACCCCAAGGTTCGCCAATGTCCATTCCCCTTGTTTACCTGCTCGGACGACAGCTCACGCCATTCTACGCTTGCAGACTCTGCGCTTCCACATCCTCATCTCGCTCATGCTCTCATCACAAACCAAAGATCCCGTCACTTCTCAAGCCGTATCCAATCTACATGATACCTTGCCTGGAGGATTAACCGCTCAATCACTTGCCGATGCCTCGCTCGATACGGTTTACGGATGTATCAACAAAGTCGGATTCTGGAGAAGAAAAGCGGACTACATACAAGAAGCCGCAAGGACATTGCTTGCGAGGCCCGGTGAAGAAAAGGGAGATGTACCTAAGACTCTGGAAGGACTGTGCGACCTGAAGGGCGTCGGACCAAAGATGGCTTTCCTGGCGTTGCAGTGTGCTTGGGATATGTGAGTCGTCAAGTCAAGCATGAGCTTGTTGGTATTGTCTCTGTGCAATCGGTTCGAGACACTCGTGTTCTTTATCTGAATGTTTGGGATGTCTTGCCTTACAGCAACGCCGGGATCGGTGTGGATGTTCACGTACATCGTATAACGAACCGCTTGAAATGGCACAAGCCGCCTACAACGACGCCTGAACAGACCAGATTGAATCTGCAATCTTGGCTTCCGCCGCAGCTGCATAAACCTATCAACCCAATGCTCGTAGGCTTTGGCCAGATGATCTGCCTGCCTGTCGGACCAAGATGTGATATCTGCCTACTGGGCCAGAAGAAGATATGCCCTAGTAGGGTGGCAAACGTGAAATCCGAAGGGAGGAAAGAGGTCTTGTACACCTTCAAGACCAAGGATGGAGACGACGAAGATGGAATGACGCCAAGCGCCAAGGTTGAAATCGGTTATGAAGCAGGCGCTGTACCGCCAATAGACGCGGAAGCAGGACTGGTACGGATGAAGGAAGATCCTGAGCCAGGGCATACGTCTGTGCTGAGTCACGGTATCAAGATGGAGAGGGATGAAGTTGGGATCGATGGTCTGGTCCAAGAGCCGGGGATGAAGAAGGTTGACGAGGTATTGGAAATTTTGGATGAGGTGGACGGAGCGAGAGGAATAGATGGCGAACGGATTAGAGAGCGGACAGTGAAGCAGGAAGATTGAAGGCACCTTGTTACCGTGTGAGTCAAGATACATCCTTTTTGACGTATATGCACACGACGTCCTCTGCTGATATGGTGTCAACGCAAGCAGATGATAAGTGGAGTTTTGCAATGCCTGTATCCATAATAGTAACAACGCAGCACGTGGAACTCGAGAATCCAGAAGTATTACGACATGCAAACACACTGCAATGCATGTAACAGTCAACCAGTAGTATCGGCCATCGTTATCCCTCTGCTGGTCAGCCGAATGGTTTCATCCATAACCCGTGCGTTGAAAAGCGTCTCTGCCGAGACTCGCCAAAGTTCATTGTAGTTCAAGCGGTGAAAAGGTTGAAAGGCTGGGGTTCTTGCAAGCCAACCCATTTGAAAGTCTGGTCCAGGTGGAAAGGCTTGGAAAGCTCGATCTTGGTCGATGACGTTCCTACACGGATCTCAAAATCGCCCGCTTTTCCGACCCAGGCCTTTTCTTGAACGCTGTAGAAGGAGAAGGCTTTGTGCTGCAAATGGCATTGATATGTCAGCGGCTCGGTATTTCTGCATCCAGTGGACCGCAAATAAGTGGAACCTGGGCATGGGTTCGGTAGAGTAGGGATCAAGGGATTAACTCACGTCCAGTGTGACCTCAACCTGTTTGGACTCTCCGGCTTGCAGCTCGATCTTGACGAACCCGCCGAGCTCGATCTCTGGTCGTTCAAGGATAGGAGACTGATCGTGGACGTATACTTGAGCGGTCTCCGCACCAGTGATCTTGCCGGTGTTAGTGATGGTGAAGCTCGTCTTGGCTCCAAACCCATCTGCATTAACGGATAGATCGCTGCAACAACACGAATCGACACTTCGTGAGTACGAGGGTGCACAACGGTCTGATAGAAGGAGGAAAGTTGCTCACCTCAGCTTAAAGGAGGTGTAGCTCAGGCCGTGGCCGAAGGGGAAAGCGCTCCTAGGGTTCTGGGCTCTGTCAAAATACCTGTAACCCACGTTGACTCCTTCCTTGTAGACGGTGTTGATAGGCTCGCCGAAAGTCTCATGGCTCGGGAAGTCTTCGACCTTTGTGGCCCATGTGACCGGCAATTTACCGCTGGGGTTGATCCTGCCGAACAGCGCATCGGCAATGGCCGTACCGCATTCGTTTCCGCCAAAGAACGCCTGAACAACCGTGGACGCCTGTTCGATCCAGGGCAGCTCGACGGGCATACCGGACTGGTTGACGATGATGGAGTTGGGGTTGACAGAGAGCAAAGATCGAACAAGGTCGTCAACCCCGGGAGGAAGCTTCATGTCGTCCCTGTCGTAGGACTCGGACTCCCACTCGGAATTGGTACCGATCACAACGATAGTAACTGATCACAGCGCGCGCGCGCGCGCACAACGTGATATCAGCACAGCGGGTGACCTAGATTCTAGCTGACGATACTATGGCTCACCATCAGACTCCTTGGCCAGGTTGACCGCCTTCTCGATCTCGGATGCAGCGGACCTCTTGGGTCTACCACCAATCCTGATTCCGCCTCGTCTACCGGTCTGTAACGTGCAGCGTGATGTGTCTGGTCAGCATTGGGGGTCCAAAGATTCGCATAAGCTCAATTAAGCGGTGATGTCAATGGTTGACCTACGTATGGGGACATGGCGTTGAGCTGCTTGAAGTTGGAGAACCTGACTTCGAGATTGTACGCTCGTCCAGCTTCGACTTCAACCTCGCCTGTTCGCTCCTCAGCACCGGTGTTGAACTGCGTTATGTTGAGTGTAAGCCACTTTACTTTACACCACATGACCTTGGAGAGCCATGGATATCAGGGCAGATACTGCAAATGCACTCACAAAGAGCAAGCCGGCTTTCTGATCGCTGGAGTTGTCGATGACCTTCTTCCCATTGATGTACAGATCGGCTTGGCCCGCCACACCGAGTCCAAGCTCCCACTGCATCGCCACAAGTGCTGGTTGTTAGTGGTATATCCATGATTGCCACCGTAGAGCCAGACACAACTTACCACTCCGCTTTCGTCAGGTGTGAAGACCGTTTTCAGCTATGAGGCGTCGACGTAGCCGCCGTCAGCTAGAGAACGATTGAGGGTCGTCGACCTGACCGGAGGGGAGTGCAGAAAAACACTCACCGAAACATATCCTCTGACGGGGACCTCCTTGGGGATACCGTCGATAAAGTAGGAGAACGCGCTGTTGTTGAACTTGTTGAAGAGGGATTTGGCCTCAGTTTCCCACGGGCTGGAGAGATGAGCGATACTTGATCAGCTCTCACAACAACAGTCCCCAGTACAAGGGCGGATCCAATCGTCGTGAGCCCATTTACCACTCACTTCGTATCGTAGAAGTCTATATCCACACCAGGGCCGTCGGCTGGAGTCTTCCTCGGATGCGAAATGAAGGGGGTCAAAAGCGGAGTCCACCTTGAGCTATCCGCACCAATGGTATACTCGATTTCGGCACCCAGTTCCTCGGCCTGTTTCTTAATAGCTTCCAGGGGAGTGACCAGGTACGTGGGCGCAAGATTCGCGCTGCCTCCGCCAGCATAGCTGGCTGTCCTGGCGTTGGGGCCGATGACAGCGATCTTCTTCCCCTTGGGCGCACTGATAGGTAGAGAGTTGGCAGAGTTCTTGAGCAAAACGACGGCCGAGTCGGCCGCTTCTCGCAGGAGCGCTCGGATGGCAGGCGTGTCGATGGTATCTTCCTCCTTCTCGAAGGCTATCCCGGACTCTTGCGCCTCTCTGACGTAGTGCAACACCTGTAATGTATCATGAATGGATCAAGCGGTGTCAGCTGCCATTCGCAGGTATCAAGGGGTTGTTCACTCACTCGAAGTACACACTCGTCCAAGTCCTCGGGGATTAGCTTGCCGCCGACGATATCTCTCTCCAGTGAGACGCCTCTCATCATAGCGGGGCCAGGCATCTCGAGGTCCAGAGAAGCTTTGATGGCTTCCGAAGAAGAGTATGTACCGCTCCAGTCAGACATGATCATGCCCTCGAAGCCAAAGTCCCCCCTGAGCACCTTTCGAAGCAGGTAAGGGTGTTCGGCCACATGGAGGCCGTTGACTCGGTTGTAGCTGGACATCTATAGGCCATCATCAGCGAAGAGATCACCTGAGCTTTGGCTTTGAATGCATGGCTTGAGCAGCAGTATACGGGCGAAAAGAAGGAAACGGTCCTAAATGGGCATGTGACAGAGTTTGAAGTACTCGGCCAGGTTGATCATCGGCTACTCACGAACACCGAAGGCTTGGCCTTGCATTGAAGCCTGAAAGGTTCGAGGTAGATCTCGTGCATCGTCCTTTCATCGATGACCGAGTTGTTGCTTCTCCTCAGGTACTCTTGCTCGTTTGCCAAGTAATCTGCGCGGGACAGCCACGTTGTAAGCCATGGTTGTTCAGTCTCCGGTCGGATAGCAGTCTGCTTGTTTTGATATTCACGTTTGGGAGCTACAAAAGGAGGTGCATCGTCAGCCTGCTCCAATCAAACCATGACAATCAAAGGCGAAGAAGATACAACTATACAGATCTTGTGACTATAGTAGAGCCAGTCTTTGGCAGAATTGAGAGACTTACTGGTCATGACTTTCTTGCTCTGTACACCTTCAATCCATGCGAGAGCGATATGCCCACAGAGGTACGGGTCTGTGGTGTGAGTAAGCTTCTGTCAGCAGCTCATCCTTTGTAATGAGACCATCAAGAAGAATCGTGGGGAAAAGCCGGTCATGCGATCAACACGATGATCCGCCAATTCATGCGAAAGGAAGGTACGATACATGTCGTCATGAGGAAAGATCTTTGTTCGGTCAGAGGTGATCGTTAAGGAAAGATGGACATACCTTCGCTGTAAGATTCGAATCCTCGTCCACCACAGGGGTGTCGCTGGCAGTTCGTGGTAGGACCCAGCAAACAATGGACGCCTCGAGCTCTACATTCTTCACCAAGAGCTTCTCCGATACGTCTGACGAGATCCACATCCATCGATGCAGCGAGACCGGTCGCGGAGGGGAAACACGAAGCGGGAGCTCCGTTGGTCCCTGCGGTACAGAGCGATATGTGGGACATTTCAGCTTGAACAGCTTAATTGCCCGTAGCCATAACCATTAAACACATGACTTACAGGCTGTCCCTCTCACACCATTCTGGAATCAGTTGAAAGCTCGTCAGCGATTACTACGTCAGCTACTAACCGATGAAGGGTCAGCTTACTGGGCCGTCACTGCACTGCAAGTTGATGCATCCATGTCAGCATCAAAGGTCAGCACTTCCCGCGTCAATACGGACTAAGCTATCCCGCTATACCCACTCTGACTCTTGGGACGCCTAGTCTCGGGACTGGCACAGTATGCCACATATCATCTCCACTGAGAAGAGCGATCTTCTCCTCGCTTGATAGCTGTTTCAACACCTCCTCGGGGTTGATGATGTCTGATGTCGCCATGGTGGATCTGCCGTGCTGAACGTTCGAAGGTGTGGACCGATTGTGCAATTACAAGATCGACTGATGTACTAGTATGCTTAACTTCACGAAAGTCAGAAGATCGAACTTGCAACAGGAGCAGAGATCGAGGAGGTTACGTTGCATCGTCGTTCGAGCTATCGGGAAACGATCATACAGTCGGCTCTGCGGGTAAGCTATACGAGGCTGTCCGCACTCGCATCTTGACGAAGCATGTCGACATACACTTCCTTCGGTTTCGGGTTTCACGACCTTCCCTCTTCGGTCAACCCTCTCATCTTGCAACTAGCGCCTTCGGTCCGGTTCGGTTGACCCCACCCATACTCTGGCGTTTCAGTTTTCCCATTTGCGTCCGCTGCCTTGTAATACAAATCCTTCTCCCATCCTCGTCGCTCAAACATCATGCCAAGGGATCAAGATAACAAAGGTACGCCCGCATGGTTGTTCCGCATTATCCTGTTTCCGCTTCGTCACCTGAACGATGACTTTTTCCTCGCTAATATTCGAAGCTGGCAATAGACCCTTGCCAAAGAAAACAACTCACAACGTTGGCGCCCTACGATCCGTACAGCGACAATGCATCGACTAGTTCCGGGGGTCTGGGGGGGGCGGCGTTTCGAGAGGCGTCCGCACCCCGCCAGTGAGCATCTGCTCGGAGTCAACTCACAGGCCCTGCACAGACAGAGCGGCAATGTCACCAGGTTGTACAAGCGCGGCAGAGCGGTAACGCGCTCCAGTATCACAACTTCGGGAACAAGAGGTTGTTGGTTTAGGCGAAAACCGAAGAGAAACTCGGTCTTGGTAAGGTCGATCGGTCCGGATTCGACCGGTGGTATCTGATGCTGCTGTGAGTTCCCTTGGCTGTCTCTAGCGGTTTGTCATGAAACAACCTCTCGATCGTGCAACTTTCTTTCGGACTAATTGGCACATACACTCAGACCTCCACTTCACTCCGCTCGTTTGCCCTTCATCCTCTGAATTCTTTTGCCTGACCTCCTCGTTTGGCAATCCCGATTCTGCCCTTCACGCCATCAGGATCTTGTTTATCCGCAATAAGCATCAACTGAAATCAATCACAGCGCTCTCAAGCCCCTTCTTAAACTGTTGTAAGCTTGTCCCTTATGGGGCACTCGGCTGGCCACATCTCCCGAACTTCCCGCCACTCAAGCACAAGTAGCCTCCGCGCCTGGCTTGGGCTGGCCAGTGTCTGCTGGTGCCGAATTTCGGCAGCCCTTGAAGGTTCTCTGCAAGGCGTGTGAGCGACTTGCGTCCGGTCTCGGCGCACTTTCATCCGGAAACAGCCGATGCCTCCAAAAGAAATGCCAGACTCAAACCAACCGCCCGGAGGTTGCAGGACCAGACAAGGCAGAACCCCTATGGCCGAGGGTATCGTGACCGGCACTCTCACTTCCGCACAACACCAAGGCAGATACTACAGACCTCACTGAAGACGGGGAAGTATGTATCTGCATTTAGGGTACAATTACAGATCGAGGTTGGCTTGGCGTTGCTAATATGGTAATAACGTAAGCCTCTTTGGCATGACATCGCATGGGTATTAACGGCATGAGCTACAAGTCCGAAAGGATTTTAGGTGTTCGGACGAAGACGTACAGATCCAGCTACTCCATCGAGTGCCTAGCTAGCCAGGCAACAGACATATCGTTTGATGATTCAGCAAGCGCTGACTGGGCTCACGCTTCCAAGGTGCTCCGCCGTTCCCCCTCTCGGTGCCTTTATTGTTTCCGTCTAGTTTCCCTTCTTACACAATAAGTCATTTGGAAGCCCGCTTTTTCCTATCTGCTCCGCTCAGTGCTTCCGCACCGTCCCAGATTCATCGATAAAGAACATCGAGGGGCACTGGGGATTAAGCATGTCAGGGGGTGAGGGGATCCAGATTCAGGTGATTCCGGACCGGATTCTTCGCCGATGTGTTTTTTGGTCTGAAGGTGTCTTTCTTGGCCGTCTCGCCATGTCGGGATCGAGCAAAAGGTGTTGAACCGTGTGTGTTCCGCTATAGCGGTTCGGTGGCAAGACCTACTGCTGTCCACAAACACGTATATATGTACCGTCTTGGAACCTCCAAAAGCGTTCAATTCGTTCCCTCAGCAAGTGTTCACATACAACTTACTTCAGCACAGACCCCAACCAATTTCAAAGATGGCAAAGTTTAACGAGCTTGCCAACAACACGGCCGATAAGTGGTGGAAGGATCCTGGATTGAGAAAGAGTGCGTGGGCCGTCACCCCCACTTCCATCCGAGGAGAGAGAGTCCCCTTGCCATGTCAAAGTGAGATCATGAAGCTGAATTCGGTGTAATCTACGTGATCAGGTTTCCTTCACATTATCACTCTGTACACTGCTGTGTGAGTGGAACTCGCCGCACGATCTATCATAGTGAATAACCAAGCTGATTATGATTGATGGCGGTGTAGCTACTCCCTTGGCTACGATGGATCCCTTCTGAACGGTCTTCAAGCTCTCAATGAGTGGAACAGAGACTTTGTAGGTCACCGGCGAATGGTGTCAGGCCATCAGTCGATGGTGCGAAGCTGACTGGGAGATTGTGGCTCGTAGGACAAGCCCACTGGTACGAAACTCGGTCTGATCGCTGCCAGTTACTATCTGTAAGTGAAACAGCCTTTCAAGCATATACGCAACCAATGGATGGCGAGTGCTGACTTGGTGATGCAGTCCCAAGATTCCTCTTACTTTCGTCATTGCCTGGATGGTCGATCGCTATGGACGAAAGATTGGACTTGTACGTCGTGGTCATACTGGGATCTGCCACATCCGGACGTTACTGTATCCTGACTCCCTCGTCTCCGCTTGATTTTATCTTGTAGTATTGCGGTGCCCTGTTCATGTTCGCCGGTGCCTTGCTCGGAGGTTTCTGTCACTCGGTCGCTCAACTTGTCGGCTCCCGGATCCTGCTGGGTGTTGGCACTGCTGCAGCCCGTGGGTATCCCAAGTCTTAGCTCTCACACAGCTAATCAATGCCTCAAATACTGACTGCCTTTTGGTTTCCAGAGGTCACTGCCGCCGCTCTTGTCCCTGAGCTGGCTCATCCTCGAATGCGACACTATGCCGGTGGTTTCCTCAATACCACTTACTACGTGAGCTGTCCTCCTTCTGACAGCTGAGACATGTCGATATGGAAAGCTGATGGATAGCCTTGTCATGGACTCGTAGATCTGATCCATTTTCGCTGCCTGGTTGACCTTTGCAATGGTCTACTACCCAGGTGGTTCTAGCTCTTGGTCGTGGCGAGTACCTACCCTTGTTCAAGGTTTCGGTCCTCTTCTCTTGGGACTTGGTGCATACTTTGTACCCCAGTCACCTCGATGGCTAGTCAAGAAGGGTCGAGTCGACGAGGCTCACGAGATCCTTGCCACTTACCAGTAAGTCTGGCGTTCATTCCCCTATCCTATCGCGAAGTGGTCGCTGACAGCTTTTGCAGTGCCAATGGAAAGATGGATGATGAGCTTGTCCTCCTAGAGATGCGAGAGATCCGAGCCTCCGTCGAGCTTGAGAAGGCAGCCGACGAAGCTTCTTGGCTTGCTTGGTTCCACACCAAGGGCAACCTCCGACGATTCTTCGTCATCATCATCCTCGGTACCAGCACCCAATGGGTCGGCAATGGTGTTGTCCAGGTGAGCTCATACTCCACTTGTGACCATGTTATCTTGATAGATCTCTGACGCAGACATGCTTTTTCGGTGACAGTACTACCTTGTACCAGTATTGAAGACTGTCGGAATCAACAAGGCTCCTCAGACTGCCGGTGTTAACGGTGGCCTTGCCGTATGGAATTGGTTCGTTTCCATGACCGGTGCCAGTCTTGTCGAGAGATTCGGTAGACGACCCTTGTTCCTTACCTCGATCATTGGCATGTTCTGCTCGTTCATCATGATTCTCGGTCTCGCTGGCGGCTACAACACAACGCATCACTCCTCAACCGGTATCGCGATGGTGCCCTTCATCTTCGTTTTCATGGGCTTCTACTCCCTCGCTCTCACTCCCTTGCCTATGCTTTACGTGCCGGAGATCTGTCCCTTGGCACTTCGAGCCAAGGCTGCCGCCTTGCTTTTGCTCGCTCAGAACTGCGCCCAGTCTTTCAACCAATTCGCCAACCCCGTGGCGCTTAGTGCGATCAACTGGAAGTACTACGCCGTCTATGTCGCCGTTGACGCCGTTTACATCGCGTTGTACTGGTTCATGATTCGAGAGACTAAAGGCCTCACAACCGAGGAAGCTGCTGTCGTCTACGACCCCGATGACATCAAGCAGTCTGCCATGGAGGCTGAGAGGAGAATGCACCAGGAGGCGCACAAGGTCGCTCACGAGGAACACGAGACTAAGAAAGCCGAATTGATAGAGGAAGAGCATGCTTAGGCCAAAGGAACCTCTGCTTATTCGCGTTCTATCTGGCCTCGGGCTCTAATTATTACCATATAATCTATCTCCCTTTCACAAACCTTTGCATATGTGTCATACGTGCGAATTCAGTGGGTTTGCATCAGTCACGGAGCAAGAAAACACGCTTCTATGGTGAGGTCTTACTTTTCGCCATATTGACTTTCATTCTCTGATATCTCAGTCCTCGTTGCAAATATCCATACGGTCACTGAGAAGATTGTGATGCCGCTTGTATCAGCACTTTGAGTCACTATTCAGATGCATGCATTGTAACACAGGAAGTTGACTTTTGAGTCTACTAACCTTGAATGGGGATCTCCAATCATGCCTGAAAACCACCTTTTTACAAGCACATATCTGACTTCCACGCATCATGACATCAAGTATACTACTGTGTTCGCCAGTCACTCTTGACACCATATAGCACCTCTCTGAGGGGTTCATACAAGACCAAAAGTGTCGTGCACATAGCAACTGAATCGTGAAGTGAGTGTGGCCAAAATAGCCCCATAGAAGAGCTTTCTCTCGCTCCGTGATCATTACTACCCCACTCTTTGTATATTGCTCTCGTGGCACGACGGCTTGTTTTAAGTTCTGGGTAGCTCACACTGAAATCACTGAGACTCGTCTCATCTTGACTTCGCGCATATATGTATATTGTCGATGACATCCAGGTGATCAGGTCTAACCTGAAGGCATCTCTCGGATCCGGCACAGTCTTGAGAGCCCTACTGTATAACCGGCCTCGTATCCAAGCTTCAGACGGCGCCAGGAAGCTCAAAGAGACTTGCGTATTCATTCATGGGTGTATGTAATATATCTGATCTCTCTTCATGGAATGAGCCGGTTATCTATATGTATGTGATTTACGTGTGCAAACCCTTGCGCACTCTTTTGTGATCCGCATACTCTCATCCCCATCAAATCGGTATGGGACGATCAGTCATTTTTGCCCTTCCTATCGTCTTCGTCTGACTTGTGACCATCATCGTCATCCCTATATCCGCCCTTGTTTCGATGACTCGGTCCATCTTCATCATCACTGTCTTCTCCCATAGCGAATACCACGTTCCCATCACTTCTGCCGACCAGTCCCTCCTCCTCATCATCGTGTTGACCCAAAGGTCGGTGACCAGATTCGCCCAAACCTCGACCAGCTTCGAGGGAGTCGATCTCGTAGTCTTCGGCATCGGCATCGGCCTCGTCCTGTGCAAGCTCCTGAGACATCGAGAATCGGAGGTTGTCACGGGTCTGCAGATCACATGCATCAGTATACCAAGAACATCAATTTCTGGCATGGCATAACTCACAGGTCGCCAGAGCCAAGCAATAGCAGCGAATGCGCAAAGGTAGATGGTCGCGAGGGATCCGTCAAGCAAGATCCATCGGTATTTCCAGTTGTTAGGGGCATAATCTTCGTCGAGTCGATTGGACAGACTCATGGACGACACAACGAAGAAGGCCGCTACGGCAATAACGGAGATGATGAGGATTCGCCAGAGTCGCTGGAACATCTGGAGCTTGTACCGTTGCTTTCGCGCTTGGAGATGCAAGATGGTGCCTAACACGCGAAAAGTGGTCAGTGGGTCCATCACTGTATTGTACGCCACATCTGTACTCACCATTAAGTGACACGATGATCCACATCAAGAAAGCGGTCAAGGTCAAGGCAAGCGGGAAGATGAGCAGGAGAACGGTAATGAGGGATGCACTCTGCACAGGTCCGAATATCGATTGATCAGGTCAGTTCAGCACGCACATCATTTCATCCTCGAGCATAGGCGACTTACGTCGAGTTCCACTTCAACCGTGCCCACGGCATACATGACTACGGATCACCGAAGTCAGCGATATTGCATGACGTCATCGTCTAACAACTCACCGCCAAACACGAAATGCAATCCGGTTAGAATCCTGACCCTGTTCATTACAGAGCCAAGGCTTTGCGTGACAACGGATAGACCCATGGAGACTATAAGCAGCAGGAAGAAACTGAGCGAATTTCGAGCGGCATTCAATACGGCGATGACGAAGAGGAATACGATAGAAGTAGTGCCGCCTCCGTGTTTGTTGATATATCGATAGTAGGCGAATTGAGCAAGCATTTCGATGAGCAGGAAGACGATTGTTCCGGAAATGTAGTATTGCATTGGCCTGCAGGTGTAAGGTGGTGTAAGCATTGCATCAGTGTTTCTTGCTCTGAGGAATGACAAGTACTCACAGGAGTTCCCGAAGATGTTTGACGCAGAGATAAGCCCATCCTGCTCCGAGGATTAGGTAGACCAGACTGAGGCCAAAGTAGAACTAGGGCGCGAAGCAATGTGTCAGTCAAGCTCACGAAGCTTCCTCGCGTCGAAAAGGGTCGAAGCTGAGAGCCCAATGATACAAAACTGAAAACTCACGTTGATCTTAGGGTATTCGACGGCTGGCAGTTCTCCCTCGAAGGTGTTCTTGAAGAGGACCAAGCCAGAATATTCGGCATGAGTCGCTTCCTGTCTCTCAGCGATAGGCATTTCGGATCGTGAGTTGACGAGGGTGACGGGTACGATTCCTGATAGCGGCTGTTAGCGCGGGGTCATCATGCCAAACGTGTACACAGGCAGTATTGATGAGGATTCGTTGCCACTCACCGACGCAGTAGTAGCCCGTCTTTGGAACAGGGTAAGTGATTGGGCCATTGTACGTAGGTACAGTACCATCTCCATCTGAGCCAAATCCAGTATCATCGCCAGTATCCGTCGAGGCGTCCGGGGTTTCCTCCTGATCTCCGCCGAGCTCTTCATCTTGAGATCCCACTGATCCTACTCCATCCGCAATACCACTGGCAATATCATCCCCAATCTGTCTCTTGCGCTTGAGACCGTCAGACATCGCTTCCGCCATAGCCTCGGCTTCATCTTGAGTCTCCTCCTCGGTCTCCTCAGGCTGACCGTAAGTACCATCATTGCCAATTGCTACGTCCTCGTCGACACCGACTTCAGAGCTGCCAGTCTCGACTGGCGTAAACTCGCTTGAAGTGGAAGTTGGGAATTCGTCGCTTTCATCTTCACCGGACTCCTCCTCCTGGACTGGAGTAGGGTCGGGAATAGACGAGAAGCCTTCAGATGAGAATTTGAGGGGCGTCGTGTAGATGGATGTAGAATCGGCTGTCACGCCCTCGGGGAGGGAAGTGATGAACGATCCCAGCTCGCTCGAAAGGCACAGACCAGATCGTACGGCTGATGTAGTGCAGATATAGGTTCGCTAGGTAGGTGAGCAAGAGTGAGTCATCATCGTCAGCGTATGGGCTACAAGTCTCGTATTAAGGACATCAGAACCGAGCTCTGCTCACCGGTCCATCCTGCGAGGCTACGCCAAGATAGGGCACATCCCTCCATTCGTAGATGATCAGAGCGACTTGGCCGGAAGATGATGGGTCGAAAGCGACTACAGAAGAGCATGACAATGCATCAGTGAAGCCTAGGACATCTTACGGACGCGAATGTCGACACATGACATACCTTCAATGTGGGCATCCTTCCCTCCGTACATTCCTGAACATACCTCTCTCAGAGAGTCGGTATCACGAATAGGCACTGTTCAGGTGAGAGTCAGGTCAGTTATGCGAACGTACGCTTCAGCCAGCTCCCGACAAATGATACAACGGATGTGATGTTAGCTTACCTCGGAAAGCACTGGCTTGGAGGCATATTGAAGCTGATGCTGCCAAGACGAGACCCGCCCGAGCGAATGTGCTGAACATCCTGACGATATCCTTCTCCACTTTGACTGACGTCGTGTTGGGCTGCTTCGGCGATATTCGTGGTGTTCAAGGTCCGATATCTGATGGGGAATGGCGATACCTCACAAGTAGAACTGAAGATCCCTTCTGAGTCGATGCAGAAAAAGAAGAAAGGAACACTGGCTCATCTTGTCTTGCGAAGACTATGCCTCAACTTGACTTGTGACTGACTGCGCAGGTAACGCTACAAAGTCGACGCGGCGAAGTCAGTCATACACTTTATCTAGGGCTACTTGGTGTAACGTGCGAAACCCCTGAACACGTGTCATCTTTCCCTGCTAGAGCTAATCTTGGCTATATCTTGGGAAGGACGTATAGTGCGGTGAATGCGATCATTCATGCTGCGTTACTGTAAATACGTTTCTGCCATAATGAGTCACGGTTAGGAAGCAGTAGATACAGGTATTGTACGTTCTTGGCTGCTTCGCTATACGTCCTACTGTTGCATGGAATGAAGATGTCATCATCGCAAGACGTATAGGTGCTTCCGAACGAGGTTCAAACGAGGCCCAGTCAAGTCACTGTATGCCCATCAAGCAAAATATATATGGACACATTCTGATGGGGAACGTATAGCGTTTCGAGCGGAAGGTCGGATCACGAAGTCGATGGAATGACTGACGTCCTGTTTTGGCGTTGACGGATAGTCCTGTTAGAAGTGCAGGTGGTTTCGCGGGTTGCGCAAGTCGACGCTCGAAAAGCCATTCCGTCCGGGATCTGGCGTCCTGATTCTTGAACCTCGAACACTCATGCGGCAGGTGGAAGCAACAATTTGACGTAGGGAGTATTCCTAGTGCTCGAAGGCCGATTTGCTACAGTACACGATGCATGCACATGTCCTACTGAGACTCCTCTTGAGGTTCCTGACCGCATATATGATATACATGACTTGGGTCTACCTTGTCACCACCTCATTCTTTTACGAGAGATCTGAAGCTGGAAATTCTCCCTATGAACAGTGTATATACAATGCTTGAGGTTGATCGATATTTGTATTTCTGTATTGTGTATTTCTGTATTTCTGTATTATGTACAACGAGGCTTTTTGCGGTTTCTTGCTCTTGCTGCTGACGAGAGATTCGCTGTTGCATAGCACCTAGCTGACGAGAACATCGCGTCTCGCTGCTGCCTTTCTCCGTCCGAGATCAAATAGGACCTGCGTACAAATATATGTATCAGCGTTTCTATCCCAATTTGACTGATGAATCCACTGTCTGCTCACCTCCGCACGCCTCGCAGGGGGCAGCGTTGTTGCTGAGAGTGATAGCTTCTTTCAACTTCCTGATAGTTTCCGAGGGTGTAATCTTGAGATGAAGTTGCTCAGCGGAAGGAATGGGAGAATTCAATACGACCGAGACAGTGGATTGAATGATCTCGTTTAGCTTGCCCTCGAATCTCGAGGCTTGACCTGCTCGATCGACAATGGTCATCTGACCAGGAGACATATCTTCGAGTGTGATGAGGGTGGAATCGGGACGAGTTCGTAGGGAGGTCCCGACAAGTTTGGACATCTTGACTTCCATGTCGGTCTGCTTGCAACGAGCCGGGTGTTCCGTTTCTTCGCATTTCGCGTCTCCGAGGCAGCATGCAGGTGGGAGAAAGAGACTCGACACTTGGTGTTGGCACGGTTCGGATACATGATACTGGCGACTTGATGGAGGTTGACGACTTCGTGCTGTGTCTTCCATTGGTACGCCTCGCCCACTGAGGTATGACTCCATCATCAAAAGTGATGGCGAACGCTGCAGGACCGGCTCCAAACAGCTCCGGCATATTTCTTCGAGGAATCGGGACCGGCGGTGCCGGGGTGAAGCAGATGTGTTGTGGGTCGCAGGCAAGAGGAAGGAAAGTCAACAGACAGTGGCGACGGTCGTCCATTCCGACCATTCGCAAATGTTTCTTGGTTCCGCTTCTTGCTGTGAGGACCATTCGCTTGACGTTAGGAAAGACAGTATCTTGACAGAGCTCCCTGAGGCCTTTCGCCCATCCAGCCAAGACGTTGAAGACCTTTGGCTCATCGTAAGGGGTATCGACAGTGATCTTGTGAACAAAAGTCAGGTACTTTCGAAGTCTGATGATAGGGTGACAGCCCGAATTAGCGATATCAACGCCTTCGTCGATGGACGCGAAGAAGAGGAATCGGACATCTTTGTGAAAGGTCAAAAAGTGTCGGAAAAGCTTTGGTGCGCTTCTGTCGGTCAAGTTAAGGTGTCTGTACAGGATCGGCGTGAGGAGTCGGAAGTTGTCTCTGGATGTCAAAGACAGATTGAAGAGGGTCTTTTTATGCCCTTTCGAAGCCAAAAGCTGGCCCACGATTACGAGCAGGTCGGGGGGCATGCCGTTCTCTCGATCTTGGTTTGCCGCCATGTCGATTGGCTGGATATCAGTTGTCATGTTGGAATGTCATCACAAGGTGAAGCGGTGAGTGAGAAGAGATAATGTGCTATGTCAAGGTGGGAAACTCAACGAAAGTGGGACGATGGTGTTGGTATGTATAAAGAATATATCGGGGCGCTGAAGCTACGTCGGTAGCGTTTTCTCCTTCCGAAACGATTCAGCGCTGTCTCCTTCAACTTGGATCAAAACACCGCTTCCGGCCGTATTTCGGGGCATGGTCGCAAAGTTTCAAACCATCAGCAACAAGGACCGCGGAGCAGCGGAGCAACTGGGAGATGTTGATGATGGCAGTTGTTGATGATGGCAGTTGTTGACTCTGATGGTTGTCAGATTAAGTGCGTCAACTATAGCCACATCCAGAAATCTAAGAAGTGATTGATGAGAGTGCACGGTCCACTTTACGCGTACCAAAGGATGTCAACAACCTCACTCGCCATTCACAAACCCATCAAGAAACAGAGCGCGTAGAGATGAGCTGGTGCTGAACTGAACGGATGACGGCGGCAAAGCTCATGGTCGCGCAACGCTGGTAGAACAGATTGAACAAATTTGACCCGATTTGACGAAACGCCCATGAGCTAGACGAATGATAAGGTCTCCGGCATTTTATGGGTCGTAAAGCTATGCCCCATTCATCAGGCTGGATTCTGGAATATCCATAAACACATGCTCATACAAGAACCTTCAAGCAGTATTAGTCCTCGTATCGTTCCAATCGTGACTGTTTATAGGTTAGTCATTAGCTTTAGCTTCTGTACGGAGATGAATATGTAACACGCAGGAAACTCACCCTCCCCGCAAATGGTTTCAACCCAGCTGCAATTCTCTGACCGCCAACAAGAGCAGTCCAATCCATCTCGTCTCCTCCATGAGCTCTCGCTGACAGCATATGTTGTTGAGCTACATCCATTGTTGGCATCGGTACGTTGTGAGACTCGGCGAGTTGTCGGATGTTTCTATGAAGATACGCTCGCGTCAGCCCAAAGCCCGTTCAGGAATTGAACTCTGTTCAGCTGGAACAGGGACCAGTGATATGCGGATTGACATGTGGAATGCCTGAACCCACCTAGCATCCGTGATACCACCGCCAAGGTTAAATCCACCCTCGGAATCAAATCGGTTCTTGGTGATTCGATCAGCATAGCGGATAAGAGCAGGTGATTTATGCTGGTCCTTGATGAGCTCGACGAGCTTGTCGGCACCTACACCGGACTGGTCGCAGAGGGTGAAGCATTCGGCGAGAAGCTCGATGAAGCCGAGCTCGAGAGCATTTCCTACGAGCCTATGAGGGAAGAACGAAGGTAACCTGTCAGTAGTCACGGAAGAGCATGATATCACAGTGAGGCCGTACGGCGTTCCCGCAAAAAATTCGAGAGCCTATTTTCGTTCAGTGAGACTTACTTGAACGACATAGCCCGCTCCACGTTGCTTCCGAGATCCATCACCTTCTTTCCGATAGCAGGCACAAGCGCGTGAGCGGCATGCTTCTTGGCAAAGTAGTCACCGGAGATAGCGAGGATGAGGTCGGCGGTCTCAGCTGCTTTGGGAACGCCAAAGACAGGGCATGAAAGGAATGATCGGTGAGGAGCTGATGAGGCGAGTCGCTCGAGCTTGCCCGCTGTAGTAGGGTAGATCTACATCCGAATCACTCGAAATTAGCCTCGTCTCGTTCCTACTTGAGGCATTCGAATTCTGGAGGCCCAGGACTTACAGTACTGGTGTCTACGAACACGGTCGTCCTTCCCCTTCCACCAGGTACGATGCCATCACCGGTTCCTTTTTGTGTCTGCATGGTTGGTTTGAGATGTCAGCTGGCTGTTTTGCAGGACTAAGCGGGTTGCGGCTGACCTGTTGTCCCGCGAAAAGTTTCTCATACACTTGCTCTACAGCTTCATCGCCTGCCAACGAAGTCACGACAAGGTCGGCACTAAGATGCAACGATATATCATGGGTATCAGCAGAATTTCCAACGTCGCGTATGTCTTCCCATGGATTGTTTGAGCGTTCTCTCGATACTATGCAAAATTGGAAGTAGGCCACCGCCAGACAGACTCACGTTCGTCCGATCTCTTCGAGGTCGCTTACGACCTTGTAAGCATCCTCTGGGACTTCGTGAGCCGAAGCGTATTCGAGGAATTTTTGGACTCCATCTTCTTTTCGGTTGTACACAAGAAGAGGCGGCTACGCAATCGTCACAGACGAGAGTCAGCGACATTATCGAGAACTTCGTTTAACAATAAGCTGTGATACTCACCTGTCCCTCGCTGGCCAAATGCTTGGCCAAGTTTGATGCCATCCGCTTTCCCATCGCGCCGAGACCGGCAAAGGCGATTTGATCCTGCAGTAGTGTAATTCTCGATCAGAACGCTTCCGATTATAGAGGTATTGAGCGTCAAGGGAAGCCAACTTACATGAGCGGGCGTAGGCGTAGTAGGTCTGCATCAAGGGCATCAGCTCCATCAGACAAGAGATGAGCTACAGACTAATTTACTCACCTCGAAAAGGGGATTGGTTCAGGCTCGTTGGCCGGCGTCCTAGGAGGCTCATAGTTGCCTCCAAAGGTCTCTTCTTCCGCCTTCTCTACTGGAGGAGTAACGGGGTCGGTGTTGAAGTGCGCTCGGAGGCCTGACATCTTTGTACACAGTCTTTCAATGATGATTAGACAAAAAATTTGCTGGTTCAATCGTTGAAAGTACGATGAGACCTACTAGCATGTTCAAAAGTCTGCTTGGTAGTGGGAAGATGCGGTTGCCGCATCTGCCCTATGATGCGCCGTGTAGGGCGTGGTATGGGGACTGACTGAATTGCTACAAGCAGACACAGCAGCAGCTACCTGACTTCTCGCTTCGATGACGTCTCTTTCTGGTTTGCTTCCTTTGCCGCGCCTAACCTCAGGAATACTAGGGGCACCATCAGCATCCGTGCGGCAACCGCTGGTGTTGTAACCTACCGTGCGGCCACGTGTTTCGCATGCTCTTCCATGCAAGGTTGTTCGTTAACGACAGGTTCACCGCGTCCCTTGTATCGTCGTCACCGTCTTGTGTTGTCTTGTCCTCCTATCTATAAACCTGTGACTGTTGAACAAAAGACCTCAGCAATACTTCTGATACGACCTCGCCGTGATAAGCAGCCTGTCTTCCCTTTAGCTATCCGTGCATATCTCTCTGGACAGGCGCCATGAGCGGAGCTCCCTCAAGATCAGCGCCTCCCCCACCACCGCCCGAGGATGATACGGGAGCATCACCCAGTGAGTCTTGCCTTTCCTTCGGCGACCGGTCGCCCGAAAGTACAACGCATCCATTCCATATCTGTGAAAGTATTGAAAAGGTCTTCGACGTGAAGCTTCAAGCTGATAACCTGCAATGTTCAGACGAGCGACTGCTAGCTGCCGCTAAGCACGATAACGAGGAGATGTTAGAAAATGCCTTGGAGGAACTGGAGGATGTGAATTACGTTGATGGGTGAGCTCACCCCCTTCATTTCTGAGGTCTAACCGGGAAACTAACTGTGGGGTTATGATACAGCCTGGGAAACACTGGTAAGCTACCGCGATGCACTAGAAGATACGGTCACGTCCATAGCTTACCCGCACTATCTGTCTCCATTCACTATAGCTCTACATTATGCGTGGGTCTCTTCCAATGATCTCTCAAGCTTGCTGCAGGAGCTGACCGTTGTGCTTCACGATCGCAGCGTCATGAATGCCTCAACATCCGTACTCGAGAGCATACTTGAACACGAGACATGTGACGTGGACCTTCGAAATAGACTGCAAGGCGACACGCCGTTACATATCGCCGTGAGGAACAAATGGGAAGAACATGAAGGGATGAGATTATATCTTGGTGAGTTTCCCATTTCACCTTCTTCGAGATCAGGCTGCTCCTGTATAGAATCGACGTCTATCACGCGTGACTATCAGCAAGGGGGCTGACGTCCTGAGGATGCAGTTGGAACTTTGTTAGAAGCGGGGGCAGACACGAAGATCAAGAACCGATATAATCAGAAGCCCATCGACCTCTTACCTCCCTCCAATGCGAGTGCCGATCCGGAATCAGATGACGAGAAGATCAGAGCCGCTATCAGGCGAACGGAAGCTGAGGAGATGGTGGCGAACAAGGGTGATGTTGTAGACGGTGAGTTGGTGATTATACACTTTAGCCTGGCAGCGGGGAATGGAAGGATGGACTGCAGTCTTCGACTGACTAACCGAGCTCATGTCTATCTGCAGAAGACGACGAGGTGGACCCTAACGACATTGCGTCTGATTCTGACTAATCGAGGATTCCCCCGAGCTTGTACTGTATGTCTCTACATCGCATGGATTGTATATATACAGGATAGAGGTATCGCGTTGACTGAGCTTCTGATTCCAATGTTAACAATCTTTGAAACTAACGTTCGAGATGGCGTGTCTAACCCTGAAACTTGACGCAGGAAGGATGATCGGTGTCGCTGCTCGGTCCGAATCAGAACTCTCGCGATTCCTCGCTCGCTCTCGACTTCAGCTCAGTCCTCCCGCCCGCTGTCTATATCTGCCTGTGGGACTGATGCGCGCGAGCGCCGCGTCCCGCAGAGCGATCTCCAGTCAGCCTCCGGTCTCCTGTTCGATTTCGTCAAAGCGTCGGACGCTGGGGGCTTGGATGAGGCACTCACCGGGAAATCTGTGCATATTCCGCACGAACTGAATGCCTACTCTGACCCAGTAATGCGGGTTCCCTTCAGCATCCTTGGCCTGCCGATGGGCTGTGATTTACGCCCAAACCCAAGCTCCCGGCAACTGTTCCATGATATGTTTGGACCAGGGTCCCGTCGACCAGAACCCCAGTTTCGTCCGTTCCCGCTCGTCGCGCAAGTCCAGCAGCCTTCACACGTTCATCATGATCTTGGCAGCCACACCTATGTTGTCGGTCTCTGAGGCGAGCAAGACGAGGTCGTAGGCCTCCTTGAGGCCCGGCGGCTGAAATTCGAGGAGTATTTGGGTAACCAGCAGTTCACACCCGAGATTGGCGCAGAGCCCGACCGCCTTCTTGAACTCGAGGAAATCGTTGGATGGCAAGGTCTTGGGGAATTTCCCTTCGACAGCCTTGAGGAAGATGGCCAAAGCCCTGGAGGTGCAGTCGATGTTGAAATGGTTTTGCTCAGGGTGTTCAACGCCGTCATCAATTCCAGGGTTGCTGGCTTCGAAGATCAATCTGAAGACGGTATTGCGCAGACAGCGTGTCAACCTCTGCTCAGGAGGCAGGAGTGAGAGAGAGGACCTAGGGGTCGTCAGTGGCAAGAGTATTTCTGAGGTTCACCTCGAACGCCTTTTCAATGACGAAAGCAACATTATCAGAGCTGACAAGGGTGATCAGCTCTTTCGGTTGGTAATCTTCATGGTATAGATATTGCTTCACATGAGCGTCTGTGAAGGTGAAATTTGACCTCTTTCTCCTAAGAGCGTTGCTGGCGATGAAAATCATCATGTGGGAAATCAATAAGGTGCTGCAACAGTCGTCAAGGGTGGAATAGGCTTTGTGTGACTTGGAAAAGGAGGAATAGGCGAAGAATTGAAGCAAGAAGAGAGACAGAGGAAACAAGCAAGGAAGAAGGAAGAAGATCAGCATCCGCATTCGAGTGCGGCGACGGAGCGAGGTTGATCGATATTGCATGCAAGGCTATGACCAAATCGATCACGTTCGGCGGTCCGAGCGTCACATGCCATCGAGCGTTCTGCATCTAAACGATATGAGACATGAATAGCACAAGGCTCCAGTTTGTTTTCTAGGCATGTTCACATAATGTCTATGCGGCAGTATGGGCGATACCCTTAGCAGTATTAGCATCGGCGATACCATATTGTGATCAGTATCAGCGATACTGGTACCACTGATACTTGTATCGCTGATACTGTGGTACCTCTGGTATAGGCGATACTGGCACTGGTCTGTTTTACGATGATGGGATACCGGCTGTTTTGCGATATCATGCATACTGGTGTATGTACTGTATGTTGTGCCAGCAAAGACTGGTCGTTCAAGATATGATATAGAAGGAGTGTTGCTAGGGTTCACACAAATTTCCACGTATGGGTCTCTTCCTCTCAAATCGATGCGGCAAACCATGCCTACGGTCGTGTCTCCAGAATCTTTCCCCGCTTCCATCGCGGTAAATCGTCTCACATTAGAGAAGATTCGATAGCTCCTATGAGACATTCACACTACACGAACAGGCGTCAGCTCCTCTGGAGAGTAACGAAAAGCATATTATCTCACTCGAACCACTTACGGGTGCTGTGACCTTCTTGAAGAACTTGATAGCCACCATGTCCCAGTAGTTTCGATTACATTTTTTTCCGCCGGCACTCCTCATGAGCTTGCATATATGGCCAGGTCCACACGCCAGGGAGATTCTCCATCTTTTTCCTCGGCCAGGACTCAGATTGACAGAACGGACCACTGTCCTCGTCCCCTCTTTCGGCGATGATGCGACATGCTGTAATCGTATCATCAAATTTGGCCGCGAGGCAGAAAAGCTCGTAGGCGTGACCTTGACCGTATTGCTCAGTATCGGTAATCTTCCTCAGGATTCGAGCGCCCAAAAAAGCCATGTCGTACGGGCTGCAGATGTCGAGAGCGTCGAGGAGTTTTTGCCACTTGGTAAGCGCGACGATAGTCGGTGATTGAGCGCCTGGAGGACGGTAGCTAGTGCGCTGGCGGGATGATCGAGGTGTACTTTGGATCCGTCTGAATCGCAAGTCGAGAACATGGATCGGAAGACCGAGCTGTCAGGGGAGAAAGTATCATGGCAGCACAAGGAGCGATATTGTCAGCGTTCGGCTGTCAGAGGGGATTTGTCCCGTGCAACCTCAGACGACCGAGCTGGCTTACCTGTTGACTAGGAGTGCCGCTTTCTCGCACCTGAGAGCCTTGTCATCAGAGCTGATGATGACGAGATCACCTTCCGGTCCATCATACTTCTCGTGATACTCGTACTCCTTGCCGCTGCTGGTCCTGAAGATGGATGGCATGATGGTTCCTAGTGCAGTTAAGATGAGGAGGTGAGTCGTCTGACTTGGCACGATCAAAGGGAGTCAGTGTTGAGCGTCGATGGATTAGTGTAGATGGAGGTAAATGGATTGATGTGTCAAGTCACAGTTCTTCTTCTTCGATGGTTCGTTGGGGATACATTAAGATCGAGCGCATGCCACCGCGTGCTTCGCGAAAGCTGTTTGTACGAGGCTTCTCGGAGTCAGGTAGAGCATGTCGGAGAGTGTCACTGATTGACGCTTTGATCGCTTCAATAGCTGACGTTGATGGCGCTGATCGCGGTGAACGGGCTGATAGCATCCGTGATGGTCATGGAAATAACGCCTGGACAATATGGAACGCCTTTCAAAGTATTTTGTATCAATAGGTCAGCCGTAATCATATATATATATATGTCTTGCTTGAAACCATTTCACTCAAATACCAAAAGATCAAGAGGGATGTTGCGTTACGAGGTGATCTTCAGGCACGGACGTGAAAAAACGCGCTTGGTATCGGCTTAAGACAAACGGCATGACGATCTGCAAAAACGACGGTAGCGTCGAGAACGATTGGGTTGTTGGTACATGGCGGAGATCACCAGTCGGCGGCTTGAGGTTGGTTATACGACAGACGAATGTGCAAGTCAAGAATGAGCGGAAGAGGGGTTCGGGACAATTCCGAGACAAGGTCAAGGGACGCAGCGATCACGTCTTATCTTGTCATCTCAAATTTCGTTTTTTGTCGTCCAATTCCAGCTCTCAACTCCCATGTTCCAGGAGGGGGTCTCTTCTTGGGATTGAGTCGCACGACTAAATAACCCACCCACTCATGTCCTAGTGCAAGGATTGCGCGTCATAATCCCTAATCAAAGAGAAGCAGAGGGGAGGAAGACCCGCATTCCTCGGCAGGAACGGAAATGGGTTTCATAGGAAAAGCCCGTACTCCACCTTCTGTAGCTCCGATCGACTTTCTCACAAGCTTGCAGCAGCTCTAATGCTATAGAATCTGATGTATATGTGCATGAAATAAGCGGAGTCTTTGCAACCATCGCAATGTAGAACACATCAACTCTTCGCCATATGTCTGTCCCCTTATACGGTACACAGTTTCACCAGCAAGATGACCAACACCCAATCGGAAGAGCGTCAAGCTCTCTTGGGCGACCGACTCATCAGATCCGTAGATCTGGTCGACCTTCTTCCTGAAGGGCAGAATGATTGGAGACATCTCAGTCAAAATAGAAAGCGTTTGATCGTGGCTACTGCGCTCTTAACTGGGTTCTTGTCTGCTTTAGATCTGACCAGTGAGCCAGCGAGCGAAGCTATGGCATCGCATAGACATCCCACCCTCGAAGATTGAGACGCCGCTGACAAGGGCAATGTTGCATCCTCGCCGTCGATAGTTGTCGCGACATGTGTAGCTACCATCTCTTCAGAGCTCCATTCGGCGGACCAAGAAGCTTGGATAGGTGTGTATGTGAATGGCTTCGGGCACGGGGGAAAGCTAGGCTGAATGATATCGCGCGTAGGTACTGCCTACCTCTGGAGCAGCGTGACATTCACTCCCTTATACGGTCGTCTGAGCGATCTCATCGGACGACGCTCGGCATACATACAAGCAGTATCAATCTTCACCCTAGGTACCCTCGGATGCGGTGTTGCGATATCGTTCCCCGTCTTGGCGATATCTAGGTTTGTGGCAGGCATGGGTGGAGGCGGAATCGGTACTGTCTCGAGCGTACTCATGGCGGATATTTTCACGCCTGCCGAACAGGGATTCTATCAAGGGTTGGAGTTTGCCGTATGGGGCGCTGGGACAGGATTGGGCGGACCTATAGGAGGTGCTTTGACCCAGGCGTTTGGGTGGAGAGCAGCATTCTACGGTAGGTGGTATCAGAAACTCAAACACTGGTCGGAAGCAGGGCCTGAGAGGAAAGACGGGACTGCCCACTGAAGCCCTCTCTACCTTGCATATGCTAGCTCAAGTTCCGGTCGCTCTCATAGCCCTCATCGCTATACCCTTCGCGGTCCCACCGACACAGAGCATCCTGCACGGATGGAGTGCCTTGAAGATGGTAGACTTCGGTGGTGCGACCACTCTTCTGATCTCGGTGAGCGAGCCTCGTCATCGTCAAAATGGAGAGGAATGCCGACCTGGATTTCTTCGACGAATCTCTCACTTGAATCACTCCTCAGATCGGAGCCCTTCTTCAACTTCTCTCACGCTCGGGAGGTTCCACTCCCATCCTCCAAGACCCCTTCAGCCTCGCCATGGCAGTCATCTTCCCCCTTTTCCTCATAGCTTTCATCTACGTCGAGCTTCGCGTCGCCCCTAAACCGGTTTTACCGCTCAACCTGTTAGAGCGTCGAACGCCGCTGTGCGTAGGGATCATTGCAGGGGTCATTGCCATTGTCAATTTCAACATGATGTACCATTTGCCGTGAGTACCATGATTGTAACAATACTTCCTACAGATCGGACCCCGATTGATCTGCTGACGTCTTCGGCTTTGCGAGACACAGGATGATCTTTGAGATAGTGTTTGATCAGCCTTTAGCAATGGCAGGAGCGCATTTACTGCCCAACTCGGTAAGCACGCATCATGTTCGTCGCCGTCGACCTTTCTCTTCGCTGACGACCGAAAATCCCGTCAACGAAGATCGCCATGTCCGTTTCAGCTCCGATCATGGGCTATATCTGCAAGCGGACTCGCCATTTCAAATGGTTGACAGTCGTCAATTGTGCTGGTCCCGTCATATCGATGGCTCTGTTCGTTAGCCTTGACACGGGGACATCCTGGGCTAAAGAATGGCTCAGCGTCATTCCGATGGGCATCGGCTTTAGCGGCTTATTGACCTTGACACTGGGTGAGTTGACAGCGGTGTTGTTACCGTACCTGTTACTCCATTGGATCAGAGAACACGCGCTGATGTAGCCCATTGGAGGAGTTCTTAGTGGGCATGCTTAACTCAGTGGATAGTGAGTTGAATATTAGCTGTGTTTCGTGATGACTTCATCCTATGATCCCATATCGCAGAGAACGAGATAGCGACAGCGACCGGTTTCGTCTTCGTTTGGCGCAGTCTGGGTCAGGTCTTCGGTGTAGGCCTATCCAGTGCGGTATTCCAGGGCTCGTTGTCGACTCAGCTGAACAGCAAGTTCGATTCGCCAGAAGTAAGATCGAATGCCCAACAAGACTTGTGTCACGGATTTGCTATAGCTAATGGTACTTGGATCCTTCGATCTGCAGATTATCGATCGCCTCCGACACGAGTCCAAGGCGATCGATGCTCTACCCGAAGTATGGCAAATGATAGCAGCTAGACAAGCTTTCCATATTGCATTGAGGAACACGTTTATCTTTGGTCTAGCGGGCGCTTCCATCGTCTTCATCACGTCACTGCTTGTGAGTAGTAAAGAGATTTCGGCTACCAAGACCGCGCGTTAGTTGTGTAGCCACAGACTAACACCTGTGTCTTGTGCGATGGTTTGTCGGTAGGTGCCAAATGAAGAGCTGGAAGGACCTGAAAAACTGAATGCTATGGAGACGCCTGGCGCGGCGGATCCAGTAGACCGGGAAGAGGTATGAACATATTATCACGCTTTAGACGTTATAGATGCTAGTAGGCAGGGAGGTTTGCGCGTCTCAAGGAAGTGGTGACATCACATCCATCAAATCCTCGTAGTCCGGCCCCACCGGCATCTGTTTTGCACCCCGACCCTGATCCAGCCCAGGGTACGCCACGTGTCTGTTCGTTTTCGGGCGCGATCTCTGGTTCCTGTCGGCCATCCTATCCTTTTTGGTAGTGGTAGGGACAAAGTGAGATGGGACGCACGTTCGTGGTTTTGGCTGGGAACGCTCGCTTCTGACTGGTCGGTCGATCTTAACTTGTCCTGAACCAAGAAAGAAAATTCTTCTCGTCTCGTTACCCCTATCCCCGGTTTTTTTTACTCCATTCAGCTGCACCTGCACCTCGCTCCACATGCTAGCTACCCACTCCACGCGATGAATGGTCAGACGGCTAGCTGGTTTGTCGCGGGGCGGGCATGTGCATGCAACAGTAGTGGACGGCGCAAGCGTAGGTGGGATGGTGGAAAAATCAAAAGAACCAAGCCAAAAAGCCAAGCCCATATATTCATAATCTAACGTCTTGGTCTTCCAAGCTTTGTAAATCTTTTGCTCACACGACCACTTTGCGCTTCACCATCACTCACACGACCACTTTCAACGTCCGAAAATAGAATCCTCGGCTTTGCAGGCGGCGTCATCACCGACCTTGGCACCACTTCCACCCCGACGACGACAGCATCTACTAATATTTTTGGGAAGAGTCGTCCATCTCATTGAGAAAGAGGTCAAAATAGCACGCACGTTTCATCGTTGAATCGTCGAAAACTTGTACATTCGTTATTCCTTCTACGACACCACGAGTTCAAGCTTCTATTTTCGACCGACGGCACCGAGAGTCGTTTCCATTCGTCGAGATTTTTGCCTGTCAAAGGACGACTGAACAGAACGTTGCTTCTTGACTTGGTGACGTAGTCGAGCTTTGGATCGCAACAGAATCATCGCTCCTCACACCTAAATAGTCAACCCATCCCGTCACACTTGACTCTCCCTCTTCCCGATCCATCCACCGAACAAGCAACCCACCGAGATCACAACTTCACCATCGTCCATACTCTCCCACCATGGCGTTGTCATTCATCCTCCGAGGGGAGGATCAGGTCACCCCGATGATCGCCCCCAACTCTGAGGTACCGACCCCTACCGGCATGTCGTTGGCTGGCTCACCCAATGTACCGCCTTCGAACCCCTCCATGGAAGGCAAGACCTTCTCGTCTCTCGATCCGGACCCCAAGGATATCGACCATGCGCTCACCCACACGCTCAGAAAGGACAAGTTTGGCTCCGAGCATCCTTTGTACAACGACCTCGCACCAGAGGACTCATATAAGAACGGTGTATACTGGGTGAGTTGAGCGTGGTGATATCAGTCAAATAATCGTTTCCATACATTGCATCGCGGAAGGATAGTTGAACTGACCTCTTTGGCTGGATGCGCTTCTGCGCTGTAGGCCGACCTGAAAGGCTCGGAACGCCGATCATGGGTCCACAACCAAAGCCACACCGAGACAATGCGAGAGATCCGACATGTATGGGGAATGTTTAAGGCGGACCCTCTCTCTCCCTTGAGCGCTTACTGCAAGCGATACGTCATGGGCGGTTTCGGCCTCTTCACCGAAGGTTACACCTTGTTCTCCATTGGTAACCTCGGTGCTCTGTACAAGGCTGTTTGGCCTATGTGCTGGAAGACTCACAAAGTCTGCGATGCCAACTGGGTCGCTGCGGTGAGTGATTCACGTGTCCCCCATACCTTAATTCTCCCTTGCTGACTCTGTTGCTCCATACAGGTTGACTACCTCCAGATCATCGGCATCATTGTTGGTCAGATTCTCGTTGGTATCGAAGGTGATTGGATCGGTCGACGATTCGGTCTTGTACAAGATGCCCTTGTCATGACCAGTGAGTCCGCCATGCTATACATCTTGATGTCTGGACAAGGATGATTAGTTAATTCTAACTCCTCGCTTCTCAGTCGGTCTCGTCATGCTTACCGCCTCCTGGGGAACAACCCTCGAGGGCTGGGTCATCTGTTACGCTTTCTCCCAGTTCTTCTACGGTATCGGTGTCGGTGAGTGAATTGAGGAGGCTTCAATCTAGTTTGATGGAGTGTCAAGCTGATATCTGTCGCAACAGGTGGTGAATACCCCATGACGTCCACCACCGCTATGGAAAGCAAGACTGTCGCCGGTTCCCAAAAGGACGACAAGCTTCACCGAGGACGAAACGTCGTTCTTGCTTTCCTTATGCAAGGTGAGTGCTCTTCTCATGGTACCTTTTGCATGTACGCCCTTGGCACATTGCTGATGTACCTGATGTGATCGCTATACAGGTTGGGGTCAGCTCTTCAACCAAGGTATCCTAATCATCTTGCTTTTGATTTTCCATCACTCGGCCAACCCTCCCTACTCGACCGTATCCGCTCAGTGGACCTTCCGAGTCTCATTCGCTATCATGGCTGTGATGACCCTCTGGCTCGCCTACTTCCGATTCTACAAGAAGAAGTACAGCTCTGCCGCCTTGAAGCGATCCAAGAAGAACATGAAGGTCAACCAATCTGGATATGACCTCGCGTCGCTCAAGCTCGTCTCCACGCATTTCGCTGGTCGACTGATCGGTACGACTATGGGTTGGCTCTTTAACGACTTCTTGTTCTACGGGAACAAGCTTTTCGCCTCCACCTTCATTGGTATCATCTCTCCTACCTCGGTCAACAACGTCGTCACCACCTGGAACTGGAACCTGGTCAACATCGGTGTCTCTCTGGTCGGATACTATCTTGCCGCCTTGTTCATCGACAACAAGTTCTACGGACGAAAGAGGATGCAGATCATCGGTTTTTTGGGTGACGGTGTCCTCTTCTTGATCTGTGCCATCTGGTTCAAGGAACTCTCTACCGAGAAGCACATCCGCGGATTCCAGACCATCTACTACCTTTCCAGTTTCTTCCAGCAATTCGGCCCCAACTGTACCACCTTCTTGCTTGCCGCGGAGGTTTTCCCCGTCTCTGTTCGAGCCACCGCTCACGGCCTCTCCGCCGCTTCTGGAAAGTTGGGTGCCTTGCTTCCTGCCATCATCTACAACTATGTCGACACGCATACCCGATTCTGGATCGTCTGGCCCTTTGGTATTGCCGGTGTCTTCGTTACTTGGCTCTTCATCCCCGACACCACCGGTCTCGATCTCCGAGAACAGGACCGATACTGGGCTTTCGTCCGAGAGGGCCGAGCGGACGAGTACCACGGTGTCGCCGTCCACCCTCAGCATCTCTCCTTGTGGGAGAAGTGGGTGCTCAAGAGGCATTTGGCTTACGATGCCGAGAAGGACAGGTTGCAGAGGGTCAAGGAGCTCAAGATGATGTTCGAGGAGAAGAAGCGAGCTATCGCAGAGGAGAGACATGAAGAAGAGGAGGAAGAAGAGCACGAGCTCAGTCACAGCGCCTTCCACCACTTCAACAGTGAGTTATAGTCACCTTCACCCACTCTCGCTTCATTCTCTTACCAATAGACCGGATAAAGAGAGCAGTCAGTTGACAAAATACACCTCTCATCTTTAGCCATTCACGAGAAGTCAAGCTCATCAAGCTTCTAATCAGTTCCAAAAAGCTTAATGGCCTTCTCTTCATTAGCATTGTAACGACCTTTCTTTTGTTTCATTTCACCACACCAACGTAAAACTCGTACATCGTTCTGTCGACGATCTGGCATATCAACCACGAACATCTCCAATACCTCGTTCCTCCATACGCATATACCTTAATACCATAGACCTTGGTCACGTACAGCCGCACAGGGGAAAGTCTCGTCCACGTTCCTTCCATCATCAACTTGACCTGGGGTGTAGATAGTTAGATCATATACAAACACAAAACACAATAACGGGAACGTATAGGTCCATGTGACAATGCATCTACTGCTCGCATCATTCACAGGCCCCGTCATTCTCGGTATCTAGTTTCCTGCTATATTACGACGTGCCCTCCATCGCTGTGGGAGGGGAGTAATCTAATCCTCGTCTGTCGTACCAGACTGAGTCATACGCTGCGCATATGTACGCGCGATACCGGTCTCAAGAAACAGTCAACAAAGCACCTTGTGTGTTGACGTCTCTGATAGACCCACATATATCAATACAGTGTATGCATGGCTGCTAGGCCACGATGAGGTCTTCGCGCTACACGACCCTTGGCCGTCTTTGTATCTTGCTACTGACTGACTATCTATCTATTTATTTAAGCCTTGGCGGCCTCGGCATTCAGGTTTCCATAATCCAGAGCCTTGACAATGGTGTAGATACTGATTGGACCAGACAGAGAGGGAACAAAAAACAGCGATTAGCATTCGTCAAGGTCCTCCTCCCGTGTTGCATTGCAATAGAGACGCATTGAAGAGCGAGGGAGGAGAACAGAGACATTACTTATACTCACGCTGTCAAGGTAGGAACGGGTACGCCGAGTCGCTGACCCTCTCGAACAGGAGTACCGAGAATGACCTGCATGGGTGTGGGCAGAAAACCATCATTGTCAGCATCTGCTTGTTTACAAAGATGGAGATGGCTCTATCCATGCCGGTGGATCCTCGGTTGTGGTTGTCTAACTCACCTCAACCTCCATGGGTCGCTTTGCGTTGTTATCAGCCATCATACTGCTCGGAAGACCAGGGTAAGGGACATCGGTACACTGCTTGATGAGCTTCTCGACGGTGCCGTCGGGGATGGTGAGGCCCTTAGCCTTGGCAACAGCGCAGACCTCCTCCATGATGGTGTAACACAAGGGCAGGGCTTGCGATGAGGAATCGAAGAATGGGCCAGTCTTCAATCGAGTAGCCGTAGTAAGGGAGTTCCTAATTTGCGGGAAACACAAAGTCAAGTCAGTCTGGTTAGGTGCGGCGTGTACTACTGAAATCAAACGGGGGTGATCTGATAGGCAGGCAGTACCCACCAGCAGCAGTTCCAGATGACCTTGACCCATCGCTCGCTCTGAATATCTTCTGTGACCGTACAATCTCCCTTACCGGCAGTGAGCCACTCCACAAGCTTGGCCAACTTGGCGTCCTCCTCCTTCTTGTCTCCGCCTTGTCTGTAATCAACGCCGATCGTCAAGCCTTCCCTATTAAATTGCTCGACGCCGTCTCCGGTAGGTAAGGGCTTGCCTCCGGTCCATACGACGGCAGAAATGATGGTGGTGTCGGGGAAAGAGGCATGTAAGGGCTCTTCAGCTCCAACACCGTTCTGAAGGAGTACAATGGAGGTCAAACCCGGTGTCACGATCGGCCGCAGGTGATCGGAGAGAGAGGGCTTGGCATCGAGGAGAGCCTTGTTGGCGCAAAGGACTATAGACGAGTCCGATTAGCCCTGCTTTCGTCCAAGAGGTCCGTGATGTAGTGCTATTGGTGGTGACTTACTGTAGGAGAACCTGACGCCAGCAGCAGCGGCGTCTTCGGTGGACTTCCACACTGCGAGCCAATGTGAACTAGTCAGCTACTGGACCTTGTAAGCCAGCAAAGCCTCTCGCTGAAGGGATACCAGTGATAGTTATGTGGTTTCGGATATGAATCTCAAGTACTGTCTCACTCACCCCCAGCGAATTTGAGCGACTCATGGTTCCCGAATTTGGGGCTGACGAGCTTGAATCCCTTCTCCTTGACGGCGTTGTAGTTGGACCTAGCGACGACGTGGACATCGCATTTACCGGAAAGTTGGAGGATACAGGCGTAGATACCACCGATACCACCAAGACCGAAGAGCAAGACTGATTCTCGTGACATGGTGTTGTGAGCTGCGCTTCTGCTGCTGTTTAAATCTTGAACTGTGATGCTGTGGGAGAGGGTCGTGTTCTGAGCAAGTTGTTGTGTGCTGTAATCGCAATGCAAGCTTCTTTTACTTTTGAGTCTGTTGATGAAGGAAACAAGAGAACTATAGCCATAGCTATCCACTTGATATCGAACCCGAACAACTTGCCTCACCTACCTTGAGCTTGCTTGCGTTCATCCCTGCCCATCTCGTCACTATTTCGGATAGCCGGTATATACCGGCCGGGCCCCTGACTCCGGAAGGGTATGTCACGTGATACTCCCGCATGTACGCGTAAACCCGGAGGTCGGGCATCGGGCCGAAGACCGTTACGAGCCTCTAATTACCGAGTTGACCATTGAGAAACGCGAGGATTATCGTTACAACGTTTGCAGGAAAACATGATTTTGGGAGTGATCGATGCGAGACTGCACGCCTTTTGCCGTTATCCGACGAGCTTTATCGAGTATTGAGTATTGATACGGACGAGACGGTAGATTAGAGACCTGGCTGAATGATCGAGCGGGAAAAACTACAGCTGATCGAGGACCGTCGACGAATGAGAGACTATTCAAAGTGAAAACCAGAAAAAAACAGAAGAACGTAAAACACTCTTGCATTGACTTTGTCTCCTATCTCACCATTGAACCTTTGATTCCGGATTCTGGAGGTCGATAGGGTCTTCTTCCAAATCCACCGTCGTTGTTCCACGCACTATGCTCAGCACAATCAGACCAGCTTTACGGGCCGCGCGGACACCTGCTGCTGCAATCCCTCGCCAGTCTCTCTCATCGAGCAGCAGACGCTGCTTTAGCAACGCTTTTTCCCGGCAACATGGCAAGGTCTCCGACACAAGAGCTCGAATGGTGCAGTTTGGCAGTATCGTGAGTCCAGCCACTCCTTTGCTCTGACGGAATGGAGTACTCACTTGAGATTATTGACTCGCACGCACAGGCTGCGGCCTCACTCGCTATTGGATATGCCATGTCTGCGCCTCTTCGACTGGAGGAAGCGCTGGACGATCCCGCACCTTCCAAAGATGTAGCGACTGGTCGAGGACTGATACCGTACAGCGAAGTCAACAAGCATAACACGCCAGAAGATTGCTGGGTTGTCATCGATGGGAGAATCTACGACTTGACTGAGGTGGGTCACTCAGATCGCCGAACGCGCTGTCCGTCCATCCAAAGTGAGAGGGAGCACCAAGCTGATCTCAACAATGGACGGTCCTCAGTTTGCCCAAGCTCATCCGGGTGGTGCAGGTCCGATCCACAGAGCAGCAGGCAAGGACGCCACCTCGATATACCAACCCCTTCATCCGCCTGGCACGATCGAGAACGGTCTCGACGAAGACGCTTTCATGGGACTGGTAGATCCAGCTACGCTGCCCAAGATGATCAGCAAGGCCGCTAGCGGTGAAGAGGGGAAGGAAAGAAAGATCGAGCTGGCCGAGATCATCGGCTTGCCTGACTTCGATGTGGGTGGTCTTAACGCAAAAGATAGTTTAGGTGAAGGCTGATCCGAAAGTGCCCCTCTTGATAGGAGGCGGCCAGGAGAAATTTGACGAGCAAGGCTTGGGCGTATATGAGCTCCGGTGCTACGGATCAGTACAGTGAGTGACTCGATCTCAGCAGTCCATGGCCCGTGCGGTGAACGGTGAATTGATTTGCTTGTGGTATGCACTCAGCCCTTGACTTGAACAGAAATGCCTTCAACTCGATCCTCTTCCGACCTCGAATCATGATCGATGTGGATGTAGCGGACACGCGGACCACCATGCTCGGTCAGGAGACATCACTCCCAGTGAGTCCGCCATTATGACCCTTGGGTTTCGATTGATCCACCTGCTCGAAGTCGACGCGTTAAGCTGATTGTTCTCGATAGATCTTCATTTCACCAGCGGGTATGGCCAAGCTGGCCCATCCTGAAGGAGAGTGTCTGCTAGCCAAGGGCGCGGGAGAATGTAACATCATCCAAATGGTACGTCCATCAGAATTCATACAAGCTCAGCCAAGCTGACCTATCCTTCCTGTGTCCTTAGATTTCAACGAACGCATCAGCACCATTACCCGACATTATCAACTCCCGCACATCTCCCGACCAGCCCTTCTTCATGCAGCTCTATGTAGATAGAAACCGACCTAAATCCGAAGCTCTGTTGGAGAAGATCAATGGACTGGGATTGAAGGCGATCTTCGTGACTGTCGATGCGGCCGCTCCAGGCAAGCGAGAAGCTGACGAGAGGAGCAGGGCAGAGGTTGAAGTTGTGAGTAACGACTACAGCATTCCATGCACGTGCTCTGATACGAGTATGGCTTTGGATATGCGCTGACTCTGACGCTGTTCATAGGCTTCCGGCATCTCGGGCGGCAAGATCTCGTCCGACAACAAGGGAGGCGGTATCGGTCGATCAGTCGGTGGCTTCATCGATCCCAAGTTGAACTGGAACGACATTGCTTGGCTGAGGAAGCATACCAAGCTCCCTATTGGTCTAAAGGGAGTCCAGACCGTCGAAGACGCGATGAAAGCTGCTGAGATGGGCTGTGAGGCCATCTACCTTTCTAACCACGGGTAAGTTCACGGTCATAGCTTTTCTATTGAGAAACTTCTTCTCAAGTTGGCCAAAAGCTGATTCGAACACATCTGGTCACATCAGCGGTCGGGCTCTGGACGGTTCCCCTCCAGCTTTGTACACTCTCCTCGAGATCAACAAGCAATGTCCGGAGCTGCTCAAGAAGTGCGAGGTGAGTAACGCTTTTCCGCCGATTCGCTTGCTTGCAAGATTTTAGACCAGGCCGGGTTGCGCTAATGTATTGCGTGTTGTACAGGTTTACCTTGATGGCGGTTGCAGAAGAGGTACAGACGTAGTCAAGGCCCTCTGCCTGGGCGCCAAGGGTGTCGGGATGGGTCGACCTTTCTTGTACTCCCTCACATATGGAGAAGAGGGTGTCGTTCATGCTATTGAGAGTGAGTATTAGTAGAAGTCATCGATGGCCCGGACCGGAGAAGGGATAATCAAGAGCTGAGCTGATCGCCTCATTGATCACTTGAACCTAGTCATGCGAGACGAGATACAGACCACGCTCCGGCTGTTAGGTGTGAATAGACTGGATCAACTTGGACCTCACTTGGTAAGTTCGCCTTGCTTTCCAAACCAATTGCTCTATTCACTTAATAGAGATCGACGCTGATCTGAAATGTCACATTGCATTCTCGTGCACAGCTCAATACCCGGGCATTAGATAATTTGGTATTTGACAAACCAGTCTGGGGACCGGGGGAGAAGGCATTATAATTTTAGTCTTTTAGTCTTCAAGTCGACTTCCCCCCGCAATATGATCCGCTCACAGTCTTTCCTCACTAGCATGGGCAAGGGGACTTTAGCGGGTTGTGCTCGGTACTGTATGCATATATTGTCTACGTCCGATGTCCCATGCCTCACCCTTTCATCAGGTTTCAGCCGATGAAGGACTCCCGCATGTGTTTCATCCTTCGACTTCTATCCGCCCATGAATCTCCCCGCCGTCCGCTTTATCCTTGTGCAATACCTCCAGTCCGGCATCGAAGACGAATCTAGTCCATCGGCGAACTACACCCCTACCATCTTCTTGCCAAGGGAATCGGGCGGTGTCACTGAGTCAAGGGTAGACGCAAGATATCAACGAAAGCAGACAGTATCAGCGTTAATATTCACATGCCTGAGCAAACAACAGGGAGACATCGAGTTGTGAGAGATAAAGCACAGGGCTTCCTGACTCACCGGCAAATTAGCATGGCGTGAGAGTTATATGCCCAAGGGAACCACGATATCACTCTCTCCGCGTGCGGGATTGCGCTATTCAGGTTCTTGATCATCATCTTTTGGGCCGGGGTCAACAGCAATGGCGCGGTGGGACTATGGTAGATCGGCTCCGAGAGAGGCGGGGTCGAACGTCCATTTATTCCTGATACGAAGTCGGTCTCTCGTCTGTTCGATCTCGATTGTGTGACTACGCTCGCTGCCGGGTTTGAACTTTGTCTACTGGGAGGACGGAGTAAAGGCTCGTTTTCGTTTTCGTTTTCTGCCTCATTACCCAGATAGGTGTGACCTGACAGGGCCGTTGCGCTTGAGGTTGACGAGTATGTGGGTATCAGCCTCTCTCGATGAGAACGGATACGCCTTTTCCTGCACGAGATGAAGACAGGGGGGTTAATCTCGTCGCACTTTCATCGCATTGGATAGGTTGGTGTGCTGCGTAAGCCGCGATCAGGGGTGAAGCAGCCAGCTCACGAGTAAATGTTATGAATTGTGATTACACCGAAGCTATATGGGGGCCCTACAATCGTCAGCTGACTCTCCCCCACGTTGAGGCCGGTTGATGAGACAGGCGTGGAATACACTTACGCGTAAACCAGGAACAACGGTACTAGCAATGGGAAAATAATGAAAAGTAACTATCCCACCGATAGTGAATCAGCACGGTGTCCATTCGTCCTCCGCCCGACTCTGCAAGCCAGCCCCAACGAACAAGGGAGATGTGTACTGATTACTCACATAGTTGAAAGGCCATGGTAAGAGCATAAATGGCGGAGGTAGTGGCTGCCTTACTCTCCCTCCTATCCCAAATCTAGCGACATGATTCCCGCTCAGAGAGGATGGTGATGGATTAGTGCCCGATTTGATAACTTTGATAGTCACCTCGACCGCTTCACCATCCTCGTCATCGACTTCCGCCCGATGGTCGACAGGCAAATCGTCTGGGTCGGGAATGATGTCCCGTTGGTAGGACTGCACGATGTGGTCGTCGTCGACCTCGATGTGGAGGCTAGCGGTATCTTGGAAAGGATCGTGAGATGATATGGAAGCTGTCGGGTAGGGTACAGTGAGGTCTTGAGACCTGTTCATGGATAAGGGATAGCGTCACTCAGACGACTGTTCAAGTTATACTATGACAAGTCCGGCGTCCGGACGGGCTTTTCTGGCCGCTCAAACCTACCCATTGGCAACTATCATGACTTTCGGGAAGAGCCTGAGAGCTCGTACGAACGCTTGGTCTGAAGGTAACACCGAAACCCATACGTTATAGCCGGTTCAGCTTACCAAACGCTCAAGGAGGACGTCTGTGGGTGGGACCTCGATGAGATATGGCAAGACACGCACCTGGATCAGCCATGACTTCCAACAATCCTCTCCCGCCCCATTCCGCCTCTTTGTCCTGTACGTATAGCTGACGCCCTGTCCGGCTGAACACTCTTCTGCCTACTGTGTGCACGACCGTGTTCGTTAACGTTCCTATATTGCAGGTTTAGCGTCGTCAGATCCGAGTACATCCTGTTTTGGCACAGGGGCCCAAACCAAGCAGCGCATTCTAGTACTTTCAGCATGGTCACACGACAGAGCGAACATACCGTACTTCAATACACCTAGGTGCTATGAGATCAATATGGGGGCGTTGGATTACAGGTGATATTAGTGGGTGGTCCATAATCCCGCTCGCATCGAGTAAGGAGGTCTCCACCCGAAGGGCGGACAGCAGAGTCTGATAGTAAGAGAGACCTACAGGCGTAGCAGCTGTCGAAAAGGATACAGGCTTGTGACGCGCAAAGAAGGATGGTTGTCGAGCGTACAATATGCCAATCAGGTATCGGGCGATTACTGTAGTGTGCAAGGTGTTGTTGAAGTCGTTAGTTATATAGCCGAGCTTTATGCGCTATCGGCTCGTCGGCCATAGAGGTAGCGTTGACTCACGGCCACCTAATGAGTAGCCCATCTGTGTTTTGCCGCAAGAACAACATAACGAATGGAAATCGGCGCTTCAGCATACGCAGAGAGGCAACGGAAACACACACTGGACGTGGCTGATTGAAGCTGATATGCAGCGTGATGAGAAGGAACGAAACGAATGACGTACCACGCTGAAGCCTATAACATCCTTGCCTTCATCTTGCAGTCGTTCAATCTCCTTGTCTACCTGTCAGATGTGCAAAGGGTGATTGAGTTTCTTTAATATTCACCTATCCTACTCTTTGGGTTCCGCTATGGCTCTCGCCCCGACGTCTGAACATCTTGATGCTATTGATGTGGTTGAAGACGTGAACCTACCTCTTCTGCTATTCGCTGAGCGCAAACGTCTATTCCGTCCCAAGTTCTAGCCCCCTTGATTCCCTTGGGGAGATATACGATCGTCTCCACGCCATCTCGCGCTGGTATGCGTGAGGAACCCCCTTCTCTTTGCTGGGAAGTCGTACCTGACCACACAGACGAGGAAGTCGATGTTCTTGGCTCGGTGGGAGATGAAGAGGCTGACTCTGAGGTAGCAGCCAGGGATAAGAGTTCTTGCTCTACGGCTGATAAGTTGAGGGTAGAGCCGTATAGCCCATGAATGAGGATAACGAGGTGGACAGCCTGCATTTTGGGCTCGCTCCGTTGTGGTGCGGTGAGTCCGGCGTAGCTTGTACTTGCTACCTCTGGAGACTCGTCTGCCTATCGTAGTGAAGAAAGTCAATCGTGAGAAGAGCTGTACTTGTACAGAACTGCTATATTGACGAGTTTAATCTCTGTTCATATCTAGCTACATGATTGGGAAACGACATTCCGCCTGTGTGGAGGGTGACTTGTTTCTTACGGACGATCGCCTGTTGTCGTCATCGTCAACCTCGGTCTCGGTCTCGGTCATCGCCGTCTTCACAATTATGCCGCATTCTCCACCCTCCGTGCGACTCTAAGCAACGCTAGGATGCATAGCGAGTGCAACGAAAGCAGCACCAGCGCCATCCGAAGCAATCACTCTGAGACAGGAAACGACAACAATACATGCCTAACATATCAGATCGCATCAGAACAGTATGACGGCGAAAAAAAAAGAGGGAAGGATTGACAACACCAGTCATCATGATGAGTTTATAGTAATTCAGATCTGCATAAGGAAGTATGCGAGGTCGGGGCGTGCGGAAACATAGCGGGACGTGATGGTGGAGATGTGGAGCAATGTTTTAGGTGAAGTGGGAAGACACAATCATAGCTTTGAAGCTGAGATTAAGAGGTAAACGCAGGCCACTGAGCTATACACCCCGGTGAGCCCAGATTATGATGGTTTGGATATGCGGGATGAAGGGTATCATTGTATTCTTTTCTGTCAACGATAGCTGCGGCCCATTCAGTTCAAGTATAGTTCGATTGTACGAATCGGCGTTGGCCTATGACACCTGCTTCGCAGCAGGGGCCAAGTAAAGGCCAAATTGGCCGGACAGTCCGTTCGGACGGGAAGGAGAGGCATACAGGGTGAAGGAAGATTGACCCGGGAGCATCCTTGAACTACGCCTCTTTTCGGAATTCTGTAGGAAGATAAACAAAGAAGTAGACAAACATGGTCTCAGTAAGGATCTCCGGATCTTGCCAAACGCAGCAGAGTGGATGATGAAATCGATCAACTTACCGACTAAGACTGAGTAAATCTGGTTGAAAGCCATGTAAATCTCCTCTCTTACTTTGGCACCAGTCAATACAATCTTGCCAGAGACGAAAATCAGGAGAACGACTTTGGGCTTCATCATCCTGTAGATGAGACCGGGGAAGAGCTGTGGAGATTCGGATGAAAAGAGGAAATTATTAACACCTGTCCTCTTGACCATAAGATCACCGCTGTTCATGTGCACAATGAGGAGAACACGCGGCACTCGTCGCCTTCGCGAGCCCCTCGACCCGCCATCGTGGCCATGACCTTTGATATCACATGCTGCCGACTCTGCGTCTCACCTCAGGCTCGTAAGAGCTGAAAGCACCGTGGCTGAACGCCAGACCCTCCAGTCGAATGGGGAACTTGACATCACAACTTCCTACGATATTCTGAATCTTAAACTCGGCAAACTTGGCATCGAACCCGAGCTTCTGGATGATACGAGCGTATTTCCTCGAGGCTAGACGCGAGTCGTCCTCTGATTTAGCACCGGTCACGACCATCTTGCCGGACGCGAAGATCAGGGCGGTCGTTTTGGGATCTCGGATACGCATGACCACGGCGGCGAAACGCTGCGTGAGGCGATCGAACAGGAAAAGGAGAAGAGCGAGACAGCGAGCGAGTGGTCGGTAAATGAAGCGAGTCACCCACGGGTAGGTTTGGTTCCAGCCAGATCAAAGATCGTTGTTCATATCAGCATCCTGCGATCCCCTGCCTTATACAAACCAAGAGGCTGAGAGCAGGTGATAGCGCAATCCAGAAGCAGGCTCACCTTCGGGTTATATTCCGCATTTCTCGCATGGAGGGCGATTGTCTTCAAATCCAGCCGACACTCCAAGTTTACAGTCGCGACGATGTTTCTGAGCACGAAGAAAGGCGAAAGAGGGCAATCAAGTTTTGATCAGTTACTGTATCCAGGCCGATACGAAGCACATTATCCATTAAATTGTGATGCTCAACGCCCCTGCTCCCGTCTCAGGCTCTCATCCTCTGCCGATTCCCGTGGGCCGTCCACCGTCTATTTCGCCCACGGAACAATGTCCTCATGTCCACCTTCCCTGCCAGCTTCCCTTCAAACATGAGGACCTCGTAGGCCCGTCGCTTCCCTCTCTCTCGTTGTCATTTCGTGACACAGGGATATATTCATCCGCGTGCTTCCGACGCGTGCGCTTCGTCTGATACCAAGACCGGCCTTGCCAGAAGACTTATGCTCGAGCATCTGCCGCGACGTGACAGAACGAAAGAAGAATAAAAGGCCGGTGATTTCCATCCTAACTGTGCTGTACTCGCTGATCAATCACTCACTGTAATGTCGGTACCAAACCCTGGACAGCCGTGATCTCCGGTACGCTACTCGTAACTTTCTGCGGGGCTCGCTTCAGAACCTCCCCTTCTCCATCCAGCTTCTCATCATCCCTCAACGCCGAGCCAGAAGACGAAGGACCGGCAGCAGCGTTGGAGTTGGAGCCGGAGCCGGAGCCGGAGGGAATAGCGAGTCCTGACATCTTTCCTTCTTTCTTGTATTGGTATCTATAAACCCTTTGATAATAGCGCGGTTGTTGTTCCGATTGCTCGGGCTGTTATTGCTTACTCCTTGCGCTCCGAAGATGGAACCTGTCTTGAGCTGCCGTTGATTGGTGTTCGGAAACGGACGATGAGATCAGGTGTATATCGAGGAGTTGCGAGCGAAGGGTGAATGAACGATGTTTTCCGACAATCGTCGCTTTCGCGTGTTATGTTGATTCAACCCTCCAGATCGTTTTTCGCTACGCTCGCTTGCTCGGAGTAGGCCGACAGAAATCGAAGTCTATGTTCTAGTCTATGGTTGATGGTATCTCGACGCTGAGATTGGATCAATGATGAAGTGGGAGAAGCATGAATGAGAATGAGAAGATGAGTTGTGGGAGTAGGTGGCGGTGACAAGTGGGAGTATGAGTGGGCGTGGGATAAAAGGGAGAGGGGAGGGCGAGGAGAGTTGAATGAATTGAGGGGGACCCTTTATATACTTGGGGCGCGCGGAATCAAATTGTAAGTGGCACTTTACCACCCTTCGAGCTTATGTAGCAGTCTGTCAAGAGCATCTTGGATCAAGGTTTTCACAGCCTCTGCGCCCTTCATAGGCGTTCTCAATGCATGATGATGCAACTAGTTTTGCGCATATCACATGTTTCCGGCTCACAGGTACAGGCAAACAGGCTCCAGTCCATGGGGAACCACGACTTCAACGGTGCGAATCCCATCCGATTCATGCAGAGCACTGCGTGTGTTCGTCGGTTTGTTTGTCCGGTCAAGGCGCTTCAGCCATGCCAGGCGCCCGAACCCATGCAGCAGAATATATGGAGATACAGAGCGACATCCCGTGCATCAGGATCTTAAACACCCCTACGTATCACCAGCCAAGAAGATTCCTCCAAAAAACGATATGCGCCATACAGCTTCATGTCCATTCGGTCGTTCACTGAGACTGAGGCTTGATATTAGGGTAGATCTGCGTCAGATCGGATTGTCAGCTAACACATCTTTTCACATTACGTTGATGGCGATTCGAGACCATGAAACTCACTTTGCCCGGGTTGAGGATATTGTGCGGATCGACTGCAACCCCACAAAAGTCAGCGTAGTCCCACTGCAGAGTTGCGGAGGACGACATCTGTGAGTTGTCCCTCCGTGGCGCCTTAGATAGTAATCTCCTGTTTACGCATGCGCATTCCTTTGTCGGAAGCCCTTGATGCAGCTCGGACAGATTTCACTCACGGGTTCTCTTGACAGTCTCCATAAGGTTGACGGTTCCGACACCCAGCTCAGTGGGCAGGTATCCGATCTTACCGACACCAACGCCATGTTCACCCGTGCATGTGCCATCGAGCCTGATGGCACGCTCTACCATGTCATGGACGGCGTGCTCGACTACTTTGAGCTCTTCTTCATTCGTAAAGAGCGCTAGGGAATGGACGTTGCCGTCTCCAACGTGGCTGAAAGGGTGGAAGGACGACCAAAAGGTGTAAGCGAAGAATCTCCCGATGGTAATGGCAAATGGAGGGAGGCGCCTGTTAAGGTGATCATCATGATATTGTCCATGATGATCGACGCTTGGACAGAATCAATGAAGCGGGACCATGTCCACCTGGCGAGATCGATAGAAAGCGCAGATTGATAGACGTAAAAAGGCCTCAAGGTGGGAGTGTACTCACCCGAAATGACAAGCCGTGATACCTCGCTTCTCGAAATCTTCAGAGGTCTCCCTCACCAATCGAGGCAGTTTTGAGATGGGTACACTGGAAGGTGAACAAAGCATGACCTGTCAGATCCCATCGCAGCTTTTCGCCGACCACGGTCAACCACTTGTCATCACCCCGTAAAGATGCCAGATGCACTTCGCGCGGATTTTTCCTACCTGGATCCCCTGACAGTGCCGTCGGCAATGACAGGCTATCCCATACAGCCAAGATACAGAGATGATGATGATCGGACCCGGAAGTGAACCACACACTCACCAAACATCGGTCGTCCATACTCTAGCTCCATCCTTGAGCGCCAATACACTCCAGAGCGCAGCTTTCCTACCCTCCCAGAGATCTTTCGCTTCCTTGTCCGATTTCGAGAACTCAAAGTTCGCGCCGCCGTGTTTTTTCGTTAACGATTGTACGGATTTCGAAACCTCAGACATTGACGCATCCGATCTGGACAAGCGAGTGGTTCGTTATGTATTATCGCAATGGGCGAGTGTGACAGATCAAGATCAGCTTTGGCACTTGTTTCTTTATGCCACAGCGCAATGCCCCCGGTCCACCTTGCTCGCTATAGCAGGACTGTTCCACTGGAGAGCTTGTGCAAGGTCTCCGAGGGAGGAGGGTTGATCTCGTCGATCTCGTAAACATGTAAAGATGGACTCACCCCTGGAACTTGAAGAACAGCGAATCCACCTCTTTGTACTGTTTCCCAGCCATACCGCCCTTGTTAATAGCCTCCATCGTTCGTCCATCAAGATACTCGACACACTGCACAGGGAATCCGGCATTGACTCTGTAAAGCACACCAAGTCAGCGCCTGGCTTCCAAGAGCTAACGTCTGTCCGGGTCAGAGCGAGGGGACAACTCACACTTCAGTGGCAGCTCTCACGGCCTCCTCAACACCGGGGAAGGTGACGACGGCCACTTTGGTGGGTAAAAGAGGGGCGAGTCTCAGAGTCGCCTCTGTAATGATGCCTAAGGTTCCCTCAGCGCCGATGAATAACTTGGTCGTGTCCCATCCTGCCGAGGATTTTCGTGCTCGCTGTCGAGTCTTAATGACCTCGCCTGAAGGAAGTACAACGGTCTAGCGGGATTGAGGGTACGAGAAACGAAAAGACGCAGCATCAGCACCGGTTCGGCTTCCCGTTCGCAGCAATTGAGTCTGTGGATTTATCCCAGCACCTGCCGGTGTACTTGGAAGGTTGTGCCATGTAGAGGGAGAACAACCCTTGAAATCGGGCGACTTTCCACTCACAAAGTTCAAGAACCACTCTGCTTTGGCAGTTCCATATCTGACAGCGTTCGTGCCCGAACAGCTCGTACCGGCCATTCCACCGATAGTCGCGCCAGGGGCAGGGTCGAGGGGGAAAAAGAGGGGGATGCCCTTCTTCGCTAAGTGAGCGTTGAGGTCGTCCCACTTTACGCCTGGCTGTACGATGACGTCGCCGTCTGCCTCGGAGATCTCGAGGATCTTGTCCATTCGAGAGACGTCGATGGAGATGCCGCCAAAAGGCTACGGCGATGAACGTGAGTCAGTATGTCAGTTATTTTAAGCGGCTCGACGGATGGTCGGCATGGTCTGAACCAAACGCAGATCAATAGCATGACCGTGTATGGGTGACGGCCCTGTTGCCTGAGACATTGCGCAACATTCTACTCACACTGCTGAAATGACCCTCGAGCGAGGTACCACCGGAGAAAGGAGTGATGGGTACTTTCCACTTCTGCGCGATCTTCACAACCTGCTGTACCTCTTCTGTGCTGTCCACCCAGACTACGACAGTAGGTTTCTTCGCCTCGTGGTAACTCCAATCGCTGATTCCATGACTCTCCAGATCCGCATCATCTGTCGAAACTTGATCGCCCTTGCCTTTGCTCTCGAAGAGCTGAGTGAGCTCTTCAATGGCCGAGTGATAGTCTTTATGAGAGCCATATTTGGGCTGATTGGCCAATTGATGAGCTATGGCGAACGAGGAGTCAACGAGGGATGTTGAGGGAGGCAAGGCTGAGACGTTGCCTATCAGGTAGCCGGCCCCGCAGAACAGGGCTAGTGAGAGAGCGTAGAATGCTGATGATATGGGAGTTCCCTTCGGACCTGAGGATCCTGAAGAAGAAGAAGAAGATGATGATAATGCCGAGGGTGTTTGCCGAGGCGGAACAGACGTCGAATTATGTCGTATCGGCTGAAGACGAATGGACCGTCCGACTCCCCTGGCTGTATTCAGAGGCGTCACCCGTCGAAGGGTCAACAGGGGTCTAGTGACAACGCTCATTGTGGTTGCGAGGACAGCGATGCAGCGAGTTTATCTCGTACTATATTCCGCCGAGGAAGGAAGATTCTGAAAAATGGTTTTGACCAGTCGCTACGATTCAGTAAAGACTGCCCTTTTCTGTCACAGACAGTGACAAGATAACGGCTCAACTGTGACTTTGCTCAAACCAGAGGAGGATCCCGGAATGTTGTTCTCACTGGCAGGGTCCAAATGATCACGTTCGGATGGTGTCATCGGCTCATCCAACCGGGGCACCGAGCTTGCTTTGCTTGCTTTCTATGAATAACCGAAACAGATCATGCAACAAGTATCGGCTAAATGCGAAAGTGGTCGTGCCGAGACCCTGAGGGTGGGAAAGTAAGAAAAGGTATGGCGGTGATGTCCGCGGACGTCCGAGGTTGACGAGCATTTAGCCAAAAATCGAAAGAATCGCTTACTTAACGCCGATGGCCGGTTGTACACTTCGCCGCGTCCTTCTGCCTGTCGGTGTTTCGGGATTACCGGGCTGGGCTTGCCACGTTTTTCAGTGAGTGAAGCTTTGATAGGGAGACTACGGCAGCTTCCACTGCTCATCCTCTCGTTGCAACCAACTTCCTGCTGCTGCTGGTACTGCTGCTTTGCATCTCCTGCCCCTGTCCCGTCCTCCTCCCTCGCTCGCTGCCTTACCCTTGCCTGCTGCACACTCTGGGACCGTCAAGAACGTCAAAACAGTTTGCACAAGACTGGTCGATCTTTCTCTTATCCCTCAAGTTTAACCAAAAAAGGGCTTATACAAGGTGAGTGAGGTGGTTCACGTATCGACGACGACCACAGCGAAGAAGAAATACAAGGAAATTTGAGGGAGATAGTTTTGGAGCATCTTGGAGGAAATAACGCTAAATTTTCGTTCATCGACAACTCTTCCCTCTCAACGTTTCTGTATTATCACGTTCTTACTTCCAGATGGGTGCCTACAAGTACCTTGCCGAGCTCTACACCAAGAAGCAGTCGGACGTTCTCCAGTTCGTCTCCCGAGTTCGATGCTGGGAGTACCGACAGCTCGCCGTCATCCACCGAGCTTCTCGACCCTCTCGACCTGACAAGGCCCGACGATTGGGATACAAGGCCAAGCAGGGTTACTTAATCTACCGAATCCGAGTCCGACGAGGAAACAGGAAAAAGCCCGCCCCCAAGGGTGCCACCTACGGTAAGCCCGTCCGACAGGGTGTCAACCACCTCAAGTACCAGCGAGGTCTTCAATCGACCGCCGAGGAGCGAGTTGGCCGACGATGCGGAAACTTGCGAGTGTGAGTACGGAGCGAGACATAGGGCATATGCGGAGAAACAGATTGGTCGGGGCTGGGCATAATGGTGGACATGAAGGACAGGGGACGGAGAAGCTGGATGAAATTTGATATCACGGGCCAGGACGGAAGCCAAGCAAGGGGATGCGACATCGCAGGCATTGCGGGACCGCGAGAGAGGATGGACATGAGGAGGAAAGGAGCAGAATGATGTCGGAAGAAGCGCCCGTCAGCCCCGGCCGTGATGCTGCGTGTCGAGATTATACCGGTTGACGGTGCAGACATACTGACGAATTTCCTCCACGCAGACTTAACTCCTACTGGGTTAACCAGGACGGTGTCTACAAGTACTTCGAGGTCATCCTTGTTGAGTACGTATCGTCGTATTCGCTCTACTAGACGTTCGGTGCAAGCTGACGGAGATTGAACTCGGTCTCTACTTTCTTTTTATGTGACTCACAGCCCCCAGCACAAGGCCGTTCGACGAGACGCCCGAATCAACTGGATCGCCAACCCCGTCCACAAGCACCGAGAGGTCCGAGGTCTTACCGCCGAGGGCAAGAAGAACCGAGGTCTCGGCAAGGGCTCTCGACACAACCACCAGCCCGGACGATCTACCTGGAGGAAGCACAACACGTAAGTGTCGTGTGTGATGAAGGAAGCGGGCTCGGAAGCACAGGAAAGCAGGAGTTATTGGATCTGGTCTTGCATTCGGCGACGGCTCTCCGCTCTTGCTTTCCTGCTCCGTGTCCTTCTGTGATCTTCGTTCCTAAAGGTGCACGCTGACATCCTGCCCGTTTGTCCTTTCTCTAGCCTCTCTCTCCGACGATACCGATAAACGTCTCGCTAGGATCCATCGAATGGTGCTCGTGGCTATGTCGATGGTCTGTCTCAGTGGAGTCGTTGATGGGTTTTTGGATTGGAAGAGTCGGGTTAGTTTCTGTGACGACTACAGGATGCATATCCTTCCCTTTCTGCTAAGCGTTGCGCCGCGTTGGGCTGGGTCTGTGCCGATCTGACTCATCATACGGAACGGATTGGACCTATCAGATCGTGTTGTGTCAAGGGGGGACTGTGTTGTCCCATAGCAGGGGCAAAAGAAGATGACTGGGAGCTGGATGGAGCTCGTACCGAATGGCAGGTGGTCGGATGTCCCGCGTCGCATGATGGACATCATGGCGGACGATCAGCAGCAGGGAAACGAAGTCCTGGCGAGTCTGCATGGTGCACTACGTGCCGCGCCTCGAGTCAGGAGCAGGACGGTCCAGGCCAGCGTTGGAAGGGCTTACCCACGTTCATCGCTGCCGTGCGTCTCAACACGAAGTGACGAACTAGACGCCGCGCTATTGAACGGGACGATGCGTACAATTCGCAGGTTGTGCAATCCCAGGTCATAAAGATCATATCACATCACATCTTCATGATCACACAAAAATTACGATTTCACTCCGAAATGACGTTCATCTAACACACAGGTTCCGTGCTTGGATGGTGAAGCGATATTCACACAGCTGCATCGGTCTCAGCGAACGCACCGGTTGAAAAACGTGCTTCGCGGGCGCATCCGTTACCGTGGTTTGTGCATCGCATTCGGAGAATCACAGGAGTTTTGTAATCCATTCGTGAGCTAAGCTTAGACCAAGAGAGTTGAGCTTTTGGACTCGTCCGAAGTCCAACCGATGAAAAGGGAGTCTGTGCGTGTTTTTTGTAGCTCAGACAGACAGTTTCGGACCAGTCCAAATCAGTCCAGTCCTGTAAACCCAGTGATTCGGAAAGTGATCCCGTATTATCAGCCTGAGCAGAGTAGTCGATTGATCCCATTTTTAGTTACCGTTGAATCCTACCGCGCGGTGTCGCCTCTCAGACAAACAGACCATTGCGAGATACTGGCTGAGAGAGCTAGATCTGACTTTCTGCTTCTTCAGCGGCAGTTTCAAGGCTTGCTAATGGCTATCACGGCTGCTGGGACCTATCAGTGATGCATGTGCATGGGTTCTAGATGGCTGAAAGTGTCGGACAAGCGAGAGTTGATATTGCAAAGACGAGACTGGCGCGGGATGCGTATCATTGGGAGGCCGATTGGGAAACGATCGGAACTCGAAACCCAACGAGGTCCTGCGCGAAAACTGTTGTAGGAGCGATGCAAGTCGTGCACGATCGTGTGCGAAAGTGTAACTCAAGTGAATACAGACAGGTGATCATTGAATGCTTGTGGAAAGGTATCTCGCGCAGTGATCGGTGATAGCTTAACGCCGAAAACGGGCTTCACCGTAGACCGCCTTGACGCTGGTGCCACTTGCCTAGCGCGTCTCACCGTATCACGGTACGCTTCTCCCCCCTCGTTCCCTGCGTCTGCATGAGTGGTCGGTATCTCCTGCAATGTAGCTCGCTTGCTTCCCTGTCCCAACCCGCTCCTCGCTGCCTGCGACTGCTCTGGACGTTGCTGTCACTGCCTGACCAGCCGACGTTGGACGTTGATTTCGACCAAGTGGGAGAACATTGCTGGATATCAGTCCTTTCTTAACCCTCAAGCTCATCCTTACTCTTTACCCTACCTAAACCACCAAAAAAACCGACGAGATGCCGCCCAAGTTCGACCCTTCAGAGGTTAAGGTGCGTTAATCGACCAGATACCATACCAAGCCCGACTGTGCGCCGGAAGAGATTAGAGGAACCGGGACGAGGATCATCGAGACTGCGTACATACGGCGAGCTCAGCAGCGGATGGATATGGATGGAATGTCACGCCTGGCGTACGCGAGGAGCCGGAGAGCGGGCATAGTTCATCGGAATGAGCGATCAGCAAGAGGGAGATGCTGCTCGGGCGGTCAGGATGGGGAGGAGCTGCAGGTGTGACATAATGGAGTCGGGTGGAGGACAGTATGCTAGGCGGCGTACTATGCGAGACGTGCGGCTATCGCGACGGGATGTATGCTGACATTATCGTTCAATCTCTACTCATGCTCGCCAATGAACACGTCTACCAACCACCTTTCGAATGTTCTCATCAACGTTATGACTATCCTATTACCGCAACTTTTCCCGTCCGTTATCGCCCAATAGATCATCTACCTCCGAGCTACCGGTGGTGAAGTCGGTGCCTCTTCCGCTCTTGCCCCCAAGATCGGTCCTCTTGGTCTTGTGAGTTATGGCTTTCCGTACGGTTCAAAGTGGAAGACGCGATGAGGAATAAGCAGCGGTGATGAGGAATGAGGAGTATACTGGAATCGAAAGTCAATATGAAGTGGGCCTTTAGCGAGACCGCAAGCGAGCGAAATGTGGAAGGGAGTGGCGTTCGCTTTGAAAAAAGGCGAGACGTAGGAGCAAGCACTCGAGAGGGACTGTGGGAAGCGTTGGAACGGCAAGCGATATCAGAAGACAATGCTACTTGGCGGATCAGCGTGCATTGGCAGGGCTCGGCATGACATCTGGGCTGCAGGCTGTGATGGGCATTTGCGCTTTGGGCGTTAGATTGAGGAATCGCTTGACTGACTCGATCCAACGTATTTTGCAATTCACAGTCCCCCAAGAAGGTTGGTGAAGACATCGCCAAGGCCACCTCCGACTGGAAGGGTCTCCGAGTCACTTGTCAGTTGACCATCCAGAACCGGTTAGTGTGGTTTCTCTATCTTTCGAAACATAAGTCGTTGCTACGTTGCAGTTTGATAGCTGACAAACCCGCTATCCCTGTTCTCGCTTCTCCGACTTCGATTCATCGTCCTCGCTACACCTGTTCGTCTACGATGAAACCTAATGATCACTCCGTCAAATTGTCGCCCAACGACATTGCTTGTTCACTCCTCGTCGGATGTCTTTCCGGTCAAACTCAATGCGCCATGCCTCCTTATCTCGTACCCCTTGACCGCCCACGCCCGCGACGCACCAATAGACAAGCCACCGTCTCCGTTGTTCCCTCCGCCTCATCCCTCGTCATCAAGGCTCTCAAGGAGCCCGTCAGGGACCGAAAGAAGGAGAAGAACATCAAGCACTCCGGTAACATCCCTCTCGACCAGATCTACGACATTGCCCGAAAAATGGCTCACAAGTCGCTCGCCAAGTCTCTCTCTGGTGGTGTTTGTGAGATCCTCGGTACCGCCCAGTCCGTAGGATGCACCGTCGACGGCAAGAACCCCCACGACATCATCGAGGCTATCCACGATGGTGAGATCGTCGTCCCCGACGAGTAAACCACTGCATACATGTACTTCTAGGCTAGGGATTGGGCTAGGGCTACGGTTGGGATGCATGAGCTTCTACAGATATGAACGACGGGGTGCGAGAGCATGGGCGGCAGTCTTGGGGTTTCATGTATGTGGAAAAGCAAGCGCGAGTCGCGCTTCATTGGGACGGTTCTGCATGGAGATCTGAGGGCTTCAGCTGTCGGGCGTCAGCAATACTACTGGTCTCGTCGAGTAGGGGCTGTCTTGCGAGACTTAATTCGCCAATACTGACTGTTGTAAGGCAAACCTGGCTCTAGCTCTCACTCGCGGTCCGTGTTCAGCACTACTCATCTATGCGAGGTGGCCTCAGCAGTAGACATGACATCGACCTTGATCCTGCTCAGCTATGTCTACAACAATGTATCATCAGGATTGCGTCTTTTGAGGGAACCCCCTTTGGTTCAACAACACTCGCCACGGGTTCGTGGCATTTAGCTTCGAATGTTTTACGCAAATTGATCCTCGTCAGCCATACGCGCAGCTCGTCGGTGCCTCTTGGTCGCGTCCAACCATGTCGGAGCGTGTCACGAAGGACTATCAATCTGCTTACGATTTTTGTCTGTGTCATTTGCCGAGAAGTCGAACAGACATAACCAGTATGACTGGTACCTTGCGACAGCATGATTGTGGTGGTTCCACACGTAACGATAGCCAGCGATGTGGCAGACTGGCAGCTCGTTCGTAGCCCTGATCCGCCTCCGTGGACAGAGACACGCCACACTTCCAATCCCAGCATGTGGATAGACTGAATGTAGCTGCTCTCCTGCACATTCCCGGACCTTGCTAGGACGTCTTTGCTCGGTCTGATGCTTTCGTCGGAAGATCAACGGAAGCCGGCCAACCTACGACTCCACTAGAGTTTGTTTTCTTTCACCTTAGAGCCCACAGAGGCAGTCCCGTCGATCCTCGAAACGGGATCATAAGCGCCCGTATCGAAGGGATACATGACTTCAAGAAATTTTCGTTCCAGAACGCATCTTCCAATGTATACTGCCGGATGCCCTTCGCATAGGGGTCCTGAGGTAGACTTCGCCCATGTGAATCAAGTCTGCTGATCCTACGCTAGACAGGGTGTTGGACCTATCCCGCTCCAGATCGAAGCAGTTCGGAGCCCAGTCAGAGTCATCGACGGTGTCTCTGCTGTATCAGGGCAATGATCCACGAGAACATTGGCGGCCCGATCTACCGAAATCGTTGGTTTGCTAATATACAATACATTGGTTCTGACTCCCCTGGGGATAGACACTCATACAGCGCTGGTAACTTTCGTACGCTGCCGTAGAACCATACCATGCATGCTTCTTCCTCTTTGACAAGTGGTTGAATTCTCATCCGCCCAATCGTACGCTAGCAAATCACCCGATACCGCTTGAAAAGGCCGTAACGTATGGGACGTCCAGAAATTAGCCGCAGAGATATGTGCCGCTACGCCACAACGGAAGTGTCCACCACGCCGAACTCGTACGGCTCCAAGGTTGGAAGCGACGGCGGTGGCATCTCACCTCAGGACGGAGTTGCGAGCCTGGCAGGCCGAACAGCACTCCTGGAGATGCTCGCATGGGACGCCATACCTTGGGCGACTTTTTATGCTGGGTCAACGGTAGGTAGATGAAAGGCAGAGTGCGCTCGTTAGTTGAGCTAGCTTCAAACTGGGGCCGAGCGCGGACACCTCACACAAAGTGAACTCCTGCCATTGATTCTGCGGCCTTCAAGACCTCACCAGTTTAGACAACGGCTGATCATGACAGCCCCTGTCAACGGGGAGGTACTTTGTGGTGTGTTACAGCCCAGTCAGGATAGACATCTGTAGCAGATGAGTCGCCCACCCTTCCTCGCCACGGAATCCGAACAACTTTGCCCGAGCGGTGCACCGGCTTTCGACAAGGCATTTCAAGAGCCCACTAGACAGGACAAGCACTCGATACATGTTCTTAGGGCATTTAAGTCACTATATGTATGTGCCAGTGAATAAAATATATAAAAAAACCGCTTCGGCAACTTGCGATAGTGGTTATTCGGTAGGTCTAGAATGGGAGAATCCCAGTTAACCTATGCCGTCAGGCTCGCATGTTCGAATCATGCAGTTGTCGTTCTTTTTGAACGCCTCCTTTTTGCTGCCCCGACGTTTTCCATGTATAAACTGTCGATTACGGCTTGAAGAAAGAGGAAATTGAGCGAGAAAATCACGGTTTTCCAGGCCGGTGGCGTCTTCAGGGTGGGTGCCACACGGGTGCCACACGCCTGTTTTGGTGCAGTTGGCGCGCGTCGCGAATCGCCCTCTAGAAACTAGTATCAGGTCTGAACTTCTAACACTTGTAGTTCACTTCCTATAGCACAAATTGCAGCTCGGCCCGTATATCCAACATGCTTGCTTTGGTCACGATGGACGAAAGGGATGCCATCATTGAGCATCAGGACTGGGAATTATGGATGTCCGTAGCGCCGAACAGACAAAGGCTATCAGTAGTCTAGGTGACCTTAGCACTAACACCACGCCAAACCCCCGCGGTGCGAATGTCATGTACGATTGAGCAGGATTCATGGAAGCAAAGCCTAACCGTGCACTTTATGGTCTTTCCAGATTCTGTAGATATCCATGATTCGCCATGGATCTGGTGATCAGATTCATAGGCAGACTGGTCAGAATGCGGGAATGCTGGATATGCTGGATTTTTACCGACGCCCGACAATTGCATGATTCCAAATTTCCAAGGATTTTTCATGACCGCTCTCAATCGACATAACGAGTTCCGGGGAACATAACCAATTTCCGGGGACACGTCAAGGCGAACTCAGGTGCCCTGTAACCTCTTATGCACGAGTCGGAGCTGGCCTTCGACGTAAAGGATGGTGCATGTAACAATGTCCACTACTTTATTCATCAACACGCTTGTTCCGACTACTACTGAGCCACTCGAAGCAATTCGGTAACGCAGGGTGGACGTGCCGGGTGGAGGTTACCCGCGACAATGCATTCGACGCATAAAGCGTCTTCGAAGATTTCTAGAGCTTCCGTCTTCCTTTGCTCATTCACAATAGCTCAAATCAGACCAAAATCACGCTCAATCGCAAGTGCCCAAGATGCCGCGCAAGGCGGCCGTCAATCAGTCCATCTACCGTGAGCTGCAAACTTTAGCTGATTGAGTTATCCAAAAGCCGAGCAGCTAACTCCATGAACGTCTGCTTTTCCAGTTGACGAGGCGGAGGGATTCATTCTCGAGCACGCACTCTTCTCGCCCCCTCGAACATGGCCTCCTCTACCTCCTGAACCACAAGCGAGCCGTTTAGCGTCTAGCAGAAAGAAGATGGACTGGGAAGAAGAAGTGCGCGCTCATCCTGATGAAGAGGTCGGCTTCCCTATCCCCCCTGCGCGTAATATGAGAAAGGTCTCGACGGGAAGTGCCAAAGCGAAGGCGAACGGGAACGGGGCTGGGCACGGGCATGAAGGAGAAGACGAATCTGAAGAAGATGACGAAGAGGAAGATGCAAACTCGGAGAGATGTGTGATCTGTCTCATGGCGCTCAGAGACCGGACGATTGTTGGAGTCTGTGGGCATGAATTCTGCGTGAGCGCGATCCGCGAACAAGGCGGTATCTGTCGTGGACGCGCCATCAATCTGACCCCTTGTCTCTCTTGTTTAGTTCGAGTGTATTGGCGTTTGGGCCAATCAGAGCCGACGATGTCCTTTGTGTTCAGCAGACATGGCACCATTCCTGCTCCATGATCTTGACGCTAGCAAGCCCACAAAAGTGAGTAAAGAGAACACTTGTTACATCTGCAAGGTACCATTCTTGCTGAGACTCGACCATCTGAATATCGCACAGTTCTATCTCCCACCGCTTCCTTCCCGTAAACTTCCCTCGGCTTCGTTACCTGGACCATCAAGAGGCCGTCTGCCGCCTGTACACCGCTTGATACAAGAGGAACCTGAAACGATCGAGCCGGATGAGCTGGATCTACAAGTGGAACGGCGGAGAGAGATATACAGGCATGGTCTATATGTGAAGGTGGGTGAGGTGCCGTCGCCAGCTAGATCTCACATCTACATACGACATTGACTTATCGCGGGCCAGTGACTGATGTGCGACGGCGTGAAATGAATAGCACATCGGGTCCAACCCCACGACGCGCTTCCGACCGAATCCCACACCGCGTCAACTCGCCGAGGACCCAATCCTGATCCAGCGAGCGACGGCGTTCTTGCGGAGAGAGCTACGCGTCTGGTCATTGGTCGACGTCGAGTTCCTCACTACGTACATTTTATCCCTTTTGAAGACCATCGATATACGTTCGGAACCGGCCATAAGACTGTTAGCTGACTTTTTAGATGACAACAACGACGATGAGAATGATCACCGCAATAACGCCGGTACTGCGGGCCAGGCGGGTACGAGCACGACCACGGCCGAGCATTTCGCGCATGAGTTGTACAACTTCTTGAGAAGTCCGTACAAGGAGTTGAGAAAGTGGGATGAGATCGCTCAGGTGAGTGGGCGATAAGTCGGGAGAGTCGTGTTCGATTTGTGATGAAACAATCCGATTGAGGCAGACATCCCATTGACCTGTCACCTTCCCACCGTAGTACGACCCTATACCCTCGTCACCATATTCAAGACGATCTCTTTCCCAGGCATCCCCACAGCGCGCCCGCTCCCGCTCCCGCGCCCGGTCGCAATCCCGATCCTCCATATCACGTTCCCCTTCGCCATACAGTTCCCGCTCAGGATCGCCGTCCCCATCTCGCTTTCCCTCCAAAAGGCGCGACCGAGGCAGGGACTGGCACAGGCGAGATACCTTCGTGCCTTCAGTGTCACCCGATGCGAAGCGGTGGGACGAACACGATACATGGCTGGATCCGGAATACGCCGCATGGCTGGAAGAGGAGAAACGCCGAGATGAGGAGAGACGGGATCGCAAACGAGCGAGAACAAGGCGGGCATCCGAGCTGGATCTGCCAGCAGCAGGCAGAGACAGAGATAGGGATGCAAAAGCTATGCGAGCGTGGGGTGTCAAAGTAAAGGTAGAGCTCTTACCTGATCAAGAACCGGAAGCCGTCCCGCTCAGGATGGACGAGGTTCGAGAGGAGCCGGAAGAGTCGATCGATGTCGAGATGGAAGGATATTCAGGTCAAGGCCAGTCTCGCCCATCTGGCTTGACGATCCGCGGTACAGCCAAGTCGGCAGATGCTGTGCCCACAGCGCCGAAAGCGAGGCTGACCCTCCTGGAGAGGTTGGCAAAGGCCAAGGCGGAAGTAGCGGCCGGAACGTCCGCGACAACACCGAGTGGAACAGCCAAGGGCGGGGAGGCGGCTGAGCAGGCTACCTCGGTCGCCGATGGTAAACAAGGTGGATTATCGAAACGTGCGAGTATATTGGAACGGCTTGCTAAGGCGAAAGCGGAAGCGGCGAGTCGATCTCCGATCGATGTTTCTGCATCATCACATCCTGTCGTACCAGCGGAAGTCAGTTCACCTCCCCCGATTTCACCTACGGCTACACTCGAGCCCACACTGCAACCGCCGCCACTACCACACTCAATTTCTGATCCTACTTCACAGTCAACCACTACTTTATCAGCAGCTTCAAGGGGTGGTCTCCGAGCGATGGTCCGCGCCAGATTAGCATTGAAGCTAAAACTCGAGAACGAGAAAGCCACTCTGAGGCACAATATCGCCGAGTCCAAAGCCAAAGAGCTGCGCAGACTCTTGCTCGAGCGCAAAGCGCTGAAGGAAGCTGAGGAAGTGGCGAGTAATTACGGAGGAATGGATCATGTCTTGAAGAAGATGAGCACAGATGAGAGGAAGCGCGAGGTCAGGAGAAGGTTGATGAGGTTGAGAGTCATGGAAGCTGAGACTGAGAATGAGAGGAGATCGAGAGAGCTAAAAGAGAAGCTGATGGCGAAGAAGCGGTTGATGAGTGAGAGTGTCAATAAAGCGGGGAATGTGGACGTAAAAGTCGCGTAGGGAGTATGTGATCTAAAAGGCTGATGACCGCGCGCAAGGTACATGATATCTACCAATCAAGCTAAGATCTGCACTGTACTTCGTACTTTATCATCCATGCCATGCAAGAACTCAAACATTGATTACGACCGCCGTCTCTGTGACTCGACTCCTCCCATCCTTGATTCGCTCCTCTCCCTTCCATGATCTGCACTTGTCCTCCTTCTCTAAGTAAGTGATATGTAACTGTATTGTTGTCGACGTTTTGTTTGAAGTATTACAAATGTGTCTGGCGGCGGCCCATACTGGTATCTCTTGATGTTATTGAATACTTCGCCATGATGGAAGAGAAATTCGAAAAAAAGTAGCCAAAGTGGTCGATTCCGACAAAGACTGGTAGTAGGATTGGGCGGTCGCCGCGATAGCTGCTTTCGGTCATTGTCCATCCGTGCCGTTCCTCCATTACGAGACAATTCGCTGTCGTTTCCATCATATCCCCTACGTCTCGATTATGCCGCCCTCGAGGTCTTGTACATCCATCTTCCTCTCCGCGTTCGAATTTGCAGAAATCCGGTTCCATGTGATTCTTATCCTCACACGCCCAGCCTCCGCTTACAGTCCTCATATACTATCCAGCTCACGCCGACCGCCGGTCCGACCTTGAGGATTGACGGTAAGAGTCCCTTGTACATTCCTCGCCATCCCTCGTTCTTCAGAGTTTGTTGAGCGACATCCACGAAACCCTTGTATTGTTGTGGGTGGCCTGACGAGCCTGAGGCTTGTAAACGCGTTCGAAGAAGGTTGATAGCTGAAGGAAGGCAAGGTCGCAGACCCGTAAAATAAAATTAGCAAAGGGTGCCATTGATAAATGAGATTGATTCAGGCAGTCTGCCAATGACAAGGTTATGGATCTTTTGAAAGATCTTAAGACTCACGATAAACACTAGCAGCACCGATAGATCCTGACAAGGCTCCGAAAGACAGGACAGCAAACACCTCAGGCTCGTCTTTACCCGTTGATCGGCAATACGTCGTTTTCAGCGTCTCGTATGTGCCCATGTCAATCGCGCTGTACGGGAAGACACCGACCAAGCCAAGCTATAGACAGTGGGATAACAACAGGGAAAGGATTCACCGGATAATCAGCAAATGGTCCTCCAGATCGCTGACGAAAGCTTCGACAGAAGACATCGGCCATGGAAATGGCATGTTTTCTACTTGGGATCCATCCACTCACCGTCAAACCTCGGTAGTACGCCCTGATACCGCCACTCCTCCACATGCCCTGGGCTGTATCTTTGACCTGTCTCCATCCCTGAGCCGGTCCAATCTCAGACTGTATTCTCGTTTTGAGCGTCTCCAATCCGTAAATGGCAAACTGTGAGGTGATACCACCTATTCCACCGGCGATGAAACGAGAGGAAGAGGAAAGGTCGGCGGGGTCCGTCACTTGATCCCAATAGGTCGCGAGGAATTTTTTGGACTGCTCGTATGACACAAATTTGATGGCTGATTCCTGCGGGCGACATCGCAGATACTCCAGATATCAGTAAACGTTCTCGGCAAGGAGGCTGTGTGGTCGAGAGAATCTGCTAGAATCGATGATGGGATTTCTGATAAGATGCTTTTGGCAAGGGAACCCGTGCACACTCACGGGGAAGATCTTAGTCACATTTAGCCCGTTACCGACCCAGAATGCCCTCAGTCCACCACCATCCGCATGGATGTGTTTCACTGCGCCCCACAGGTTGGAGACAGCCTTGAAACCTGCTCGAAAGGGATGATTCAGGTGGGCGTCCTTGTTGAACGAGGAGAAGTCGTGGGTTGTGATCAGGTAGACTTTCAGTCGGTCGAAGGGGGCTGTAACGGTACGGGATACTGCAAGGTTCAGAAGGCAAGAAGGTCAGCCATTCATTTCCGCACGACCTGCCGTCCTTGAGCCATAGCTGTATCTCGAAGTAAGGCAACGCTACTTGGTGGTCCCCACTTACCTGCTCCAGCCACGCCACCGGCAAGCAAAAACCTCCATGCTTCATGTCTATCCTCTTGAACCACCTCAATCTCCATATCCCCGTCATCGGGCGTATCCGCATACTCATCATGATGTTGGGGCGGGTTGAAGAAGCCGGCTGCGGTTGATGTTGCAGGCGCGTTGGGCGCTTTGGGGAAAGAGACACTGATATCGCCTTCTTTGTCTACTCGTGCCGCTCCTCGACCGTCCGAAAACCGCTTTTTCACTTGATAGACTATTGACGGGAGATATGTCAGCTGTCATTGCGGTACTGTTGACTTATAGCATCACAGGCTACCAGACCTTCTCTTCCACGGTGATCCGAGCCGCCCGCAACGATGCGAGAGGATGTATTCGCGCCTCACTCACATTTGTAGATTTCAAAAGGGGTCACCTTCCTCGGCAACATGATCAAGAAATCCCTGAACTCGGCAAACGTGATGAACATATCCTCTGGCCCCGTCTTTGTGCTCTTTGGCAGTCCGTTCGCGCTAGAATGACTCGCTAGGAACTGCACGAGATCCGAGACGGTGGCTGGGGTGATATCTACGCCTGATCGAGCCAGACCGGCGCGCATCTCAGATGCATCCAGCCGTCCATCGCCGTTCTTGTCCAGGTCCTGGAAAATGTCCCATAACTCGCGCTCCTTGTCCCACAGGAAGCGTCTGGGAATAGCCATAAATTTTGCACAACACAGTCAGATTGTGACCGGGTTGCACATAATATTGTTGGAATCTTGGTCGTTCTAGACCAAAGCGATCACCTGTAGTGCTCACCTGAAATCTTGCCAGGCAACACCCTTGCCTTTCACATTCTTCATCTCTGGCTCGAGGTCGTCTGCGCCTCCCCATAATCTAGCCTCTGGTCTCTTCTCATTACATTTCTTGACCAACTCCTCCTCATACAGTTTTCTCAGTCTCTCGGCCCTCTCCGGACTCAAGGCAGTGAGCGTGTCCTGTCCAGGGAGCTTCATCTTCTTCGTCGGCGTCGGTGTGTTCTCATCGTCCGGCACGTCTGGTAGATGCGGTAAGCTGTTCCATAGCGCTTTCAATTTCGCCGATCGAACATTCGCTCCTTCCGAGATGCGGAACTCTGCGAGCGAAGGACGCGAGGGAGGGATAATGTCTGGTCCGGGGGGTTCACGGAGCGATAAGGGGGATGCGGGGAAGCCGGGCTCGAGAGGGTTCTTCGGGAGGGTAGGATCCACGTGAGGAGGTTTTGGTAAGAGCGGGTAATGTGCGTCTGGCTCCGAGTCTGAGCCTGCACGGGCGGATGATGACGATGATGCTGTTGCCGATGAAGGACCATCTTCAGCCGGCGACGAGGCAGAGGAAGAAGAAGCGAATGTGGAAGAAGAAGGAGATGAAGAAGAAGATGACGCTGATGTCGAGGCCGAAGCCGATTGTTGGGACGATGACATTGTTATAAGGGGTATATCGTGTCTTCTGCTGTTGATCATAAGGAATGGATAAGCCATCGACAATGATAACATGGCGAAGATGGTTTGGATTGTGAGGCAGCGTTGTGACGCAAGATCAAACAAGGAACTGGAGAAGAGACTAGAGAATGTTAATTCACATACCTGGCAACATGGAGCCCACCCGTAGCGTCTGATATTATACTATACTATCGGTGTTGATTGTCGTTTCCGTTCGGTCCGGTTCAATGTGTGTGCGTATGTAAGTCTAAGAAAGGGATAAGATTCTCTACGAGCAACAAACAAGCAAGGTCAGTCAGCATACCGTGTATTGACGTGTAGCGGACCGTTCTTTCACGCCTTTACCGCACCTGACGTGCATTTGTATGACTCGCCGGTCCCGTCAGTACTCACTGGTGTGGTGCAGTGCTGCACGTCTGCACGCTTCAGAAAGTATCGTTATGTGATGTTATGTATCTATGGTCGTGTATGGATGATCAATGGACGATTGTACGAGTATAGTCGATTGATTGATATTGATATTGATATTGATATTGATATTGATGGATGACTGATGACGAATGAGAGAGTGAGCTATAGTAGCAAGTACTTTTGACTGTGGTGGATGTCGTCGGTTGTCTCGTCTAAAATTGGCCTTTGGCCTTGTAGGTATTGGCGCGAGTACCGAGAATATCTGATTGGTACAGTACCTTGAGTCGGACCTATGCTTTGTTGCTTGTTGCTTCTTCCTCCGTCGCACGCTTTGCTTGTCTGCTTGTACACTTGTCGCCGTGCAGCTGGTATGATGTACACTCTTAACAAGTATGCTTTGCGCGGTACTTCAATTGCTTGCACTCTCCATACAAATTTTGATTGTTAGTTGTGACGCGGGACGATGAGTGACTCTGACTCTGTACCCTACGAGTACCATAGAGAGAGAGAGAGGGTCATAGGTAATGCCGGTGCTGCTCAGGGCACTTGACTTTGAGCTTGTCTCTGTTCAGGACAACCTCCTGACCGACACCCATTGCTGAGCCCCGGACGGACGGAGTGATCGGTATTCATGCATCCCGCGTAAAACCGAATGAGAGTATATACCTCCACTTGTCCATTATATAAGAGGCATGAGCCGTAAATCTATTTAGGATATGCCCAAAATCCGTGATAGAGTATAGTACAGGTTCTTCTCTTGAGTACCCTGTCTCGAGCTTGCAAGCCTGCTTCACTGTCCATTCTGTTTGTGATCAGTCGTATGTAATTACACAATCTGTACGACAGAGCTTATCCCCTCCATCGACCTAACCATTTACCGCCAGCAACCGCTCCCTCGAACTTCGACCTCGACGATGATGGAGGAGACTGCAGAGCCTCCTCTGCGGTCGTCCCTCCTTCGCCTTCCTGTCCAGGCGAGCCTGCCCTTAGATCTGCGCTCACGCCTGTGCCCGTCTTTCCCGCAATGACAGAAGCCCTCACAAGCCGTCCTCTACTCCTCTGTCCTCTCAGTCCTTGCTCATGCGATACCTCGCTCAGGTCTTTCGTCGAGCCTTGTCCTCCGGACGCTGAGGTGGCGTGAGAGTAGTGCGATGACGAGGAATGGGTATGTGCGATGGACGGTATAAGGCCTAATGACCCCGATTCGGAGGAGTGGGGTGATTTGACCGAAGGGACGAGTGTAGGTGACTAATGGATAATGTTGGTGCAACACGACGATCAGCTGAGCTCACTTACTACCCCTCAGAATGTTATGATGAAATCAATGTGTGGAGGCCACCGAACGGGAGACGCTGCAGATACCACTCACTAACAATGCGGGCCTTCTGAGTGGTTCTCCGAACTCCCCTATACCCCTATGCGGCGATCGAAGCGACTCATCCACCAAAGGCTGACCCGAATAACTCCTTCTGTTCTCTCGCGCGTCATCTCCTCTTGAATCGCGACTGTCATTACCACCTCCACTACCGCCAGTATCCTCGCTTCTGCGTGGCTCGGGAGTAGGCGAGAAGAGATAGCTCATGCGCACTCTTGCCGCAGTCGCCGGCAAGGTCTCATCGGTTCTGGGGCTATCATACCGCGATGGAGTAGAGAAGGGCGATATCAGTCGAACGGGACTGTCGTTGTTATGGTCGTTGCTCCCATCGCGAGGTGATTGCAACGATACAGAGGAATGCTCATGTTCGATAGATCGCGCAGGTCTAGTAGGCGTTGCAGGGTGAGAGCCGAACGCAGAGACGGATGCGTGCCGATATCCTTCCGAGTCCCTTGGAATTGGGTCGCCTGATGAGGGGTTGAAGTCGGCATATGAATGTGGTCGGTCTTCCGACGAGCGAGATTGGGCGGAGTAGTACCTAGGGAAGAGTGAAAAGTGTCTGATCAACTCAACTGCCACCAGGATGACAGGATGACTTGAAAGCACGCTCACTGAGTTTCACTGCTCATATAGCTCTCCCTCCTCCAAGCATCATCACCCTCCAGACCCGTTCGTCTTCCGGCTGCGCCATCCCCACCAAATGTCCCGTCCTCGTATAGCCCCAATCCGGGTGGGATGGGGAATCTCATCCTGTCTCCGGTATCAGACCATCTTGCACCCCCATACTGAGTCACTCTTTCCTCTTCTCCATCAGCTGTCCTCGTCTCAGAGTTTGAATGGAGCCCACCTGCATACGGCTGAGCATCTCCCAAATCAACATCCTCCAGACCCGGCGTTTCAGGTACGCCCACACTGAAAGTCCTCGATCCCGACCCTCCTCCATTTTCCTCCTTCAACGATGAATTTGGGTTGACCCAGCTTCGCCTTTGGCCCGAATGACGATTGGGATGCGAGTTCGAACTTGCGCCGGTGGTTGGTATCGATGGAGAGCCCGTCGCTGATCCCGTGCGAGACCTGGAGCCGGTAGATGATTGATTCCTTGGCGGTAGGTAGAAGAGCTGATCGTCGTCCAACACCCTCTCATACCCTGCACTGCTTGCCTCAGATGGTGTGTGTCCAACTCCACCTCCAGTACCAGTGTGATCTTGTCCTATTCGTGCTTTACCCCACCCGAAGACACCGGCAGCCATAACAGATGCTTCGGAAGAGGAGATCCGCCTGCCCCCTCCACCTTTCTCGAGGGTGTTCCCACTCGTCACCCTACCTTTGCTGCTGCTAGCGATTTTAGGTACGGAGCTCGACGAGGAGTTGTTGGAAGGTGTGAGCCAGCCTAAGCCTAGAGTCAACCGCTGAAGTAGCGATTGATTCTGCCTCACAAGATCGCGCAGTTCGCCGTCCACTTGCATTTCCTGTCTTCTCTCGATGTTCGTAGATATGCTCGAAGACGAGCGATGATGCTGTGCCGTGAATCCAGGTAACAGTGCTGATTTTTCGTCTGGAGACTTCACACCTCCAATTAGAGTCGGGTCAGCTCGTGGACTTTTCCCTCCAGTACCAGCTGTTGCTCCTACAGGCGCGACATCAGAAGCTTTGGGCGGAAACTTGGTGAATTTATACCCAGTGAATAGGATCGATCGTGGTCGTAGCGCCCCGAACAGACCCGAGTCACGCGAGTGCCGATTCTTCTGGTATATGCAGTAGAAGATGAGTATGATCAAGAGAATGATGCCCAGGGGTAAGAGTGTGGCTAGGAGTGGTGCGAGTAGGTTCCGGCCTCGATACTCTTCGCTGCCGCCGTTTGAGGGTGAAGGAGCTGGATCACTGAAAGTGGGAACGGGGGCCAGTCCAGAGGATGCCGATGTAGGGCTAGATACGGTGGACACCAGGGGACTGGAGGTTGTTATGAGTGATGCAGAAGCTGAAGCAGTCGGCGACTGAGAAGGCGAAGCTTGGCTCGCTGATGTGGAAAGTTGCGGAGTCGCCGAAGAAGCTCCCGAAGCGACCTCCGGGATTGGGGCAGAAGTGGATTTGCTCGTGATCTCTGGATCTGGGGTAGTAGTAGCGGTATTTGGATCTGCTGTCGCCTGAGGCGTTACACCATCTTCAGTTTCGGTAGCAGGCGGGGCCAGACCGATTGTCCCCGTCGGCGATGTCAGGCCGCCATATGTCCATCTATCTCCGAGCGGTATCGACGGACCATAATCTGCGTCGGTAAACACAGCTAAGTGTCAGCGACGCATACATCAAAACGCCAAACCCTAGCCTCAGGCGTACACCATTCAGCAACAAACGCCAGCAGAGTCATGAGTGGATACGTACATGTCAGTGGGAGGGCAGCGATCGTCTCAACGGTGTAAGGCATCTCATTGATCGTTGTGACATACTGCAGTAGTTCACGTATAGGGTTAGTCATACTGCAAAACCCGTGCAACCCCCTAATACGAAACATATGCATAGATAGCCCTGTGATACCGCCAACTCACTGATAGGTATGTCAACCAGTCAGGCAAGACCTGTCCATTAGGTGCCGTCCCTCCTCTCTCCTCCAGCTCTATCTCCTTCTCATGCTTCAGCTGATCCTCTCCATTTCCATCTATGGAAGCAGCCAAGTCCACCTGCCGAACTCCAATGGGTTCGCTATTTGCTGATGTGGACCTGAGATGATGTCGCTGGGGAGCACAGTGCGAGGGCTTGTCGAGCAACGGGATGGGTAGTCGACAGCGTATCGAGCGGAGAGACAGCGACATCAGGCCTGATTCTTTATGGTTGCGTGGACTACTGTAAATTTCGGACGAGAAGGGAGAAAAGAAAAGTCAGTCGCGTTGCAAGCATGCATAGTCATCACAGTCATCAAGTAGTCTATAGTCTATAGTCGCCCTTGCCTACGTTTGGAGTGTATGCATGGATGCATCATCATCATCGTCACAGGGTCAGTCAGTAGACAATGAATCAACGTTGTTGTCGTGTACACACACCAAAGAGGTCAATGCGTCAGTTTGCAGTACTGCCTGTACCTCGTACCTCGGACTGCGTGCGGTGCGATGACGGGACGGCCAGAACCTGAGCGACCTGAGCTACTGTATCATGAAGATGAAATTGCGCAAGGGATCGCACAAGCCTGACTGACCTCGGTTCCAACTCAAGCATACATACGCCCTCTTGTGAAGATTTCAAGACAAGACAACAATGTCAGTCATGTCAGTCAAGCTTGACCGCATGCACGAATAAGTGTGAAGTGGTCGAGTCTTTCTTGTGTTTCACGTTGGTGCCTGACGACGCAATGCCCGGTTATCAGGTTATCGTGAACCGTGCGGTGAGGAGACTAGACTGGTTGATTCATCTCACCTTCCTTTCATTGAAGCTCCCTCAAGCAAAACATAACGAGTCAGATGCTCCCATTGTCATCGCCTGTCGCATAGCACTCATCGCAAAGATGCCTTCCCACGCGGCTCAAGTAACGAAGGGGTGTAGAGCCCTGCCCGAAGAGGTCCTAAGGGAGATCTGCCTTTCGCTCGAGTGTCAAGGCCGCATGATCGACTTGGCCCAACTTCGACTCTGTAGCAAGCAACTACTCAAGTCACCCTTTCCCCTTTCTCTCTTTCTCTTCTCTCACCAATTCTACATCTCCCTTGGAAATGCGCACTCCTCGCCCCTCGCTCCTCGCATTTGGAACGCCTCAACGCCTCACCCCTTCCGCTCCAACAGAGATCACGGTGATATAGCACTGGTAACTGGTCATATCATGTATCAGAATGAAAGTGGCGAGGGTGATGAAGCCTCCCATGCTTGCTTGCCTTCAGGAACAAATAGATAAGGAGCACCTGCAAGTAGAAGGGTCAACCCTCTACGGTCTATAGCTAGAGTTGACAGCAGAAATTAAAAACAGTCGCGCCATGTGGTAATCATACTCGGGTAAATTTCCTTCTTGCACCAGCGGCAGAGGCCCGCACGCGCGCGGAAGATACCATGACTTTCCCGACCGTTCGATGAGTGAGCGCGTGCTTTAGTATTTGGTTCTAAATTGCATTTCACAGCGACAATCGTGCTGTCAGCTAGATCAGTGACCGGCGGTTACTATCATTAATACATCACTGGGAGAGGAGACGAGGAGAAACGATCAGCTTAAAAATCCAACCTCGACCTCGACAGAATTCGCAATCATGTTCGGAGCTATCGTCGCGGGCCGTCTGGTGTAAGTTCGGCGTGCAGGTAGCCTGCAGTGGTCAAGTCAGAATGGATCCCGTATGATCGAAGACAGGTGAAGCTGATGAAAATCTGGTGATCCGCTGACACCATTCGCAGGCAGACCAACTTGCAGCAGATGTGAGTTTTACAAAGGGTTTAACGAAGGGCCTATCTATATTAACGCTCGCTGCACACGCCATGCCCATCTTCGCTGTGCAAGCGGCATCATCGAAATCGTTTGTGCTGACAGACACATCTTTTTCTCCGCTCCTCAACATATCTCTCCTATGCATGAATTATCCGCTGGCGCGCTCGCAGTGACGAGACGCATTTCGTATTCCCGCTCGAACAGCCATACGAGATCAATCATCTTACAGTCTTCCTTCTGGGCACAGGTGAGTTAGCATGGCTTGGGTGGACCGAACAGACATACGATTCGATCTGATCCTTGATCGCATGACGCTGGAATGGAAGCAACATTGCTGATACCTTTCCTTCGTTTGTCTTTTTTGCCAGTACCTTTCCCCGATGGATATGGTGCATCCGTACATTTTGCTTGGCCGGGCAAGGAGTATATACCACTAGGCGTGTGAGTAGCAGCGATCCAGAGACTGAAACTTTCACCTTACACGCTTGACAGTCAGTTTGGAATGCCTATGTCTAGGCAGCAGCTAATCCCGATTCCTGCGACATGCTTACAATAGCTTGACGAACGCCAAACCATCCTCAATATTCAGACTCCGCCCGCACCTCCCATCTTCGATCCCCCAATCTTCTCTATCTACACCTACTACTCCACCCGCTCAGCTGGGTATAGAGATTGCTCCTCTCCAGCAGCTAGAAGTAATAGCGAATAATCTTGCTCAAGCGAGCGAGACCGCAGGCAAGGGGAAAGAGCTGGTAAAGAACGTCGATGTGGGGAAAGTTGCGGAGAAGGTCGTCAAGAATGTGAGTGTTTCCGGGAGGGCAGTGGGCGCTCTCCGCGATTCATGTATCCCTTCATTGGTGCATACGTGTGGTATGCCGGCCACGGGATGCTTCGATCTGCTCATGTTTGATTCTGAAAGATTGTCATACTCATGGTACTGAGGCTGTACCCATCTCTGACCTACACAGCTCTTCAACTACCTCCATTCCTTCGGCGGCGAAGTCAAACTAACGTGAGTGAGCCTCTCGAACTCCATTCCATGGTCGATTGTCCCTCTGTCAGGTCGTCATCCCCTCCCTACCGAAACTCTTGAGTGCCGAGACTGTCACCGTACGCTATGGAAGAACTAGGTCGAACACGAAGAATTCAGACTGACTGTACTCGTCCTGCTCGTTCATACCGACAGCCCCGAGACCCCGATCCCCCTCTCAGTCTTCCAGCAGTGGTACACCAATTTTACGCGCAAGATCGAGAATGACAAGGGTGCCGCCTTCCTTGATAGAGAGGATTAGCACGAGGTCCAATGCAACGGATGAACCTGGTCAAGGCGCATTACTATGCTTGTGTGAATGTGAGCGAGGCTAGGCTGACTGGGTGTAGTATAGTATCATTGCGAGTCAGTGAACAAGAACGTAATACGGCTCGATACAGTAGGACATGCGAGGACTGGGAGATCAAATCGGAGCAGCGGTTGATAGATAACAAAACTGCAACGATGTATAATGATGTATATATTCTTAGATGATCTTGAGATGCTTTCTATGCGTAACCTCCAAGGCTATGAAAACCCATCTATTGCTTGATACTCCCAGAATAACCCATCTAATACCCAAGTGTCCTCTTCCTGAGCGTCGGATCCTCTCTACGAGCAATCCTCCAATCTTCAATCTTCTTCCAGTGCTCCTCTATGTCCCCAGCCCTGCCCTTATCAGCTTCGGCCATGAGACTCATCAAGAACTCCGAATAAGTCCACTCGTATGGATGTCCGAAGACTAACGCTTTCATCTTCTCCATCACCTTTCTCGGTTTATCCCCGTTACCCTTCGATCTCGGATTACCTTGTTTGGCTGCTTCGGGTGCCAAAGCGACGGGATCAGAGGACGTGTTGAATGGTTCTCCGGCTGCTGTTCTGGTCTCGTTTCCTACTTCATCTGCAGTAGGTTGAGAGAATGGGTTCGAGGGGTTATGGGGTAAGCTGGGATGTTGAGGGAATGAAGGTAGCAAGTCGGCCCATAGGAGTGAGAAAAGCCGAGCCTGGACCTGAGCGAGAGGGAAAGGAACAACTTGATACGCTGGAGTCGAAGATCCGACGCATCATACCACGTCTTAGCGCATCATCTTATAGGTCATTCCGTTTTAAGTGACATCAGAGAGAGAAAAAGGCCCTCCATCCACTCACCAAGCACAGGGAAAGCCATGGTCCTGTCCCCCTCCAAGAAAAGCATCAAATCATCCAACCCTCGCATCCCTTGCCCCTTCACACCCCCGACCTCCCACTGATCGCCCTTCTCCCTCTCGCCCTCCCTCACAGCGCCATCGACAAGCTTGTGCTTGTCCCACGGCGCGTCGGTCGCTTTGAAGAAGGGATAAAGGAAGTTGTACCCTGTCGCATAGATGATTACTTCGGGAGCGTCCAGCGGCTCAACCTTCTCGGAATCACTTCCGCTTTCGGCAGCGGCGGGCGATTGGAAATGGATCAGACCCCTAGGGTGTTCTGCGCTCGGTGGGTCGAAATGCGAAATCAGCGGTACATTCTTGATGTACTTCGCCCACGGCCCGTCCGAAGAAGCAGAGTGTGCCGTCGTCCCCGAACTGGATACCCAGACTCTTGTGAATCCATCTTTCGGGTGCCCATTCAGCGGCTGACCGTCAGGAGAAAATTGGTCGATATTCAGCGATGCAATGAGTCGGGAGATGTCGCCTCCTGAAGCGAAGGAGCCGACGACTAGGACGGATTTGCCCTTGAACTCTTCGGCTTTGAGGAAGAATCGCGAGTGAATGAGTCTGCCGGGGTATGAGCTGTTGAGAGAGGAAGCATCGGAACAGATCAGTGACAAGCTTTAGAGACAAGTATCGAGGATATCAGGCAGAGCGAAATGGTATAATCGGAAAAAGCAAGATCGAGCTTCACTCACCTTAGACCAGGCGTTGTCGGTATCCACCCATCGCTATAATGTCCATTAGACACACAGACATAATCGAACTCCTCCTTGTTCTTCAGCCAAGTCGCTTGGTTAACGGCACCGGGACCAGCACTGGCAGATTCGATCGTCCATCTTCTCGTTGCTTGCCCAGTTCCCTCGGCCGCACACTGGTTCTGTTCGTGGTTCGGGGTGAGATAGACCCTTTCGACGCGGGTGTTGAACCGGATATGTTGACGGAGGTTGTATCTGTCGGCGAATGCTTCGAGATACGCCTGGACTCTGGCTGCAAACGGAACATGAAAAAACAAAGCAAAGGTGCAGATCGTCAAGGACGGCTTTATCCAACAGACACATGTAGCCCACAGCCGTGGAGAGACGCTTACTCACGTTGATCGGGAAACAAGGGTGTATCATCAGGGAAGGGGAAACCTCTGAAGCTCATCAGATCCTGCAGCGCAAGTTGATTCATCAGGTCCAGGTACAGTCAGCGCAAGAGTCCAGCGAGAAAATCCGAGAGATTCGTCATGTCCATGCTGATGGATAATCTTGGGCTGAATTGACATCAGACATGATCAAGAAATGGGTATGGATAGGAGGGAGGCTGGGGGCACCATGACGCAACTCACATGAGCAAGATTTGTTCTGAGGCCCTGATACATCGGCGAGGGGTTCTCCCATTCTGGTGGATATGAGTACACTTCTTCCGCTTGGGATGAGGTATTTTGACCAGGGAGGTGGGTTCGGATGGACTTTTTCGGTCGATCGTCCGTGAGCCTAAATGCACATGACAGTCCAAGCAAGTCAGGCGATATCCAATCGTTACCGTTGAAACACGATACATGATACATACGCTCTTGCAGCGAGCTCGATATCACAAGGTTCTCTGGTGTGAAGGGGACGTGAACATACCATACACCGCCAACTTCGTTCTTGCTCTCGAAAACAACCAAATCCAACTCCAGCTTCCCCTTCACTTCATCCCTGTCGAAAGCTTCAACAAGCTGCTGTATAGCAGCTAGTCCGCTGACGCCGGCTCCTATCACTGCTACTCTCTTTTTGCGGATCATGGTTTTCATTGCGCCGCCGTTCTGCAGGGTGGAGGGCAGATCATACGTCATTTGGTCGGGTCGGTGTCTCTGACTCAAAATGCGATAGTGCTTGTGATCTGTCGATAGAAGAACGATGGAGATGACAAGTATGATGCAAGACAGAAGGACGGCGGTTCTAGATATCATCACAAGACGAGATCCTTCTTCTTCCCCCGTCTTTGATATCTTCATAAAAAGTCGAGGACCCGTTAAGCCGATCTGGCCATGGCTGATCGGGCGTGTCCGGGATGAACAGGAAAAGGGGATCTGCAAATCTCACGCACGCCATCGTTATCATCACATTCCGTCGCCTGAGAAGCGAGGCGAGACCTCTATCATTCAGCTTCAGCTTCCAATCAAGGCGGGAAGTGTCAACGTGAATGCGTTGTACACCCCTCTCTCTACTCGACTTTGTTCAAGATAGATCTGTCTGATTCAAGTGACTGACTCTTGCCGTCTCGCAGCCATATGCATGCTTGGACAATACTGGTAATATCGATTGGTTTGATTTTCTTATCTCGGTGGTTGTCACCCGATGCACGCATAAACCACGTGGCAGCCATGTGAGAGTCCAAAGTCTGCCCTTTGACACTATTGACACGTCCGACCGATGCAAGTACAAAGCAAGCCGAAGACTGGTGGCTTTCTGTACAGAACCTCGTCTCTGTCCTCGTTCAGATTCGTTCCTCATATCACCGGGATCTCTCACTCTCTCGACACGCAGCAAGATGGGTCGAAATGGCTTCTTTGGTAATTTCCAGGGGCTCGACGCCTTTGGCAAGGTGTGTTGTGTTGGGTCGTCGAGATTCCTTGGGGCGCGGATGAATGATCAGGCCAGCTGATGTCAGTGTAATGTTGCAGACGATGGAGGACGTCAAGATCCGAACGAGAACAGGGGCGCTACGTGAGATTCTGTCCTCTTCTTGACTGGAGCTGAATTTGAACAGAGCTGACTACTTCTTCCTATCGTCGTGATACACCGCACCCGCGCGCAGTAACGTTCATCTCGTTCTCCATCATCCTCGCGTCTATCATGCTCGAATTCATCGATTACAGACGAATACATCTCGAGCCTAGTATCGTCGTAGACAGGTCTAGAGGGGAAAAGCTCGTGATAGAGTTTGACGTTGCCTTCCCCAAAGTGCCGTGTTATCGTGAGTAGACCGGGAGTGCCCTATGTGTGTTTATCACCGCATAAGCGTCCAACGTATACGAAATCTTGCGGACGGGACGTGATAGCGTCATTTTCGCTGTGTCTGATGATCATGAAGCAGAGTATCATCTTGTAACGGAGATAGCTGACTGAATCTCGTCTGCGATACTACTTACACATAGTCCTCTCGCTCGACGTAATGGACATCTCAGGCGAACATCAGACCGAGCTCGAGCACCACATCACCAAGACGCGACTGAGCAAGGATGGTCAAGAGCTGGAGGCGATTGCAGGAGGGCGTGAGTGAGGCTGTACAATTGCTAGGCCATCTCGTCTTGGGCGCACCGCATGCTCCGCTAAGACTTTTTTGAGCGTAACTGACGCCTGAGGTCCATCGCAGAGCTCAAGGGAGAAGTAGAACGAGAGAACTTGAAGCGAGACCCAAATTACTGTGGAAGCTGTTACGGTGCTTCACCTCCAGAGAGCGGGTAAGCTAGCTAGCACTTTCGCTCAAAGATGACCACCATTCCAGGTCGCAAGCTGACAGTGGGATACTGCACTCAAGATGCTGTAACTCTTGCGAGGAAGTAAGGCAGGCCTACGTCAGGAAAGGATGGTCGTTCAACGATCCTTCGGGTATCGAGCAGGTGAGTTCATATTAATTAACCGTGTTGCTGAGCCTCTCACCATTGGTGATTAGTAATCATAAGCCAAGACGTGAAGAGCTGACCTTCACACTATGTGACGTAAATCGTGCACCTCAGTGTGTCCAAGAGGGATGGATGGATAAGATCCAGGAACAGAACACAGAGGGGTGTCGGATCGATGGCCGAGTCAGAGTGAACAAGGTGAGATCAGGCTCGAGCTGGCGGAACATCCGTAGAGTTTATGCGCGGATCATCAGCTCATCCTAGCATCTAGGTCATTGGCAATCTCCACTTCAGTCCTGGTAAATCGTTCCAGAACAACTACATGTCCGTAATGGATTTGGTGAGTGTCGTCAGCACGATTTTCAATGACGAGGTCCTTACTTCGTGCGCCTACGTGAAGGCCAAGCGCTGGATTGTTGACCTGCACCGATATCCATAGGTGCCATACCTCCGAGATAGCAACCATCACGACTTCGGCCACGTCATTCACAAGTTCAGGTTCGAAGCAGACTTGACCGCCGCAGAGGAGAAGGCGGTCTTGCCCAAAGAGGCGAAATGGAGAAATGATCTCAAGATGAGAGATCCATTGCAAGAGGTTGCGGCATATACGGACGAGTGTGAGTGGGCATGCGAAAACACGGTTTCTTTTCCGCCGCTGTTCCTGCAAGTCGGAAGTGATCTGTGCTGATAAATATTGATCACCCTGTTTTTAGCACAATACATGTTCCAATGTAAGTTTCTTTGGAACCCGTTCTTTCAGACAGAAGGAATAGGTCGTTCAGCTGACCTCTGGTAATATTCAACTCGAACAGACTTCCTCAAAGTCGTATCCACCAACTTTGTCTACCTCTCAGGCGAAGAGATCCCATCGCATCAATACTCTGTCACTCAGTATGAGCGAGATTTGAGGCAAGGTAACATGCCTGGAAAAGACTCTCATGGACGTGAGTGGCGCTGTTCGCTGGTCGATATTCGCATTCAATCGGCGTATCCGGCTCAATTCCGTTCGACAGTCGCGACTCTTATCTGTTTCGAGGCCAGCAATCGCATGACTACTGATATGCTCCGGCTATCTCTTTTTTCATCTCGCAGACATGACGAGCCATGGAGTTTCCGGCTACCCCGGTGTCTTCTTCAAGTGAGTCAGCTGGACGATTCGTACAATGTATTGTGCGAATTAAGCTAACGAGCTCTGTTACTTGAAAATAGCTACGAGATATCGCCTATGAAGGTCATCCATACCGAGACCAGACAATCGTTTGCTCACTTCCTCACGTCGTAAGTATATCCTCTGATTACCCATGCATATCTTCCACCCACACGAAAGCCCCATAGCGGATTTCCATCTTCACTTTGACACCTAATGGCTAGGGCCAGGATAAAAAGACGAGACTGATCTTTCTTTTTCCGCCTTGACTCTCCTTCGATATAGGACTTGCGCGATCATTGGAGGAGTATTGACAGTCGCTAGCCTGGTCGACTCGTTCATCTGGTCCTCCTCGAAACGACTACAAGGGCGGAACGACGATGGGTTCGGCGCGCCCAGCGGCAAGATGGTAAGTGCAAGTGATCTTCCGCCAATTGTAGTCGTACAGCGTACCGCTGATCTGATTTGATTTTTCCATCATTCGTGTACTGCGTGATTAGCTCTAAGGAGTGAATGCATTGAATCAGGTGATCCTGGTGCTCTCGTCGGGATTGGTGATGATGTCTACAGCCCACCTCATGAAACTGCATCAGATCGTATCATGCATCCAGTGTCATCATCACGAAAGCTCTAGGTGACACGACTGTTCAAACCTCGATAAGCTATTGGGTCGTGCCGTGTGATATCTTTCTCGGCTGGAAGACATGAATCACCCGGTTGTATGGTTCCTGCCCGACTCGAGCCGAGATGTGACCATTGAAAATACATGCAAACGTGAGCCAATAAAAAACCGTACATCGCGGATATCTATCTATGTGGTATCCAGGAGAGTGAGAGCGAGACAGAGAAGGGACGAATCTCTGATGGACCAGATGGGAAGGGACTCGTGTTTGTCTATCGATATGAGGGAGTGGGGGGTATGGGTATATGGCCTTTGGACGATTGTTGAGTTGAGTCCATCGATTCGGGATCGGATCGGCGTGTTACATATGTGTAGGAGACGTTGGGTCTGCACATTTCATGTTTATCTTCATACCCCTTCTTGCGCTCGCCGTTGACCATTTGGTCGGCCGGAAAAGGTATACGGTGTGGCTCCGAGACAGTGCGTGTGCAAGGGGTCGAGAACGTTACTGGGTTCCGACTACTCTCCCACACGGTAGGCAACCATAGCCTGTGAAGCGCAACACAATACGTGTGATGTTGATCAACAAATAGTCAGCTCAGCTGGCTGTAGCGTCACTATCTCTATCGTGTGCAAGGCACTCCACATCTTACGCCACACTCACCTCTAAAGAATGTACGTTGGTGCTGAAGCTTCTCAGTCGGACTTGTTCTACTTGACCCCTGTCAATGAGGTGCGGGTCCGCGTCGTCCCATGTGGATGGGATGGCGACGTCTGGTGAGTCGTTCGTGTATGCTAGTAGAGTGAAAGTGCCTAGATGGTAATCCAAAACCGAAATGATGGTTGAAGGTTAGTCGCTGAACGTAAGATCCTTGTGGCTCCGCCTTCAGTCTGCAGCATAACGATGATTGTGAAGCCGGTCGGCCCCAGTCAGAAGGGAAGGAAGCAGAGCTACATGGAGGAGGGAGGCAAAAACGTTGCGGCGTTCGTGCCATACAAGAGACCACTCACATTCCTCCTCGAGGATCGGCAAGAACGTCACACTCGACGTGATCTGCTTCATGATCTCCCTGATCTCCCCCTGAACCTCCTTCTCCGTCTTCTCCTTCTGCTTCTTTTTCGTTGCTGGAGGTCCACCGGGTAATGAAGGGTTCCTGTCCATTTGAGCTTGAGTTGGGTCTTCTGTATGTATGTCGAATTGCCAACGTTCTAGTGTCTCGCCGGACTCTATGGATTTGATGGCTAGTACGAGTCTGTTTATCGAGGATGACAGGAGCCATTCTGTGTGATACAAGAGGATCCAAAAGTCAGCCCTGAGCAATCCCGTCTGATGCCAACTCGGATTGAGCCCGGTCATGCAGTGAATTCGGTCGACTGACTGTCAACAGATGGATGAAGCATGCACGAAATTCCAGCAATACATCATGTTACTCACCTTGCACCTGGGATAAGATCGTGCTGAGATACTCTTTCAGGTTGTCATCGGCCGTTACAAGCATCGGCAATCCGTACTTCTTGACCATCCTAGCGAGGCGCAAATAAATACATCGCTACATCAGCTTCATGAGTGGGGAATACCGACTATGAAGATCGGAGCCGGGCACATGCGTACCATAACTGTACGCCAAACCCGCTTGATCCTGCTGCTTGGGACTTACCTGAAATCATCAGAAGGATATACGCCCCGCTGATATAAAATGCTGATCGGTCAGAAGCAGCAATTGGCAGAGTCAGTCAGTCAGCTCCTTGATTGTGAGTCGTGCATAGCTCCTGCTTGATCCATTCGATCGGCAGCTACAGACCCACCTGTTGACGCTGTACTCGAAGAACTCCGTGACCAGAGCTGTCGAGCCCTTGAGCGTGATCGCCTGATTCGTTCGCGTTTTCTGGGCCATCGTGATATTGTGGTGGAGACAGGTGCCGGCTTTATGAGAGTGTGAGAGACACAAGAAGCCGTTTCGGTGGAAGGACGGGACTCAGGCTGCTGATCTGGCGACAGCTATGAGGTTGAGAAGATTGTAAAGAGGGATGAACGCTGAAAACCACAACAAAATCATTCAACTCGACACGGCTCTGCATTGCACGAAGATCAAACGCGTATAGATTGGGTCACGGAAGCAAATCGGGACAGCGTGGGAGCCACGTTGTCCTTCTTGTACCTATTGTTATGGTTCTGTTTCGTCTCCGTCGGAACAGGGTCAAGCCAAACGCAAAGGTTTTTCGAAAACTTGCTCTAGAGGAAGTAGCCATCCGTTCGTTCCACCTAACTAACTATCCTTGCTCGGCTCTTCTCGGTCATATCAGATCTGTTGTCCTCTTGTCTTTGATTGTTGACCCCAGAAAGGCTCACTAAGACCCACCATGGCCTCAAACATCCTGCCGCTGTTCTGGCCTCTAGCCAATTCCAGCAAAGACACCCGACTCACAGCATCAGCATCGCTGATCTCGTCTCTCGAAAATTTCCAATCGACCTATACACCTCCAAAACCAACGACTTCTTCATCAGACGAAGACGAGCTTGACGACGACGAAGATGACGCCGAGTCAGGTATGGAGGTAGATGCCTCCGATGATGAAGATGGCGAAGGACGAGAAGAGCGGGACTTGGAAGCTGCCAAGTTGGACAAACAGCTCAGTAGGGATAATGCTGAAGATGTGGTATATTGCGTCAAGAGGTTGGTCAGAGGTCTGGGGAGCTCAAGGGAGAGCAGTAGACTTGGTTTCGCTGTGGCCCTCACCGAGGTAAGCTGCCGCTTCGTTATCCCATAAACTCTTCAAGGACCGCGATGCGCAAATCTCGAAGAGACAGTCATCACAGCTCAAAATGCCAATGCTGACCGCTTTACCAACTCTTGCACAGCTCTTGACGAGAATAAAAACCGTGACCGCTTCTCAGGTCCTATCCCTCTTGATTCGAAACTCACAATACTCCAAAAATATGAAAGGCTCCGACGAGCGAGATATGATGTTTGCCCGATTGTTCGGCTTAACCTCGATCGTCCAGTCAAAATCGTTATTTGCCGCCTCCCCCTCGGCGACACAGGCTGATTTCCAACAAGTGGTACATGAGCTTATCAAGCTCGGTCAAGGAAAAGCTTGGATCAGGGAGAGCGCCTGGTGGACACTCATTGGTGCTGTCCAGGGATTACTGGAAAGCGACGTAGAATGGAAGGATGCTGCACTGGAGCAGGTGGTAAAGGTCGTGCTGGGTGAGAAGGGCTGGACGCAGGAGAAGGTCGCGTTGGTTCTGCTTTTGGAGGACAAAATAAAGGTGTGTATCGTGCTACGTTCTGCTCTTGCGCTGTATTTGGCATAGTCCAAACGTCGGAGGACCAAAAACTTGGTAGACTGATAGGTCGTCTCTGTTAGACCATCGATTGGAAGACGCACTTCGCCCCGACGTTCAAGTACACTCCTTTGCTAAACTCCCACAACTTGGTCACTCTCGGCCGAGTGCTCAAGGTATGTTGCGCAATCGTTCTTCTATGCTGAGAGGTGAAATGCTGACCTCCGTTCGCAGGAGGCGTCAGCGGAAGATGACGAGGGTGTCGCCGCGTCAACCAGCGGATCGTGGAAACCTCAACTTCATTTCGTATGGAACATCATCCTTGATCACTATTTCCCCAGCAAAGCCGGATCACCAACTGCTGGCGGAACAGAAGCGCCATTCCAAGACTTCTTCCGGGTGGTCGTTGACGGTGAGTGCTTGTTCGACCTGGGTCATATGTATCCAAAATCTCGATCGGCACCTTTGTGATCAATGAAATCTGACGTCTTTTGCCATATCCTCAGAATCCCTGTTCTCCAACACCGCCTCGCCTCAAAGACGATACTGGGGATTCCAAGTCTTCGAGCGAGCGCTCCCTCTCTTACCCGCCAGCCAAATGCCCCTGATCTTCACTCCCAATTTCATGAGATGCTGGATGAACAACCTGTCATCCTCTGACCGATACTTGCACAAAGCCGCTCTAGGCATCGCCAAACGTGTCCAGGAAGTCACCAAGGAGAACCCCAAGGTTGGATTCACTTTGCTGAGTCAGTTGGTTGGGAAGCATGGACGTCAGGATTTCGATAAAGTGACCAAGACCAAGACTGTTGAGAATATTATGGGCAGCTTAAACGCCGAGGGAGTCAAGGACTTTGTGGCTTACCTGCAAGAAGTGATTCTTGTAGGAGGAGACAAGTGCGCTATATCTCTCCTCTTGTCCTGGGTGGCATAGCCGAACTTGAATACTGACGCCTCCCGCGTAGCTTGGACAACGCTCGAATTGAAGAGAGAAGACTTTGGGCTCTCGACCAGCTTCTTGCTCTTTGCAGAAACGGCTCGGTGCCAAAGGATGACGCCTGGATTTCGTCTCTCATCGACTTCCTCCTTGTTCATGGATTCTTCCTCGTTCGAAAGGCCGACAAGAAGAGCAAGATCGGTGCTGTACGTGCAGCTCTCTGTTGCAGCCCGGCAGATGCACCCCAGCTGACCAATCCTCTGTCCAGCTTCACACGACACCGAAGCCCGCTTTGTCGGAGAGCACTGCGGCTGTCTGCAGAGCACGACTTGCATCTTGCTTGGTTGAGCTGACAACCGCGTCGGTCTCTCAACGAGGTAATTTAAGATCAGTCATCCTTCGTCACCGGGCGCAGCTGAGCCTTTTTACTCTTTGGCAGGCTCGGACGAAAACAAGACTCGACAGCAAGGCTGCGATGTCTCCGGCAAGTTATGGCTGCGAAGAGCCCTTGAAACGCTGTCCGCTCTGGAGGGAAACAAGAAGCATGTGGAGCTTATGACCGATGCGGACGAGGAGATCAAGGCTATCAGAAACGCTGCTGTCTCGACTGTCACTGCTCTTGAGAAGGTACGTTTCTTTTCAGCCGGACTCATGATCCTTTGCGGCCTCCAAGCTAACGATGGGGTGACAGGTCAAGGAGGATCAGAAGGACATTGCTCGAGGAGCCGAGATCCTGCTCGCCTTCTTCGTGTTGCAGACTTACGACGAGGTGGACGATGCGCTTGACTTGCTTGAGGTGAGCAACATCTGACAAAACTGACTGTCATATTCCGCTAATGGACCTCTTTCGATCTCCGACTCGTAGGACGCCAAGACGGCCGCGGAGAAGCTCTTTGGGATCGCTGCGGAGCAGGATGAGTTGGAAGAGGACGGGGACAAAGAAAACGCCGCTCCAATCGACTCCCTCCTTGATGTCCTTATCGCCCTTCTCGAGAAAGGCTCGAGCGATCTTCGAAACTTGGCCAACTTGGTGTTCGGCATGATCTCTCCTGCTTTCACGCAATCGAGCATCAAGCTGTTGACTGCGGTATGTGACGCCTTTTCTTTCAGCTGTGCAGGATGAAACTGACTTGTCGCTGGACATCCGTCTTGTAGCAACTGGAACAAAACGCTGCTACAGCTGCAGCTGCCGAAGCTGAGGATGACGATGAAGAAGAATCAGATGGAGAGGATGAGGAAGGCTCGGGCGACGATGACGAAGATGACGAAGAGGAGTCAGAGGAAGAGGAAGACGAAGACGAAGCGGAGGAGGACGACGATGATGAAGATGACATGGCGCCCGTTGATCCCGCTTTCCGCGCGAGAGTGGCCGAAGCGCTCAATGTGGCTGGTATGGGTGTCAACGAAGACGCTGATGGCGATGACGAGGACGAGGAAGAGGAAGTTTGGGATGACGAGCAGATGATGAAGGTTGATGAGCAGCTGGCGGAGGTGTTCAGGCAACAAGCCAGCGGGACCAAGAGAAGCGACCTGAAGCGTGAGTCTGGGCGACGCTGCCATCGGAATACGTTCTTTCCCCTCACTGCGAAAGGCCAAGCACAAGTCATAATGAGAGCATGAGCTGATTTGTATGAGCTTGTATGTCAATGTCGTACAGACCTTCAAATCGAGTCGCTGCATTTTAAGAACCGAATCCTCGACTTCTTCGACGTCTACGCGCGAAAACAGTCGACCAACCCCTTGATTCTTACCATCGCCGTATCCCTCCTCAAGCTCGTCCGAGCATCTGGCACCTCCGAGGGTGAACTGGCGAACAAGTCGGCCGGTATCCTCAAAAACCGATTCAACAAGCCGAAAGAATACCCTACGAATGTCGATGTGGAAGAGGCCGCCGAGGTGTTGGAGGAGATTCATGAGATGGCCCGAAAGGCTGTCTCGGCCGAGTTCTCGAACTTGTGTTCGCTCGTCTCATTGTTCGTAGTCAAGTCCATCGACACTGCTTCGAGCTCGAGCTCGACCTCGACTTCCGAGTCACCGTCGCCCGTGGTACAAGCGTACGGCAAGACCTTGGCAGACTTCATGACAAGAAAAGCGTCGCTTGTGCACCCCAATTTCGTCTCCGATTTTATCAAGCGATTCCCCACGCGAGCTTTCGGCTTGTATGTCGACCTCAACAGATACGTGGCACCGGGCGGAGGTGTCAACGCCTATCGACAGGTGCAAGCTTACGGGATGCTTCAGACCCTATCGCAGCATCTGCCAGTCATATCGAAATCTGGTATTTTCTCTTCTTCTTCTTCTTCATCGACATCAGTATCAGTGGAGGGCTTCATCAAGTCCTCCTCGGAGAGCGTGTTCTCCACACTCGAGCTGGCATCATCATCATCATCATCATCAACAAAGGCTGAGAAGGAGAAGGAGAAGGAATCAGCTGGCGGTGCCGAGGGCGGATGGAACGCTGCCAAGCTGAAAGACGTTGTCAAATTCGCGCTGCAGCTCGCCCGAGCGTCCAAGAACGTCGACCAGACTTCTGCTTGGGACATGCATCGTGTCAACGAGATTGAGAACAAGCTCAAGGCTGGGGAGAAGACGAAAGAGATGAAGGGCGTACTGAGCATGTGGGCTCAGTTGTTGGCTGTTCTGGGCCAGAAAAAAGACAAGCAAGGCAAGAAGGCTAATGGAGGGAAGAGGAAGGCGGATGACGTCGTAACGGAAGATGACAGGATAGACGTCGATGTCGATGGGGATGTCGAGATATCAACAGTTGACGATAAGGGAAGCAAGAAGGAGAAGAAGGCCAAGGCGGAGAAGAGCACAGATGCTAGCAAGAAGAAAGCGAAAGTAGATGGTCAGGGCGAGAAGAAGGAGAAGAAGGCCAAGAAGGCGAAGACGACCTCTTCATAAGCTTCCGTTACCCTACCATTCTGCATCCCGCATAGTTGTGTTCTCACCATCTTCGTCATGTTTCGGTTTTTTTCCCACTGCTGTCTATACCAAGTCTGAATATACATACGCTCAGTAGTTATGCATGAATTTTGACATGTGGTCCCATGCAATACAGAATTAGCGTAGCACAGGCACAAAGCCGAGGATCGATAGATATGTGTTTACGCTCGAGTCGAGCGAGGGGGACAAGGGTTTCAAGATCGTACTGTGTATACAAATGCAGGGTAGTAGACTTTCAACGGCAATGGGTACAGTACGATTCGTACTGAATGAGTGAGTGAGAACATACGTGAAGGGTGTGAACAGACAGAGGACGAAAGAAGGAAACGAGCAAGAGATGAGAACTGAGTTAACGATATGTATATAGTACATTAAAGGCCGCGTTATATTACACGCCCGCCTCTCGCCGCGAGGTGCTCATCATCCTAAGAGCCTTATCGAGGGCTGCTACATTCCTCAGCACCTCTCGCGCATAGTTGCCCTGCATCCCCCCTGGCTGCGAACCTCTGGGGAGATCTGTAGAGGAAGAGACGACTGCCAAGACAGGGGTAGAAGTGGAAGGAGAAGGGCCGTTGTTATCGTGGATAGCCTGGAACACCTTGGTCGATCGTCGGGATAGCGAAGCGAGCAATCTCTGCTGTGTCTCATGTTTGAGGTAATCGGCTCGGATTTGAGCTGTCTCCAGAACCGATTTAGGGAGACCAGCAAGTCTGCGCGAGAGTGTACATAACATTGACATTTGTTAGCAACATGGCAAAGAACTAAAGTCTGTACTGATGCTCCTTCGAACCGGTTGACATCGTGTGAGGCCACATGATTTCTATCTTTTTACTCACCGAGCACACCATACACCAAACGAAGCTTCAGCCAAGCCCTTCGTGAGCTTGTATAGGAATGTGATCTCGGCCGAGCCGTCTACCATAAGATGACAGACAACGATGAGCATGGTTACACTGTGCATTGTCGAAGTATCATATAAACGATCTGCACTCACCAGGCAGCTTGATCTCGTCGAACGACATGTGCCAATTGCTGATTTGTTTCGGTTTCTGTACAAGAACGAGGGTCAGGCTCTGACACCACGCAGCTACCTCCACTAAGCAAGACAGAACACGTACCTCCCTTGCGAGCTGCTCCGCCACCATGGGATAATGCGTCACGAACAGCGTATTGCAGCCCGTTCCTGCGATGTGCGAGAGTGTCGCATAAGCGATCGCGACACCGTCGTAGGTACTAGAGCGATTCGCCAGTCAGCTGAACATTTCGTGCTCCATCCTTGACAGGAGCCTCATGGGGCCTCTTGGGAGTCTCACCTTGTACCACGACCGAGCCTTGGGTAGGGAAAATCTACGTCAATGAGGTGCCGCGCGATCGATCTTGAAGACATATGCTGTTACTCACTCGTCGAGAATGACCAGGCTTCTGGGCGTGACAGTCCGAAGTATGTCGCTTGTCTCGCTCAATTCCACCATGAAAGTAGACTTCCCTCGACCAATCTCGTCGGAAGCTGATCATCATTCATGTTAGCTGAAGCGCTAAGGTCCGATCAGAAATAAAGAAACTCACCTCCCATACGACTGAGGGAACAGCAATCCGGTTAGTAAGTCATACCTCACTCGAAGAACATGCCGCACTCACGTCTGCACAGCATCATGCACACCTAAAGTTACCGATGAAGCAGGTACGAAAGACCCAATTTGGGCCATACATACGATCAGAGCCTGGTCAAGAAGATTCTGTCAGCCGACGATGCCACGAGGAGAAGCAGTAGGAACTCACGACTGCTCGTACACACGAGCTTTTACCAGCCATGTTTGGACCCGTGATGACCTTGGCGCAGCCTTCTTTCTCCGAAAAACCAATGTCGAATGGGACGTAAGCCTCTTCTCTCAGCATTTCCACCTGTACAGCAACAAACTCCAGAGTCAGCTTTGACCGGCCTCGATCGGGGCCGACTCGGGTGACATACCATGGGATGTCTGCCTGCCTTGATTTGTAGCTGCGGCTCAGCAACAAAAGTCGGCTTGCAATACCCCGACGCGGCCGCAACTTGTGCCAAAGACATAAGGCAATCAATGACTGCGATCTGCTTTGATACAACGACCAACTCATGATATTCCGAAATTTCTGATTGGAATGATCGAAACGCGACCTTGGAAACCGCAGAGAGCGTCTCTTTGTGCTGTTCCCGTTCTTTCGCTCTGATATAGACTGTCAGTCATATGGTATCCACCGTGAATGGGCTGTACTTACATTCTCAAGATGTCTGGCGTGTGATATCGGTTCACTGACTTGGTACTGTTGACAAAACATTAGCGCCTCGTCATACTTTACCGTTCATTTCACTCACGCGCTGATTTTGACCCATTTGGGCGGAACAGACTTCGAGTCTCGCACCGGTACTTCTACGAGGAACTAGGTAGGGGCATGACTGTGAGCTTTCCTCACCGGGAGGTGTATATCGATGGTGAGGCGCAGAACGCTCACCTCTATTCCGGCCACAGTAACGTAGTTCAGCGAAGGTCGCTTCAGTGTCTTCCTGATATCCTTCAGATGCTGATCGAGCTCGCTCTCGCATATACTTATACACTGAAAGACGGGTCAGCTTGGTGAAGCTGTTTCACACATTGAACTCACATCCTTTGCATCTTGTATGTCCGGGTACTTGTACGGATCAGCCCACAAATCCGCTTCGTCATTCTCTCTTGCTGCTTTGAGATTTAGCGCGTCCAGAAACCCCTTCGAGACATCCTTGATACTGGGTAGCGTTTTGAGTATGTTATTGAGCAGAACAGACCTGAAAATATTTCCCTGTTCAGGTTTGAACTCTGATCCGATTCTTGTGAGAGCTACAAGCAGCGTCGCCAATTCCGTCGGGGTAGCCTGATACAATGATGGCTATTAGCTCGCCATTCCGCGATCGATCGTATTACCCCACTCACCTTGCCATACTGAACACGTGTAAGACCTTTTACCAGATCAGGCATATTGACCAGCAGACTTCGAAGCTTTTCCATGTGACAAGTGTTCGTACCCATGATCTCTTCGATGGCATCTGTGCGCGCCCGTAAAGCGCTGCGCACACTCATTAACTGCTGCTCATTGAAGGCAAAGTCGCGTGAACTCACGCGACATCCAATAGCGGTCGTCCGATCCACTCGCGGAGAAGCCTTCTTCCCATCCGTGTTTTACAGCTATGTCCCAGTCAGCGAGAATACTGAGCACAAGGAAGAGGGGGTGAAGGGCGACCTACTGGTCAAGCACTGTGATACAAGTCAGTGACGACCCATCTGAAAGCTTGGATATTCTGGGCAACTCACGCCATAACAAACTCCCATAAATTCCGCCATCGTCTTGATTACGGTATATCTCGCTGTACAGCCTGTCAGCAACGACGGGTGGCGTGCATTCGGTTCCCGTTGTACTAACAGATTGACAAGTGTATTGCTTGAGAGCAACATGTGCGCTCGATTGATGAACTGGAAACTCATCAGCTGTGCTGTCTTGTTCGAGTGGAAGAGAGCTTAGACATACTTTGCCGAAGGAGGAGCGATGGCGAAAAGCGTTCTCTAGACCAAATGCTGAATTCGTCGCAGTGTTAGCAGCTAACTTACACACACAAAGAGAGGAAGAACAGCAATTCGACCCACTCTTCATGTAGTTCACAGCCATCGACAACGCAACTACCACTTGCTTGGGGAAGTCGACGAGTGCCAGAACAGCCTCAGCAGCTGATAGATTGGATTAGCCAGACGACTCAATCAAATTGATGCACTTACGGTCCAAGCCGCTCGCGAGACCAATCCCTTCGGCCTCCGCTGAACTATCCGTCGTCTTCCCTACATGACCATCGGCGGCATCTGTTTCCATGTCCTCATCGCTGTCCATGGTCAGGTCCACTGGCTCAATGGCGTTCTTCCTTCTAGTGTTTTTGCCCGATCCTCTGCGGCCCACTTGGTAGAAGGAGGTTAGGTTCTCGAATGCATCATTGTAAGATTGTATTCTGTCGAGCCGTTCGATTCTGACCGAGCTGTTTGAGCCAGTCCTGCGACAAGGCGTAATCATCAGCTGTGTACACCTTGCCGACTCTGTGGCAGGCCGTAACTTACTTGGAGTCCCCAGCATAGTGATTCAAGACCTTCTGTGTTGGCTTGCTGAGACCATGTTTCGGTAGAAGTAACTCTGCTGGAGCGAGGTGCGTCAAGCGAGTTTCCAGTTCGGTTCTGATCTGGGAGTCTGCAAGGAAGTATGAGCTTCTTCCACATGATTAAGCCCAGGCGCACGTACCGTCGAACTCGTCCCATACCACTTCGCCAGTACTTGGAATTACGCTGACCAGCGCTATTCTCGCCCGCTCATCGTACGCGATGCCTCCCAAGCCTTGTTCGACAATAGCTACTAACGCGTTCGTCGGCGGCGGTGCTGAGCCGGGCAGAACCGGATCATCGAGCAACGTCGAGGAGGAGGGGAGCGAGGGGTCTTCGACGTATCTGCATGACTTCGTCAACGCCGGTCTGAGATAGAGGAAGAGAGAGAACGATGCAATGCACCCCAGCCGACTCACGTTGCAGCGGTGAAGAGATGGGTCAATTCCCTGGTGAACGGTGCATTTCGATTATCTCCCACTTTCTTCAATGCCGCCGTCTCAGTCTGCGAGATGACGCCCACTTTGTAGCCGAGCGATATCAACCTACATAGGTACGTTGTCAGCTCTGCGGTTTGACGAAAGTGTAGTGCACTGCTCACTTCTTCACGTGGATATGCAAGCGATGGGTAGGGATCGAAGCGGTGTAGAAGTTCCGGCTTGGGAAAGCGACAATACCAAGTTCTTTACCGGCGATCTTGGCGTCATCTCCGTGGAATTTGTATTTGTAGCCGACTTCCATGAGCAGCAAGACATCCTGATTTTTCTCTTTGATTTCCATATATTGCTTCTCCAGCGGCGTATAAGTGAGTCCGCTAGGTCCAAGTTCCTCCTTCTTCTTCCCTTTGCCCTTTCCTTTGGTCTTGCCGTCACTGTCTTTGGCCGCGTACATGGCAGCCAATTTACTTCCTAGTCCTTCAGCAGCCTTTCTTCTGTGTTCATCCTCCACATCGATCCCATCCACGTCCTCAATCGCAGGAGTATTTGACCCAGACTCTAGATCCGGAGTCGCGTTGCCAGCTTCTCCTCGCCGCAACTCGGCTGCGGCTGCTTCGTCCAAAGCCAATGATCGCCGACGCCGGATAATTCCGCCTTGGAGCATTCGTGCAGTCCACCTCTCATGTCGAAGGATCTGTTCCTGTGTTCTTGCCTGCTGGCTCGAACTGGGTCCTGCTTCTGCTTCTGTGAAGACAAGGTATGAGTTGAAAGCGGTCCCTGATTGGAGTGCATGTGCAGGCAAAGTCTTCGGAAGTTTGTACTTCAACAGTGTCGAGGATATCGATGTCGCACCAGAAGTGGGCGTCGATTCTGTTATCGCCGATGCCGTTTTCGCTGTAGCGGAGGATCTGCTGAAGTAGCTAGAGGTGGAAGCGGGCTGTGAAGAACGCGTTGTGTTCGACAGCGGCTCCGTACTCGGAAGGGCCCTGGGCCTCTTGGCGGGCGGAGAACAATCGGTCAGGTCAATTGGAATATCCCCTGCATCGTTGCTTCTCTTGGTCGGAGATGACACGGAAGGCGCCTTTCGCTTAAAGAAGGAGTGCAAGGATGATCTGTCGTTGGGTGGCAATTGAAGATCAGTGCGAGGTGCTAGTGCGAGCTGCTGATGCAGATGAGCGACACTGAACTCACTGAGCTTTCTGGTTTTTGGGAGTGACAGGACTCATGTCATTTGTAACGAGCTCAAACAATGTTCAAACGGGCATCGGGGTGAACTGTTTCTAACTAACGATTTGTGGTTTCGATCTGGCCTTGGGTCTTCCTTCTAACAATTGCAGATGCATATGCGTCACTGTCTGTCACTAACCCTTTTCCTGCGAAGTTCTTTCCATCGGAAAGAGGTGATGACTGGTTGACTGGATTTTATAAGTTGACTATAACCTTATCCTGGTGATGCATATCTCTTCTCTCAACTTACATTCACCCTCTCTATCTACAATGACACACCACCTCCGATACCTGCATTCACTTCGATATCATCTCTTCATGCCTCTGACTTTCGGTCACCCTCACGACAATGTCGACTTTCAGTGATCTCATAGCATATTTCGCACCGGCCGATCAGCCGCTCGAGGAATTTGATCTCGAGCCCATACTTGGAGTTGACGAGTCTTCCGAGGGTCTGATTCAGGAGGCCTTAATCCGTTTCATCGCTCCCATGGTCAGAAAGAAACAGAACCTGCAACGCCGGACCATCATCGACATCAAGGCGACTGCGTGTCCCGATCTCGTGAATGTCTGCGCACAGAACGCCAATGGCAGTAACAAGACGTTCCGCATGACAAGGTTCCATTCTGATCTCGTCAGGTAGGTTTCGTGATAGGAGGCACCTAGATGACATGTAGATGGAAAACAGCTCTTGATGCCAGATTGGGACAAGGAGCACCTTCTCCGGCCTACGGTCTCAGATTCCCAGACACTTGCGTGTATGCGCAATGCATCCTTCCGCTTCCTACACCAGCCATTCAGGCTCCCCCGGACCCGGCGTCGAAATCTGCATCGACCTCCGATTCAACCTCGGAATCAGTCACAACCGACTTGAACGCTCAGGGCCAGCACGTCAGTCCCTCTTCGATCACATCACTCGAGAGAAAGCATCGCACGAGGGAAAACCATGAGCAAATATACCTTGTTCCCTCACTTGTGGGCGAACTGAAACCTCGGAGCGTTCGATTTGAACTATGCGTGTGTCAGGCACTATCGTGTCTGCTTACTACACAAGAGGCAACGGGGACTTACATGGGCTTGATTATACATGGCACATCTTACACCATCATGCTGGCAATCAACGACAGTCTATGTCTCTTCTACGACTTCTCAGGTGATCCGCAAGGTGTGGGGGATCAAATTTCCATTGACGACTACCTCACCCGCCACAAGACTTTCCCAGACACTTACGGGAAGAAGAACGACATTGGGGAGGTAACTCTTGAGGAGAATGCGGCGGACTTGAGGCGGATATGGAGGATATACTGGGACAGCACTTCCCTTCTGCTCGGGCTTAGATCTGATGAACCTCTTCAACGACTCTCATTACCACATGGACGCCTCTTCGATCTCTTCTCTACGGTAGCTCACATAGCGTTACTTGACTCAGATGCGGCTAGGCGATGGATTGCGATGATAGTCAGGCCGGAGCTGGAGGCGTATTTTGCCGTCGAAGAAGACACGGGGGAAGACGCCGGGGGAGGCGGTGGGAGAGTTCCTGGACGGGGCACTGGAGGCGCCAGAGGAGCCAGAGGAGTCAGAGGGGGTGTAGGGGGTGAAGCTTCTGGCAACAGCAGAAGCGGTCGACGCAGAGGCCATCAATTTGCACTGGCACAGGAGAACTCGACTGCCAATGAGGCAGCCGAGCGCCTTTCCAGGTTAGCCACTCATTCGAGATCGAGCCTCAGTGATCCTGGGCTCACAAGCTCGACCTGTAAGTCAGATCGCACCTGATATCGCTGCGAGCATATACTGACCCTCTAGCAGCTTCCGGCAGCTCAGGCAACAATCCTATCCCACCCCATGCACCGGAAGATCACGCAGGCATCCCGCTATCAGCCTCTGGTGCACGAAATCGCAGCGAGAAACCATCTGACAAGTCCGGGCTCCCGCCGCTTGACAAGCCGGCAGTCCTGTCCTCCTCATACGTTTTTCACGACGATGACTTTCCGGATATCCGCTGGGAGGACTTCCCCCTCGACCAAGAAATCGAAGAAGACGATCCGGACGGGGTCCAGGCCGAAAGGGACACGGCGATGCGATTTTTGGCACAGAGGGCCCATCTCAGGTCTAAAGGTCGATTTCTCATGCCGGTGGGGCATCACATCTTCGAGGCCCTGTTGAGCGAGATCCACGCCCACGCCGCCGCTTTGAACATGCCTCACTGAACGAGCATGACCATAATAACTGCTTCTCGTCTCCTATGTACAAACACCCTGCCGCCGCCGGCCGGTGACTAGCCGGTCCGCCTATCACGTGATCTATCCGGGCCGAATCATTCGGGACCTTTCGTACCGACGCACCGGATCTATAGCTGTAGTCGCAGGATCTACCACGTTTGACTTTTGAATAAATAAGGAGAGTGTGATCGTCAGGTGAAAGGTAGAAGCCAGTCGCCCAAGCGAAGCTATCCTCCGCCCCTCATCCTCTTCCTCTGCGCGGCAAACCACTCAGCCGGAGCGCATCTTGTGTCATTATGCCTATCGTAGAACGGGAGCTTCTGGGCTTCTCCTTGAAGGATACCTCCCTCAAAGCGGGAGCGGACATCACCTCCTTCACGCTCCAAACGTCATCCGATGGCCCTTACAAAAACTTCACCTACAATCTCTCCTTCCCCCTGGCCAACGTCTACAGAATTCTCCTCACAAGTTGCGATAGACCTCAACCTCCTAACGATAATATCCGGCTTCCCCTCAAACCGGTATCGTTCAAGCTCACTTCCCTCGATGTGAAAAAGAGCGAAGCCACTTTCAGCTTCCCGACTGCTGGCGAAGGATCAGATTTCGACCAATCTCACAAGAAGCGGGAGGTTCACCTGAAATGGAACGAGCATATTACCTTGACAGTTTACGAAGAGGTGGACGGAAAAAAAGTACGAGTCATAGGCGATCTTCCCAACAGATCATATGCCCTGACGGAACGGGGTATCATGCGGCACTGGTGGGTCGAGCCAGACAATCTCCATCTCGGTCTCGGGGAGAAAGCTGCGCCGCTCGACCTGTCAAATCGATCATTTACAATGCACGGATCCGACTCAGCTGCCTATGACGCCTACAACACTGACCCGCTATACAAACATACTCCTTATCTCATATCCACGCCTAAACCCACCAAGGAAGGCGAGACGCTTGTTTCGACATATGCAATCTACCATCCTAGCAACTCGGGGGGTATTTGGGACGTACGGCGGCTGCATGACGATCCTTGGGGCTTCTTCAAAGCGTATACCCAAGACTACGGTGGTCTCGACGAATGGGTTCTGTTCGGCAAAGGCGTGCAGCAGGTAGTGAGGACTTTCGCGGAACTTGTCGGAAGGCCAAAGTTGGTCGGCAGGGACTGGCTGGGATACCTTGGTACGTTAGCGCTCCGCGTTGAAAGGGTCAGTCGATCCCTGGCTGATGGCAGCTGACGGTCATATGGCATTGCAGCGTCCGGTATGGGCTTGGGTGAAAGCGACCATCCTATCGCACAGGAGCTGCTGTCTACCTGGCCTGACCTCTGCAAGAAGCACGACATCCCTTGCTCCGCCATGCACGTAAGTGATCATGTTCCTCTCTTCTTGTCGAACGCATGTACTGATCACTCCTGCGAACTGCCATAGCTGTCCTCCGGCTATACTGTCGACAACGCTACTGGAAATCGATACGTCTTCACCATGAACAAGAAGCGATACCCTGATTTCAAGGGAATGGTTGGTCACTTCCACAAGAATGGTATCAAGGTGGTTCCCAATATCAAGCCTTGTGAGTGTGTCTTTTGCTGCGCTTGTGAAGGATATCTGCTGATTCCCCGCTGCACTGCAGATGCACTCGTCACCCACCCGCACTACGAGCGATTGCACTCAGCCGATGCGTTATTCCACGACCCTATGCTGAACAAGCCGGTCGTGACACGTATCTGGTCGTCAGGCGTCGGGGACAATGAGAAGGGAAGTTGGGTAGACATGACATCTGAGGAAGGCCGAAAGTGGTGGGCTGAGGGAGTGAGAAGTCTCATTGAGCTGGGCTGCGATGGCATGTGGGAGTGAGTGGACAGCCTTGTCCGAACTTATCGTATGCTTGCGCTGAAGGTTGTGTGACATTTGCTATGAACCGCCTTCAGCGATAATAACGAGTACTATCTACATGACGACGACTTCATCTGCAAGACCGACATGCCTCACGGATTCTTCTCGCCGGCCAAGGGCAAGAGCTCGGTCGGCCTTCTTGGTCGAATGATCAACACCGAGCTCATGAACTATGTCTCTTACGCCGAGCTCGTCAAAGCTACTCCCGAGCGGAGACCTTACGTCCTCACTCGATCCGGTAACGTGGGCACCTTCAAGTACGCCAATTCGACTTGGACGGGTGACAACTGGACCTCATGGCACAATCTTCGTGGATCACAAGCCATTCAGCTCAACGCGGGGATGTCGTTGATGCAGTCCAATGGATCTGATATCGGCGGCTTTGGCGGTCCCTTGCCTTCTCCTGAGATGTTTGTCCGATGGGTGCAGCTGGGTGTCACGCATTCCAGATTCTGCATTCACTCGTTCAAGCCTGACAAGGAAGACCCTAGTGGAGCGGCGGCAACAAATACGCCATGGATGGTGAGTCGACAGTATCGCCTATCTGAGAGAACAAGCGTTATCTTGCGCTTGTATAAGGCTGACACTTGAACATAGTACCCCGAAGTGTTGCCTATTATTCGGGAAGCAATCAAATGGCGATATGAATACCTCCCCTTCTTGTGAGTCAGATCTTAGGTTCGGGTACACCGTTAGGCAACGGTACTGACAGGCTCCACTAATTTTGCAGTAACCATCTGATGTGGGAGTCCCATGTCAACGCTGTCCCGACTACCGCCTGGCTCGGATACGGACCCTTCGCATCCGACCCGATTCTGTACACCGAAGAGATCCTCGAAGGATTCGACGCATGGCTCGGCGTTGGTTCAATTCTTGTTTGTCCAGCCTTGTTTGAGGGTCAACTCAGTCGAGAGGTCTATTTCCCAAGATCGAGCCCAGAAGACAAGAGCCTGTACTTCGATCTTCATGCCCCGCATAGACGATATGTGGCGGGCACCAGAGCGATCATCGCTACCCCACTGGAACACTTTGGACTTTTCGCCAGAGAAGGCGCAGTCATCCCCGTTGGTAAGAATTACGCCACTGTCACGCAGATCACGGGGCCTGCCAGGACAACGCCGGACGGTGTGGACGTCCAGCTCGAGTTTGAGGGTGGATTAGTAGGACTTGACGATTGGAGAGGAGTCAGGATCTTCCCATCGACCTCAGGTCAATCTTACACGGGATCTTGGATTGAGGATGACGGTATCTCCTCGGATCCCGCCAAGACTGTGATCAGTGTCACATACAAGGGCAGTCAGAAGGATGTTGAGGTGACCGTCAAGTTTGGGGAGAACGGTTTCAAGACGCTTTGGGCTCACAAGGTGGATATTATCCTCCCAGCGGGAGATGAGAGGACTGTCAAGGGTGGTAAAGAGGGTCAAAGGGATGGAAAGAAGGTCTGGACTGTTGAAGTGGCATAAGCTCGCTTTCATCTTGTACTAAGAACGTGGCGTCGGTATGAGTGTCAATGCATTATGCATCTCTCGTATGCTATCTCAGATGAAGATTTCGATCTTCCTAATCATCGCGGTGATTCGCCGCACCGGATGGCATGGTCAGCCCAAATGACGCCATGCACCTGTCCCCCACACTATCTGATCTTCGGAGCCAGATATACCCCAAGCTTCATGGGCTAGCCTGCTTCCATCTCCGACTGTGCCGCCAATACTGTCTCGGCTCCTTCTTATCAATCCGCGCGCCAGCCGAGCTACAGCGTCATCAGAGCCCCTTCTTTCCTTGTCCTTCGAACATCTATGACCTTGCTTATCTCCTGTGGAACGGTATTCTGAAACCACTGACGAGAGCCCTCGCGTGTTCGTGAGCGTTCTCACCTCGCAAGCTGGTCTTGAAGTAGACGTGAAAACCGTGCAGTCTCGGGTAAGCGTCGGTGTTGGCCTCGATCTGGGGGAAGAAGGACATAGCCGTGGGGCTGAAACCGAAGGATACGATACCCGCCAGACTGGATGGCGCGTTCTTAGGTGTCGAAGCGGGAGGTAAGGGGATACCAGGGAAGTCTCTCAGACGGGGCAATACAAAGTCGACGAGTGATTGGATAAAATCGTACATCGCTTCGCCCTTCAATTCGACTTTCACCGATACGGGCATACCTGCTCTCAACTTCCAGGCGGCAGCGGACTTCTTCGCGACAATCACTTCAACCCCGTTCGAACCTTTCCTCCCGCCTCCGTTTGGCGTTTCACCAGAGATGGCTCGCATGGCCATGATAGCTGATAACAAGGTGGACTTGTTGACGATGGCCTCTTTCACCATGGTGTGAATGATGATCGAATCCAGCTTCGGCACGGAGTCAGGGTTGATGCCCGTTGTCTTGGTCCTCAGAGCCCGATTACCTCGCATGATAGGTGGTCGGGGTCGGTTCGCTTCATAGGGCGTCTGAGGGGGTTGCACGGGCTCGGGTTTAGGTGGTCGCTGAGCTTGTCGGTGGGAGTAAGTCATATACATCAAGTCTGACGCCAGAGTGTTGTGGTAGTGCTGAGAGTATCTGGAAGAGTGTGTGGGACCAACATGGATGTGAGGTAGTTCCCAATCATCTTTGGTCAGAGGCGAAGTCTGCTCAGCAGCCTTGGAGGTAGACTTTGATGATTTGGTCTTGGTGGATGAAGATGAAGATGCGGCTCGGGCAACCGTCGTGATCGGAGTTCTTCGCAAAGCGGACACACGAGTCGCCGAGGTAGCGAGGGAGCGCAGAGGTGCCGACGACATGATGACGAGCGTGTGCTTAGGTGTGTCTTCCACCGAGAGTACTCGTGCAGTCGAATTTGGTCGTTGTGCGCAGCGCAGGTTGATCTTGACACCTCTTTTCGCTGTAACGAAAGGTGAAAAGGATCGCAGGCATTTGACGACTTTTTCAAGTCTATATGATACAAGATAGGCACGCCCCGTGTCCAAAAGCGAGGGTGCCTAACGGATCCCTCGTCGGCTCAAGAGATGCGAGACGCGTTCCAGTGATATGTATGCATGACATAGGTAACAGACAAGCTTCAAGTAGGAGGTCATGCAATCAACTGCTCCATGGGGATATAGCGAGGTGACTTTGACAACAACATTACATACACACTCTCGATAACCTTTGGTGACATCGAAGAGCCGATTGAAGCCGTCGAGCCCAGGTTCAAAACGGCTCATTACCGAGGGTATCTGAACGATGCCTTCACCGCCTCTCTCGATAGTCCAGTCGCTCTCGCCCCGCATAGCCGTCTTACAGTCGGAAGATGTCATTCAATCCTGCGAGGCTAATGGCTGTAGAGGCCTAGAAGAATTGCTCAGACCATGGGAAGGTGGAACCGAGCGAGGTAAGCTAAGACTTTGTATCACCGGTCAAGAACGAAAGCTTATAACGGCTCTTGATCTGAAGTTTCGATCCTATCGACCACACTGACACCGACGATACACCCAACGTTCCCTCTGCGATTTGTCTCGTACGACTCGGTGTATGTCAACCCGGGACTGTCATCTCCTCAGCCCGATGTCGTGGTAGATCTGATAGGAAGCTTTGTGGGAGCAAAGAAGCCTGGTCAGTATCAGATGTTTACTCAATTGCGCAGACTGTTCACCTTTGCTGAAGCTTGAACATCGTTCAACTGCAGATGACGAGCAGCATTACCCTCTCACACGGTCGCTCTTGCTCTCCTCACGTCCTTTGGCGGGTCATGAGACGTTCAATCACCCCGTCGGAATCCTTTTCGCCGTGTCTACAGCTACCCCGGACCCTATGGGCACCCTTAATCAGCTTCACGCCCATACGGTCGGCGCGAACGGGCCTAACGTACCGTGGATGGATGGGAGCACTGTTCTCAGGTTCTATGTGGTAGTGCATGATGTCAGTATGATGGGCAGTGATGTCACGCCGTGAGTGAATACGTCGTGTGCACCTTCGTCGACCTCTACTAAAATCTGCCTCCGTATGATCAGCGCGCACGAACTCCTTGCAAACGTAAAGAAAGCCTATGGACCTCACTCGACACTGCTCATGATCAACTCTCAGGTCGAGATACGCTCACCGCCGACCTCACCCGATATCACAACGCATCCCTCTATTCCCTTACCACGACCGTTCACGCCGGACGAGGCGAACCCGTCCGCCCTCTCCCAAGTCTACGCCTCAGCGTTAGCTTCCTTGACCCTCTCACCTATGGCGGCGGCTTCGGCGTCGTTGGGTGACTCATCGGTATCAGAAACACCGGCTACCCCTTCCCGGCCCCCAAGAAAGAAGCTGTACGGCACTAAACTGACTGCTGACGACACGCAGAGGCTGGCTGCGCTGGTCAGGGAACTGGTCGGTCAGAGCTTGGTACCATGGATGGAAGCGAGAGTTAGGGAATGGAACGAGGTGTATCACGCGAACAGGAGAGGCATAACTGGAAGATTGTTTGGAGCTGGCAGGAAGTTCTTTGGCAGCAGACCGAACAGTCCTGCCCCCGGGACCACACCGACTGGCTACAACACTGTCAAGGGATAGTAAGTGTACTGCGTCCGAATCTCCCTTGAACGTCATAACTTACCCCGTTCTTGTCACCTTTAGCTATCCCACAACAGCCGTCGAAGCTCTATCACGGCGCCTCGCAGACTTCGCCTTTATGCTACGTGATTATAAATTCGCTGGAAGTGTTTACGATTCTCTGCGGAAAGATTTCGCACAAGACCGAGCTTGGCGATATGCAGCGGCCGCTACGGAGATGTACGGACTTTGCCTGCTCCTCTCTCACAATTACTTCCTTCCTTCCTCGCCGCCGACCATGCCGAATACGACGTTTACCAACTTGCAACACGCTGAGATCTCCTCCTGGCTTGAACAAGCTGTCACAGCGTATCATCAGCATGCGCCTGCCACTCAGATTCAACTTGATGCATTGAGGGTGACCGTGCTGTACTACGAAGCATGGAAAGCGATCGGAGAGTGGAGAGGAGTGGGTGCTGCCTTGGTCAAAGGTGCCGGTGAAGCCGACGAGGTGCCGAGTGCGGTCATGATCGAAGAAGCTGCCGCAGCGGACGTCAAGGGCGGGAAGAGCAACGTGGGAAAACGAAGAAGGGCGTTTCACCTTGTCTTGGCCGCGAGAAGGTATGAGACCGCCGGACTCGTAAGTGTGCTTCGTGTCGTTAGATCAGAATCCAGCGAAGAGGATAAGCTGACTGCATGATATCTTTTAGAAAACATACTCCCGACGATGTCTCGAGCGAGCATCCCAGATATATAGGGACTCTCCATGGACGGCAGCTCAGGATCGCATCGAGTACTCCTTGGGTCGACAAGCGTATACATTGGGTGAGAGCGATGTGGCCGTAGAACACTTCTTGCGCTTGCTTCGGAGGGAAGATACGGGCGTGCCAGGATCTCAAGGTGGACCGCTGCAGGACATGGCTTTGGCGTACGAGGTCAGTCAGCCGATCTTCAGGAAGGTACCTGCGTTAATAAGGCTGACGTCGTATCATCACTCATAGCAATTATCTGCGCACCCTGAGCAACTCGCAGCATCCGCCGACAGGTTGCAATTGCCGACTCCAGTATTTGACGTCAAGAAGACGCGTATATCCACCCCATTGGGAGCGTCCACCGCTGGTCCTTCAAGAGATCGTTGGAACGACCTCGAAACGCAGACTCTTAACACGTGGGATAGAAAGGGCAAGAAGCCTATGACTCTGTTGCCCGATGAGAGGCGCATCAGCGTAGGGGTAGATGGTGAGAGCCAACTTCGCTTAGACCAATGCTTGCACTGCTGATATCTTGCGCATGTTCACAGAAACCTTTCAAGTGCAGCTAGTGGCGACGAATCCTCTCAATGCCCCGTCGGTCCTGTCTGATTTGACTGTCACGTTCGACCCGTCTGATAACGTCGAGGTAGACACGATTGATGAAGTTCCATTGGAACCTTACGAAACTCGAGTGATTTCACTGTCGGTGACACCCACTTCAGCGACTACGCTCAAGCTATCTCAAGTCACATTTCTGTTTCATCGATTCTTCCCCTGTGTACAGGAGCTGCAGCGCAAAGGCCGTCGATTACATACAACCAAGGCGCAGAAGCTCACTCCTACATACGCAGAGGACACGAGCCTTACGATCCATGTTGCTCCTTCTCGGGCTATACTAGGCGTAGACATCACGGATATACCAGAGACGGTGTATGCGGGCCAGGAAGTAGAGGGATCCATCAAAATCGTCAACCGGGGCAAAGTGGCCGTGCAGGACTTGAGAATGATCTGGAATCATCCCGGCGTGATAAGCACAAGAGCTGTTCAGAGTGAGTCAGGGTCCTGCAATTGGCACGTAGCCGACCAGCGGCAATGCTGATAAGCACACTTTTGAGACAGACGATACCAAGCATTCCGATACCCACAATGGTATACCCAATATTATCGCACCAAATTCTTCCGTCCTCCTGCATGCGGATACCGTTTCACCTGGGGAAGAGGCGAATATACCCATTGTATTCAGCGCCCATCAGTCAGGACCCATGGACCTATTGGGCCTCATCGTATTCTCTGATGCCAATAACGAAGATGCCGTTTCCGCTTCGTCTCTTGTGCTCTACCTCAAAGTCATTCCCGTCTTGAATGTTAAAGCATCTGTACAGCGCACGAGCCAAAGGAACGGGGAAGGTATGATCATACTGGAGACGATGAATATATCGAGCGAAGCCGTACGCATCGAAGCGATTACGGGCGTCAGCCCGGTCTGGATTATGGACAGCACTGCTGTCGGCCAGTGAGTGACCGAGCTTTCGGGTTTTAACGTTGCAACAGTGGTTTCAACTGACGCGCTGGACGTAGATCAAGTGAAGTACTGCCCAACCAGATAGTCCGGTCGATCCACCCCTTCACGTACGATAAAGCGATTGGCGATCAGCTTGACCTGAACCAGAATGCGTTGATCACATCTTTGGGTAGATTGATCGCCGGTCAACCTATTGACGAAGTGTCAACCGAGCTAGAACGAACAATGCCCCTCGCCTCGACAGCTCTCCGAGGGGAAGCACTTCGGTCATACCTGTCTTCAAGGAGATTACATCGTCTTGCTCAATTGCACTCGGCCTTCCCCACCATCCACTCCAGATCGCTTGGGACGCTGTTTCAGCTTGTCGAACCGCTAGATCTGGACATACTCATATCTTATTCAGTTTTATCAGAGTCAGCTTCCAACTCAGAATCTGAAGACAGGCGACAAGGCACCCTCGCTTTGCATTCGATCAGACCGAGCCCGTCATTCTCGTTGGTCGACGGATTGAAGAAAGAGGTGGATTTGGCCATTGCGAGCGGTTCGAAATCTGTTCGAACCATGTACGAGGAGACTTCGAGACTGAGGCAGGTATTGATGGATTCTGTGCTTGAGGGAACGCTGAGTGTCGAGGAAGATCCGGTGGTCGTTGCATTGAAGGCTGCACAAAGGGGCAGGGTTGTGCATGACTTCAGTCAGGGGTGAGTGCATTCACGCTGCTCATGTGCCTAGTCGCATCTTGCTTGGTCGGCCGCTGAAATGTATATGCTGTACCCTCTAGCCCCATCAAGGTCCCTGTTATCTTCTCCATACGAAATCAATCGCCGGTCCTCCCCGTACGATACATCTTGAACCTCCCGCCACCTTCCACTTCGACCAAATCCGGCTCTGGGACAACTCACACTCCTGCCTCGTACATCGGAGACCTCTCAGTGCGCGGTCAACTGGACCCGGCAGAGGCGTGCGAGAGGCAATGTGAGATTTGGGTGAATGAACCTTGTCTTGTCAATCTGGGCGGATGGGAATTGCTTGTGGAGACAGGTGTGCCTCTGTCTGAAGAGCAGACCACCCAGAGCCAAGGTCAAACTCAGGATGTAAATGGACAAGCGCAGATCAATGATGCGTGGCAGGCGAGGAGGAGATGGAGCAGGATCGGAAGAGAGAAATTGCTTGAAGTCAGGAATGAGGTGAGGTCATGAGAGGCCCACAGCGTAGTACACAGAATAACAATGCTATATATATCGTTACGGAATGCCCATGCTATCATGTTGTATGCATACTGTTTGTATAGCCACTAGGACGCGAAAGAACTGCGGGGTGGGGAGGAACTAGGGCAAGACCGCAGGCGCAACGCTATCTGTCCATGCAATTTGCAATGATGTTGTCCAGGTACTGACAAAAAGTCACTTGATAGCCTCACACAAAACATAAATGCTAACTCATGAGGATGTCAGAGACTATGTGTTAGGTTCGAATCGTGAGTATAGCAGCTCAGAAGAACGTATGTATAGTAGGTCTTCAGACCATAAACGTATAGCGAGCTGAAAGTTCACTCGAAGGTCAACCCCCTATGCCGTCCTGTATCTCCTGAGTCATTCGCACGGGTTGTACGGTATGACCAGTCAGGACGTATAGTGATCCGTGCAAGTATACATAGGTCTCATAACCATGCTAGTATGCAAGCGTAGCCCCGCGGTTGGAGTGAAAATGCGATTACGTGGCAGGCAGCTAATCGCGGATCACAGAAATCACGTGATTCTCGATATAAACAATAACAAACTTCCTATATCACCGTGATTTCCCCTCTGGTTGTATAACGCCGAATCAGATCACACCGCGCGTCTCGGAGAATTGTTGATCTCGCTCTACGTCTGTCTAGGTGCACTCAAGCCTGTATGGAGGACAGGCAAACACTCTGCAGCGGGGTGGCAAATGTACAGAGTATGCCATGGCAAGACTCGGGATTAGCACGACAGCAGAGAAATCACAGAAACAAAGATCGGAATCAGGGTCTCAGTCGAACATCCCACAAACCCATCGATTCGTCACCCCGCCCCATACCTTTCTCACAAACAACGCAATCTCATCACCGCACCTTTCGCCTTTCTCACTGATACTTAAACTCAAGATCAATCCTTCTTCCCCTCTCTTCTTCTTCCTCTCACAACACGCAAATTACCGAACGACACCTCAACACTCTTACTACTTCCCCCACTTAACTCCTTTAAGTAACACTTCTACATAATGTCTGGTCGAGGAAAAGGCGGCAAGGGTTTGGGCAAGGGCGGTGCCAAGCGACACAGGAAGGTCCTGCGAGACAACATCCAGTAAGTGTCCATCATTACTACCATCCATTGATCCATGCATGCCCAGCAAGCGGTTCTTTGCTAACGCTTTATCTGCAGGGGTATCACTAAGCCCGCTATCCGACGACTTGCCCGACGAGGTGGTGTCAAGCGAATCTCCGGTCTTATCTACGAGGAGACTCGAGGTGTCCTCAAGATCTTCCTTGAGAACGTCATCCGAGACTCGGTCACCTACACTGAGCACGCCAAGAGGAAGACTGGTGAGCTGCCGTGTATAAAGGTCCCACATCAAACGCAGCAGCTGATGCCGTTTCCAACTTGTTCAGTCACTTCCCTCGACGTTGTCTACGCCCTCAAGCGACAGGGCCGAACCCTCTACGGTTTCGGTGCTTAAGCGCATGCGTAGTCGAATCATTACCAATCACTCTCTTTCTTCACATACAAACATACATACCACTCGCGGTATTCGTTTAGTTTAGTCATTTGGTTTGTTGTCACATCGGCCAAGGATCAGGAGGAAGTTCGTTTTCGATATCTCTTTTTATAGTACGCCGGGACATATGGTCGGCCGATGCCATTCCTGTGCCATTTCAAGCTCGCTGCAAGCTGCATTCCAAGAATTGTCTTCATTTCCACATGTATCGACAGAAAGCAACGCTTGAGTGGTGTTATGCTCACCGTATTGCACCACGGTCGATGACGCTCATGAACCCACTAGTATGACACGCTGGCTACTATGGCCGTTTCTGAATACGCCTGCCTGATTTGACACCTGGATACACTGTGCGCAAGCTAGAGGAATCAACGAGTCTATGTACCATCGGCATCCTATATTCCGCTAGCCAATCAAGGAAAGCATGCATGACCAGACGAATGATACAGCCTGTCGCCCATCGATTCGGAAAGCCAGACGCTGACGGGGCCTGTCACATACCATGACGATGCGCAACTGTGGAAACTGAATACGAGGCGATAATGATCACTTCTTGTTTTTCTTCTTCTTATTGGGCGTGGACTGGGCAATAGTACATCCCAAAGTCAGCGTACACGCTGCAATACCACTGCCAACTTCCGTTTCGCTCAGGTTGGGGTTCGTAACAACTTCTGACCGGAGAGCGACAGCGGTATCCAAACTCACCTTTAAAGGGGTACTAGCACCGCTGACGTTGCCAGATCCAGGACCTGAAGAAGTCCCTCCAACAGACTCGCTCGTAGCAAGCGCAGGCGACGATCCCGCACTGTCTCCTCCCGACATTGCGGCAGCGACATTGGGGCTGGGCGATGATGTGCCGGAAGCAGGAGTCGAGGTAGCTTTGGATGGAGTACCTTGAACTGAGCTTGGTGCGGGCGCTTGGGCAGTGGCAGGAGCAGGTGATGCGGAACCCGCGCCAGGTGAAGGAGCTTGAATGATTTGAGGAGGGGGAACCGAGTTGGGCAGGTACTTGTTTCGCAGTGCGATCTTTTTCTCTGCAGACATGCCGACAAGAACAATATGCTTAGCTTGCGATCCCAACGCTTTGCAGATTAAGGGTTCGAGCTGGTGATCACAAAAAAAGGTTTTTCACTCACCCTCGACGGCCTTGACCTTTGGTATGTTCATCACGACCTCCCTCGTCTTCTCAGCTTGCGCCATCTCGGTCGCCGTTGCGAAGATCAGCTGACCCCATCCTTGCCTAAACGTATTCGCCTCAGAGACAACATCCACAATCTCAGCTTCCAGCTCTTTCTCGGCGGCAGCGAATCTCGCCATCGTGTCGTCGCCTATAAGGCCTCGGGTGTGGAGCTGGGTGAGCGCCATCTTGTCGTCTCGCAAGCGCCATATGCGCTTGACGTCCGTTATGGCCCGAACGAGGAGGGCGGATTTCAGTAAAGAATCCGGGATCTCTTGCGATTCGGCGGCTGAGATCAAGGTGATGTACGTTTCTCGTGACGGGTGAGCGGGGAACCATGGCTCGAATGAGGTCTTCTCGGCTGGATGGCGAGTTTATACGTAGTGAGGCGTTGTCCCATCATTAGCGTCGGTACATTGCCAGTGGAGGGGGCGATTCTCCTCTTCTACTTTTCTCTATGACCCTTCGCCTGAGCTCACCAACCCCCGCTCAACGGGAAGCAGCAGTCCCAGAACGGGACGCCTTGATTTGCCTACCCGCTTTGCCATTGTACTCACCTGCTCTTCTCCTTCTATACACCCTACTGAAAATCGCCATAGCGGTGACTAACACCGTAATGTACGCGACCGGTACCGCGAGCGAAGTCGCCATGGTGTCGGTAAATGCTTCGCGAATCAAAGTCGATCGCTTGAAACGAATTTCACGACAGTTTCCTTCACTGTGGCAGCTGGCCTGATCTTCGGGATTTTCTGCTGATACCAATCGTGCTTGTTATCGGGTTAAATGCAGTCTTGAGGATATGGTTCACTAAACTGAATGTTGGTTGTAGAGTGACGAAGAAAGGAGTCTACGGCACGACGTGGATGGACTACACCTAAGCTAAATGGTGTACGCGTTTAAAGGGACCAAGAAGTCATGACGTTACAAAGTGCTGGTCGAGTGGGTCTCATCTACCTCAGTGGAACGCGACATCATAAGCGCATGCCGTTTGCATGGAGTCTAGCTCTCAACCTCAAACTCGATCACAGCTATATAGATAGACAGCTGCCGTTAGTAATATGAGCGCACAAGAGCTCGAGTCAGATCATTACGATGTCATCGTCATCGGTACAGGCCTGGCCGAATCGATAGCAGCCGCTTCCCTTGCTAAAGCCGGCAAGTCGATATTACACCTGGACCCGAACGAGTATTATGGCGGACAACAGGCTTCGCTCACTCTCGACGAGCTTGCCATCTGGGCTGAGACCCAAGGCCAAGGCGAGGGTGCTCAATCAGCTTCGTCTTCATCTACTGGAGCGTACGGTATCACTTATTCGCACGCCTCGACTAGTAAACTCGGCCCCGAACTTGAGAGAGACAAGCGGCGATATGCTTTATCACTGTTCTCCGCTGTCTTACCCTCGAGGGGTAAGTTGATCGAAACGCTCATCGCCTCAGATGTCAGCAAATACGTCTCTTTCAGGCTTCTCGATGGTGTATCGATATACGAGACCAGTCTAAATACGGAGACTGGAGGAGAGGCAGGAGGGATATTCAGGAGAGTACCGGGTAGTAAGGAGGAAGTATTCAAGGATAAATCGGTAGGACTGCTGGACAAGAGACGGTTGATGAAGTTTCTCCTCTTCGCCGCGGGTGACTTTGAGCAAGATGATCTGTTGAAAGGTGAGTTTTCCGATGTTCTTCTTGCTTGCTATAGATAGTATCGAAACAATACATCCCACTGATCTGACCTACTCGCATGGCATAATAGGCAAAGAGGCACGACCCTTGCTCGAGTTCCTGCAAGAAACGTTTTCGATACCGGCGCAATTATCTCAATCTATCGCATACGCTATATCGCATTGTTCCGGCGAAAAAGATGAGACATTGGCTGCTCTTGTACGGACAAGGAGATATCTGAGGAGTATTGGGCGGTATGGGCCAAGTGCGTTTTTGGTTGGACAGTATGGTGGAGCTGGGGAGGTCGCACAAGGGTTCTGCCGGTGAGTAGTTTGGCTGTAGAGTCCACTAGTATCGAATGAGAACCTCGGCTTTGGACGTGACTGACCAATAATCTAATCGATTTTCCTGGAATTGGGCTTAAACAGAGCATGCGCCGTTTTCGGCGGTACATATGTCCTTGGCCCATCTGCGCTTCCTTCATCGATCGAGCAAACTTCAGACGGTCTATCCCTACAGGTCCCTTGTCACCCTAGACCTGTACATGCTGCGCACCTGATCTCGGCACCGAATCATCTCCCACCGGACTTCGTGTCATTGCCATTAGCGCCATCATCGGCAGTACCGGAATCCCCATCTCGATCGGTACAAGAGGAGAGCTCAGCGTCCACGTCGACAGCTGCGCACTGCGTTGCCATCACCGCGATCGTACCAGAAGCCTTGCGTCGCGCAGGTTCCCAGACGGGAAGTGGTGCTACGGCGCAAGACGAGACTGGTGGGGAGTCGACCGAGACGACTGCCGCCAAAGCTGAGGGAGAGGCGAATGACGACACATCAATAATCGTCTTCCCTCCCGTCGATGGCAGGCCGCTCGTAAGGTGCTACATCAACGGAGAAGGTAGTGGAAGTTGTCCGCCCGGTCAATGTGAGTGATCTTGACCGGTTTTTATACAAATCGGCAGCGCCAAGCACCGTGCCAGTGAATAATGCAGAGCACTTCGGCTGACCTGCCCGACTTCACAGATATCATCTACCTGTCAGCGACCATCACGCCTGAATCAAACGTAAAGGATGTGGATCCAGCAGAGATCTTACGTCCATACCTCAGCAAGATCACATCTCGACCAATCTACGAAGCGTATTATCTCTCCCATCGACCGTCCACTCCACCGTCAGCATCACCTTCAGCTGCCTCCGCACTGCCGGAAAAGGTAATTGTTCTGTCTCCGTACGGAGGGGATAACCTGTTGACAGAAGGACTGGATTACGAGGCGGAACAAGGGGAAAGCGCTTTTCACCGAGTCGTGAGACAGATGGGCGAGGAGATTGGTGGGAAGCAGTTTTTCGAGAAGGAGGTTAGCGAAGAGGAGGAATTGGGCCTTGACGAATAGGACTCTTAAGGGCACGTAAAATGAGGATCAGGGATCCCGCTCAAAGAATTTCTCGCTACGACTTCTATGCCACTGATGTAATGATACATATCGCAGTTCTAGGGCCAGACTTCTATGCAAAATGCCCAAACCCGAATGCAACGACGCACGACTGCCCTTTGGTCTAATCATAACCCCTACCAGACCTCTTCTTCCCTTCCTTCCTCTTGAAATGCTTCTTGCTATTTCCTCCATCCTGATCGTCCCCTTTCCCACTCTGGCCGACGATAGGCATTCCATCAGGCCCCAATCGCCTTTGGTGAGGGTAGATAGTCTGACGGGCGTATGACTGACCACTACCTCCTTCGGGCATGTCGAGTTGCTGGTTTCTTCCCTTCACTACTAGTCGCGGAGCCGCACCAGCTTCGGTAAAGTAGACTGAATCAAGCGCCGCAGCTTTCTCTCTCCCAGATCGCATAGGCGCAGAAGCAGCATTGGCTCGCACCGATTTGCTCGTCAGTTGTCGATGCTTTTGAGCCTGCTGCTGTGGCTGTTGCTCGCCTTCCTGAGCCTCACCCTCTTCCACGTCCTGGCTGTGCGATGCTCCTGCCGAAGGAGCGGGTCTAACATAGGTGTCGGCGTTCTTTGAAACGTGTGAGACGGGCGCTCGTTTCCTGCCATTCTCAAACGCTTCCTCGAGCTTGGCTAACGTCTTCTCTCGAGACACAGCCATGAATTCGTCGGCGTCCTGACCAGGGGGAGGGTGGGCGTAGAGCAGCTTGGCATTGACGTAGTCTTTCAACACGTATCGCGCTGCTCGAGAAGTATCGGGCATACCAAATGACGATCTTGTCATGCCTCGGGCGACTGTGGGATTGGCGGGCCTGTTAGCTACCAGTCCCAGACGATGCAGCAAAGGTGCTTCGGTCGATGACGGAACTCACTGGCATAAGTCGAGAGAAGCTCCTCCCATCCCACTTTACCTGAACCACCGTCCTCGACCTCCCTCACATCGATTCTCAAGCCGTAGGTACCCTCCAGAATCTCCCTCGGTATCCTCCTACAGAGCAGATCCACAGGCGCAGAGTACTCTCGCATCTGGTCAATTGGCAATACACCGTCCACTACCATGTCGGCTTGCGTGTTGGCGAATTGAGGGAAGACGAGACCAGGACAATCGCAAAGCGTGACGGTATCGGAAAGGACGAGCGTCTGGAAATGCTTGGTCTTACCAGGCGTTGCGGAAACTGAAACCTTCTTGGCGCCGAGAAGAGCGTTGATAGTGGATGATTTACCGACGTTAGGGTATCCGACAAGACCGACCATGAGCTTTTCGGGATTAGGCATTTGTGGGGTGGCGAAGTCTGCAGCCCGCAACAGATGCCATCAGCTTCCCATAATTCAGGCGCAAAATGATCAGTATTGCCGACCTTGTATCGATACTCACGGCTGAGATCTGGCGCCGCGTTGAGGAATAGATCCTCAAGCTCGGTCACTGTCAACACCCTCGTCCTGATATCCTCGACCTCCTCCTCTATCGATGTGCCGTGCTTCTCAGCTACATCTCTTGCAACTTCCTCTAATGGCACCCGTTCTCCTTGAGCCAGCTTCTCCTCGGCCGCACCTTCCGGAGCCACTTCGTCCGCCTCTTCTCCTTCTGTAGACCAGCCTTCTTCATCGCCCAAGTTGGTCTCTTCTACTTTCTTGGCAAGTCGGTCTTCGTCGGATTGCGGCTCGACCTCTTCTCCTGATACAAACTCTTCTTCCTGACTCGCTCTGTCATCCTCCTCCTCGTCTTTGTCCTCATTATCGACTTCGTCGTATTCGCCGGCGGCCCGTTGTCTTTGTTTCTCCGCTTGTTCCTGCAGCGCTGCAGCATTTGCAGCTGAGAAAAAGGCGTATGAGATGCCGTTCTGCTCAAAATAGTCTGCCCACTTGGATCTACCACATACAGAGGCATGTCAGCTGAATTACACCAAAGGTGTTGGACCGCTCCGTTTCGACATACCTCTGATCAAAAGTCAACAGATCCGCCTTGTTGATCAACAACAAGCTCTTTCTCTTCCCCTTTCCAGGCACAGTGATCTCCGCGGCGCCCTCCTCGGTCCCAATCTCCTGCACATACGTCTCCAGATCCGCACACCTGAAACCCATGGGATTTCTCGCATCCACAATCTGAACGACGAGGTGAGATCGCTCGAGCACTCGCCAAAGTTGTCGCCATAGTTGGATGTTTCGCTCAAAGGGGGTCATGAGGAGGTTGGAACGCTCGGCGAGCCTGTAGAAGGGTCGGTCAGCATATAGAAGCTGAGCGAAGCAGAGGGTGAGATAGGGGTACTCACTGGGCCAGCTCCCTTCGCCAGTCAAGGAATGAATCCCTCTCTTGTCGTTCCAGTTCCAGCCGAGTCATCTGTCTCGTCCATGGGGGTCTAATCGGACAAGCATGTACCGATCAGTCTTACTCCCAATTGAGCTCGAACGTCATAGACGGTGACAAGCGTGTATTCACCTTCTTGGTACTCTCAGCTCCCCGCTCATGTCCATCTTCTTCTTCGCTACCTCCTTCTCCTCCTGAGCGGAAAGCAAGAAAGGGTTTGTGCTTGGCGCAGGCATATTCGGGGCACTGATCACCTTCATCTTCGTCCTCTCTGCGTTAAGCGTCTCATCAGCATCCCGTCTGTCCCCTGTCGTCGTTCGTCATATACACACCCGTTGTGAAATCGGCGTCCGCCAGAGCGGCATTGGCCAGGAACTCGTCGAGATCTCGTTCATGAGTAATTGATTGCAACGGGTTCGATTCGTCGAGGGTATACTGTCAACATCGAGGAGATCAGTATGTAGAAGCTTGACCATTGAGTCTTTCTATTGCTGAAGAACATCGCCCAACCCCACGAACCAGTTGAGACTCCTTGGGAGCTACCGCTTCCTTCGCTTTCCGGTTGATCAGCGCCTTCCCTAGGCCGGAACCTTGAGCTTTCGTACGTTGCAGCGGCTACAGACGATGTCAGAATCAGCCGGCACCCCTCGTTCAACTTCGAAGCACGGTTGCTGGCTCACCATGATTGTGACTGCGCTGCTAGATGTGCAATAGTCGTGACACGGTAAGATGCAAAGAATATGATGATATCTCTTACACTTTGCCGCTGATCAAGATTTTGTACAATCCCAAAAAGTGGAGAGGCTTCCCATACGAAGGCGGAACTCGCCGAGGGAAGGAGGGAGGGCTAGAAGGCCGGTTGCAGAAAGGGTGGACTCGAACAAAAACAAAAAGAGAAGCCCATGGCGGGACTCGAACCCGCAATCGCCCGATGGAGCTGTTGAAGATCCTAAGAGTCGGGTGCGATGACCAATTTCGCCACACGGGCTAGGTGTTTTCGATGAGAGGGGAGTGTTTGACAAAAATATATAGTTTACCTAAGAGCAGGTGAGCCTATCCGGCTGAGACGAGGCTCGCCTCCTGTCGATACAACAGCGAACGCCGGTCATGCATCTGTCATGGTCACTGCGGGGCTTATGAAGGATACACACGAGACTTCTGGGAGATGTAAGTTTGAACCATGAGAGAGAAAGCTTGCGGCTGATGCCGCCTTCAACAGAAGCAAGCCCGGTGCGGAAAGGCTTGTGGGCACCCACGCACTCGGACCAACCTGGGATGTCTCCTTCGAAACCGCTTCATATACATACCACGGAAGAAAGAATCTCAGAACCTGGACGTCGCTCCCAAGTCGTATGATCTTGACTCGTGTCAGGGATGGGCAACCGTCAGTCGACCTCGTGAGCCTGATCTCCAACACAGTAGGTAACGTGCACTGCTAATATCGGTTCCCAGGCCTACTGCTGCCAAGGCCAAGGGCCAACTCAGAAATGACTCGATGCCACAGCATAATCCACGCAAACAGAAGCCGCTCAAGAAGAAGGATTTTAAGATCCTTGGTGACCATCGACCGCCAGGATACACCAGAGAATACACAGATGAGCGGAGCGGGCTGCACTCGGATCTCATCCGACGCCAGTTAGATGAGATGGATGCCAGGAGAGTAGCCACGGTAGTCAGGAAGAAGGGAGATGAGCTTCCTTCATATGACGGTGTGCAGGCCAAGTAGCATTTAGCCGAGTTCTTCTTCTTCTTCTTTACCACTGTACAATCGTGGTAGATGCTCAGTCCTCGCAAGGATAATATATCTGCGATGCACATATCCGTTTTCGCCGACTTCAACCAGAGAGATAAGACCTCGTCAGGCAGGGTCTGAGTTGCCTTAACATAAGCGAAGAGCTGTGACAAGCTTTGCCGAGCGATCGGTCTATTCCGAGCCGCAGATAATAATTTCCACACTCAGGGACAGACATCTTCCGGCATGATCTAGGCGAGGTCTGACAGATTGACAAGCTGATTCTTGCTCGACTCGATGCATGCAGTCTATCTCGTGACTCGTGATCAGGTTGACTCGTCATCTTGTTCTCACCAATCTCTTCGTGTTGACTACATACAAAATGGCCAAGGAGGACAACGAGGATTCCAGTTCATCCCTACATAGCTCGACGTCAACCGCTGCTGAGATGTCGTACGAAAAGCAAACACCAGGAGATTGGCCGCTCGAGGCTCCGTATAGAAGCAAATACATGGACGTGGACTCACCTACGGGCTCCGAATCTGAGCGACATGACTCCTTCCCAACTCTGGGGCCGACCATCTCGCGGCCAGGACCCTCCCGGCCGAGACCGCATCGGTTTCATACAGGCGCCGGATCGAGTGAACTACAGACCGGGGAAAAGTTGACTCGGGTGACCAGTTCATTATCGCGGATGTCAAGCAGACAAGCCACTGAGATGGAGGCGGATCTACGCAGGCATATCTCGGAGCATGGCAAGGTAAGACATTCGGGAGAGCTGCTGGAAGGCAATGTCATTGTGGACCTCGGCAATGGAGAAGAGGAGGTAATCATCGTTGACTGGGCGCCGGATGACCCTGATGTGAGTCAAACAGGGATTCCCTTGCAAGATCACTGCTTACGCTCACGCAGAATCCGTTCAATTGGTCAAACTGGCGGAAATACTCCATCTTGCTGGTCGCGGTCTTCATCACCTTCGCGTGTACTGTCAGCATATCGTCGACCTCGATTTTGGCTACATGGGGGACAGAGTATTTCGGTGTTGGAAGGAACACTTTCCTCTTGCAGCTTACCTTACCATTGGTGTCGATCGCTTTTGCGCCCCTCTTGCTGGCTCCGTTGAGTGAAGTGGTAAGCCATTCGGCTACTTCGGCTACGGAACGTTTTGTCGAGCTGATCAAACGTTTTCCATAGTTTGGCAGAAACATGATCTACCAGGTCACCTCGATCATGTGAGATCAATAATCGAGGAGTGAACACAGCACGGCTGACTCGAAAAAATAGCAACGCGATCCTGTTCATACCTCAAGTCTGGAGCAAGAATCATGACGGTGTGTTGGTCTGCCGTTGGTTTGTGAGTGTTTCGATTGGAAGATCAGAAGCAGATTGATTCTGATAACATTGCAGCAAGGGATTGCCCAATCTGTAGGCAACTCCATGGTTGGTGGAACAGTGGCAGACATGTTCCTGCCCGCTGGGCGTGGCGTTGCGATGGGAGTCTTCACCCTCATGATCTTCCTCGGACAAGTGAGTACGCAGGTGGGCTGACCGTCTGCATACTCTAGGAATGCTGACGCTGTTTTAGGGGGTTGGAATTCCAGCTATGGCTTGGAGCGGTCAAGAGTTGGGGATGAAGTGGACTTACGGGGTGAGTTATGCCCTTCTGTGACACCACCATTGGCTTATCTACGTCGACCTTAGATCCAAGCGATTGCTGCCGTTGTATCCATCGGTCTGAATCTGCTGTTCCTCCGAGAAACTCGATCCGACGTCCTCCTCTCACGGCGTGCCAAGAAGTTGACCGCTAAGACCGGCAAGAAGCATCTTTGCGCTGCCGATCTACAGAAAAAGAGCATTGCCTCCATTTTGAGTGTGTCGCTGATCCGACCCCTTCGTGAGTGACATTGTTTGTCATTAGGCTCGCGTGGCACTGATCGAACAATCAGAGTTCCTTTTCACTGAGCCTATCGTGACGGCACTGTCGTTGTGGATCGGTTTCGCTTGGGCGTGTGTCTTCCTCGGTGGAAGTTCGATCATCCTGATATTCGAATCTTACGGGTTTGATGCTGCTCAAGCGGGCACTTTCGAACTGTAAGTGGTTCGGTGTGGCAACGCGTACCAGGGCTAAAGCGCCTTCATAGCACCCTTGCGATCGGAGCCTTCCTTGGTTTTGCATCGCAGCAGCATCAAGAATACCTTTATGGTCGAGCGGCCAGGAAGAACAATGGTCGCGCACCCCCTGAAGCCCGACTCTACTGGGCGGCTTACGGCGGTCTCATGTTTCCATTGGGATTATACGTGTCCGCATGGACTGGCCAACCTGAGGTCTGTCACTGGGCTGTACCTGCCGTAGCTCTTTGCTTCAGCTACTGGGGTGTTTACTGCATGTACTGTGGTGTCTTGTGAGTCTCCACTTTCCCCCGATATCTGTCCAGATGACCATTGGAGTTGACCATTCACATCAGCACCTATCTCGCCGACGCGTACGAGACATATTCGTCGTCTGCACAAGCATCACATAGTTTTGCAAGGAATATACTAGGGGCCGTATTCCCTCTGTTTGCAAGATCAATGGTCAGTTTGCTACCCTGTCTGTCGCTGTGCCCGTAGCTGATCTCCTGGGCCTTTTCAGTATATCAAGATGGGCTATCCTGAAGCATCTACGCTTGTAGCGAGTTTAGCGTTGGCATTGGCTGCTGCTCCCATCGCCTTGTTGTTCTACGGAAAGAGCCTGCGGAAACGGAGCAAAATTACTAGTGCACTTTGCAAGGATGAGTGATAGAATGCATTGCAATGCCATGGCTGTTTTGACTGTCCCCAATCACATATTCGTACGTATGGTACAACGGCGAGTGTGGGATCCAAGGGCTAGTCTGCATACTTTCAACAGCCTGATTTGCGCGACCCAGAGCTAGCGAGGGCCTGCTGCGAGGTCACAGCTCGAAAGCAATCTGCTACAATGCTGCGGGCGGTCTTTGCTCCAGAATGGCGATGATCCAGGTCTTGTCGATCTGACAGTCGAGGTCATAAGGGGCGAACTGTTGGGAATGAAAGACACCCACGGGTTGTGACAGCCGAATAGATCAATATTCTATGCGCTAGAAGCATCCTCGTCGGGGTTGAATCACAGAGTCTGCGTCAAGACAACTCTCGCTACACCACTTTTGTGCGGCATGAAGAAGAAATAATAATAGAAAGAATGAAGACCCTTGTGAATATGATAGAGGTGAATGCAATCAGCGTAATCAACTTGGGTGACGATCAGCGGAGAAATTGGTTCTTCGATGACAGTATTCATCTTGCGCGATGCACATCAACATTGAGTCCTAGAGCAGCGGGCAGTGAGTATAGATGTTTAACCCTTGTCGTGGAACAAGCCAAAAAGAGATATATCGAAGGACACGCACGTCATGCTGACAACAGACATTCAGGAACTGCAAGTTTTATGGGACGAGAGGTCGGCTAAGACCAAGACGTGTCTTTCTAAGATGTGTGACACCTCTACCTAACGATTGTTCTTGATATACTGGGGTCTATAGCATACGCGGACGTCCTGAAAATTTTCACGTTTATCATTGTCTGTCTCCTATCGCAGATCAGCGCGGTCGAAAGGGGAGTTGGGGCGCAATCTCCTCAGGACATCGCATGTGGCATGTAAGAACTGGCATAGCGAAGCCCAGATGATCTCATTTTCCACGCCCATTTTATATCCGACTGCAGTGAAGGGAATGAAGCTCTTGGACGTGCCAAAACAGCGAAATATCGAGAAGACGTGAAGTCCAACGCCGATGAAGCCACATGGCTGCACATTTCCCTTGCAATTATCTGAGGATCTTCCTCGAAGGACTGACGAGCATATGTTGACTACAACAGGTCTTTGCATATCAGCTCGAATGGCAAGTGGCGAGAAGTACTGTACCGTTCGAGGCGTTTTTGACGCCTTGTAGAAGCTCATGTGGATGCTTGAACAGAATCATACATGACAACAAGGCAGCCGGAAAGTACAAGGTAGGAACGCGACTGCTACACAATCAATCTCTGCAACACGTCTCATCCATCTCCGCAGGCACTGCATGATACAAAACGATCAGCCGGGTCCTAGGTAAGATGGGACCGAAGTGACTCACCAACTTCGGACCATGCCGCACATCCGCCAATCAGATCTACAGAATCCCCTTCTTGATCAGTCTCCACAAATTGCCATTTCTGGACCTTGTTTCCCTTGAGGAAGCATTTGTTGCTGGCATCGTCGAAGTAGGTACCAGAGCAGGCTATTGAACAACGTTAGCACACATCCGGCTCGGTCAAAGTGTGAAGGCACCCACCATCTCCGTATCCGTCACAGACTTTGATACAATTTGGTCTCGGTACCACCGGCAAAGCTCCGCTCAGCTGAGATTGATGTCAGCACATATTGGCCAGCCATAGAGCAGAACGGGTCTTCACTCACGTCGTCTCCCACAATCTTCCAGCCCGGGTAATGGGCGTAGCCGTTCCTCTTGCCTCCCTTGTTGCACTTGGGGTACGAAGACGATGTTTTGTATCGCTTGGCCGACAGGGCTTCGACTTCTACACCCCGCTGTGTGGGCGCGGAAAGCTCGTGCTCATTTTCGCTCAGTGGAGAGATGGGACGGGGTTCGCGGGAGTTGAGGAAGGAGGTGAATCGGGAGAATAAAGAGGTTGACAGGCCACCGAAGTCATTGGGCGATGGAAGAGCCAGGATAGCTGGCAGAGCCATCAAGAAAACTAGGAGTATGAAGCGCATGTTGAAGATCGTGTATAAAAGGTGAGTACAGTGCAGTGCTGAGGGTGAAAAATCGTTGGACCGAAAGATAAGTAGTTTGTCTTCTTATGTCAGTTGGCAGTCATTCTTGCACTCCTGATCGCATCTGCCTCGGTGGACGCGTCGTTCTCATTCCGACCAATCTGTCTCACCGTTGGGATCATGGAAGACCGGTCGTTCTGCGAGCAAAACATTCCAAACACAACCAGAAATGATGTATCGCATGGGTAGGTCTCCGTCGATCATGACAAGGTTAATGAAAAGTTTGGGTACGTAACTGACTTGTTATTATGCGGGGACGGGAATCACAGGCGACTTCTGCTTCTGGAGCTGACCGAAAGGGAAAGCCGACACGCGCGAAGAAGCATAGGCCAGGCGGAGGGAGACGCGTCCGTGCTAAAACAAATTAATTGAAACGAAGGAACGCGTCTTGGTACTGGGTGAAACCAGCACTGCTCTTCGATGAAGCGAGTTCCTTCAACGGAGTGCACGATGACACGCCCTGGCATGAAGTGACCCCAAGCATGCGATGGCGGTCAAGACTCTCATGCATCTTCCGAGTGCCGATTGAGCCCATGATCGAAGTGCGACCACCGGCAAAGATACCGCAAACAACTTCCATATCATATCAATCGATCCAGAATTCTGAGCTTCCAGTTGTGGTTGATATGCTGCTGCAAACAATGGCCCATGCAAACAGTCCGGAACTCCGAGTTCATACAACAACCCGTCCATCGTGTTCTGCCAGTCAGGCCACCGCCGCCGCCTCAGATCTTAGCTGGGAACCGAAGTGCCCCCTTCTCCATGCCACCAAAAGGCGTCCCGGAGGCGACTTCGACGGAAACTCTAAGTCTCCAACGGATGACCCGTCCATTCGCGGCAGGTAAACAAGGATAAAGTTTAACATGATCCTGGCCAAAAGACCGGGTCAATATCGAGGGATCACTGTGCCCATCAGTAGTGACGAATCCAACGCGCCGGACCTACCGATCATCTGTTGGAATTTCAGCCGCAGGCACCAGGGATACAGAGTAAGTCACCGACTGTCGAAAAATCTTCGGCATGCCGATATACACACTGCGGATGGATTAGCTTGCCTGGCATAATCGGTGCCTTGTGATTCCAGTTATGCGTCTTCTTCGACTTCGTCTGAGTAACCGTGATTCCAGCTCTACGCCAAGTACAAACCGTGTTGATCTTCGCCGTAGGGTCACTTCGGAGGAAGAGGATGTCTTTGCATGAGTATGCATGAGTAGGCAAGAAGGTTTGCTTTACATTGAGGCGCAACGACCAGAGACCGAAGGTACTTGGTCCGATAAGCATAGCAAGACCGTCCACAGTTGGATATGGCGAACCGAGTCGCCAAGGAATATATAAGAGGCGTGTGAAGGTCTTCCGCCTAGCCACCTTTCTCCGGCTCCATCTTCTTCCACTTCGAACAAATATAGACCAACTCCAACACGCTCTTTTTACATCACGCTCCTTACCAATATGATCTCTCCCCTTGCTCCACTTGCCCTCCTTGCCTTGGGTAGCCTCCAGGTCGCTCAGGCCGCGTATAGCCCCTTGTTCTTGGGCTGCACATCCACCAGCTTCACACCGACTTCGTCAGTTGGCCTTTACAACACTATGAGCCCTACAAGCTGTGCAGTGAGTTGGAATTTCAGTGCGTACAAAGACCTGCTAAGCTTCCCTGGGTCACCTAGACTGCGTGCTATGAGAATCTCAATGGCCCTTTCACCTATTCATACTTCTTGGCCGATCTCACCAGGAAGCGAGCAGCCTACGGCTACTGTGTGTGTACAAATGATGCCCCGGCTGCTGGTACTGTGGCGGTCTCACCGGACAACACCGGTGGCGCCGTTTGTAGCGGCTCGCAATTTGCGGTGAGCATCAGATCCCAACTCCGGACGGGCTTGAACTGACCTGTCTCCAGACATACACCTCTGCATCTACCTACAGTTTCGAAGGATGTTATGCCTCAATCGACGCCACCGATCTCAGCAAGGTAGCTGTCAATGAGGACGTTGCATCACCCCAAGAGTGCTTGGCCTTTTGCAAGCCGTATGACACCGCAGTCTTAGTCTACAACGAGGACTCGACCGAGCTTGGTTGTGCCTGTGGATCGGACGGTGAGCTTGATCTCTACACCATAGGCCGACTGCACCGGTACTGATCATACTATACACAGGCTCTATCGTCTTCACCGAACCTGCTGCTTGTGGACCTCAAAACTACCTTCGTGTTGCTCATCAAGCCAACACTGTGATCAGCAGTCAATTCGCTAGGCGACAGCTCAAAGAGCGTTTGGAACGGGCCGAAAACGAAAGAAGGGCAGCTGTTTGCCCCAGGCCGTCAACCGCTTGTAAGATCAGCAGCGGTTTCATCTCGTCATTCGAGGTGAGAGTGGCTGCTTTCGGTTTCCTTTTGTTGTGAGCATGCTGACACGTACAAAAATCCACGTAGTGCATCAACACCGCCGACGAGCTTGGTGAGCCTCTTGTGTATGGCGAAAAAGGAACAGGCTGATCCCATATCCTCTATTTAGAGTCTTGCGGAGGCTGTGTCAACGGCTACTACAACGCCAAGGATGCTGAGAAGGGTGCCACAGGTGTCGAGTGAGTATCCACGTCGATGACATACGACTCTTGCTGACTTGCCCTGCCACAGTTGTACTTCTCTTCCTGGTGTTGCCAAAGGTGGTGTCACGTGCAATGCCGGATCTTGCCAGGTCTTTGCTTGTCAGAGGGGCTTTATTCTCGAGAACAACGCATGCGTTCAGGCTTGAAACTCGCACTCATTGTGCGGATCGGCGAGGCTTAGGCTGCGGTCCTCCGTATGAGATCTTCCCACATATCGCTTGCTTTTGGTAGTTCTGGTAATGGGAATGGTGCGTGATGAATGGTCCGTCCGGAATGTCTTCAACGAGGATGCATGGAAAGATATCACGAGAGTATAGGAAACGCGTAGGACCATTATCTGTGGGTCTTACAGATTCAAGAGCAGCTTCGTTTTACGCTCCACGGACCATGTAGTTGTACCAAAAATCAACTCCCGGCTGTGAATGAATTCCCGATGCGCGAATCGCTACCTCATGCCTCGGACCCGTCAGACGCTCTTGCCCGCAGGACCGCTGAAAGTCCCACCAGCGCGCTGGAATCACCACTGGTGCTCAGATGTGCGGTCGTAGGGCACCATGGAACCGTTTGTTTATTTCTCTCGCTCAGTCAAGCTTCACCCCGAAGATCTGCCAGTCAACCTTTGGCTACTTAGACTTGTGGGACAGAACATTGGTTAGGCATATTCGGATCAGCAATGGTAAGGTTTCAGATCACATTCCGGCATCTTGGGTCCAGGCACGGAATATTTTGATCCGCAGGCACTTCCGATGGGTGACTCACAGCATTCACCTGTTCCATTGGGCACAATCGATCTGCCTGATCGGCATGTTTGGCCTTTTCCCGAACCTCCCCCATGGTATACTTATCAAAGAAGGTAAACTCGTTACGCTTTCGTGCTGTACCTGTGGGCATGAATGAGCGTTGTCAGAGTTTACCAACTTCCACCAATAACCAGAGCACATTGTGGCGCAAGATCACTGAGGTTCTTGGCGAGGACGACCGGATAGGAACGATCTACAATCGTTGCGTCCGCGTCGTTCATCGCAATATCTTTCATGGCAGACAATCGCCTCGTAAGAGATCACAGCTATAAAAGGCTCCCATGAGACCTCGATCGTAGTGCTGTCCTCTCCAGTTTTTCACCCCTACACATCTCCTAGTACTCACTGTCACTGACCGGCCACATCATGCTCCACTTCCTCGCACCACTTACACTCATCGCGCTGGCCCAGCTTAGACTAGCTCGGGCCGATTACTCTACCCTGTTTGTAGGCTGCGTATCCTACAGCTTCTCTCCTTCGACTTCAACGAGTACTTTCTCCACTTTGGATGCCCAAGATTGTGCTGTAAGTGACATCCTTCCTCCAGTACACCAAAAAGAATGACCATTGACCGCACCTGTAACACTAGTCATACTGCTACGGTGACTCTCAGGGCCCATGGACCTATGCCTACTTCAATCCTGAAGCGCCAATCAGGAAGCGTGGACCTGCTCCGACGATGTGCATATGCTCCATGGAAGCGCCGGCAGCCGCTGAATACGCTACCTCCTCCGATACCACCGGCAGCGCTACTTGCGATACCAACCAACTTACTGTGAGTTATTCACATTCTTGGGACAAATCTCTTCAACTCTCCAACGTACTGCATGGCTGAACAGTGTGCATACCGGCAGATGTTGACGAGCGCATCGACCTATACCTTCGAGGGTTGTTACGAAACCGCGAAATTGGACAACCCATCAACTGCAAAGCTTGGAACATACGCCGATCCCCAGGGATGCTTGGCTTCGTGCAAAGCGTATGAGGTAGCGGCGTGGTATCCCCTCTCGGGTGGCCTCTCTTGCGCTTGCGCGTCCAGCAGTAGGTTCACAGACCGTTTTGCGCATATCATCAGCTGACCTCCTTCTTCAATCATTTCCTCTCAGGCTCTTTCGAGAGGGGCACCCTTGGTGGTTGCGGTCCCACCAGGCCGTACTTTGCCACCCATGCCGTCGGGGACTCCATTAACTCCCAATTCGCGAAACGGCAGTTGAGAGAGCGGCTTGTCAAGGAGAGATCCGAAAGGACTGCCCTGTGCCCCAAAGCGATGACTGCCTGTCGAGTTCCCGGTGCATTCATCGATTCCTTCGAAGTCAGTTGATGGTTTTGTAGTGACTACCGTCTTGATCGCTCCCTGACCGTGAACTCGCAGTGCATCAATACGGCCGAAGAACTCGAGTCTTGCGGTGGCTGTGCCCAAGGCTTCTTCAACGACAATGATGCTGCCAATGCATCTATCGGTGTCGAGTGAGTGGATCTTGGTGTGGGGTCCTGATGTGATACATGTCTTGATGTGATACATGTCCTGATGTGATACATCTCGCTGACAGTGATTTGCAGCTGCACATCTGTACCCGGTGTTGCCAGAGGTGGTGTCTCTTGCACGTCAGGCACCTGCGAGGTCTTTGCTTGTCGACCTGGATGGGTTCTCTTAGCCGGTGCATGCGTGCCTTCGTAGATACCCCGTCAATACCGCTATCGACAGTCCTTCCGCTAAGCATGGATATTACATTTTGGGTTTTACTTTTCTTTCCGAAAGTATTTCATCTATTAATTACTCTTGGGTGACCGGAAGAGTTCCGATACGCTTTTGCATCCGAAGTAATCCGGAGGATTGACTGGGCCACCTGACCGAAGTGGCCGCGGTCCAAAACCAAGCCTCGGACTCATCGTTCTCTGAGTGCTTCTGCCTTGTGTACCACCGCATATCGTTCGGCTTGTTGATCCGCAGTAATTGACGAAGGGTCTGATGTCCCTACCGCCAAGCGGAGTGGGTTATCTTCGGAAACCCTACATCGAACAATGATGGGGAACCGAGTAAGGAGTTTCGTCATGCATGCCCACGCCAACCTTAATTTAGTGGTAAGCAAAACAACCATCTTCTGGGAGATATAGAAGATATATATAGACAGAGAAGAGTGTATGGTTTCAGGGTTGACGGGCGGTGGAATCCGCTGTGGCTATCCGATGGTTTGGGCCGCGATTCCAGATTTTCCAGATTCCAATGGATGCAACGGTTCGTGCCTGATCTGCCGTCTAAGGCTTAGTGGCATTTCACCCATTCCTTCGGAAGCGATCACATCGTGTTTGTGTTCCACCGTCCATTGACCCAGTAAGGTATACCTTCCAACAAGAAGGATTCCTCATGGTGAAGTGGTCTGAGACGACAAAATCTAGCGACCTCTAGCTATATAAACGGACATAAAAAATTGGGCAATGTGAATTTTGCTCTCCCCTCATCATACTGTAGTTTCCCATTTAATTACTCACCGTCCAACTCTAGTCGGCCACACACGGCAACATGTTCACCCCCCTCGCTCCTCTTGCCCTTGCTGCTCTTGTCTTCCTTCGGGAGGCTCAAGCTGCCTTGCCCGCCCTCTATGTCGGCTGCGTTGATGCAAGTTTCGCCCCATCACCTGCTCAAACGATTTACACCGCTGCCAGTGCGAGCCAATGTGCCGTAGGTGTCCTGAATCTTCATCAACTCACGGCTATGTAGGCTGACCCAGATCCCCTTAGAGCTACTGCTATAACGTAGGCGGTGGCCCTTATACCTATGCGTACTACCTGGGTGACACATCCCAATGTACGTGCGCCAACGAGGCACCTGCCATCTCCCTCTATGTCGCCTCACCGGATACCTCCGGAGCCGCAAGCTGTTCTACAAGCCAGTTCTTCGTGAGTTTCGGTCACTGGAATAGCGTTTCGAATTGAAGACATACCTGACCAAGCCCCCACATGTACGGTCTACCCAGATGCAAGCCTCCGTGTCCAGTTATACATTCGATGGATGCTATTCGGGCATCCAGTTTACCGACGACGACACCACCTCGTTGTATCAAGGCACTCTGGCTAACCCTGAGGCATGTCTGAGCTATTGCAAGGCCTATCAAATGGCCTCATTTTACCAGACATCAAGTGGTTTCGAATGTGCTTGTGGTTCAACGGGTAAGTAACAATACCTTCTTCGTAAGATATGGGAACCCTCTTCCGCCTTTCGAGGCTGACTCTGATGGTTGCTCGTTTCCAGACGACTTCACTCTGCAAACCGCCGGTGCTTGCGGGCCGAACCGGTACTATTTTGCGACCCACGAAGCAGGTACCGCCGTGAGCTCCCAGTTCGCCAAGCGACAAGCGAGGGAGCGTCTCATCAAAACCAGGTCGGAACGAGAGGCTCTGTGTCCCGGCTCTCTCCACGCTTGTAACGTACCCGGCGCATTTAATGACTCCTTCGAGGTCAGTTTCTGTCTTGTTGCTGCTACATGGTATGATGCACCTTGCTGACTTGTATTCCCAGTGCATTGACACGACCTCGGAGCTCGAATCTTGTGGCGGCTGTGCACAGGGCTTCTTCAATGACAGGGATGCCGCCAACGCTACCCTCGGTGTCGAGTGAGTACCTTGACATCCTTCGGAAGATGGTTGCTAATCGCTAACAATGCTGTGTAGTTGTTCTTCCTTGCCCGGAGTCGCCAAGGGCGCCGTCACTTGTACCAGCGGTGTCTGTGAAGCCTTTGCTTGCCAGCGCGGCTACACTTTGACCAACGGAGTCTGCGTTCAAGCGTGATTTTTGGTAGCTGCTTAGAACGTCTTCTCTCCTCTTTCCGGGGCTCCTTGTCCTCTTTGAGCACGCACGTGTCATTCATCCCAATGCTCTTGACGCCCCAGATTCTCACCTGTCGGACGAGAGGCCGTCCGAGAACGCGGCATGCCTCAAGGAGCAGTGGTAATGAGTGCGGGTCTTTTGATTTGATTTTTTTTTTTTGGGCTCACTAGTTATCGGACTGAAAGTATGCATACAACGGACATTTATGCAGCATACTGTAAAACACCTGAGGAGTTGCGTGTTTCATACAAGCCGATGCGGAAACGTTACGGCTCAGCGCAGCGACTTCGTCCATCTTCGATCAATCATAAAGCGAGAATATGGTTGGTCGCCACGACCTCTCCGGGCGGTCCGCTCCTGCAAAATTTCGGTGCGGAACGGATTGACCGGTCGCTTCGGCGGTGACAGACCGAACGGCTGTAATTGTTTATCTCCGTGCCCCGGTCTTGCTGCGTTCAAATTGCGAGCCGCCAATCACCAATGAGTCAAAACAGAGGTTCAGGTCATCCAGGCCTTCGCACGTGGCACGGGCCAAAAGTCCGCTCTGACCAAGCTCCGACTCGGAGGTCTGAATGTCCGATGTCGGAGCGTGCCCGGAATGGGGAAACTCCTGGGTGACATCCTGCCTGCGGGGAATCCGCATTCCTTACTTAGTAGACGCGAAACCTTTTAAAGAGGTGCTTAGCGGCATCAAATTCCAACAACGCGATCGTAAAGATGATTAGAACACAGGCGGCTCGGTCGTGGGAAGGATAATGGTGCGCCAAAACTTCAATTTAGCAGCGATCAACAGAATGGGTCCGATGTCGGACCTCGAGAGCCGACCATCCATCTCCCTCAGTCCTTTGAGGCGACAATCTTTCGCTTGCAGATCAAGGGGTGTGGACTGCTCAACTCGTTCAATCAAGCCCGGTTCGGGAGCATGTGACGAAAGATGACCACGACTTTTCATGCTTGTGCATGTTGGAGCAGGTGATGCAAGAAGTCATATAAGAAGACCCCTCTCCACCCCCCCCATCATGTCTCCGCTCCCTCAAACATCCGTTCTCACTAGGCAGACTAGGAACATCACAACTCGAACAACTCAATACCTCTATATCAAGAAAAGCCTTCAGACAACATGGTACACGCACCCGAAGTAACGACGTTCGCCAAGGACAGGGCGGCCAAGCTCGATCGGATCTCAGATGAAGTGGACGAGGTCAACGTGCTCAAGCTGAAGGCCAGCAAAGGCGAGGACGTCAACATCGACGACAAGTTCTGGGAAGAGCAAAGCAAATTTGACTCTGAGAAGGACAAGACGACCTTCAGACAGTACGAGGATGCATGTGACCGTGTCAAGTCTTTCTACCTTGTGAGTTATCCAACCAACGTCTTGTACAAGACAAGGACAAAATCCAGGATCCCCCGCTAACAAATCCAATTCTGGTAACAGGAACAACACACCAAGCAGACTCTTGCGTACAACCTGAAGATGCGAGAAGAGTTCCGAAAGACGGTACGCGCACGAATGTCCATCTGGGAAGCGATGGAACTCCTTGAGACCCTCGTCGACGAGTCAGACCCCGATACCTCTGTGGGCCAGATCCAGCACCTGCTGCAAACCGCCGAGAGCATGCGAAGGGACGGCAAGCCCGAGTGGATGCAGGTAACAGGATTGATCCACGATCTCGGCAAGCTGCTCTGCTTCTTCGGCGCCGATGGGCAATGGGATGTCGTAGGCGACACCTTCGTCGTCGGCTGCAAGTTCCCCGAGGCCATCGTCTACGGATCAGAGAGCTTCAAGGCGAACCCGGATTACAACAACCCTGAACTCATGACCGAGAACGGCATTTACGAGCCTCATTGTGGGTTGGACAACGTCATGCTTAGCTGGGGCCATGATGGTGAGTATGACGCTTTGAACTCGATCGATCGATTATCAGGCTAATCACCATATGTGTACTGTAGAATACCTTTATGACATCTGCAAGCGACAATCTACTCTGCCAAAGGAGGCTTTGTCGATGATCCGGTGAGTCTAACTTTTGGGACGCTTCATCGTGGAATCCAGACTGACTTTCCCCCATCACAGATACCACTCTTTCTACCCCTGGCACAGGGAAGAGGCCTACCAGCACCTCATGAACGAGGACGACAAGGTACAACTGAAGGCGGTCCGAGCCTTCAACCCTTACGACCTCTACTCAAAGTCTGATGCCCCTCCCGTCGTCGACGAGCTGAGACCATACTACGAGGGACTGATCAAGAAGTTCTTCCCCCCTGAAATCGAGTGGTAGTGCCCTGCACCAGTAGTCGTTTGGATCGTGAATAGATATAATTATCCGAGCAGGGGAACCGCCCATGGACATTGATTGTATATAGAACAGTGCTCTCTCCTTTTGGGGCAGCTGCGCGGACTCGACACCGCTTGTACTTGTTAATAAAACGTGATGTTTCATATGCATAACACGGAAAGCTATACAATAGAAGTCTACAATTACGAACAAATTGAATGGCTACAAAATCAATGTTACAACACGGGGAAATGGGGGATATGCAGTACACGTATATTGTGAAAGGGTTAATGATCAATCACCAGTTGTTCTCCTTGACGATCTTGGACTTCTCAAGGATATATCTCGACTCCTTGTACTTCTGCTCGCCAGTCGGTGCGACGATGTACTTCCAGCCGAGAACGGCGTTACATTTCGCGCAGTAGATGTCGGCGCAGGTATGCGTCCCAGTCCTGGATCACGAAACGGGTGTAAGCGAAACGGATGCAGTGGTTAATTCAACAACATGAAGTAGCCTACAACAGCTTCCTTTCATCCCGCTTGCCCAGATTTGTATTGATTGTTGAGTTCAGCAAACTGACATACAAAGCGCCGGGTCAGTTATGCTCTAGCGCACGAGGTGACCAAGCGCGCTCACTAAGCCTTTCCAGTGGTTGCTGTGAAACCCCTCGAGCACAGCTCATCTTGAAGCGCTACCACCATCGAACACTTCGCGCAGGCGAAGACGGCTTTATCATCGGGAATGTAATGCAGATCTTGACTAGCGGTAGTCTTGGGTAACCTAGGATCCATAAGCTCCATCTCGATTCTTGCTTGAGAGAGGAGATCTGGGAAGTTTCGGAGATGTGATGAATGGTCAAAGCGGTGACAGTGACGGAGGACGGTACGGGCGGTACGGGACCCCGAGAACGGTTAAGGGTAAGCAAGGCAAATGAAGTGATCGGGCTGAGAGAGGCGGAGGTGGAGATGAGGTGAGGTGAAATGAAGGCTTCGGTACAGGTTAGTGCCGGGGGTGATGATGGTTGATGGGTGGGTTCTGCTTCTGCTTCTCGTCAAATGTCAAATCAGGGCTCAGTTACTAATCAGTCGAATTAATATTAGGAATCTTTCAATTAGCAATATTAGCGGTTTGATTACGGGCAAATTGCTCCCGCTTGTAATGGGGAGGCTAATGTGGTTTGGATTATGAATTATCGAACCGGTTAAAGTGTTATCCCCACAGTTTGGGTTGACCAATCGAGTCCTCGCCCATTCCTCGCTGCAAGACAAGCCGCACCGTACTCTCACTCCTTTCTTCCCGTTCATCTTCCGAACTTAACTCTTGATCAACCCATTTCAACTTCCTCATATCATCGGCTCTAGTCCTTCTTTCGGCCACTACACTCTTTTTCAGCGACTTCAGTATGGCCTCCATCGCCTCACGAGCCATCCGACCCGCCGCTGTCGCTCCCCTGGTGCAGAACGCGCGGGGACACGCAGTAGCAGTCGACCCTCCTTTTCTTCCCCCCAATCCTCAACCTACTGCTCAGCGACCGAGATATGTCGACGGGGACATCCGACATGATTGGAGGAGAAGCGAGATCCAAAAGATCTTTGATGCGCCTCTGATGGAGTCCATCTTCCGAGCAGTATGTCGTGTTCACGGCTCGAAATCAGGCTTTTGATGGGAGGATTTATGGCTGACTCAACCGGACCGTTGGACATCAGGCTACAGTGCACAGGATGCATCATGATGCCTCGCGAATCCAGCTCTGTACTTTGATGAACATCAAGAGTGAGTTAGCTATCTGACATAACTAGTATCCAATAGAGCTGACTCGCTCTCTCTCTTCACAGCTGGTGGTTGCACCGAAGACTGCAAGTACTGCTCCCAATCATCGTCTTACAAAACCCCCACCAAAGCTTCTAGGCTGGTCGACATCGACCCCGTATTGAAGGCAGCTCGTGAGGCTAAGGCGAACGGCTCCACCCGATTCTGCATGGGTGCCGCTTGGAGAGATCTGGCCGGTCGAAAATCTGGTTTCGAAAAGATCTTGAAGATGGTAAAGGAGGTCAGAGGTATGGGTATGGAAGGTGCGTAGAGCGTTACCTCCGTCGTTCCTCTGAGTTGTTGCTGAATCGATCATATTCTTCCTCAGTTTGCACCACCCTTGGAATGCTCTCGCCTGAGCAAGCGATCAGACTGAAGGAGGCGGGATTGAGCGCGTACAACCACAACTTGGACACTTCGCGAGAGTTCTACCCGGAGGTGAGAGGGAGCAGTCCTTACGTCGGATATCTAACCCGACATTTAGGGCTATAATTGACCCTCCGTTGTCTCAGGTCATCACTTCCAGAACGTACGACGAGCGATTGGCGACTATTGAGGCGGTACGACAAGCTGGTATCTCGGTATGCTCCGGTGGTATCCTCGGTCTTGGAGAGCAGGATGAGGATCGTGTTGGGTTGATCCACGAGATCTCTCGGTGAGCTGAGAATTGTATTCTCCGCCGACGCTCAGCTAACGTCATGTTCCCGTGTAGAATGCCTGAGCATCCCGAATCTTTCCCCGTCAACACCCTTGTACCGATCGAAGGAACCCCCTTGGAAAAGAACGATGTGAGTCACCCTAGTGTGTCATTAGAGGATCTGTAGCTGATCACCGTTCATAGCCCGTCGGAGTACATACCGTTTTGAGAACCATTGCTACTGCACGAATCGTCCTTCCCAAGTCTATCATTCGACTCGCTGCTGGCCGACACACCTTCTCTGAGACCGAACAGGCTATGGTGAGTATCCGCTGCGGTCAAGCAGATGTTGCGACAAGCTGACATCGATTTCGCAGGCTTTCATGGCTGGTGCCAACGCTATATTCACCGGCGAGCGAATGTTGACCACTCCTTGTTCCGGCTGGGACGAAGACAAGGCTATGCTCGGTCGATGGGGCTTGCGAGGTCAGCGATCATTTGAGGACCAAGAAAGCGTCAACACACCCATGATGACAAAAGAGCAACAGGCTTTACACGGCGTTAGTTACTAGACACGACATTGGACAGGAGAGATAGCATTGTATGGATATCGGAAATTCTTTCAGGGACATTGTAAGCTATGCATGGGAAGTCCAGGCTGCGAGGTGGAGTGAGACACTGTGTGTCTAAGCTGAAAATACTGACGCGTACTGACCGCGACAACACATCAATAATGTTCTGATCCGGACCGCCGGCAGATAGTGATCTTCGCTTAGTCCAGCTTGCCTCAATGTCTCACATAGGCTAGATGATACCTGGGACGGCCTTTATCGTCAAACTCACCTCACAGCAGGAGCTCATGTGACATTGGCCGTCACGATCTCACTTTCACGCCTTCTTGTTGCCTTTCTATCCTCTCTCTTCTTTCTCTTTTCCTCCCGGTCGACGTTGTCCTGCTGCCAAAACACTGAAAGACGCTGTGCGTCGAAGCTACTGACTCCTATACCTCTGCGCTGTTCAAATCGACGTTTCCGATCAGGTCAGGCGAGATCAATGGTTTCTTTGCCTTTGATAGGCGCTCAGCAAGATGTCTCCCATTCGAAAACCCCTCAGCGTCTCCTTGGCTCTTGCGATCCTCTCTACCCTTGTTGAGGGCAGGAAGTACGACAACGGCTCTAGGGGAGAAATTGATTGGATTGCGCCAGCTTCCGGAAGTCTGGCGGCTTCTGGTCAGTCTTTGACTGCTACGTGGTGAGCTCACTCGCGTAGACCAGGGTGAGATCGCGAGCTGATACGTAAAAATTCAGGCGAACAGAGGGCCAAGTCTACTCAACATCTTTCGCTTTATGCACTTCGGGGGATGCGGGTGATGATTGCGGGAATGAGAGCTGGCCCGCAGTGACCGACAATGGAGATGGAACCTATTCTGCTTCCTTGTGAGCTGGCACCTGCGGTGGTCCTATTCTTGCTTGGTTTACGGCTAACGGGTGACACAGGACGATGCCGGTCGTTGCTCAAGGCATGAACGGGCTATACCTATCGATGAAAGGCGATGATGGCAGTATCAACACCTCGCCCAACTTTGGGATCGATGGCGGGACCGGTGCACCAAATGGTGAGGACATGTGACGCCTCAAGTGAATGGGACTACTCAGCTGATCCAGGCGTTGTGCGGCTAGCTTATCTCGCTTCGGCGGCGGTTCCATCCTTAGCACCTACGCAATCACTGACTTCGACCGAGGAGGAGATCACTGCTGCCTTATCAACTGCCTCCGCTTCCAGTTGGCAATCTACTTCTGCCGTGTCACAGGCGTTTACAAAAACGAAGACGACTATGAGAACTACGATCAGTGAGTGGGCACCGGTGAAATAGAGTTTCTCAACGAGAGCACGCGAGCTGACTAGGAATACTAGGTGCGCCTGCCACACATACGATTCCTATGACCACCGCCTCACCCGTTCTCTACCCGACTCCTATGCAAGCGTACTCCCAGGCACCGCAGGTCCAAGCGCAAGCCCCTCTCCAGGTGACCGCACCTATCGCCGCATCCGACCCAACGGCGACTTCGATCGAAGCCGAGACAGTTCATCATCCCGCTTCCAAGCCTTCTGCAACGGCCATCGCCCTTCCTCTAGCTCTCTGCGGCTTGATCCTGATCTCCGCCTTGATTTTTTGCGCCCGCTCTAGGATTTTCCGAAAACCAGGTCTGGGCAAAGACGTTGAGAAATGGCAAGACATCGTCAAGGAGCAGGCTGCAGCCTCAGCGGCCGCTTCCGCTTCCGCTTCGACGTCGACGCTCGCTAAATCCGCAAGCGAGGGTGTCGAAGTCAGGCAGAGGAATGACAATCCGTACAAAGGATACACGGACCCTGAAGTCCCCGCATTCGGCTACCGGGGTCGAGAAGCCTCCCACGATGGGTACACTCCGTCCAAGAACAGCAGACAGCAGTACGAGAATAGTAGCTCCGGCAGGAGCGAGAGGTTCACGGCGATACCCGAAGTCAACTATGACCGACGACGGGATCGTGCCCGTGGCGGGGGTGGGAGAGATAGGAGCAGAACAGACGATCGTCCCCGAAGTGGTGGTCACAATCATTCTCGCCAACACCGACAATACTCGCACGCTTCCCTGCAACGTGACAGGCCCTTCGACGATAGGTGCAACAGCTCGAATCCGAGGGACTACTATTCCACGAGCCGCCGATCTTCCAGCGGCATCGGCGGGGTATACGACAACTACAATGATCTCGAGAGACAAGGCGGCTGCGATTGCTCCCACTGGCACTCCCGTTCAACGCATTTGCACTCGCACAGCTCTTCACGACAGTCTAGCCGATCTGACCCTCATCCTTCGCGAGGATCCCGCTCGTCCACTGCTCGAGAACCCGACATCCGTCGACCATCGGCAGTCCAGAATGACTCGTTCGGACCACTCTCCAATCCTCATGACCACGGATCCATGCACTTCCAGGCGAGTAGCAACGGTCGACGACCCTTACCTCAGCCTATCATCCGATCGTCCACCTTGACTTCGCGCGGATCATCCCTCGACCCGTTCGCGGACATGCCTCGTCAGAAGACCCTCCCGAACGTTACGGGCGGGTTGAGGGACGAGCACGATGATTCGGTCCGCATTCGAGGTGAGAGGCACCATCATTCAAGCGGGGTTGAGTACACAAGGAGAGACGGACACGAAACGCCCACTGAGGCTGGATGGGATATGGACTTGCCCCTCGCTGGCGAGGGGGCGTATAGGACAGGCGATGAAGGTATGGGCGAATTGTACGAGAGTCTGAGGAGGGCTATCGCTGCGAGGGGGTAGCCATATCAAGCGTTGCTACATCGCCCGAAGGGGGACCGACGTGCCTAAAGGGCTTCAACAGTTTGTTGATTGGTCAACTTCGCCCCATGGGATAACGACTCGAGCATGCTCCGGGACGCATCGGGGACGCCTAATGTTGACATGCATCCTCCTACCGCTCTCACAGCCTAATCAGCCATGTGCAATGATTAAACGCTCAAGGTGTACTGACCTTATCGAGTGCGGAACGAGTCGACCAAGAAGGCTTCCTCTCGAAAAGCCTCGCTCTGCAGAGCAGCGCCTTACTCACGAAGAAGGCTGCTCTCGGTTTTCAGTCTACGATCTTGCGCCTTTTTACTTGTATTATACGGAGGGTTCCCCTTATGCGTTTGATCATCCTTCAAGCATGATCGAAGGCTTGACTTTCCAGGCCACACGGAGCTTATGTGTTTTAGAAGAGAAGGCGTCACCGCCGTGGCTTTTGGCACAGCGTCGAACCGCCTCACCTAGCCCTAACCCCTACCTTTCCTTTGTGTCACAAAAGCCAAAGCGAAAGCTAGAGCAAACCACACTTCGTAAGCTTATCTGGGTCATACCGCATCGGAATTGGATGCGATGGGATGAATTGGGATTGTACGGTATGTTGAAGGCGATGCGGAGCTTACTATAGACCCACTCGACTCGACTCGACGTTCGACCGTATGAGTCATCAGTGACCCAAGTACGAGGTAAGCTGTGTTCCGTTGAACTCTCCCACCATCCACTGACGCAATCGTAAAGTATAAATGCTCATAACACAGAATTGAGTGGCGAAAGAGCGATTGTCTTCACATCACTAACTCCAGATCGACCGCTGCTATACTGTAGTGACCGGTCATTACAATTCACACCATACAGAATTCTCGACGAACTTCCTTCATTGACAATATACATACATACTGTATACGGCGCAGGTACCTATCCGCAATGTTTCGACATATAAGGAACGCGCTTTCTCGTCGACTCTCAGGCGAAAGCAGTGAACCGCAGCGGCCCCCGTATCAAGCTCAGGCAAGGAGGACGAGGCCCGGATATTTAGACCCGTCTTCGCTCGAATCGTTCTTGGATCCCGACAAAGCCAACAGTCACGACAACAACGACTCTGGGGATAGCCATAAGATCCCTGCTGACTCTACCGGCAGTTCTGCTGCAGATCATGTGGCCACACACTCTGATGGTTCACAGCCGCCGTTTGAGCTGTCCGCTGAGACAACGACTACAACGACGACCTATCCCAATGCCTCCACTTGTCCGACATCCACGAATGTCACCGCTGGATCAACTGATACTGTCACATTCGAGCCATTTATACCAGAGCTAGAATCGATCCCTTCCTCTCGATTGATCGAGCTTGATTCCGGTTTCGAATCGCATTCCTCTCCTGATACTTTGCCATCTCGCGGCACGGCGACGAACAGAGGCGAGCTTGATTCGACCCCGGCGCACTCGAGTCCGACATTTTTCGGGCCGTCCAAGAGCATACATATCTACGAGCTCGATTCAGGGGTCTATCCTACTTCTCCGCCACTTACTTCACGCTTTGGACAGCAGAAGGGACAACAACAGGACTCGAGATCACCTACGACCACGACCGCGTCTTCGAGCTCTCCCTCTCGATCGAAGTCTTTGCCAACTCCGACCCAGTCACAGTCGTCGACGACATCGTATACTACGGCGACGACGTCCGCGGCGCCGAGACGCAGCAGCAAGTCCACCTCACCCCCTCCATCTACCTCTGCTTCGCACGCTCGCAGCAAATTGGACGAGTCCAGCTCGCCCTTACCCTCATCACCATCATCACCACCATCGCCCGCACCATCCACCGCTATCTCCATCCAACTTACTATACCGTTCCAACTGTCCCCTCAGGGGTCATCATCAGATTCCTCCTCACCCCCCGGTTCACCACGCGTCTACAATGACCATCGAGACAAACGAAGAAGGAGACAAGGTCGGGGACGGGGACAAACGAGGCGAGATTCAATTATCACCCTGCTCAGTACGGTCATCTCTACAATCTCCGAGCTGTTGATCCCTCATTCTCGGAATCGTTCTCATTCTCAAACTCAGTCTCGGGGTCGTACTTTCAACCATGATCGGGGACGAAGGCGTCGGCGTAGTTCCAGTTGATCAACTCACTGAACGAGGGAGATCCCTATCGTCGACATACATACCCCTCGTGTGCAAGATAGAGTAGACTGGCATTGTAGCTCTAAATGGAAACAATCACATGTTGATCGGGATAAAACGTATCATACTCCTGTATACCGCAGAGAGGTGATTTTATCAGTATGGTATGGTGAGACACCCATCACTGTAGCGATGGCTTCGCCGCTTTGTAGCCGATAATGTAGTAATAGCTGTGATCACTTGCGACGGCGTCGAATCTAATCTGCACCACAAAGCCGTAAGACTGCGCGGCGGCAATAGTGATGCATACAATGTTGCGTGGTAGGAAGCCAAGCCAACAGGACATCCACATGCAAGCAACCCAAGAAAGCCTCTGAAGCGTCAACATACCTCTCCACTCCCCTCAGATGAACCGTGATTCTGCCTCAAACCGCCCAGCCCAGACTATGACGCTCGTCCCAGTCCGCTGAACCGGCCAAACCAGCCCCAGATACCCCGAAACGTATACCCCTGATACCGCATCCACACTCCGACGATCGCTGTAATCGTCGTAGCTGTCAGAGTGATGGACGCTATCATGCGTACTCTCTGTGCAGGGCTCAAAGTTGATGACGGACCTCGAGCGAGTGATGTCGTTCTGCGCCCGCGAAAACACATAAGTTATTAGATCAGCAAGATCCACTGGATCAGACTAAGACGGCCAGGACGATCGCATAGTGAATGAATACTCACGGGTTCAGAGCGACTCTGGTTATAGCAACCCAAAGATTCGTCATAGGCCCCATTCGCGCGCTCACAGCCATCGGGGCGGGCAGCCCAAGTCTCCTACAGTATACGTCCGGTTGCACCTCATGTCTCTGTTGCGCCAAGTCGAGGTCTGACTTGGTGGCTACGAATATCGCGGGGATGTGATCGAGCGAGTATTGTTGCTAAAAGAGACGAATCGACATCAGCACGCCGCTTGGCGAAGATTGAGATACGCCAACTCACTCTCAGATTTGATATGTAGGAGAAGGAGTTCGTATCGCTCGAATCGTGGACATAGATGATGACGTCGGCCATATCCAGCTTCTTGCTGTTGCGTAACGTCTCTGACTCATACTTTGACCCAAACTCCTGAAGCTACAGATGTTCAATGGCAGGAACGATCAGCTCGAAACTCCGTCATTTGACTCTCGTCAAGCGCATCCGTTTATATCAAGCCCACAAGATGCGATATTCTGACCGGTCGTATAAAGCAGACGCCTACTCACCACAAGATACTTCTCCGCTCCCTCGATCTCGACCGAGTTGACCACACTCAGGACCTTTGTCGTCGGTTCATACCCTCCCATACCATCCTCTCCACCCTTGAATCCCTTATTCACAAACGATCTCAGCAGACTCGTCTTTCCCGATCCGGTCGCTCCGAGCACATAACATAAGAAAGCCGATCTTGTGACTTTCCGTTGGCGTCGATCCTGTTTTCTCGGTCGCGTCACGTGTAATGCTGTAGGCGTGGGCAAGTCCGTGGCGGGCGATGAAGAGTATCCGAGATATGCCAGGTAATTTAACGTTGTACGATGATCCAACAAGGTCGTCATGCTCCACTGTGCGAGCCACCCTTGCAGTGTCACACGTCCCATATCGTCTGTTATCGTCGTATCAGGGAAGCCTTGTGATAACCATGGGTTTCCGGGTGATGTCGAGAATAGGTCGTCTAGCTCCGATTGTGACAAAGCGCCGTCTTGGTCCTAGCAGAGCCCGATCAGCCAACATCTCAACACCGTTATGCTTGATAAAAGCTTACTTTATCGTATGCCTCGAAGATGTCAGTCAAAAACTGGTTTCCTAACGGACTCAGCTCAACAGAGCAGTCGTAGGGAACATCGAATCTGACAGTTGAAGGTCCAATCATGAGCTACAGTCTGACTGTCAGCAAGGGGCTAGCTCACCTTGGCGTCAAGAAATCTTCCCCCAAATCCAAGCCCTCGCCATACCCGAACTTTCTCAACACCGTCCATGTAGTCTCCATTCGTCCTTGCTGAATAAATATCGTATGCAAGTATAGGAACCCAAGCTCCGTGATACCTTCTCCAGGCGGCGAGAGACTCAGGGGTGCTTGGCCTAGTTGACCATAACTCGATTCGCGTGGTAACGGTGTGGAGGGGACAGAGTAGTTGGACGCGATCGGATGTACGCATGAAGGATCATATGTGCGGACGAGCTCAAGGATCCCTTCCAATTCTTGCGATTGCAGGGGTGTCGAGAAGCATTTTTGCTGAAGAAATTCCATCAGCTCGATTCGCATGGGCAGTCATTGACCAAGAGATCTTACCTGAAATTGGTTGAGCTCAACGGCATTCAGCAGACCGTCCTTATCCACATCTGAAATCTTGAATATTCTCTTCAAGGCCTCAAGACATTTCGGTTTCAGAGCCTGCAGGGAGAAGGTCTCTTCAGCACGCTGAGAACGCTACCGCACAGTCACCATTCAAGGTTACTTACATGTTCCCGTGAATCATACAGAGGGGCAGTCGGATGCAGCACAGCCTTCTGGGCGAAGTAGAACACCTCTGATACGTTAAGCGGTAGTGCTGCTGAACACTCGACGACCGTTTCCACCTCCTGTTCTCGCATAAGACATGGGTCAGCGGCAGCGATCAGGCTTCCTTAAATTGTTGATGACTCACCTTGAACTCTCGCATGATCGGCGCGATCTCATCCTCCAGGCCTTGATTCGTCACTTCTCCTCCACGCAGGTCGATCTTGTTCCCAACGAGAATCACAGGTACCTATGTTTGAGTTTATAAATCAGTCGATTTATACTTGATTTTCAAGGTAGCTATTCAAGCTCACGTTGATGCCTTCTCTTCTGAAGAGCGGTAGCCAGTATTCCGCTACCCTGTCGAAACTACTAGGTTCGCTGATTGAGTAAACGAGACATATTACGTGGGCTCGGGATAATTGGGATAATAAGTGTGGTCTGGATCGAGGATTGGCTATAGATGTAAGGAAGATCAGGTCAGCACCCATCTCACTGCTTGACGGAGGGTGTTGTGCCCCCCCAAGGACTGGTCGTGCGCGATAGCTTTGTTCACTCACAGGATGTATCTACGATCGAGGTCGTCACGTTCTCCGGCGTTACCTCTGGTGGGATCGTTACTTCCGGGACGACATGTTGGACCTAACCGACCGAAAGATATTGCATGAGATCAGACAGAACCGACCCTCCTTTCTTGTTCTGAGTCGGACCTTAACGAGACCTCGACTCACGTTGGAGACGAATGACTCTTTGATCAACGACGTGATGATGCTCGACTTCCCTACGCCGTCTGTATGAAGCAACGCGTGGTAGCCGCATGCAAGTCAGTGGACCAGACCACGGGTGTTCCTCACAAAGCCTTGTGCGACTCTGCCTTCCGAGAGGTGATGCATAGTGTTGCTCGACTCACCATCGCCGACCAAGACGATCCGTACCAGATCACGTCGGGGCATCCCGGCTCAATCGATCAAGAATCCAAACCTCAGAAACGAATCAATGTCCGAGCGTTAAACCTCTTTCTGTCCTCGGTCGCTTTTATGGCTGGATGCGATCAGTGAGATCCTGCTGCTTATGCTGCTTTTCGTTCGTGGTCAGGCAAGTACGACAGTCCCACGGGATATCGCTGTAGTCGAGTCGGAGGGATGAACAAGATTCTTGTTGTGAGTGAGGGCTGAGGAATGCGATTTGATGATTAAAGCGATACTAGGAAAATAAATGTTGTCACAGATTATGCATAGCGCGCAGCACCAAGCACCAGTAATAGAGTCAGTAATAGGGTAACATAGGATACGAGTACAGCCGAACTCTGTACGTACGCTATATTTGATCCCGTCGTGCATCCATCCATCCATACCATTGCAATTGCAACAACAACAACATCATCCGTTTAACATCTCCCCCATCGTATTCTTTCTTCTGCCTACTTTTGCTGCTCAGACATACCACGACACGACCCAGCGTTCAGACAGTACCATGGCATCCAATTCCAACGCCCGACCATCTTCAGTCAGGGGGTTATACAGTGAGTTCGACTGAAATTGTGATCCTCAGAGGACATCAGAGTGCTTATGTCCGCGTAACGCCATCCGTGCCCATAGCGCCCCCGGCAGAAGAATGGGTCTTCTTGCCACCGACGATCAACCCACCTTCCGCCTCGCCCGCACCCACCCCCTCCCATCTACCATCCCCATTCACACCTGCTCCAGAGGACGATGAGAACCTGGCTCTGCCTGCATTGGGTCGCCCCTTGAATCTGTTCTTGGGTGAATATTTGACGACGGCGATGGGCATGCCCTTTGAAGTGGGGAAGACATTGCTTCAAGTCGAATATAGACCGAGGAGGAAATTTGCGCCTCTTGAGGATGATGAGCTGGCCGGCCTTGAAGGTATTGAGGGAGAATCGGTGGGGGAGAAGCCGTACAAGGGGGAGGATGATGAGGTGAGTCGACGGGATACTTTGGTGAATGCTGTGGGACTTTGAACGCACTAACAGAGGTGTGCATTCCCGCACTGATACAGCTGAGCAACCCTGAGGAAGCCGACATGTACTTTTCAGACAGACTCGCTCAGCCCTCTGCACCCATCGTACCGTCTGCCGAGCCGCTGGCTGCTACCGATGCGGACGCATCAGGCTATCTACCGGACTGTGAGTGAAGTGATTCCGATAGACATTGACACCGGCACCTCGAGTGAGCCCGAGAACGACACAACTCGACCCAAACCCGAAGGAGTCCTTCCTTCGGTAATTGCAAACCTCTATATCAAGTAGCCGGCTGACGTATCAATCTTCTTGGCACGACACACCTACGCAGTGCACCCCTCATGGCTACTCAAGGATGATCCGGAGATATCCCGAGGGAACGGCGTATGGGGCATGATCCGCCGAATCCGATATACCCCCTCGGAGGGTCTGCCCGGTCTTTGGAAATCACAGATCGTGTCATCGATCCACTCTTTCCTCTCTACGACGCTTCAGCCGTCCATCCACTCATTCCTGCTCATCTTGATCCCCTCAGCTTCGTCCTCCATGAATCTCGATGTCGCCTTGACAGCTCTTCCCAACCCCGGTATCCCACTGGGGCTTCAGGTCGCTTCTCACCTCTTGACGCATCTGCTCTTGTCGCCCCTGGAGGTAATCAGGACGAGGCTGATAGTGATGCCGACGAGTCACCCTTCGACGCCCAGCAGCGTCACGATTTTCAGAAAGATGATCGACGAGGAAGGCGGCTTCTCGTCTCTATATCTCCACCAGAACTTGCTCATCCCCGCCCTACTCGAACATACCATCAGGCCCCTCCTGACGCTCTCTATACCTATCATTGTTGAGCGGCAATTCGGCATAACATCAGATATTAATCCCATCCTCTACTCCCTTGCCGACCTATCATTAGGTCTTGGGTCACTGTTGGTGCTATTGCCCGTCGAGACGGTCCGAAGGAGATTGCAGCTTCAATCGAGATCGACTGCCAACGCGGGGCTATTGACGAACAGCAAGAAGGGAATGAAGAGTATCGTCAAGCTCAGAGAGAGGGATTACTTTGGCGTGGTAGAAGCCATCTGGAGGATAGTCACTGAAGAGACGGGCGTGAGGCGGAAGAGGAAGATGACGGAGAAGGACGAGGGAGGGCTGTTCGCTGGTATAAGGCAGCTGTACCGGGGAGTGAGTGAGAATATCCAACATGCACCTGTCGATCGTCCTGTACCACGTTGTCACGGCTAATGCTCGTCTACTCGCTTTCTTTTTGCAGTTCGGAATGGCAGCTACCGCTCATGTGACAGTATTCGGTTTGGGTCTCGTCAGTTCCGCGCTCTCGGGAAACGACGGAGGATGGAAGGAGATTTGAGTCTGAGGTTGAGTCGCCGTCGGCGTTAGTAGGCGTGAGCGTTGCGCGTATGGTGCCCAGGACGCGGACGGGAACGGGATATTGTATTTGTACTTTTGCTTCGCATACGCTATTATCGATGTGTTGTGAGTATGGATCAGAACACCTCATGGGACCAACCAGGCAACTTTGTCTCATGGTTGTCATCCTGACAGAAATATGTGTCCACATCATACGTTTCACGGCATCTGACTAATTTCTTTTAGATTCTGGGCTGGCTGCTGCCGCTTGCTATCGCATAACACTACACATCTACGCTTTAGATCTGTTACTAGATGCCTTACCACCGAGCGCCGAGGCCCGCGAACGGGAGACGGCGGAACATGCTCCTTCGCTCGACGTTGGGCATGCTAGCGCAGGGAGAGAACGGGAAATGATGATCAAGAACAAAGGATCAGTGGGGCTCATCTGTGTCGATGAGATTCGCACCTCGAAGGCTGACTCACAAAGTTACGGGGAAGTAAGCACACATCAGTGATTTACCGTCGAGCCCGTCCGTCATGTTGAATGTGAGTTGGTCAAAACGCTATGGACATGCAGCAGGTGAACGTTCCGTCCGATCAGCCACTGGTAGACGTCCACTGCATTTCTCAATCAGGGATCACATCATGCAAGGGGACCCAAGCGACCAAGCGACGTACCGTGTTCAACGTCTCAAAGGTGTATGTATACGTGTCCGACGTCTGGGCAGGAACGGGACAAGTCGTATACTGACAAGCGTCCTAAAACAAGCCAATGGTGATAGCAACTCAGCATTCAGCCCTAATCACGAGACGAAAGATCCTCAAACATCACATAAAATAGATATGCCTTGTTTCTGCTTGGACCGATCAATGCAGAAGTGCAATGCAGAGATGATCAGAAGTGGGCAGGAACTGTACTCACGAAGGATTGGCCTGGGTAGGGGAAGTATTCGGACCCGTTGGAGATGGACCTATCTCTCGCTATGAGATTTGCTCGGGGTGCACTCGCTTCGCTCGGAGAGACGTAGGTGAGCGTGATCGTGTAGTTGCTGTAGGATGTGCACACACGCATCATAGATAGCGCATCCAGGAGGAGAGTATGCCATCAGCATGGGGTCCCATCACCCTCCATCCACAATGCACGAAACACGATACGCCATACCTCATACCTCGTGAACGGGCGAAAGAAAAGCCCATTCTCACTCACCTGCCCGCATGGAAATGACACGGATCATTGATCGTCCCCTTGCCACCTTCACATGGGCTCACAGATACCTCGGTGACAGTCCCACTGGTATCCGCACAATGCTTGTATCGGATCTTCTTGACCTTATCTTTGTTCTTCTGGAGATCGTCTCCATCGCCGAGTCCAGTTTCTGTTGGCGCTGTTTGGGAGGTGGTCGAGCTGGAGGTTTGATCGGCTGCTGCGACTGTTGGGCTATCTATCGCACTGTCACTCGTACTCATCGGGCTCTCGGTCGAGGCGACGCTATAATCTCCCTCGGTGGGCGTAGCCAATGCGCCATTCGTGGCCGTAACGACAGAAGTCGCGATCGCAGTGATATCAGCTTCAGCGCTCTCTGTGCCTGTTGCAGTCGCTGTCGGTATACCAGTCGCCATCTCCGTGATCGAAGCTAGAGCCGTAGCTGGAGCAGTAGCAATGACAGTGATTGTCGGTGCAGATATCATGATTCCAGCGAGGGACGTGATAGCTGCAGCCGCGACTGCTGCGCCGGCCCCCGTGCCAGATGCAGCTACGGCTCCAGTTGGAATGTTCTCAGCAGAGTCAGACACTGAGAGTGCTGTAGTGGGCGCCATGAGCGAGTCGCCCATAAGTGTCGGATCTGCGAAAGAGTCCGCCTTCGAGACCGGACCCGAAGCTGGCGCCGTTGGAGCTAGGGTAGGTAAGCTGGGCGGAGGACTCGCATACATCGACAAGGGGACTGTATCGATCGCCCATGCTGTAGGCCCAGCCCCGGGTCCTGCTGTGATCTGATAGCCTCCATCCGAGTCCGAGTTCAAATTCAAGCTGGAACTATATTGAGAGGCAGAGTAGTCTGGGTCGAGAGAAGACGTCGCGCTGGACAGAGACGGCGGCAAGTCGAGCGCTCCTTGTCGAGCTAAGAGGTACGGCAAAGGCCGCTTGGGAGGGGCAGCGGACGTAGACAGCGCGAGGAGGGGAAGCAAAGCGAGCAGAGCTGAAGCGTGCATCTTGGACAGTGGATAGTGGATCGTGGATCGTGGGTCGTGGGTCGTGGGTCGTAGCGGGGTTCGAAGTCGAGTGGAACCGATCGACGGTATTGTGCGTGGAACGATCCTTGCCGTTTTGGTGCGGGTCAGCGAGGTGAGAGCAAGGTACACTGTCGCCTGGACGTGTGACTTGATCTCGCGAGGTGGGAGAATCCAAAAACAGCAGACGATCCGCAGCGGGAACAAGAGCAGAAGGGTGACAGGTATCAAACCTGTTTTGTGTGGTGGATGTGGGGCGTTGGCAGACGACTCCACAGACCTTGTGGACGACAGGTGTCCTGTTTTTATACTGACAGCATAATGCAAGGCCCTCCGACTTCTCTATTGTCCGCATGCTGGATACACCGTGCTAGTTGCGGCATGCTTCTGATTTGCGAGGCATGGTTCTCACCATGTCTCCCATGCCAAACTTGCACCAACTGTCAAAGGCAAAGAAGGTACGAGACGAGATGCAGCGGAGTGAGCGGTGTGATCGGTATAGGTCTCGGTGTGGATCGAAATGCGAAGTGTGAGATGTGAGTCATGCAAGCAATGACATACCTTACCATGCAGGATCTGACGGGGATGGCATACGGGTAGGTGAGAGGGATGTCGTGGGGACATGGGATCAGGCTGGTCCGAATCGTAATCCAGTATTATAGTAGACAGAGCTGCACCGTATCAGGTTGGATCAATCTCGCGCGGGGATCTAGCTAGAGATTATACAATATTGACAGATGCATGCTTTCGAATCATCATGAGAGCTGTAAGAACCGCCATCAGCCGAGTCTGCTAGACAGCTTTTCTTCGTGGGATCGCTCGAAGAGGGATAGCAAAACGTACCTGGTCCAAAAGACGCCCTAAAACGGGATAGGTCCGTACGCCTCGCATTCGCCCTCACATTCCTTAAACGTCCTGTTACATTCCCTAGTATTCTTGCTCTCTTCGCATTGATTACATCGGATTCCTTCTCTGCAGAAAGCTGAGCGAACGTGTAATGTTCGCGGTCGAGAGGAGAAGGATAGGAAGATCAGCTGTTTCCGCTATACACTGAAAATCGTCTGTCTGCGAAGAGCGCATCAGTAAGTAGTACAAAGGTACGGTCGACTGACGCTTAGGTCCTAGTTTCCCGATCGGATGGGTCCAGTCCCCGTCCTTGACGCATCTCACGTCGAGATTGGGGCAAATGCCCTTGAAATTCTCCTTGAGAGCACTGTCATCGATACGAACTGGGCCACAAGGATCATGGAACGCCAGCTGATCAAAGTCGGTCGGGTTTCGCGGCTGCAGCGGCGGCAATGCCTGCACCAGGGCTAGGCATGTGAGCGCGGAGAGGAATACGAGGGTTGCCGATAGTTGCATGATGTAGCGCTCACACAGAGTGAGGGAGTTCCAATACCTTTCGAAGGTTTACAGTATAAGAGAAACATCCGAGATGACCAGAGCAGTCCAGTCGATGATCTCGATTATCTTACGGATGCAGAACACCCACAGGCTTGACTCGCTAATCTCGCCTAATGGTGCTTGCTGACGCGTATTACGGACAGGAGATAACGATCTCAAGTGTATCTATCGGCTCTCCCGTCGATCAGACCAAAATAGAAAAACAGAAAGTCTTGAAAGAAAGCCTTCGACAGCCAAGTGCGGCTGAGAAGAACAGAGGAGTGACTATAGCTCAAGCTCCGCGCTCTTACTGAGCTTGCTTTCCTCTATACCTTTGTCGCATTTCCTCATCTCGTCACATATCCACCTACTGACTGACTCAGAGCTCTCGAGTCACACTGCTCATCGACATGGCCAACCCCAAGAACCCGAGCAACGTCGACAAGGCCATCTCGGTCCTTCATCTCCTCCCTCAGCCAAATCACTTCCACACCTTCAGCTACCCTCTCGAAACCATCCCCTCCATCACACCGGACCTCTACACCAAATACCCCTTTTTCAGCACCACGAAAGAAGAGGAACTGATAAGCGTTGTGGTGGCTATGCCGAAAGGCGAGGATGGAATGGTGGTGGATGGAGAAGTGAGGGGAATCAAAGAGTTGGGAGAGGCTGAGAGATGGTATGGACCGTGGAGGGCTATCAAGATTCGAGGACCGCTGTATATGGGTGAGTGGAGTCGCCGCGAGCGTCTGCAATATCTGCGTTCAGTGGGGTAGAGTATGTATTGGCCTGTCTGTCGTAGTATCTCTCTCTACCTGTCAACGCAGGTGCCATGGCCTTTTCACGAGAGCGAACCCACGTGTCTGGACATGCCGGCTGACTATCCGTCTCAGGTATGACTGGAATTCTCAACGAGATGAGCACGCCCCTTAGACAAGCTGAAATCGGCATCTACGCAATCTCCACCTGGTACGTTCTCTTTCAGCTAGTACATCGCATCTCCACCTTCTATGCTACAGTACGGCGTACGGCGTAGTCGATTGCCTCGGCATCTGCGCTTGGAGAGAAAGCTCAACAGCTGACATGTCCTTGTAAACCTAACTGGTTCAGGCCCACCGACTACGTGCTTGTCCCTGCCAACAAGCTGGAAGAGTCGCTCGATGTTCTGCGGAAAGACGGGTGGAAGGTGATTGATGTGAAAGCAGAGTAGCAGTTCCGTTCGTTTTATGGTCAAAAGGTACGACTGTCTGCGGCACATAGTCTCACCTCACCGTCAGTCTAGTAGATCGCCTGCACCACGGATGCATGCCATGCCACAGCGTCTCGTTTCTCGTTCACCGCGGCGAATCGGGTTGATTTCTAAGATCTTTGTGATACAGGTGCACGTCACGTCACGTGACTTGTATGGGTCATTCAGGGTTTCATACATGAATGAGTTGTAATGTTCCTTTTGGTTTGACGCGTCTCTTTATACTTGTTTAGTCGCGAGAGAGAGAGAGAGAGTGAGTGGGCGTGTGCTTTTCCTGCTCTGCTTTTCACCACCCACCTTTGACTTTGGCACGTCACCGTAACTTACCATTCATTCATCCATCCCTCTTACTCCTGCCAATCGTCATTCTCTCATCCATCTCATCTCCACTTCACTCGATATTGATCATCGACAATATTCCTATCAGCATTCATCATCGCCGACCTCGCTCCCCATGACCACCAAGCAACCCCTCGAATCGCTCAAACGCATCCCACCATTCAAGATGGCGACAACCCCCTCGGCGGCCAAAAAGGCTCGTCTGTCCACCCCTAGGACTCCTCACGCATCTTCCGACGACTTGGAAAGCATGAACATGGACTTTGAGGGCATCCCCAAGTTCTCTGCTGTGCCCTTGCGGATCTCCCAGGGACCCATGACTCCCTCCACATCCACCGTGGCCTTTTCTTCTTCCCCTCGACGGGACTTCCTCGGTCTATCCTCGTCTCCCACGCGCCCCCGCCCCGCGTACAAATCTAGCAAGGTCAAGTTGTCCGAGGATATCGACCATGATCTTGTCCTGAGTGAAGGGACCACACTGATCTTTGGCCGACATCGACACTCCCACTCGTCGTCTACTAGCTTCACCACCCTTTCTTCCGCCGTGCCCAAACACATGATCCATCTTCTCGCCCATCCTGAGAACGACGCCTCCGTTATTCCCCTGTCCAAGACTGCGTCCCATGCCTCTCGTGTGCACGCAGCGATCGAGCTCGACAAGTCTGCTTCCTCTTCGACCGGCGAGGAGGTGGTTCGGATCCTCGTCATCGGTCAAAACGGTATGCGAGTACGTATCCAGGGAAAGAGGAAAGGTGTCCGGTTAGTCCAAGGTCAACAGTATGAGCTGGCCCTGGCTAAGGGACAGGCTGGAGAACTGGACTTCTTCGGATGCAAAGCGCTCGTTAGGACACATGAGGTAGAATGGGAACGGGAGAGACTCTTCTCATCGAGCCCCGTCAGGGCACCCGCGATGTACAACAGCTCCATGCCTCCCTCGAGTCCTCCTATGATGGGTTTGGGCTTTGATGAGGGTGTCTCTGAACCGGAATTTGGTCAATCTCAAGCTCGATCGCCCTCGGTGTCCATCCCTAAACTCGGCGAATCCTCTCGATCGTCTCCCGCCGTCCAATCTGCAGCAGAGGTTGAGGAAGACCGGCAATCCCGTCAATCATCGCCTCTCTCTCCCGCCTCCGAAGCGCGACGATCCCCCCTTCCAGACCTCGAGCCATTGACGCCCGTCTCACCGATCAGCCAGCTGCCTGGATCTCAACATGTGACCGAGCCCAATGAGAAGAGCATAAAGCTCGAGCGAATGGATGCGGCAGCAGCGGTGCCTAAACCCCTCAGTCGAGCTGCTTCCCCCGCTCTGCCCGTGCCTGCCGAAGTAGACTTGGCGGCTATCATCGCTTCGACCGTTGTGTTCTCGGGCTCGAGCAAGTTGAGCTTGCCTGACTTGGTCAAGCACATGCTGGAAGTGAGTTGATGGATCTACCACATACAGCTCGGCTATCTTCGTGTTCTGACTTGCTTTGTTTGTGCCTTCTCCTTTTGTTTTCCCTCTTAGTCCCAGCCGAGCCTGAAAGAGCACGGCCCCGAATCCCGATGGTCGACATGGGTGTCCACTGAACTCGAGTCGAACAAGATGTTTGGCAAAGTCGAGCGTCACGGCAAAGACGCGTCCGGTCACCCGCTCTTACCGCACTACTTTTACAACCCTGCCGAGGACCCCGATGCGTCTCGAGCGACCGAACTTGGGGCGCTAGTCAGACCGCTCCGAACGGCGCAGAGGACTGGGGGTAAGGTGATTGATTGGAGACCTGTTGGAAGGGGCAGGCGGTCATAGGTGTGGGGGCCACTGGGCTAAGTGCAGGCTTCGCTTCACGTCTTGTGCGGTCGGATCACTTCGACTGGCGAATCAAACTGCGTTTGTATCGTCTCCGTTTCTTATCGATTCTTGTTTGCTTCGATGTCCAGGCGTGCCATACTCGATTGATTCATCTAATTTGTTATACATCGTCGACGATCATATGCAGTTCATGTCCCTAGCATGACCAAGGACAATGGACCACAACGATCCTTTGTGGCGCCCAGGCGAGACATCCACATCACTGCTTTGTGGATATCCTTTGAGCTGAGCGCGGGGCAAAGCTGGTATCAGTGTATGTTCTGCTGAGCAGCCTCCTGGTTCTACCCGTCTACGAGACCTGGAGTAATGCAGAGATGGAGTATGAAATACCAGCACCTTCTGACCAGAATCATATGGAAGATGAATCTGCTGTATGCACTGACATGGCATTGCCAATTGCTCAATGCTGATCATCAATCGTCCCCTGTAACCAGACGACCATGAGTATGTATACCACTACGACTACAGGATCCCACCAGCAAGCGACCGGCGCCAGCGCCAAAGCCAAGGGGATCACGACAATCTTGGTCGTTGGCGCGGGTGTCGGCGGACTCTCAGCGGCTTATGCGCTTCGGCAGTCGAAGGCTTTCAGAGAAGGTCTGATGGATGTTCGTGTTGTCGAGAGGCGAGGTGGCGGAGGTGTTGATGAACAGGAGGGGTACCCTATTCATCTATCTTCTGTGAGTGCTGGCGTGTATTCACATGTTTTTCGATGTTCGGTGTATGACAGCACCTGACTGTGAGCCGACTGCTGCGACGTGCTGTGCTCTACCCAGCTCTCACTGTACGGTGGATATCGCTACCGTATCGCTCACATAATGATGTGATCCTGTACAACACCAGTCAGGCAGACAAGCTCTCTCGGCCCTGCTTACCCCCCAAGACCTGAAGCTACTCCACGATGCCCGGTCCGAAATCCCAGTATTGCACGACGGCCTCACAGTTTCCTCTTACACCGGCAAACAAGTGTACAGACTGATCCGAGATCCATGCTGCCAGCCTATGGTGGAGCGGAAACGGTTGTTGAACATACTTCGGAGCAGCGCCGGGGAGGTGGAGTATGGCGTAGAGGTGAAGGATGTGAGACAGCTTGCTGGTGGGAAGGTGGTTGTTGGGCTCGATGATGGGGGAGAGCGCATTGTGGATCTTGTGATTGGTAAGTGAGATCCAGGTGGTCCATGTTGACTCTGTTTGGCTGTGTCACTTCTGAAGTGTCAATTGACAAGCTGGGTCTCTCGACGATTGCCGGGAGCAGCCGCAGACGGCATGTTCTCCCCTGTTCGTCATTCCCTGCTATCGTCGGTACCCTCAGCCCAGAACCAAGGCCCCGTGACAGTCAAGAAAAGCGAAGGACATGCAGCGCCGGACGAGATCACCAGAATGGGATATACCACTATCAACCTTAGAACGTCGTCCAGTGCCGTTGTGAAGTGGGTCAAAGATCCCAAGGGGATCAACATGATCTACGGCGACTCATTCTCCGCCACTCTGATTCCGCTTATGCCATCCATCAGTGCGACCTATGTTAACACCACAGCCCCCACGAATCCCAGCACTGAAGGAACCACGCCCGTCAAAGCAGTTTACGTAGCCCTGACGGTTCCCTCAAAATGGCTCGAGCCAACTTTCGCAGCGCGCATCGAACAACACTGCGATTGCCCGCAGACAATCGCAGGGGCCTTCCTGCGTGACTTGGAACACTCCGACGGGTGGCCCACTCGAAGAGGGTTCGAGCTGTGGAGTACGTCTCACACGAATGGAGGCCAAGGAAGGGTGGTTCTAATTGGGGATGCGGCGCATGGGATGGTGCCTTTCTGCGGGGCAGGAGCTAGCGCCGCGATTGTTGATGCGGTGCAGCTTGTGAATGCGCTAGATCTCGCATTGCGGGCGAATGGTGAGTACTGCCAATGATACATTAGTACTGGACTGCATGTCGTTAGGTTTCCCCCTTTCTGCGATCCGTTCGGGTCTCGGCTAATGTCATCAACCTGACAAATCAGATAATCACCATACCCTGGACCTAGCGCTGAACGAATTCCGATCCCAAAGTGTCACTCGGAACGATCCTCTGATCGTTCGATCCAAGAAGCTGCTATGGCTCGCACAGGGCGACGGAGAAGTTGTGAGGATAGTCAGGAGAGCAGTCTTCTGGGGGTTGGAGATGAAGGAGAGAATCGGTGGAGAGAGGAAGCGGCTTGAGAGGGAGCTGCAGAGGTTGTCAGGAGCTTCCAAGACACCAAAGGAGGTCATAGAGTCGTAGATGCCAGTCGAAGATACTGTATGATTCAGTCGGAAGCGGCTTGCGTAGCCACGAACTTCAATTTTTAAACCTTGCCGCCTATAGCACTTGGGTGCAATGACCAATTTCGCCACACGGGCTAGGTGTTTTTGATTCCTCGGCTGTTAGTAATGTATATGAAGCACTTTGGGGGCTGTCTGGGGTGTCAGGGGAGGTATTGGAAGGCGACGTGGAAGGCTGAATGAGGCTGATGAGGGGTGGTGGAATGGTGTGTTGTAGATCTCGATCTCGGTGTGGGAAGTGGCACCGGTTCACTTCATGCCATATCGAAGCTTTGATAAAGGCTTGGGATGCTCTGCTTCACCCCCTGGACACCAAAGAGTCCTACGCTCCTTGCTGGCTCATGGAAGGAATTCACAACTACTCTGGACCAGGACCGAGACCGAATCGCTCGATCAGCAACCTTCACAGCGGCTTTGTACTCGCACAGTTGTAAGCTGATGGTTACATGTACAGGGTTGCCCACGTGCGTACACTCTGTCTCTGTCGCGTGTCGTCGTCATCAACGATGTTCAGACCTCCACTGAATTGAGTCGAGCGCGATTCGACGATCAGCAACACTAACTGCCATTTGTTGCATCTTGTCTCTTCTTCTAAATCCATCGTACCATCATCTCGAGATGCCGACCCTACCCATCTTATGCTTCAACGATGTGTACCGAGTATCTCAAAAATACAACCCCCAGCCAGGCGCACCCCAGGACAGATCAGGTGGGCAGCACATAAATGTATCGCAGTTCGCTCAACTCCTGCTGTCCGAGCGGGGTAAATGGCAGGATAGGCAAGATGGCGAGAAGGACGGATTGGTGCTCTTCGCTGGCGATATCTTCAATCCAAGCGTGGAGAGCTCGGTAACGAGGGGCAGTCATATGACGCCAATTGCCAACGGTCTGAAAGTGGACGTGGCATGTGTTGGGTGAGTGAGATAAACGGGGACAGCCTGTGGTGTATTCTATTTGAGCTGATGGTGGCTTTATCGTACCAAGAAATCACGATTGGGATTTTGGTGCGTGTCATGGACTGCTCAAGGAAGGTTGTGCTGACCCGACCTGCATACAGGCTATCCACATCTCACCAAGCTCATAAGCGCTTCCACCTTTCCTTGGCTCATGTCCAACATCGTCGATCAGAATACTGGCAAGGTACCACCGCCCCTCAAGCGATACCACATATTCCAGAGATGCGGTGTGAAGGTCGGAGTAATTGGACTAGTCGAACAGTGAGTTCCCGTGTGGTCCAACTTTGTACTGGGCGTACTCTAAATTAATCCTATAGGGACTGGATCGCAACCATTCCCTCATGGCCTCAACACTTTGTCTACAAATCGATGGTCGAAGTCGGAATACAGCTGTCTCGTGAGCTGCGAGACCCGAATGGCGAGAACGTCGACATCATCATTGCTCTTACTCACTGCCGAGTACCGAATGACATCAAGACTTGCAACGCCCTTGGGGCCGTAGCCAAACGACATGGCTTGGAGAATCAACACGGTGTCGATCTGCTGATCGGTGGACATGATCATATCTATTACGTGAGTCAGTCGGCAGGAGAGATGGTGGCTCAGACTAGCTGATACTGCTTGTCCTCAAGATTGGCACGGGTAATGCTGCTTGGGACGGATATTCTGGTCGACACGGAGTGCCGGGAACAACAGACGACGAGGGAGTCTAGTGAGTCACAACACACTCAATCCAGCTGAGCAGATCCACTGACAGGTTTGGGGGACCAGCCTCATCAAATCTGGTACAGACTTTAGAGACCTTACTTCGGCGCAGCTTGAACTTACACCCCAGGCACCTGGATCGGTCCGGAAACACTTGATCACGCGGCTCACCGGCAAACATCACTACGTCCTACCTTCCTCCCCGTCAGACAAGGGCTTTGACGAGATGGTCAAGTCGCTGCTATCTTCAGTATCCGAAGCGCTTTCCAAACCAGTCTGTTTCACCCTTTCACCCTTCGACGCCCGATCAGAGATCGTCAGAACGCAAGAGAACGGTCTGGGGAATTGGATCGCCGATGTCTTGATGCATGCGTATGCTGAAAGCATATTGGACGGGAAGGGAAAGAACGGGCAAACTTCAGACAAGGCTAAGCAGCAGAAAGGAGGAGCCGATGCAGTAATACTCTGTGGTGGTACCTTGAGAGGAGATTCTCAGTATGGACCAGGAAAGATCACGCTGGGTGACATCTTGGGTGAGTACAGGGGTTCAACTGCTTCGTTTCAGGCGAATACTCATATATGTCCATGAACGTCCATGAACGTCCAGAAATTCTGCCATTCGAAGATCCCGTTGTTTGTTTAGAGGTGAGCTTGGCCACGGACGGTGCCCTCTGGTGATCACAAGCTCACGAGTCTGGCATTGCAGATCGATGGCAAAGGCATCTGGGAAACACTCGAATCGGCTCTGAGCAAATGGCCAGCTCAAGAAGGCCGATTCCCCATCGTGTCTGGTCTCGTCGTGCGATGGGACCATTCCAGACCGCCAGGATCACGAATCCTCTCCATACATCAGCTCCAGCAGGAGGAGAAGGACGACGACGAGATTGAGAACCCTCAAGATTTCGTTGATTTCTCAGAGCAGGAAGATGGAACTAGAGTAGTTGTCAAGCACAAGAAACTGGCACTTGGGGAAGAAGTGAAGCGGGATAACTCCAAGATTTACCGAGTGGTGCGCTTTGCGGAATCCCATTCTTCGTTCTGACAAGTGTTCGTTCTGACTATGGTGGACAGATTACACGAGACTACATGGCGCAAGGATATGACGGCTTCGAGGCGTTAAAGCACCGCCGCTTCATTGTCGATGATGAGAACGGGCAGATCATGAGCAGCATCCTCCGCTCTTTCCTCCTGGGTGAGCAGGCATACCGGATAGAGCTTCGGCGCCTGCAGGATAAGATAGAGCTGATCATGTCTTCTTTTGAACCAGGTTCCTCATACATCTTCCGCCACAAGCAGCTTGAAGCCGCTGCCGATCACCATCTTTCCACGCGGACAGATACGGTCCTTTCACGAGCCAGATCTCAGCATCAGTACTCACCAGCATCTTCTCTCTCGTCTTCTCCTACCTCTGCCAAGGGGTATCTATCACCGCCCAACGGGGTACTATCGCCCGTATCGGAGCGAAGCGCGTCCTCTGCTTGGGGTGTGTTGAGGAGGCATGTGGTCGCGCATGATTGGTCAAGCATCAGGGATGCCATGCATGTAGCCAAGCACGAACATATGAGCAGCGTGGATGAAGTTGTGAGTGTGAATACTTCCGTCTAGGATATCATCTGTATCATGTGGACAATACATGCGAGAGGACGCTGACAGGGCGGTCCTCTGAATTAGGCGGGACAAGCTATGCGTCAAAGCCGACATATGCCGGGCGATTGGCCCAAAGGTGGACGGGCATCTGCTACTCAGACGAAGGGTCCGGATACGCAGAGCAACAAGAAGGCGGGAGATATCCTGATCGGACAAGAGAAGGAGAAGCTGGATAATCTAAGCGATGATCTTGCCATCGTATGCCCGCTTATTGACGGAAGGATGAAGGACGTCGCCGCGGATAAAGCATAGAATCGAAATCGAAGTGGATGGTCTCCGAATTAGACACGCTCTTCCCTGTCTTAGACATTAAATCGCATTTGTATTATTGACATTCCATGCATGGTTGTACATATCGCCGCTCTGGCCTGCCGCGGCGTAGAAGCCTGCATTGCGCAGAAACCCAGATTCCTCTCAACCAGACTACTCAGGCACTACTCGTCTTCCTGTATCTTCGCGCCTGCCTGATCCTTGTTCATCTTGTTCATAAGCAGCTGGTAATCCCTGTTGGCTTTCTGCTTCTCATTCATTCCGCCCCCTTTACCATCCTGAAGCATCTCGGCGCCTCCCTCCTGGGTGGGTAAGCCCTGGGCAGCTCTCCATTTGGCCTTCTTCAGTCGCTTCTCATCAGCCTTGGACGCTTCGCTGTCAGCTTCCAAGAAGTTTTTGAGGGATGGAATAGCAGACGACGAAAGTGGCTGCAGTTTGGTAGCTTGCGGTCCGTCATATTCCGGAGATGGCGAGCGAGAGTTGGCGATGGGATGGTCGTGCAACAATGGCGTAGGCGAACGGGTCGGAGATCTGACACGCGGCGCGGGCGCTGGTGCGGGTGAGACACTCTTCGGTGAAGGTGAACGCCTTGGGGTGTATGAGCGACGACGGGGTGAGTGCCGTCTTGGCGATCTCGAACGTAACGGCGAGCGATACCTCCGGGGCGATCTTGATCTTGATCTAGATCTATATCCAGCTCTGTAACCGCCCCTTGGCGGCGACGGAGATCTTCGGTAACCTCGATAAGGCGACCTTGATCGAGACCTTGTTCTGGAGCGATAACGTCGGTATCTGTATGGACTGGGTGATCTTCGATCGTAAGATCTCGATCTTGACCTGGAGAATCGCCGATACCCTCTGGATCTCGACCTCGACCTCGAAGGGGATATCGAACGATACCGGGAATCTCTTCTCCGATGATAAGGACTTCCATCTCTAGACCTGGACCGAGAGTATGACCTGTCATGCCTGTATCCAGGCGAACGGGGACCAAGACCGTCTTTCCTCGCGTGGGGCGAGCGGGTTCTTGATCTTCCTCTGATGGGTGAACGTCCGCGTAACGGCGGATCGACATCCATCTTCTCGTCCTCATCACCGGAATCACTCTCGGCTTCTCCGCCGAGGTTGTATTCGCCCACACCTCCGAAAATGTCATCGTCGTCATCGACTTCTACAGGTGGCGGTGGAGCGATGTTTTTCGTCGTTGTCGCTCCTGGCTCCGGAGCTGCTTCTGCTTTCGCAGGCGGTCTCCCCTCCGTTCCGACGGCATTCGGCGCTTCAGACGTCCCAGATTCCGCTGTCAATCTCGATAGCTGAGCGGACTCTCCGGCCTCTGGCTCTGGTTCCGGCTTCACCTTCTTCTTTTTCTTTTTCTTCTTCTTTTCGCCAGACGCAGCTTCGGCTTCCGCCTTCTTCTGAGCTATTGATTTGAACTGAATAAGGAATACACAACGTAATATCAGTCTTCCTGTCTACTTACGCAGCAAACTCGCAGATGGGGAATTTCTTTTCTACGGGTTGCAATCGATTGTAGGGAATGCGATTTGGGCCGTTCGCCCGAGTGCAGCGTGAAAACAATTTCGCCGTCCCCTAAAGGCCAAAGGTGCAGCCACAATCAGGAGGAACTTACTCCTTTGCCGAGACCTTCCTCTTTCTTGTCTTTCTTCCCCTCCTTTTGGTCCTTCTTACCCAATCCCTGGCCTAGCATCTCAAGCTCGTCGTCCATCTCTTCCCCTTCTTCCCGCGCCAATTCCGCTTTCCGAGCCGCCAAGAGCGCATAATCTAGACCCTTGACAAGCACTGAATGCTCAGCATCACCACCCAAGTACGCTCGCTGCTTCTCCAATTCTTCAAGTTCTTCGGGCCGCGTTGCGCTCGCTTTTCGAGCTTCGAAATCTTCGAGCAGTTTTTCGACCTACACCGAATTCCTTCAGTACACGACACTCCCGCTAGTCCAACAAACACGAAAGCGTAGAGCCAAAAGTGATCATACTTCACTGCAGCCCACTCACAGATCGATATTCATCGTCCACACCTGTCCTCCTCATCTCAGCTCGATCCTTATACTGGCTCTCCACTTTCTTCTGGTGCTGCCTAGGCGCGAAAGCGGGTTTGGCCGGTTTGTCTTCTTTCTTCTTCTCATAGCTGATATGAAGCAGATAGGCCCAAGTCAGATGGAGACTCAAAGGAAAAGGTATATGTTGAAGCAGACTTACCCTTCTTTGACTTTTAGGCCCCATCCTCGCTTCGGAGCTGGTCCACCCAGCACTCCTCGTGAACTGGATGAGGTCGAGCTACCCGCCGCCCTCGGCGCCGGGAGCATATTTCGGAAGGCATCCTATGGAGTATCAGCACTCGGCGAGGCCCCGAGGCTCGTCGTACAGATGGAATCACTCACCTGGTCCATCTTGATCGCTTCTTGTTGTCTTGTGATGAAACGCAACGAGCAGAGTCAACAAAAACAAACGGTGTGAGAATGCACATGCACATATACCGAACCGAACCTGACGATGAGCGAGTGAGAAAGTGGTGACGTAACCGTTGTCAGAGGGGCGCGCTGTGGTCTGTCGTCTGAGAAGATTGAGAATACCCTGATATTGCAATCACCTCCAGTGCAGTATCTTGTGTTATGTGTGGTGAGCTGGCCTGTGCCACTTCTCACACCGCAGCTTCATTCAGCCTTCCAATACCGCCTTCCACACCCATTTCCTAGGCCCCAGGTATCACTCAAGTCGCTTTGTAACTTACAACGAACAGCCGCGGGCCCGTGTGGCGAAATTGGTCATCGCACCCGACTTTTACGTAAACACGTTCAAGGCCCAATCGGGCGGTTGCGGGTTCGAGCCCCGCCATGGGCTTCTTTTTTCTTGGGGCTCGAGGGATATGGGGGAGCAAAAGTCGCGAGGTCTTCGAGTCTTTGGACAACGCCAAAGCATAAAATCTCGGCGATGACCGCTGAGTAGTATGGTCGATGTGATAACCACGTGGCTATTTTCAACCGATCGTTGTCGTCGACCCCCCTTGTAAGGCACGATGCCGGTCCGCGATGGTTCGAATCCCGATCTGGCATAAGTAGAGCTTGTCGATCGATGAGGTTTTGGAACATCTGGCGTCATCAATTCTACCCGTTTTTCTTTGTATTACAGCATTAACGATGTAACGATACCAGAGCTAGACATGATCCTGATTCGTAGAGCTCCGCGCTTGCAGGTACAGAGCGCTTTTATGAATTGTCTTGTGTTTGGTTTACGGTAAAACGAACGGGCTCTGTCAATCTTGGCCGATGCCGTTCGATACGATGGCAGTGCTTGCTACTGGCCGTGCTGATGATGCAATACCGATTCAACCATACAAAGATATCGCATCGGAGGCGCAGTCGCAGTCGCAGTCGCGTGCATTGCGGTTGATCTATCTATCATCTTTGCCTGCTTTGCCAGAGGATTGGCTCGCCGCGGGTTCGTCAGTTGTACGGATGAGTTTACTTTTGTCAAGTTCGACTCATTATTCGATATAACCCTGTTCTTTTCTACTCAGTCAACGGTTGAACACTATTTGTGCGAAGACTGCCAGTATGGCACCAAGGACAAACAACATCGTGATCATCGGTTCAGACCTGATAGGAACTTCCACTGCATACTACCTGAGCCAGAGTCCCAATTTGGACGAAGATACGAATGTCATCCTGGTGGAGGAAGATGAGGTTGGAGGTAATTCGCAGAAATGCGGGAGCGGATTGATCGGCGGTGGCGGCGGCGGAGATGTGGGGTCTGTGGACGGAACAAGTACATCGCTGCCAGGTAAGTTGTTGTGTCCTCGAAAGGATTCGCGAGGTGCGGCGTTTGGCTGATCACAGGCTGCTGATGCTCACACTGTCCCCCACACAATACTCATGCTATCAGACCTCACAGAGTTCAGCTTGAAGCTGCACTCCAAGCTCGCCCGGGCATATGACGGGATTCTCAAGTGGGGCTATAGCCCTATAGAAGTGCATGTGAGCGGAGCGCTGAACAGAGCCATTTTACGTTCAGCGAGCGGAGTCGCTCCAACCTTGAGGAGAGAGAGAGGCCCGATCGCTAATGTCATTTATCGCATGCGACACATCCCCTCAGAGAGCTGAATTCGACCACCCAGCATCGAGCTCCTCCTTTTCCAGCTCGCCCCAGGGGTTTGCTACGAAATCAAGCAGCCCGTCTAGCCCTATATCAACCCATTTCCCAGCCCTCAGATCCGTGCACGCCTCTTCCTCTGCACCCTCCCTACCGAGCACATCGACAGCTTCGAGCGCAGTGATAGATCCCGTCCTTCTCACGCGACACCTCTGCTCGATCTTCCTCAGTCATCCGAGGTGTTCGCTCTTGATAGCCGAAGCGACTTCCCTGACCTTTGCAGAGGAGCCTCGGCACGGATCGTCATCGTCATCGCCATCGTCGGGCGCTACGGGCGAAAAGAGGAGAGTGAGCGGCGTCAATGTTGTGCAGAAGATCAACGGAGTCGAAGAGATCGTGCATGTTGCCGCGGATTCAGTCCTCATTTCCACTGGATCCAAGTTGCTTTCGACATCAAAGACTCTGCTGGGCGGAGAAGCGGTACATCGGTTGCGGTTAGACGAGCGTATAGCGGAGGAGAGGAGGGAATGCGTGGTGATGAAACCGAGAGAGAAGATCGACCCGCTCGCCTTGAGGGTGAAGGTGGGGCAAGGAGAGAGAGTCGGAGGGAAGGATAGCGGTCTGCAGAATGGAAGTGACTTTGGAGGAACACTTCCGGGCAATCCCGATGTGGAGATTGTGATCAGAGATGATGGGCGTGTGCATATGTGAGTGTACATATCGCATGTCACATCGATCGTCGCTCAAAAATTCAATCCCTTCTGACCGCACTTTTCGCGCTTCTGATACAACATGTTACAGCTGTCGAACGGTGCCAGGGACAATGTCCAGTGGATCAAGTAGATCCCCCTCAATTAGACCGCGAGTCAGTGTCAATGGTCATAACAGGGAGTCAGATGCAGGCACAGATGGAAAGGATATTGATGGTCATACCAACCATCAACCTGAGCCTCAGCAAGACCTCTTAACGATCGTCGAGAGTATAACTCCCCACCTCAAACTTTCTATCGGGACGCTCTTGATCTCTCATACCAGGCATCAAGTACCCTTCTTGACGATCAATGCCATCTCATCAGCTGAACCTGGCGACCCGGATGCACAGGCGGCTCTGGCAGGACCCGTGGATGGGTTCCAGGGGGTCTGGATGGGTCTATCGTGAGTTTTCCTGGTTGTCCTGGTTGACCAAACCAACGGGCCAATTCATACAATACTGATCCTACACTCGAACGTTGCCAGGCATCGATCAGATCCAACCTTAGGTATGTCTCACGCAGCCTCCTCCTCGGCTCCTCGACGCGTTCGCGCGGCTTGCCTCCGCACTTACTTTGCGATGAGAAGAGACAGCTGAGTGCTTTGATACGACTCTTGTTCTTTTCAGGCCCCGGGATTGGCTCTATCCTTGCCGAGCAGATATTAGGGGTCAAATCGACAACCGATATCAATCTCGATGAGTTTAGACCATAGACGATAGCACCGTTGCTCGGTGAGGGAGCATTGCTCATGAAATCGAGCGACGCTCAGGTTCCATCTTTCCCTCTGTACCACACACACACACACACACACACACACACACACACACACACACACACACACACACACACACACACACCAAAGCTTTCATCGGATGCATGTACGTATATCACTCAGCACATGTCAGAAGTATACGAAGATAAAGCGACAACAGTGGAAGACCAAGCATGATCATCGAAGAACGATACAATTGGATATGTCGAGACAAAGAGATACAACGAAAAGTACAAATAACAAGGCGTAAGATACAACGCTGATGATTGTAGATACAGCTCCCTCACATGATCGTACAGCTCCCGTTCGCATTTCCGTAAGCGCCCATTGCCAGTCCGCTCGCAGCACTGCCCCTTCTCCTGCCCAGCCTGCTCCTCCTGCCGCCGCTACCGCTCCCCTGTGCGACTGCACTTTCATCAGCGTCACCATCCGCCCCGCCATCAGCTGCTGCTGCTGCAGCCGCCGCCGCGGCGGCCGCCAGCCCCTTCGCTTTGGCATGCTGCAACTCTGCTACATTCCGGCTCTCCCTCCAATCCCGAACCGTCTTCATGTCCTTCCAGGACCAAGTCGTCTTGATTACAGGAAGCTTCAACATCATGTTCGAGGCGACGTTAACATTGGCGCTGATCTGTTCGGCTGTGACCGTGTTCATGACCTCGCTGGTATCGTATTCGAAGGGTGTAGCGGCCCAGCCCGTCCAACCGTGTCTCACCCTGTAAGCCCAATGCAAGCTATGGTGAGTGTGTTGCGTGATAGCGTGGCAGTCGAGCATAGACACCGTCAGAATCCCAGGACAGGTATGCGATCGTTTATGGATTTCCCGTATAACAGACCGGTCCGCCGAAGTGTCCTGTGTGATGTAGTCACCCAATTCAGTCACATACAACGCTATTCGAGATGTATAGGTCAAATGCTCACGTCGGCTTCAAACAACCTCAGATTCGGACACCACTTGATCACTCTGACCATACCAGCTGGTGTGACGTTCTTCGCAGCTGATATCCTCAACTCGACAAGCTCTTTCCCGACCCGGTCTCCATCGGACGTCCTCCCATAAGCGAGGAGGTCCAAAACCCTATCTGTTACTCCGCCGCGTTCTCCAGTTCTCTCCAGATCCAGTTTTTGGATCTTCGGTGTTGTTCGAAGGAACTCGACTAATTCGCCATCTTCGTCTCTTCCGCCATCGAACAGGTAAGGCAGATCAGCGAGCTCGAACTTGACGAGGTCAGGGAATCGCCCCTTGAGATGCCGAAATACGTCTTTCTTGAGAGCCGCACAGCCAGACAAATCAAGGTGGGTGATACTGCTCTTACGATCGAGGGAATCAAGGACGTCTCCAAATCGCTGGAAGTCACACGTAAATATGTACGTGCAACCTTGGAGATCGAGGGTTTTCAGATTGACCAGACATCGCGCAATGAGAGGCAAAAAGTCACCGGCATAGCGACCGATCGATTTGATACCGCCCAAGTGCAGCGCTTGCATCGCACAGGCTTGATGAGCATCCATTGATCGGATCAGAGTGACAATGTCTCCAAGGGTGATCTTCCAGCACCTCGACACATCCAGGCATTGCAAGCTCCTACATGATTTTGCAACAGCTCGAATGACCTCGGAATCGACCGCTTGAACTCCCTTCAGATTGATGGTCCGCAGGCTTGGTGCGCTCGAGACGATGATGGAGATGTCCGATGAAGTGAGGCTGTCGCAGTGCCGCAGATCGATCGAACGGAGATTGGGTAGCCACATGGTGCGAGTAACGAGTTCCCAGCATTTGTACTTGGGGCGGTCCTGGGTCGACAGCGCAAAGGCGAGCGTTGCGCCGAACAACGAGTCCATACCGCGAAGCCGGAGCTCCCGCACGCATGGCAAGGCTGAAGCAACGATGCTGTGGAAAAGGTCACGATGGATCAAGTGAGCGAAGGGGGTGAGTTCAACGAGAGGCCATAGTTGGCCGTCAAAACATAGGTGTCGCCATCCTTTTGACACCTGGAAGCAGAGAGATCAGCAATTTACTTGAGTACCAGATAAGACTCACCCTGCTCAGTCTGATCAATTCTTTCCTCCCATTCATTTCACCACAAGATCTTCCATTTCCAGTCTCCTCAGCATGTATCCTGAGCAACGTCTTCAGTATCAAAAGCTTGAGTTCACGAGGTAACATGGTGTCAAACAGATCTTCCGGCGCTTCAGCCTTCTCTGCGTCTGCTTTCAACATGGTGAGAAGATCAAGCTCGTGAGTGTCTGGAAGAGGCATCGACAATGCTCGAGAGCGGTGGATCCTGCGCATGCCGGCCGGCATATCGTGCTGCACGTCGTTATCCGAAGCTTTGAGCGGGGTCATGCCGGTGAGCGAAGGGTGTCGAGGCGAGCCCACCTGGCCATTGCGCTCTTTACGTGGGGGTGGGTCACAAATGAAATCAATAGACATATGACGAGCATGGCTCGAGACTCGTGAAGCGTGGTCGGTTGTGTTATCAGAGATATGCAAGTTGTGCAAGCCATCGAGTGCAGGCGAGATGTCCTGAAGAGTGACTGTCGGTGGAGCAGGATCCGAGCGTGTGTCGGTGTGATAGCTGGTTGAGGGCCCCGTCTGGTCACCGTTCCCACTTGTGACGGATCTGATCGCTGTTGACGAGCTGTCGCGGGAAACAGCAAATAGCGATTTCAGCTTGGACGAGCGCCTGCCGTGAGAGGCAGACACAGAGTCGTTTGCACAGGCGGCGTCATCGCTGGTAGCAGGTTGGGGAGCTCCGTTAGGAGAGATGGTCGCTTCCCTTGCAGGCGGTCTATTGAGTACCTTGAACGACGTTTTCGACCGCTCGAGCTTTCGCCGTACAGCCGCCTTCAGCGTTGAGTGACTTGCATCACCGGCCGAGGTATTTCCGTTGCCGTCGTTGTGCACAGATGGAACAGGAGAGGAGGTCACACTACGGACTGTGATTGTAGCCGGTGCTCGGCCCTCGTTGGTCGAATCGTGCGAGGTGCGGCGGTCATCAGTGCCACCTTGGTGGGGAATTATCGCGATGCCAGCCGTACGGCGGGAAGAACTCGGCTCGGAAGTGATAGGCAGTATGGTGGGATTGATTAACGGAGGATCAACGCTAACCCCGGTTGCTCGATGTATTGCCGCACATGCTGACGAATTAGCGGTAGGAGTCTGATTTGGTCCGGCCGAAGACGACGATGACGGTTGGTGAGCATCCGTAGCAGTCCTTAGTGGTTGGAGGGGTGCCCAGTAAGAGTGACAGGGACTCAATGGGGGTGAGGTCGCGCGCAGCGCATCGTCAAAGCCATAGCTATCCTTTCTCCTTCTTCCCAGGTTAAGGCTCTCTGTCGGGGACGCCGACAACGTGCCATGGGAAGCATAGTGATCTGTACCATTGGCGAGACTTGAGATGCCTGTGGTGGCTGGAGTCTGAGGCGTCTGAGGGTACGGGAAGGACGATCCCGTCGAAGAGGTGGTCAGGACTGTGTTGGACCGTTGCCTGTTGTCCGCTATCGGGATGGGTGCCTGGGTAGGGAACGGATCATCGTGCGAAGAAGGTGAGTGAGGTGGCCTTGGGGTATCTGAAACCGCTAAGAGATACGCGGCGGTCGATGGGGACGTTATGAGGGGTCTTTCTTCCGACATATTGAAGGTGGATTTCATGTAGATACCGATTTGATCTGTCAAGTGGGCTACATGGGACTAGATGAAGCCCTTGAGATCGAGTGAGACTTTTGTCAAAGAGAAAGGCTCGGAATGAGAGATATGACCCGGAAGAGAAGAATAATGGCGGTACAGAATGATCTATGGTAGGAGGGAAACAACGGCGGGGTTGAACAACAACAGGCTGATAAGAGATACAGGAGTACAGAGATACAAAATTGTGAAATGCGAACCGTTATGCTGACCAGAGCATGTCAGAGTACGGGGATATGCGTGACCATTGATATGGATACCGATAGCGGCGTCCCAGCGATCGTCGAATCGATGTCAAGGTTGCAGAAGAGAGATCAAAGGTTGTGAGAGATGTGAGATAGGCAAGGGGATCTTGATAGATAGTTGGCGGGTAGATTGCCCTCTTCTATAGGTGGGTGGTTATAATGGCTTATCTCCGCACCGTCATAGCTACACATATACGCTACGATGGTACATGCAGTACGCAAAGTGAGAGTACGTACCGTAGTACAGTGCTAGAGTACTTCTACACATGGGATCGTCGGTATGGTGTGATTCATCTATTCGTCTATGGTCTGATAACATGTGGGAGATAGATCTGATTATGATTCTGATTCTGATTCTGATTGATAGGCCTTCTCTTGTTCTTGTGACACAGCGATGATTCCATGATTCCCATACTATCGTGCGGGGTCTCCACACACAACCTCGACTTGATCCGGGATGGGATCCAGGGGATTCACCGAGGAGAGTTTACACTGTGGCGTAACTCATACGGCCGTAGTGAGGCTAAGGACGATCTGCAGCATAGGTGCGCTGAATATACAAATCGAATAGTGTGTGATGCATGCAATGTTCAGAGATCCGTCTAAGACTGTGTCATTACAATCCACCTTTAGCACCCCGTCGAGCCATCTATCAAAGAGGAGGAGCAGCCAACGATGTCAGTATATCGAGTCTGATCCCACAATGCGATGATGTATTGTCAACTCACCTCGACAACCTTCCAACCTCCCGTCAACTCATTCTCCAGCTCTGACTCCACCCTCGTGATCACCACAGCGTATCGGCACTGCTCGACATCCCTCTCAGATCCGACAACGACCTCTCCCGTCTTGGCTGATCGGAAGAGCAACTGTTCTTGCGTGGCAAAAGTGATCACGAAGACTGGTACATTGTTTTCGAGCATCTTGCCGTGCATGACCTAGAGTATAGAAACATCAGCATCAGCACGGACTGAAGGAGCTATGACAAAAAGGTGATTGTCGCTTCCTCATTTACTCACATCGACGTGCTTGATATCCAGGATCTTGCTGTCTGAGATCAATCCCTGCTTGATATACTGGCCCATTGTAGCCCAAAGAACGTTAAAGGTCTGGCACGGGATCACAATCAGCTTCGACTGCGACACCAACTATACGTTGCACTCACCGCCTCTCCACACCACTGCTTGAGCGCCTCCCTGTCCGCACTCAGATACGCATCAACCACCTCAGGTACGATGTACTCTCTCAGCTCGCCAGTCCAGTTGTCCATCCTGAATGAAGGGTCCAGCTCTTTCATTGCTCGGACCACCTGAGCGGTCTCGTTCTCCTCAAAGAGCGAACCGACCTTGCTTCCCACTGTTCGAAGGGCAGAAACAAAAGGCGATTCGGACTCGTAATAGGTCTCCAGCCATCGCTGGTACGCAGGTGATTCTTTGATGAATGCGAAACGAGAGACTGGTTCGGGTCGATCTGAGAGCACAAGCGCTTCTCCGGCCCTATGGAGGAACACTCCGTCAGTGCTTACTTCCGGAATCGCACAAGCCGAAGCGGCATATCACACTCACTCGGGGTTCTCTTCCACCTTCTTGTGAACCACACGACCCGCCTTAGCCGCCCGAATAGCCCTCAGTTCCCTCTTCTTCCTTCTCACTTCCTTGTCCTCGTAGCCTCCATATCGACTGCTAGCACCCGTCGTATCGTCAAACGCCTCTTCGATGGACTCGGCCATGATTTTATAGGTTTTGCTGTCTCGGATCGGCTGCGTAGCGCTCGTAGCGGCAGAGACGAATCGAGAAGTGACCGCTGAGATAGCTTTGAGTACCTCGGAGTCTGCGAGCGCGTGCTGCACGGCGTCGTGGACCGAGATACCAGCTTTTTGAAGATCGCCTACGGCTGATTGGATCCGGGGGTTGTTCTTGATCAAGTTGGTGATCTAGAGGGGAAAAGATAGGTGGAATTAGTCGATATGACCAGGTATCCCAGGCAAAATGGTTTTCCATGAAAACTCACTCGAGTCTTCTCATACACATCCCTGGCCCTCTTCATAGCAGCGCTGTCGGCAAACTTGTCAACATCACCCTGCAGCTGCTTCACATTATCCTGCCAACCCTTGTTCTTCTCAATCTCCTCCTTCAACACCTGGGTGAAGACCTTCCAGGGTGACTGAGGCGGAGCATTATCCTCTGGAGGCGGGCGTGATTTTTCTTTTTCCTTGCCTGCTTCCTTCTCTTTCTGTTTTGACTCCTCTAATAAGCGTGACGAAGTGGAGATGGGTCGAAGGGCGGTAAGGACGGCAGGATGAGAGAAGGGCGATGGGGCAACGGCGACCCGAGGGAAAACTCGCGCCGCGAGGATGGGCTGCTGTCTCAGTCGAAGCGCTCGAAGGAAGACGGGTCGTGATCGCATTTTTATCTGTATTATCTGTATCGATGAGACGATGTTCGGGGGATAGCTTAGGCCGAGCCGAGATATGGCAAGAGATGAATGTTGTAGAAATCCTAGCCCAAATCAGCTGGCGGCGACTTTTCTTTGCACCATACGCACGCTCTGTGCCGTCCGAATTCGCTTGATGCGTGGGTAACACGTGGCTAAGTGGGTGTGCTGAATACATACGTTGTAACGCTGGACTCTATCGTCACGTCCACCGTAGACACGCTGCGATTTCGACGTGTAGCGAGCGAGGCGCAAGAGACAAGCTAAGTGAGTCTCTGACACTGTGTATCACGCTGAAGAGAGTTACAATCAAAATCGAATTGATCATCATCTCGCCCACGGCCCGTCTGAGCAATGTCTGACGCCGACGCGGAGAGGAAAGCCAAAGCGGAGCGAGCTAAGAAGCTGGTCAGTTCCAGTTCCAGTTTCTCTCACATGCACCTTTGACCCAACCTCCCACTTTGGCGAAGTACGACGAGCGTTCGTATATACTGATGAGATCTCGACTTGTACAAATACATACAGCTCGCGCAACGTGCCAAGAAGAAGAAGGCCGATGCCGCTGCTTCGACCCCCGCTCCTGGGTCTCCGGCCTCGACCTTAGCGGACCAGACGACCGTGCCCTCCGCTAGAACTAGTTTGAGCCTTGATGATATAGCGCGAGCCGAGGTGGCCGAGGTGATTGAGGGGAAGGCGGAATCTGTGGCCGAAAAGGCTGAGAAAGCATCTGTGCAGGATTCTAAGGAGGACGTTAAGGCGGATCATGCGGAAGTTGAAGAGCCTGTACATGCCGCAAAGGTTGAGACTACGACCGAGGAACCGGTGCAACAAAGCTCGGCAGCCGAAGAGCAAGGAGACGATGGCGTGGAGAAGAAAACGGGAAAGAAGAAGAAGAAAGGGAAGAAGCAGGCCAACAACGATGCTGCGGAGGAGACTCATGGAGATACTCAACAAGCGGAAGAGCCGGTGGAGGAGGCGAATGTTGGGGCGAAATCAACTGTAAACGAACAGCCCGACGCTCCTTCGCTGGAAGAGACGAACCCGCCCTCGCCCAAGCCTGAAGAACCTCGTACACCGATATCCACTCGGCTAGAAGGTGCCCTTTCGCCTGACTCAACTTCCAAACTTCAGGAAACCGTTTCGTTACTGATAGCTGAGCGGACGGAGCTGCAATCGCAGATAACCTCGCTGCAATCACAATTGACGGCTGCCAAGGCGGACTCTCAATTGCTTGAAGAAGGACGGACGTTGATTTCACGATTAGAAGGAGAGAAGGCAAATCTCGAACAGCGAATATCGGGATTGGAGAAGGACGCGGACAGGCTGGCGGCTTTGGAGGAGGAGTCAGGCAGAATCAAGGAGGACGTGGTGGCTCTCACCACCGAACGGGATGAGCTGAGAGGCGATAGGGAAAGACTAGAAGGGGAGTTGAAAGAGGCCGGCGATAAGGGCAAAGAGAGAATAGAAGAGCTGGAGAAAGCCTTGGAAAGGGAGAGGGAAAGGGAAGGAGGACTAGAAGCAGAGGTAGGGAGACTACGGCAGGTGAGCTCAATTCTCATGTGCGCTTGTGCAGGTCTCAGAAGCTGACATCGGATCGTATCAGAACAACACTGAGCTGTCTTCCAACCTGGAAAAAGTGACGAATGACCTAGAAAAGTTGCGCGAAACGTCCAATTTAACTTCCAGCCAATTAGCAGACCTTCAATCAGCACACAAAGCGCTCGAATCCTCTCACGAGACTTTGACAGCAGAGCATACCACTCTACGAACCGCGCACGACGAGCTCTCATCGTCACATTCCACTCTACAAAGCACGCATGAATCGTCATCGGAGACCATCAAATCGCTCGAATCGACCGTATCGTCACTCAGGGCAGAGCTGAGCGACACCAAGACGAAGTTGGGTAATGTGACGAAACGTGCTGAAACGGCCGAAAAGCGTAAAACAGCTCTGCAGAGCGAGAATGATGAGCTCGTGAAACAGTTGGAAGAGGTCCGGGGTAAGGTCGTAGAAGCTATGGAGGAGAAAGCGACTATGGCGTCGGCCGTGGAAAGTTGGGAAGTCAAGGGCAAGAATTGGGAGAAGACACGAGCGGAGCTGGAGGCCCAAATCGAGGAGGGTAAGGTGAGTGATTGGTACGACTAAATTCTTCTCTCCTCTGTCTAGCCGTGATGTATTGTAGTACAGGAAGGCTTTGCTGATGATGCTGGGTCTTGCTGGTCAGTCATTGCACGAGCAGGTGACCGCCCTCGCAGAGGAGAACCGAAGCAAGAACGAGAAAATAGCAGAGCTCTCCTCCAAAACAGGTTCGATACAACGGGACCTCGACGAAGCCCGATCAACGATATTGACGCGCGAAACGACCATTTCCGCACACGAGTCCGCCATCTCCCAGCATGCCCAAGATATCTCTGCTCGAGATTCTTCCATCGAGCAGCTGGAGGCAAATGTCGCATCATTACGATCCGAGCTTGACGCAAAAGTAGCAGAGCTGGAAGCTGGGAAGACTGGGAAAGATTCGAGAGAACAGGAGTTGCAGTCATTGCGATCGGAACTGGAATCAGCCAAGAAGGAGCTGAGTACCGCCCGAGCGGAGCTGGAATCAACCGAATCTGAGTTGGGATCCATTCGATCAGAATTGGAAACAACCAAAACACAATTGGAAGCTGCCAAAGGGTCAGCGTCCACATCGACGTTGGCACCTGCATGCGGGCCCAATGACACAGACGACGAAACCACTCAGTCTGCCCACGCTCTGCAGATCTCCGACTTGACATCCCAGATCCGATCACTCGAGTCAAACCTCCATACATCAGAGTCCAAAATCCACTCATTATCGAAGGATCTCACAGATCTCAGTGCAGTACACGCGGCTACGACGAGGGAGAGGGACGAAGCGCTCTCGTCATTATCGCAAGCGCAGGCTCACGGTGGATCCTTCAGCCCGTCGGCCGTAGCATCTGGCTCTGGATCAAGAGGCGGTGCCAAGGGGTACTTCCTCTCGCCAAAGGACGAGTACCCCTCCTCCTCTCCTGGACTTGGCATCAGACGGACACCTTCTTCATCCTCGACTTCAGCAGCAGCAGCAGCAGCAGCGCCAACAGGCGTCGACGCGATCCTCCCTCCTTCCGTGAGACATAAACGACAAGTATCGCTCAACGCCCTGAAAGCGAGGATGGAACCTCTGTCGTCAAAACCGCTAGCTTCGCCGAAGAGGATGGGATCTCTAGCGGAGGATGAGTCTGAAAATGGTAACGGCCTGAGCAGAACCAGCTCCTCTCACGGACATGGCCATGTGCATCAGGAAAGGATCAAGGTCAGGAAACAGTTCGGAGACGAGATCATGTTCTGTTGTCCCGCGTGCGAAGGTGACCTGATAACGCTGTAGTCGAATCGGACCGTGCCTATCATTGGCTCAGTCTTGCGACATGCCTCAGTCTGTAGTATAGCATTACTTATTCCAATCATACGATATAGCATTCAGAACGAGATGTTTCATGCATACATTATACCGATACACTGTATTCTTGGGTCGATGGTAGTTATAAGCGATGTGGTAACTAAATCCGTACAAATACACGATGAGGATAACCAGGACATTCCGGCCATCCATTCCTGTGAGCGGGCAATATGGTGATCTAGCCCAAGAACACTGTATCATCTATCTCTATGCCGAATTCTTCTCTCGCCATAGCTTCAAACTGCTTCTGCAACTTGTCTTCCCATCCGCCCTTGTCTTTAGGTAAAAAGCCTATTCGGTAAGATCAACAGCTAGTCTATCAGCTCCGCCGTCGCCATACAGTACATGAGGTAACCCTAAAGAGTCGTGACCACAATGCTGGCTACTCACGTTGTTTCTGCAATGTGAACCAAAACGCGAGGTCCACGATACCCAACGTGAAACGGAACAAGAAGGCGTCGAATCGATCCCTAATCCATCGCCAGGCGCCGACTGTGCGCAGTGATCTTGACCCAGTCAACGAGCGAGTATAGCCTATTGATGCCCACTGCGATTCAGATGAAATTCCGAAAACCGGTATTCCGAAATCAGCTCTTTCTCCTACCCTACCGTATACTAGTATATTTGGGAAGAAGACAAACCTTCGCGGTGAGATTCACTCGGGAGGAAGGCGAGCCGAGCAACTGGTTGTTCGCTTGCATCATCCTCTGACAACGTGTCAAGAAAATCAATTCCTGTATCCAACAGTGCAATAGGCGTCAGCTGATTATTGTCAAAGTGACCTCTATCAGTAAGACGGATCGATCCACAGCTGGATGATGTACAGCTGGCTAATGATCGGACGCATACCCTCGGGATGAGCTGCTCGTTCTCCAACATCGTCTTCATCCGCTGTTTCAGCTCGACTTGCTGCTCGTATTGCGTCTTCTCTGGAACTTGGTCCTTCCTTCCGCCCTTCTTATGCTTATTGACTTGGAACGGTCTTAGCAAGATCGCCGAGGCAAACCTATCACAACGCAAGGGCAAGTGTTAGCATAGACACCTTGAACTGATAGGCGCGGTCTATCGTCCGATGGTATTTTGACTTTGGATCTGTGCCATGATAAAGTCCACATACATATTGGCGTCTAGTGCTATTCCCCATTTTCGAGCGATCGTCTCGATCTTCGGTACGTCCAGCACAAACAGCGATCGCCATAGCGTGCAGTAGTCTTCTCTGAATTCGCGAGGCAGCTCAATATAAAGTCCGTGATCGATCAGAATCTATCACGAAGAACGGATGTGTGAGCGGGTCGAATGCTCAGTTTGCTATAATTGGCAAAACGAGTGAACTGCTCTGGAGGGAAACGAGGCTTACGATCTGCGGTTTTCCCTTCTTCGTTGGGTGAGGTCGTACCATGATATTTCCGGGATGAGGGTCGCAATGGACGAAACCCCATGAAAAGGTCATCGCTGACATGGTAGAAATGGCCAGGTCCATGACTTCTCGCAGATTCAACTTCCACTCCTCGATCTGCTTCCGATCATTCAGCCTGGAATGGTAGATCGAGACAGAAATCAGCAAGTCAGATGAGCTATCATCACCGCTTGAAGCGCGACCAAGCCGAGTGCGAGTGTGCTCACCTGCAACCATCCACCCATTCCATGACCATAATCCGATCACTCTCCTTACATCCTTCCGCCTCCCCAAACACTCTCGGAACATAGACGTCGTCCTTCAGCTCAGGCGTCTGCGATATCAGCTCTGCGCACCGTCGAGCGTTGTTCGCTTCGTTCTTGAACGACGTCTCCAGTCGCATCTGGGACGATACGTATTTTGCCCTGTCCCATAGAAAAAGAGAATTAGGACGATCCCATAATGGCAAACTGCCTGGAAAGGAAAGCGCTCACACAAAGTACACTGCGAATCTAGATATCAGCACGGTCCCCGATAACTGAGGCATGGGCTTGTAACTCACTTGGCATATCAAACAGTTTCTCCGCCAACCAAGTCAGAGAGCTATCACAACCCAGATGAGCTCGCTATATCATCACGGTCCACCACCAGAACTTACCGGTAGCTGAACAGATCCCACTCCATTTGCTTGACGATAGCAGGCTTTTGCACCTTGACAGCAACGGTCCGTCCTGGCTCGCCTTCACCTCCTGCATAAGGTTTCAGAGTCGCTTGATGTACCTGGGCGATTGAAGCGGATGCCAAGGGCTCTTCGGAGAAGGTGGCGAAGAGGTCCAGAGGGCTCATGGAGAGATCCTTTTGAAAGACCTAAATAGAGCCCACATTGATCAGACTAGACCCTGCATCTAGCAGAACTGGTAGCTCACCCCTATCACCTCGTCATATGATACCGCCGGTGCTCGGTCAAAAACATGACCGAAAGCTTCCTTGTATGGCTTTGGTAGGAGCGCGGCTTGTAAGCCTGTCAGCAGAGTACAATCGGCAATATCAGCTTGGTAACTAGCGGGCGACCGAAGAGGACAGCCATCGCACCTAGAGCTTGTCCCAGCTTGAGATATAATCCTTGATTCGTGTCAATTACCCAGCGCAGTCTATTTGCTACTCGCTCGTGTAGAGCCTCGATCTGATCCGCTTTTGAGGGCGCAAAGTTTATCTTATCTATGGGAGAGTCAGAGAGTTTTCACTTTGAGACACCAGAGAAACAAGTGATGCTTACAGTCTAGTGTACATAGTAGCCTGATACAGCACTGTCAGCTGGGTATCGTCTCTCAAGCGTCGACTTGACTCTAGCTTACCCTATATAACCTGTCCGAAGACTTCTCGTGACCGCACTAGCGTTGAATTGCTTGTCATACACATAGAAGCCCAGTCCGACTCCTCCGGCTATCACTGCTCTTCTGCCCCATTTTGCGGACCTGGATCGAGGTGGCGGTGGCGGCGGCGGCGCTGTCGATGTTGATGTTGATGTACTGGCGAACCGACCAGGAGAAAGCTGCCGAAGAGCTCGACGGCCGCGTGTCACTGGCCGGACAGTTCTGTGCATGATAGATGATTGCTGATGCCTCCCTGTCGGTTCCGTGCCTACTGTAAAGCGCAAGTCAATATCGTGAGATATACAAAGAAGATTAGGAACACCGATTGAATCGCGGGGGGGAGCTGAAAAAACAAGACATGAGATCGGCCATCTAGAGTGGAGGTCAACCCCGACGGCGGTCGATGAGACGCGTAGAGCGATTGACGTCAGTATCAAGGCGGCATCGACGTTTTGTTCCTGTTATCGCCGCCGCCGTCTCAGAGAAGAGCTGTCCCAAAGCCACGTCAGAGAGTCAGACACTTAAACTACATATAGATATGTATGTCGGCCCCTCTGCAATGCCACCTGCAAATGTTCCCTCATAAAGGGCTAAGTCCCTCAGAACGGCCTGATGATGGGCCCTACACTCGATCCTCTTATCTCCCACAGACCTGACCGATCTTAGCGGTATGGATCGGTTTCGAATCAACGGTCGGAGGGAAGGGAACGGTACTCAAATCGCCTTTCGGCAGAAGGCTGCAAGGACTAATCAGCCTTGGAGACCTCTGGCTCGCTCGTACCAGGACGAGATGCAGCCCATCTAGTGTATTCCGTATCCCGGTGTCTTTCTATCACGCGCTCAGATCCAACAGTCACCATGGCCAACTTTTCAAAACATGAATGGCAAGGTGTAAGCATGTAGCCTACGTGTCTGGAACAGTGGTCCGCGTTTGTGGTCAGTACAGGCGTGTGTGGCATCGCTCCACTTGCCACGAACAGCTGTGTGCCGCTCATCTTGTACCCCACTTGGTTCGGCAGTCTGCATGACGCTGTACAGCAAGTAGCATGTCCCACCCTGCTTGACAGCTCTGTGGAATGATAATACTCGACAGTCACTACTCAATCACTTTGTCTTTTCTCGGAGTGAGAGCCGAGGCCATCTTATCTGGCTGACAATAACAGCCTGATACCCGACAACCGTGAAAATATCAGACCAAGAGCTGCAAACCCGTGCCTTGCTTATCAAGATATTTTTGTCTAGTGTGTTTTTCGGTTGACGGTGGTTGACGGTGCAGCGAGGACCGGGTCGGGTGACGTCACGTCCCGCGTTCCAATGCTCGCCCCGAACATTAGTGCTGATTTCCCCGTGGACTTAGGTGCGGATAGTAAGAACAAGACTACTCGGTGTAAAAGTTGAAGTATGAAGAGGTATGCATATATATATATATATCCACACCTGAACCCATGCATAGGTCTGCGGACCCCGAGGACTCTTGACGTCAAAACAGTAAAGACGAAGACAACAGAACAAAACAAAACACCAAGTGAAAACAGCCCATCATGTCATACAACAACCTCCCGTTCCAACCCACGCTCAAAATCGAGCCATTCACCTTGAACATCCCCGACAAGGATATCGACGAGCTCAAGACCCTGCTCAAGCTCTCGCGGCTTCCGAAGGAGACGTATGAGAATATAGACGCGGAGAAGAAAGGGTTTGGAGTGTCTAGAAAGTGGTTGGACGAGACGAGAAAGTATTGGCTCGATGGGTATGATTGGTGTGTATCGCGAGACCAAATGATATCAGTGTGTTGTGATGGCATTCACCGAGTCACTGACGGCTTCATTCCCCCTTCCCCTCCCATCTCACAGGCGAAAGCACGAGAAACGCATCAACGCCCAGCCAGCCTACACGACCAAAATCCAGAACAAGGACGGGCTAGAGTACACCGTCCATTTTGCAGCGCTTTTCTCGAACAAGAAGGACGCGATCCCCATCATTCTGACGCATGGCTGGCCCGGATGTTTCATCGAGTTTTTGGGTATCATGGAACGTGTGAGGGAGCAGTATTCGGCGGATGACTTGCCGTGAGTGATATTTCAGTGTATGCCAAAGCTTGCTGTCAACGCAAAATCAGACGTTATGAGCGCGATGAGCCCCGTTGCTGACTTGTTACCCCTCGCCCTCTTCCACATGTAAACATATTCCGGCTGTACCGTGCAATTCCTTTCACCAGCTACCACCTCATCTTCCCCTCTCAGCCAGGCTACCTGTTCACCTCCGACCCACCCTTGGACCGAGAATTCTCTCTTCGGGACGTAGGATACCTTTTCCACGAGCTCATGCAGGGTTTGGGATTCAAGGAATACGTGGCTCAGGGAGGCGATATCGGTAGTTTCGTCAGCACCGAGCTTGCATACAGGTATGAAAGCTGCAAAGGTCAGCGAAGTGGGGCATCTGCTTCTAGGCTTCATGTTATCATCAAGCCGGAGGGACCCAGCTAATCTACAGATCATCGAAATGCACGACATAGCCGTACATCTCAACATGTACAAGCTCTTCGACCCACCCGAAGGCACTCCCGAAGCTAAGCAGAGATCTGGGCCCCTCACCGCAGCCGAGATGGTCGAAAAACTCCAGCCGTATGGATACTCGCTCGAACATGCTACGAGGCCTTCAACGGTCGGTCTTGTGGTCGGCTCCAACCCTGCTTCACTGCTGTGCTGGATCGGGGAGAAGTTCTTGACTTGGTCTGATGAGGATCCCAGCTTGGATACAATCTTGACGTTCATCAGCCTTTACTGGTTCACCGATACCTACCCTAGCTCTATCTGGAACTACCGATACGTGAGTCTTGCACATCGACCTCAGGATCTGTTGGTACCCCAGTCACTCCATCGAGCCCGGATGGTGCAAAACTCATAAGCTGATTGAGGTATATCCAGTCACTCGGCTCCAAACGGGATGTACCATCCGCTGAAGACGAGTACCAGCACAAACCGATGGGCTTCAGCTATTTCCCCAGGGAGATCTCGCCTGTTCCTGTTCATTGGATCAAGCAGGTCAATAATCTCGTTTGGAGCAAGGAGCACACATCGGTGCGTGTCGCCGAATTGCCCGTCGTCGCCCCTGACTTCCTGTTGCTTTTCACAAAGTCAAAGATCTCGTGGCGAAAGTGAGGAGTTGCTGATGGTTTGTCACTGCCGAACACAGGGAGGACACTTTGCTGCTCTTGAGAAACCGCAGGAGCTATGGCAAGACATTGAGGAGTTCGTAGCTGCCACCTGGAACAAGGCATAGAACGATCTCATAAATAACGTATCTCTCTCTGCTTGGCTGACTGGTTGTAGCGCCTATATTATGTATGGATAGAGAACAGTCACCGCACATCCCGCGACTGTATGAATGCCAAGGAATGCTCGAAATGCGGGGAGCGCTAGGCTAGCCCCTTAGCTTACAATGAGAGGGTGTCACGTGATCCCCGATACCGGGTGTTTGAGACCAAGCTTAAGTTAAGGCTTGTTTACAGTAAGTTACCCTGATTATGTATGGGTTTGGATAGAATGTCAACACAGCCCCCTTTACCTTTACAAACGACAACGTTGTCTTTGACCACGAGAATAAGCAAGCACAAGCACAAGCACAAGCACAGACAACTATATGTCGCCAAGCTATTGAGCTATTGTCGCCTTGCATCGATCTCTCCCTATTGAGACCTCATCAACAGCTCAAGTATCCGTATCCTTTCATAGTGATTGATCAGGCTTTACTTCCCGGTAGATCGATAGAATCAACACGATTCTCGCTTTGCTTTGCTCCTATTTTTTTCAACCCTTGCTATAACCATATTCGACTGCGCCGCAACGCATCCAGCCATGAGATTCCCTTCTCTTGCCCTGCTGGGCGTGTCACTCTTCTCGCTGACGGCGAACGCTCTACCAAAGATCACAAGGACGGGCAAGTATCTCTATGACGAGAGTGGATCGAGGTTTTACATCAAGGTGAGTGATCCGTCAATCAGATCGAACGAAATCGGGTCAGATCAATCAGTGGATCATGGGCGATCGTTTCGTTGTCGGGCGAGCAGATCCTGTCTGATATATGGATCTCGTCGTTTTACAACATGTTTTCTCGCTTTGGTCGTTGAAACCCAGTCAGCTGACATTAGATATTCTGCATGATCACAGGGAGTAGCGTACCAGCCGCAAGGCGAATTAGCGGAATCATCAGATGCGAACACTGCCAAGTGAGTGAGACTGCTTTCCCAGTTGGGATATCCACAGAAACAAACACTGGTCCTATCCTATCCGCAACATGATGAACAACGACTGATTTGCTGATATGCTTGTTCGATCCGCAGTGGTGGCTTCCCTGAACCGTGAGTCGAGTTTAGGACCCGCAGTAGCCTTCCTGATCGTCCTCGTTATCCGCAAACCAAGCCAGCGATGACATGCAACATCGACTGATTAACTTTGCGCCATGGACCCACAGTTCCTCCTTCCACGACCCCTTGTCATCCCCTCAGAATTGTACGAGAGATCTGCCATATCTCAAGCAATTGGGCGTCAACTCGATCAGGGTTTATTCGGTCAACTCGAGTCTGAATCACGATGAGTGTATGAAGACTTTCAGCGACGCAGGAATCTACCTCCTGTAAGCCCAATAATCACTATTCGTTCTTGCCTGGCGGCCATACTCGACTGATACAACGCAATGAATGATCCGCCCGCAGCCTCGACGTCTCCCTCCCCCTCAACGGCTCGATCGACCGATCAAGTCCCTCCTGGTCCACCAACTTACTCAACGAATACATCTCCACCATTGACGCTTTCAGAAACTATGACAATGTATTGGGCTTCAACATTGGTAATGAAGTCATCACCACAGTCGGAAACACGAATGCTGCGCGTGAGTAAGACTGACATTTCGTTACACTAAGACATCCAATACCCTCTTTTGTGACGTCTGATTATCAGCAAGATTATCTTTACCAGCATGATTCCTGAGGCTTACAGCATTTCTTCCTGTTCTAGCTTACGTCAAAGCCGCTGCTCGTGATGTCAAGGCGTACCTCAAATCGGTCAACTCGAACGCTTTGGTGGGATACTCTGCCACCGACGGAGATGCGGACTTCAGAAATTCCTTGGCTGAGTACATGACCTGTGGAGCGGAAGATTTAACTGTCGATCTTTACGGTAAGCTGCCATTCCATTTATCCCCTCTACAAAAATGTGTGCTGACGAGCTCTGATCATAGGTCTCAACAACTACGAGTGGTGTGGTGATGAGAATCTCAACTCGTCAAACTGGAACACTATTACCCAGGGCTTCTCCGGCATCCCCGTAGCCACCTACATGTCTGAGTTCGGGTGAGTAGGTGGATCTCTCAGAATGTGCACAGATGCGTTAATTGATGTCATCTTCTTCACTTTTGCAGCTGTATCTTCCGACCGCCTAGACTGTGGACCGAAGTTGCCGCCCTCTTCAGCTCGCCCGTATCTGACGTCTTCAGCGGTGGCATGGCTTTCTCCTACTTCCCTACTTCTGACGGTAAGTCGAAGCGGCCCTGCACGCATCTTCAATCAGACACAGTATAGCTCACTCTGACGCACCCGACAGGCTATGGCATGGTCACCATCTCCTCTGACAGCAACACGTGAGCACGGTTCCTTTCATCCTTCAGACTATTTCAGCTGATGTGGCTCTTTCAGCATCACCACATCCGACGACTTCACCCGTCTTTCCACGCAGTACAACGCCACCACTCCCCCCAACTCGCCTTCCAAGGGTTCCGTGCAGGCAGGCACGACCGAGTGTCCCTCCGAGTCGGCGTCGCTGATCGCTTCAACTACCCTTCCTCCCACACCGAACGAGGCTGTATGTAACTGTATCAATGAGAAGTCGCTTGCTTGTCAGTTGAATCAGGCTAGTGCCAACTCGCCCACCATCGTTGGCGATCTCCTCAAGTGAGTGCCGCGACATCTGTCAGCGTCTACTTCGACGGCTTGGTATCTCTCACTGGCTAGCTTAAAGTACTGACGTCGAATCCGTTATGTTCCAAAAACCTTCAGCTACGCTTGTTCCCTTCTCGGATCCGGCACAAATGGCACTGCTTCCTGTGATCCCATTGGCGGCAACGGTACTTCCGGAGAATACGGAGAGCTCTCGTACTGTTCTCCCGCGATCAAGCTCTCGTACGCCATGTCTGCGTACTACGAGTTTAACCCTATCGACTCTAGCTGTGACTTCAGCGGTAACGCCACCTTGAGTCCTAACCGTGAGTTGTTATCCTCGCACTTTTTCCCACGACCCATGCTGATGAGCATGGTTATTCTTGTTTTCGGGTACGCATGTAGGACCCAACACCGCCTCAGACGCCTCATCGGCCGCTCAACAATGTCTTTCCTCCGAGCCCTCAGGCGGCGTGTTCACCCCCACTGCCTCCAGCTCAGGAGCCTCCAACACTGGCACCGCGAGCGGCAGCTCAACGTCCCCTGCTTCGAGCTCAGGATCGAGCTCAGGCGGATCCAACAATTCCGGAGCTCTCCCTTCTCTGAATATCGGTGCTGGAGCCGGAGCGCTCGGACTGATGGGAGCTGTTGTTGGCGGACTGATGGTCGCGCTTTAAGGAGGATCGTTGCTATGTTTGCCCCTTAGGCTTCGCAGAGTGGATGATGCCAATCCATGCGAGGTCAAGAAGGCGTTTGCGGGATGATATACTTATAATGACGGTGCATGAGGTGCGGCGCAGAGGAGGAGTAAGGCAATAATTCTCACTGGTCTGGTACGTGTAATCAGTCAGATTGGCTGTCTAAGCATCAGTTTTCGGTCTCTTCTTTGGACATGGTGTAGCATCACGGACAATATGCATACAAATCAATTGTTTTCGCCTCGCCGCTCCATCGCATGTCACCATGTTCATCATATCGTGTTGATGCATGGTCCAAGAAAGCGACTTCTGCGGTGATAGTGGGCAGACAGGGTTAGTCACCCGTGCCGGTCCCAGTATTGCCGCATGTCTCATTCCAGCAAACGACAGTGACAGCGACAGCGACAGCGACGTAATAATCATATCTCGATTGACGTCACAGCACAATGAAGTTACTTTACTCGGAATGCGCAATTGATGCGTTTTACCTGCAGTCAAGGTGTATATGCATGTATATGAAGAAAGCTTGCATCGTCTATTCAGACCCGAACAAACCCCAACATTCCCACCACCACCATGGCACCCATCACAAGGCAAGAACTCGACGCCCTCCCACTGGGTTACGCGACCCCTTGTTTGGGGTTAAACGCCGCCCACAAGCTCGAGGACAAGTTCAAGGCGATGCAGGAGAGCGGTTTCGATACCGTCGAGCTGGGGTTTGGGAATTATGTAGCTTGGGTAAGGAGCAAGGTCGATCTGTGAGTTGGGGAGCTGCACGCTTTGTCTATGTCTATTCTGCCTTGTTGCATATCAATCGACCCATGCTCGTCGATCCGGAGAGACGTGACAACGTCGCTGATACGTCTCTGTCCCAATCTACATCCCCCAGGCCCCCATCCACATGTCCGGAAGAATGGAAAGTAGACGACGAGCCTGACCCATCAGACGACGTCATCTGGACCGCCCTCTTCAACCATGCCGACGCGCTCAAATCGCTCGCGGACCACTACGCCCTCAAACTAGGTATGCTCCAGCCCCTGAACCAATTCGACGGCTGGCCCCGGGGTCACGAGCGAGGAGAATGGAGTCGCAGAAAGGCTAGTCTATGGTTAAAGCTGTGTTCGGAGCTCGGGGTGGGGTACCTTCAGGTCGGAGCGAATGATCAGATTGAAGAAGGGGATAAGGACAATGAGAAGACGGCAGAGGATATGGCCTGGTTGGCGGACGAAGCTGCAAAGCAGCCGAATCCTGTCATCATCGCCTATGAGCCATGGTGTTTCTCACACACCCATCCGACATGGGAAAAGTGTTACGAGGTCGTTAAGAAGGCTGTGAGTGACGTGCACAACCCCCCTCTACCATTGAGTACCCGATCACTTGAGGCGCCCTCAGAGGGACCTGAGGCCCTCATGAAGGAGTATGTATGTGTCACTTATGTCTGCATGATTATTGTGTGTCCTCACCGTCGCGCACAGAACCGAGCCAATCTCGGTCTCTGCTTGGACAGCGCCCAAATGGCATTATCGCCGGACTACGGCTACGACCCGACTTCGTCCACGCCGCCCTCCGAACAATCCTTCCAAGATCTATTGGAACGTATCCGCGCATTGCCCAAGGAAGATATCGCCTATTTCGAAATCTCCGACGTGCTCGCTCCTTCCCCGCCTCTGCTCGGCGGCAGCAAGTATGACGAGTGGCACAAGAAACAGGGGGAAGGGAACCCGACGCGATCGAGCTGGGTACTGTGCGCGAGGGTCGTACCGTATGTTGGGAGGGGAGCAGGCAGCGATGTGCGGGATGAGAGGGATCTCGGAGTGGCGAGAGTGGCGGAAGTGGCAAAGGCCGTATTCGATACGGGGTACAGGGGTGAGTGCGATGTGAAGGCAACCGTGTCAGCCGGATAACCTCTCACTCCTGAATACTTGGACCGCATGGCAACGCTGCTGCGCTTGCACCGTGAACATCGATAGCTCCTTTCTTTGTGTATTATGGTTCATCAAGGCTGATATTGATGTTCCCCACTTGTTTTGTTATGATCTGCGCTCACAGGCCCGGTAGTATGGGAACCGTTTGAAGCGCTGCTGATGGAAAAGGAGGATCAAAGTGTACCTGCTACCTTCGCGAAAGCGGGTAGGATATCCAAGGAGAAGCTGTACGCCGAGGTGGCCGGCTCAACCTAGGATCTAAGCACCTGCGCAATCTTACCACCCAAAAGCGACTACAATTCGATTATTGCGTTGCTCGTATCATATTAGATACAATTTCGACTGCAAACACCATCAAACCCACACACTTACAGTATACAGATTGGCGCATATGATCTGGCCAAGCGACATGCATTTGATGTGACTTGTATAAACGTGCAGTATGACAACAATTCATGGATATCCCGCTCATCTCCTCTCCCGCTTCCTATCTCTATCTCTTTCTTTATCCTTCTCATACCTGTCCCTCTTCCTCTCTCTATCACTATTTCTGTGACCTCCCCTATCCCTTTCCCTATCCTTGTCCCATCCCCCCTCGGTAGCCCTACTCTTAGGCTTGTCATCACTGTATTTGCCTTTGGTGAACCCAATCTCCTTCCTCGCTCCAGCAGCCTGCGCCAACTTGGCCAGCTCGGCCTTCCTCTTCTGCGCTTCCGACATGGCTCTCGGAGAGTATTTCGCTAGAAGTAAAGGTGATGTCAGATTACGGCGGGTCAACCACCCTGATGTCGGGAATGCCGTGGCGCGCTCGTCTATCGATACGAATTCGACCTATATTGGATGCGTGCGTGAATTGGAGACAGATAAGTTAGGATCTATACATTCATCACTCCTTGCTTGCTGGACAGTCAGATACGAACAAAGACGGATGAGAGGATTTTGTTGGGTAGTTACCGAGTTTCACGTACCAGCTTCGAGTAGATATGGGGATTCGCAAATGCCGATGACGATAATAAGCGAGTGTTTATATGCTCGCCTCGCTCATACTTCAGTCGGAGGAAATGATCGACTTTGGTCTGAAAACGACAGTAGCGGGGAATCACGTGTATCAGTCAGCCCGCTCACAGCCCATTGTGGTTGCACATCGTGTCGTCATGGCCATGGACCATCAGGTGGATAGAAGGAAAGTTTGCGACGTTAACTTGGGGTTGGAATAGGAAGCGCACTGTGGCAAAGCGATAGAGCCAGTCGATATCGTCCACTCACCTTCAACGCCTCGCTCGCCAGCTCTGGATTCACAGCAGACGGTATCCCCCAGCCAGGAACTACTCTTCTCCCTTGCTGCCCTCCCCCTCGAGCGTTATCATCACCAACGTCGTTTCCCCCTCCTTCTGTATTGCTACCGCCTGTATATATATCTTTGGGCATAGTGACGATCTTGAAGATCTCATCCTCGCTCAATCCCTCAAATTCAGGTCCGATAAGACCGAGTCTGGCGGCTATGGAACCCGGACCTGGACCTGAACCAGAATCACCTCCGGACAAAAGCGGTAAACCGTGAACACCTAGTTCGGAAGCCGCCAGATCTGACTGAGCTGTATGCGTGAGGTTCTCCGGTAGTTCCTCGTTTTTGCCTTTGCCTTTATCTGTACCATTGTCACGGTGGTGGGTAATCGCTGACTTAGGGTTCGAGCGTCTGGAAGTCGACGTCGATGTCTGGGTCGGGGTCATCACTACCCCGCTAGGTCGTTTCCGGGTGGTGTTCAAAGATTGTGATGCCGATAGGTTGGGTGAAGCCGACGCTGAAGCTGCGATATCCCAATGAGGTGGTTACAAGAGCATGCCGGGAAGTCAGTTGGTAGCCAGATAACAATGCCAAGAAGGCCGGAGGTTGAAACGGACACTTACAGGTAGACTGTCCATTCAACTTCACTCTCTGACAATACCAACAGCCGCCAAAAGGAAAGACAGTCGATGCCCCGACGCCATCGCCAAAGAAAGCCAGATCAGGGAACAGGACCAAAAAAGGAAAAGAAGAGGGCAAGGTGTGATTATCCGTCCTTCTATTGATCATGCTACTGCTTCTGCTCTTGTACGCCTGTTTCGTTCATGCCTCGCAAGAGGACTCACGGATGGGCCTGCGAGGGCTTCTGCTACTGGACGAGCAGAAGGCTCAGGCGACGAGTCGTCCGAGTAGTGTACGAGACCTGCCAGTGATACTCCATTCGATGAGCTGGATGCTACTGGAAGCCAGACAGAATCCAAGGTGAGCTCACCTTGCATCTTGGATCAAATCGCTGCGACAGACGATGTGGGCCAAATCCTGATGGGTAGAAGTTAAACGAGCCCCAAGCGCCAGTGAAGTTCATGTCATGTCATACCCAAGATATAGAGATAGTGTGGTCTCCAAGCCTCACAAGCCGGCGACTGACGGGTTCCTTTTCACTTTGTTACGCTTGCTTGATCGCCATGCTCTTACCACGTGGTCAATTCAATTAACCCCAATCATGTCGGATCTCGCCATAGCACAAGCGCAATCTCACTCAATCTCAATCTCGCCTAAACGCCCAAATCGCAAAGATGCTTATGCTTCCAACACCTGACTGCATAAAGACTCTAGCTCGCAATCGCTCTCGTTTGTCTGTCTGATCAGACCATTCTCTTTTAAGCTCTCATCTCTTATCAGCGCTGCTTATCTCGGTCTTGCATCTCCATCACCGCCGTTCACTGCTCCAAGCGTACGGAATCCAACAGCTCAAAGCCCCGCCCTCGAGCACACTCTCGCCATGTCAGAAATCACGCCCCTCCAACCGTATCCCGAGCCTCCAAGCAAGCAGCGAAACAACAATGCTATCGAGCTTATATCAGGTAGTATTGGCGGTGCATCGCAGGTATTGACTGGTCAAGTGAGTGAGCCAAATCAGGCCATGATGTCCACAGATGCTCATACACGTCCGAGTCAAGAGGGAGCCCAGCTGACCTGCTCTGACCTGCTCTGATGTGCGGTTCAGCCTCTGGATACGCTGAAAACCGTTAGTTGACCTGTCCCGCTCGATTCGATTGGATCGAATTGAATGACCAGCTAAACTGAGATCGTCACAGAGGGCACAAACCGCTCCCAAGGGTCAGTTCAAGAACACGCTCGATATCTTCACGACGACGGTGAAGAATGAGGGATTCTTGGCGTTGTACAAGGGCATGGTGAGTATCGCTTTGTCGTCATCAGACTTAGCCTACTTCCTACGCTCTTTCTGTCTTCTCCCTTGCCAACTACAATGCTCACAATGCCATCACATTCGACCTGATTTGCATGAGTTGAAGTAGAATGAACAGTTACTGCTCATGATCATAAGACTACAACGGGACGAAACTGAGTGCACCACTTTCTGTTCAACCCTTTATAGCTCTCTCCGTTGCTCGGAATCGCTGCGGTCAACTCGCTGCTCTTCACAGCCTACGGCGCGTCAAGGCGGATAGTCTCACCGTACCCTGATCTATCTATCGGTCAGGTTGCCGTAGCGGGCTCCATGGCCGGTGCCGTCAACGCCGTACTCGCCAGTCCAGTGAGTACTCAAGTTGCCCTGTCTTCGATGTTGGAAGGCCCATCGATTCGTTGCCTAGTGCTATTATCATCAAAAAGCATCTCTCGACGGAAATGAACCTTTCATGGCTGAGAACCTCTCACAGCTCAGCCTTGAGGATTTGAACTGAATGACTCTTGCTCTTTCCCCTCTGCAGGTTGAGATGTTCAAGATCCGGATGCAGGGCCAATACGGCGGAGCGGGAGATAAGCGATTGAGCGCTGTGGTGGGCGACATGTGGAGAGAGTATGGGTTCAGGAATGGTATCATGCGAGGCTACTGGGTGAGCTTGGAATGAAGTGTGCGCGAGCCAGAGGCATGTCATGTAGCCTGACTCTAAGTTCTCGTTTTCCCAGGTAACGGTTATCAGGGAGATTCCTGCGTATGCTGGATTCTACGCCGGTGAGTTGAATCAATGGCTCAATGGCTCGCCTGTCCTCGTCCAACTTGCTACTATCATGAAGATCCCTGACCAGTCCACACCTGTAACACTGATCAAACAACCACCATCAATGTGCAGGCTACGAAACCTCGAAACGGTTCTTCGCCAAGAAATACTCCCCCCACGCCGTCCCCGTCTGGGCCGTCTTAACGTCCGGCGCATTGGGCGGCGTATCATACTGGCTCGCGTGTTATCCTCTGGACGTTATCAAGTCTCGAGTACAACTTGCCAAGCAGCCGCCCAGTAAAGGAGGTTGGTTGAGCGGAGGTTATGTCGCTAGGGAGTTCAGGACGATCGTCCAAGAGGGCGGGGCGTGAGTGATATGTCCGCAGTGTCTTCTGCCATAGATTATCACTTTATCAATCAATCTCAGAATCCTCTTTCTTCTACCCAATTCATTCGAATAGTAGCCGCTGAAATGGCGAGAGACAGCTGACATGCCTTGCTTCAAAAATCCTCTCATCTGAACACGTAGTCGAGCACTCTTCGTCGGTCTGACTCCGTCACTGCTCAGAGCCGTCCCGGCCGCAGCGGCGACATTCGCAGCCTACGAAGCAGCCAAGGGTGAGTTACGCGCATATGACGATTTAGCGAATCACAATGCCCATTTTCGTTCCTCAGCAGCATCCTCAGTATCTCACTTGCTGACGATTCATTACGCATTACGGAAACTGTCGCACTGCAGATTACATCCTTAAACACGACTTGCTTTAATCGAGCCTTCCTTACCTCACAGTTGCGCGTATGTCGCAAGGGGAGGAGGCGGCAGACCGAGGTCTGCCGATACTGGGAACATGTACCATTTCGGCGGATGGAGAGGAGTGTACTGATAGATGAATAGACGCGAAGGTACGACCAGACGGATCATCTGCACAGAATCAGCTCCTACTCGGAAGGACGGACGGTCGGGAAAGTATCCGCTTCATCATCATTGACGGCAGTAGACATTAATTAGATCTACTATACACTGTACCAGTACTATTGTATTGATGCTCGGAAACTCCGGCTGCAAGTCACGTACGCGTTGGATGCATCAGTGCCCCACAATGAAACAATGCATCATATCTGAAGGAATCATCTTCCGTTACTTTGGTATGTACCTGTCGGAACGACTTCCCACCCAGCAGTGTTGGAGGTTTCATACTATAATGTAGAACGCAATGAGCTGATTTGACCCGAACTGATGTATTGAGGTAACGAGGGTCTCGAAGTTTGATATGCAGTAAAATACATCGATCTTGGCTATATATAGGAAGGTAGGTAGATAGATAGATAGACAGATATTCCCAAAGAAAAGATAGCCTGAATGTTGCCCAGAATTTCTACTTATACTCCATTGTTTTCCACTTCTTACCTTACGGAGTCAACTTCGGCGGGTAAGGGTATGGTCTCAGCCTCAGTTCAGTCAGGCTTGGCGCCGCTTTCCCCCCTTCTTCCTGCTGTGACCTCATCCCCCGCTGACCTATTCTGTCCGATCTTTTCCTCCCCTGCCCCCCTTGCCCTTACCGGTTGATCAAATCTGTTTGGTTTGCTTGTCCCATCCCACTAGAGCCTGTATTCCTATCTGATTCAATGCGATCAACCCGTAATATATCCGGATGTCCCTCCCCCGCAATCCACCAAGAGAACATATTCTTCGATATAGCCAAAAACGCCCAACTTTTACCAGAACTGCGTCAGATCCGGATGAATGCCATCGCGTGATCTGAGCAAGACGATATTCGATGATGTTGTCGAGAACTAAGAGGCGCGAGTGAGAATAATTCCGATCAGTTCTTCCGTTCTGCATATCCTGGTTTGACCGGAAATCGCTGGCCTGAACCCATTATCCCCTACATTCGAGAGCTTCCCACCGGTGGTTACATGGGCGTATCGTCACGCTGAGGAGAAAGGAATCGAAGAGGAAGATCAAGGTGCTAATTTACTCACCCCATTGCCGACAAACACGCCTGCTCTTCTCCCGACTTCCATATCCACCGCCACACCAACCTCTTTGTCCTGCCATTCGGGGTACACATCCTCTTTCCCAATCCAGACATGATCCCAGCCCTCGGACTGTAACCACATCCTGATTTCTTTTACCCAGTCATCTTCCTCCGCATCGGTCAAGATGTACACTGATCTCAGCAAGGGATGGTTCTTGCGCATTCGACGCGCTCGAGCGATGATATCTAATGTTTGAGGTAGACATTTCGCTCGATATAGGCCCATCCGGGTGGCTTCGACCATCGTGGGAGGGGGCGGAACGTTCTCGTTACCAGGCAGAAGGGGTAATTTGTTGAATGACACGAAGGGGCTATGTGATATGATAGCGATAGTCAGTCTCAGACACAATCCCAGCCATTTACAATACCTTCGCGCCGCATTATCGACCTTTTGTCGGTCTGGCAGGAAATCAAGGAGCGTCACTCACGCCGCTCTAGCACCCTTCTCATCGCATACCATCTCCCAGTTCTTCCCTCGTCTCAAGTGAAGGGCCAGTATTTGCTTCCACATTCCCGTTCTGACCGGGTCACCATTGGCATGAGAGATTGATTCCAGGTTGTACGGTTGAGATTCTGGAGCAAGATAAGGCAGGGCCTTATTGAGTATTGATAGAACAGTAGGGGCGAAAGAGAAATGCTTCATTACGGGCGATTTGACGAAAGATTCGTATAGGTCGAGGGAGGCTGTCGAGTCGAAGAATCTGTGAGGAAAGGACAATGTCAGACACGGGATGCTCTGTACTACCTCCAAGCATTGTGGGCTACGAGCAAGTTCAGTGCAGTATGCCATGATCAGAAAAGAGGCTGCTCGGAATGTCCAACACTCACTCATCATCAAAGGGTTCGCCGATGATCCTCACACAGCTCTGATCGCTTCCAGCCAACAACACCTGAATCTGATGGATCCTCGCTTGGCCGTCCGCTACCAAAGCCATATCTCCATCTGGATGCAGGTCGGTCCTGATAGTATGGGTTTGTTCCTTGTACGATGGACAGACATTTCGATAGTAGCTAGCCCTGTAGCATTTCTGGCTGTCAGCCTGAATCGCTGCAACAGGCCAGTCCATTGAGGCCTTTTCCCGTGCTCATGCTCATGTCCGCTGATGCAAAGCACTCATATCCCGTGGAAGTTCGTTCAGGGCACTCACGGTACCGCTCTGGGCGTGTTGTAAAACGACTCGAAACCTGATATCACCGTCGCTACGTAGGCCGACAGTGGTATTCTCGCAGATCTCCAAGGCCACCTCGACACCTTGAACGGCAGATACTGGGTAATGTATAACGACATGGTCAGCGAGTCTGTACGTTGATGTGAGATGGCGTAGGCCGCAATCCGAGGTTAGCGCATCGAAGTCTCGCTCGTTCTCCTGGGGGGGTAAGAGGGAAGCACAGCCAGGAGGAAGTTGTCGTCGTCAGAACCCCACTCACCGTGTCATCCTCTACATACGGCTCGAAAGCGAGCGATCTATTGCCAAGCACGGCAAGGTGGTGTTGCAGTCTGCGAAATTGACGATATACACATCAGTCACAATGGTCAACAAAGATAGTGTTACAGTTGATAGGTACATACAGCACTCGTTGTAGCTGTCGGAATGGAACCTGTAGGTCAGCTTATGTCCTGAAGTGCATCTGGTCAACAGGACGTACCTGGTGATTAAAGCCTGTACAGTCACAACGTAGGATATGTCCATAGTGTCAGTGACCACTCGCTCCTTTTCGATCATCCTGTTTACATTCACCACATACCGGTCCCTCTCGGTACGTCGAACCTGTTTGTCAATCATCCGCAACCGGTCAGTACATCATGCGCTCGATCAAACCTATCTCAACGATCTTAGTACCCTAGTACTGATCAAGTATATGACAGTACTGACTTGACGTATCTGCCATTCTTGCCCTCACCGGGTCCTATATCCCCCTTGATCTGAGGCAGTCTGCTCTCCGTTCTCCACTCGCTAGAGTAATTCGGCGGGAAAGGCGGTCTCGGATGGAAAGTGATGAGCAGTACCAAACCAAAGATGAAAACGAGTAATCTGAAGTGAGGTCTCCTCGCTATACTTCTCCCTCCGCCAGTGGTGGTCGGTACGAGGGATGGAATGCGAGAGTAGGTCTGGCGGAGAGAGTCGGTGTCGAATGTTATCGGAGGTCCGAGGGGGTTCGGGACGGTGATTCGCATGATGGGTGGATGGGTAAGAGGTGTCGGCCGCTGCTCAGAGTGTGCTGTGTATATTGAGAGACGGTTGAGCGCTCGAGATACTCTCTGCAGCGTATCCAGCGTATGTGCTATAGCATGAATGATGAGGGCAGCGACGTGGACTTGAAGCCGAAGACGGTGTGAAATGTTGAGAAAGGAAGGAAGCAGATGGTGGTGGGAAGAGCGCGCGTGTCTGAAGGAAGGAGAATAGAATAGAATATATTGGTGTTCAAGGGTAACCGAGATTCTAGCTTCTAGCGGACCGGCTGAGGGGCAAGGGCAAGGAACGCGTCTCATACAAGCAGCGAGTGCTAAAAGTGGCGCACAAAGCAGACGATCAATCCCCTCAGTGTCAGAACATGGGGTCCCGCTGGGGAAGTCAACAATAGTCCACTGTAAACATAACATGACATGACATGACATGCATGGTAGAATGTTGTCTTGCAGTCAGCCCAAGACGACCGTCTGAAACCCCCCGTTCGATTCGAACGCAGTGCAGATACTGACGCTAATGCAGAAGATACCGCACCGCAAGGACTGAAGCAAGCCATTGCCGCTCGAACCAGCACTACCGTGCTCACTGGTGATACTGTATGTAGTTCCTATCATGGATCATAATATTGCATCGTTGTCATCACTTCCAACCACCTCAGATATCAACGATTTGCTCTACCTCACTACTCTACCAGCACGGACCGTACGGTAGTGCAAAATTAAGCCAAACCCTGACTGAGTTGCGGTACCATATCACCTCCCACAGCTCCCGTAGGCACCGCATCGCTGTCATTCCATACCCAATCACCACCAGCAATGGCACTTGCACTGACAGATGCAGTTGCACTCGCTGTAGCCGTAGCCGTTACCATGGCTCCAAGGTCGAATGTCCCAGTGGGTGTAGGTGTGGCGATGGGGGAAATTACTGAGCCGGTGATAGCGGCTGTCGGGAACGCAGTTGGTACGCCGTTGTCGATGCCGGTGCCGGTGAACCACTCGATCGAGTCTTCGTTGCCATTACCATTGTCATCAGCTGCGCCGGTCGGAGCATATACCGGAGCCGTAGTCATCCTTGAGCCAGGTCCAGCTGCCGCACCAGCCCCAGCTCCAGCCCCAGCGCCGGCACCGGCACCAGGTCTATTCCATCCTCGACTCCCGCTCTGTCCTCTGAAATCTCCTTGGCTCTGGCTATCACCCTCGCCCTGATACTCTGATTCAGCGTTGTACCCGTAAGGGTCGGCAGCCGAAGAGCCGCCGCTATTATCAAGATCCGCATTCGCTCCCGAATCAGCATTAGCGGGAGTAGGTGTGCCCGACATAAGGTAATCGGGAGTAGGTTTGACGCCGCTCATGAGCCCTGCGACGAGATCCGTGGCGTCGGGTTGACCAGAGAGCGCCACGGGCACGGACGCGGAACCCGCATCAGCAGGGGGAGAAGGCAGCGCACCATCCCCATCTACCCAGTCGAGGTTGGAGTAGAGCTGACTTGTCAAGCCATCGACAGACGCGATGCCGGTGGTCTGAGAGGGAGCGGAAGAAGCAACCGAGCCGATGATTTGATTGGCCGAGTTGAGAATATACATGCGCCCGTCGATAGTGACGGTCTTCAAGGCGTCCATCGCTCCGCTCGAGATAGCGTTGACATTGCCGTTACTAATCGCGCCGGCAGCAGAGCTGGTGGAATCGGAGAGGAGCTTGACGATTTGCCCCGAAGAAAGCAGGTACGAGCCACCTCCCAGTGATTTGACGATAGCGATTACGCCGGCGCCGGTGCCGGGTGCCGTGGCAGGTGCTGAGCCGGCCATGCCCGAGGCGGTGGCTGCAACGGATTTGAGTCCGAGTGCTTGAGGTGAGGATGGGACTGGCAAGGAGCCCGCGACGGCTTGAGCAGAGGCGGTCGAAGGGATACCTTGGGCGAGACCTGTAAGACTCTGTAAGGGCAGACCATTGGTGAGCCCGCCCAACGAGCCAGTAAGACTCTGCAGTGGTGATCCGTTTGTCAGGCCGCCGACTGTTCCACTGAGACCTTGTAGCGGCAAATAGTTGGTCAATCCGTCTAAAGTACCGGTCACTCCTTGAAGCGGGAGATTATTCGTAAGACCACCAACCGTCCCGGTAAGACCCTGGATGGGGAGCCTATTGGTCAGACCGCCAACTGTACCCGTGAGTCCCTGTAGAGGTAGGCCATTGGTGAGCCCACCGACGGCACCTGCTACCCCTTGGAGAGGAAGCCCATTGATGACGCTCCCTACGGGGAGACCCCCCGTCAGGCCATTGACGGTGTTCCCGAGACTGCCGATCGGCAAGCCTTGAGTGAGTCCACCAACAATGGGAAGACCACCTGCTAAGCCTTGCGCTTGCGAGGCGAAACCTCCGACTTGGCCCACCACTCCTTGAGCTGTGGCAGTGCTACCTCCCAGACCCAAGCCCTGGACCTGGTTACCCAAAGAATCGATAGCGCCACCGACGTTACCGGATAACCCTGTGACTTGAGATACGGTGGGTGCTCCCCCAGCAGGGTCGAGAGCGTTGTGTCCCAGTCCGAGGCCGGACTGAGCGGCTTGGGGGATCATAGGTACGCTCGTGGGGAGTTCGACGTTAACGTTGGAGTTCGAGGGGATGATGGGGTTCGTCGGCGACGGGATGGGAGGCAGCTGTCTCCGGGCTGTACATGTGTCGTAAATAGGGAAGATGATCGGTTTCACGCATAGTCGCTAGTCAGCTTGGACTCCAACCCATGTACTCCCCTTGATTCTAGATGTAGGTCTGGCATCACATCACGTACCTGGCCGTCCCTTCCCACCTACACCTACAAGACCACCGATATCCGACCCTAATCCACCGCCCCTGTTCGCACCGAGATTCACATCTACCCCCAGGGGATTTGTATCGACGCCCAATAATGGCGAGTTGCCCGAGGCACTGTAGGGGAGCCTGGGAGACTCTTTGTAGTCATCAACCTGAGGCGATCGGGTCACATCAAGGTTAATGTTATTGTTGCTGCCATCGAGAGTGGTGAAACCTGAGCCCGATCCGGAGCCGGAGCCGGGGAGGGGAGGTAGAGGAGCGGCGAGGGTTGCGGAGGAGATGGCGAGGGAAGTGAGCAATAGGGGAGTGGTCGAAAACTTCATTGTGCAAGGGTTTTCGTCCGAAAGGGACTGCTGAGCGGTAGATCAGAACGTTGATTTTGCAGGACGCGATACACGAAGAGGGGATGGTGTGCAGAAGGAATGAAGTAGGAATTGATGCTATATATTATAGTTGGGATAATAAAAGAGAACTCGACCAGCGAGTGATGCTATAACTTGTCTAAACGGAAGGAGGTACAAAGGTCGGAACGGTCAAGGTGAAGCAAGCTTGGGGAGGAGTGCAAGGACACCAGGTCGGTCCCGAAGACCTTTATATCTCTCTACGTTGGATAGCGGTCTATGGGTATGTCAGTTGCGGGTGCCTCTCACACACGGCGAGTAGCATCGCACATCAGGTAGGATGGTAATCCAAAGCAGAGCGATGATTAGCCGCGATAAGGAATATTGAGAGTCACAGATTGCGATCTGGACCAACGGCGAGGAATGTCTTAGTCCCGCACCCTTTTTGGATCGTGCCATATAACCGGGTATGAGGTCCCTTGAGCATGTCTCACTGATAAGAATTGTGATTGAGTCCAGCATCCGCCGCAGATCAGATCAGTCAGTGGCTCGAAGCCTCGGTGTAAGCACGAACAAGCTCATCAGCGCACCTGTAATACAGGTTTCCGCGTACAGGATCCCATTCCTCCATGAATTTCGGCACGGCCTTAGACCCACTTCAGTCACCCGAAGTGACTGCATGATTCTGTTACATTTCCGTTCAGCGTGCTCACTGGTCCAAGCGCTCCAGCAAGACCCAATTACCCCTTTCTTCCCTGACAACGCCTTGCTCCCTCCACCAGCTCAATGCAGCTCGTAGCTGAGCCAATCCCGCATCCAGACGTTCTACCAAAGCCTGGAGAGTCCACCGATCCTGTTGTTCGAACAGCTCGATGATAGAAGCTTGCAAAGGATCCGCTTCGACCTCCACGATGCGATCTTCGAGTTCGACGGTGAGTTGGGCTGTGCCTAGGTGCTGAGCGAACCGGAGATGCTTGTCTGGCTTGAAATGATGGAAAGCTGCTTCGTACTCTTCTTGCATCCTGCACATAGCACACGTTAGTACCGATCCCATGGAGAAACCAGACCGTAAATGGCAGGAACTGTTGGCATACGTACCTCTGCAATTTCGGCGCCAGGTGTAGCGAAGAGGACTGTACGTTCGGCCAGAACATCCTTGAGATGACGAGTGGGTGAACGGAGGACTAAAAAAGGCATCCGGTAGATTCAGCTACACCGGCCAGGACTTCAATGTCGCGGCGCCAGACATACCTTGATGTCGCCTTGGACGTGATCGTCTATACGCTTAGAGTCTGCCATATCCTTCAGCATGACGTCGCAGCCACTAAGAGCTGTTTCGCCGAATCGAAGCTTGAGAAGCTCGATCGTGCGGATCTGTGGGCTGTCAGGACCGCCCTCGCTGTAAGAGTCTTCTCGGGAGCGGGATGACCGGATCCTTACCTCTCTCACGGCGTCATAATCTTTGACTGCCAGCAATCTCGTGGCGAGTAGTACTTGCAGTTCTTGGATGATGACATCTTTCGTCTCGTATATGCTCACAAGCGTCGACACGATATCACTCATCTTGCCAGAGCGGAACTCTGCGCCGACGAATCGGTCAGCATGCACACCCGGGTGATGAGACTTGAGCCGTCATTTACCAGGTGCCGCATCAACAGGCTCAGGCTCCCATCGCGGATCGCTCCAGTCTTCCACATCAGCCACATCGTTCCTGATTAGACTGTCGTTCTCGTCTCCCAGCTCTTCGCCTTCCACCAGAGCTGAGACAATGCATTTGATTGTATCTTCCCGCTCCCTCAGATGTTTTCGGATCGGTGAGGCGACTTTGTGAAGCAAGACACCGGGTGGATCGAGTATCCGTAGGGATCGGATGGTGCTGATGTAGAGGGAGAGGACGAGCTTGGTTTCTGCGCCTGGGTGCAGAAGACGCTTCACATTGCTACAAATACCATAGTTAGTCAGCCGAGCCAGTAACCATGAATCGTGGGGTTGTACAACGCTTACGCAGCATTTAACTTGTTAACCAGCTCTAGGCGTTGGTCCACTTTGAACAAGCATTCCTGAGCAGGGGAATTAGCTTGACCTGGGTGCGCAGTGCAGATCACACTTCGACTCACCCTCAGATCCTCCAGCGCGGCCATCGAGTCAGGGAAATCAACGATGATATCGAACAATTCATCCGTCCTGAGTACGGTGTCAGCGACTGCCTAGCCATTGTGAAATTTCCATTTGAATGATCGTGTACGCACCGTATATCGAAGAAGCATTTGCAGAGGTAATAGTCGAATCGAGAGAACATTGGTCTCAGGGCCGCTTGTGCACTTTCGTTACCTGCCGCCCCATCGAGATATCAGCTACAGCCTTAAGTAACTATTGCGGCACCGAGAATACCTCGACGACGTGGACTTACCCTCGAACATCCCAGAAAGCCAGTTCGCCACACCATCTCCTACTCTCTGCCGGGCCCTAGTCAGACGCCTAGTGTTCCACCCTTTCCCCGCTTCCTGTTCTGCTATTTTCTCGATTTCCTTGTATGCGACTTGACTTAACGTGCCGCTGTATCTTGGAAATACGCCCAGACGAGATAAGTGGGGTGATGGCGGGGGTACCTTGTGGTAATTCATGGGTACCGACTGGAAGACTTGCGGGTGATGAGGCGGATCCAAGAGATGGGTCGGTAGTGACGCGAGAGAAGAGGTCAGGAAGGACAAAAGATGTGCTGGGAAGATTGCGGGTAGTGTCGAGTGAAGGTGGGAGTGAAAGCTCGTTGTGAAGTTGGCTATGAGCTTTGGGCTGATACAGCAGAGATTAAGGAGATGTCAGGAGAGCTCCTACGACCTACGACCATACTGACGTGTCAGCTCACTCATGAAACGCTCTGAGGGGTACACCCCATGCTCTTTGCCAAATAGCGAGGCGTTCAAGGAGCTCTGCCATGATCGTCCGCACTTGCACGCCTGCCTCGTCATCTTCGTCTAAGTCGAGCGGCAGTCGGTTGATATACCTCAGAGAATCGCTTTGAATGAGAAAGAAGCGTGCCTCCACAGCGTCTGCAAGCTTTCAGCATCCCCCTAGGTATGCCAAGTCTCAATTACATCGGCTCACTCATGAAGTCGGAATACAGAAGCTGTCCTTTGCCCTGAGATAAAGCCAAGTGGAAGGCGCCTGTGATCTCAGGAGTTTCGACTTGGAACAGGACGTCAGCTGATGGAAGCCATTTCTACACCTCTGTGAGCTGACTCACTTGGCTTGCTGGCAGATCTTGAGGCGCTGACATCACGAGGATGAAGGTATTCTCTTGCTATCCTTAGAGCCTGGCCAACGAATAAGTCGATCAGCTTCGGTCCAATTCTGGGATGTTGACACTCACATGAGCTAATTGTTCATATTGCTTTGCGCCTTGAGCGGAAGTCGAGGGCAGGTTCCAGTCATTCACAGCCGCCACCAGCGCCATGTTGAAGTATCTCAGTCTGGATTTGGGAGGTTGACGCGACCACTTTCTAGTACCGATGCCAACATTATCTGCCAACATATGCTGATCGAGATCTGTTGATGTTGATGCTCAGCCAAAGTAGTCAGAGCTTAGAGCTCAAACGCGTCGAGGCAAGGTGGAGGCTTTGGCTGAGCACTATTACGTATTGTATTCGCCAAGTGCTCGCCATGTGGATCTAATTCAACCATCTGCCACATCAGCTTTTCGGCTAGGGTGTCAGTAGGATTGAATGAGTCAATTGAAACACCGACCGACCACTGGCACTGCCGTAATTAACCAGGCCGGTTTTAGCTAAGTTAATCGTTTTGCACTGCATTTTGCTGCATTTGCTGCTTGTTTACTTGTTTGCATAATATGTTATGACTCCCCCTTTTTTGGCTGGTTTTTCCGTGGCAGCTGGTTTACAGCTGGTTTCGAAAACGATCAATGACGTTGTTTTCCTATTCATGTGCCACCCCTGACTACACGGTATTCTTGACCCCTCCCTTCTTTCCCTTTGTTGTCCTAGGTATGTCCCGCAGCTGCAGGTTTGCGGGAGGGGCGTTGGCAAGCCTACACAACAAATAATTTTGATCGTCGGCCACATATGCCGCTCTTGACTAACAAGTTTAGGGTGTTTACCGCATCTTGAGGGCTTCTTCTGTTTGCACGACAAGGAGATGTTGACAGGAGGTGTGTTTGCATGAGCTGCGTATTTGTAGACATGGGTGTCTGACGTCTTGCCGCGCTGCCACTGTCACCCGTCCCGGCCGGTCGTTATGCATCAAAACGCGTTCGTCGTCCCGTGAGCAAAGTTAGAGAGATGGAGCAGGCCTGTGCTACATGTATGCATAGAGCGGCATGAGCCAGGACGATGACGGGTGCAAATGATTGAGAATGCTGTAATTTGTACAGTACTCGTAGGTTGCTGTGCTAGTAGCAGGTATTTGTATTCAGGGATTACAAGTGTTGTTTTCCAGGGTCTAATCGAGGTTGAGGTGAATTGAGTGAAAATCCAATGCAACAAGTGAAATCCAATACTAACAACACCCAGGCAGGTACCTCACCCATCACACTAAACGCGCCCGCGCCCAGACACCGCCCGCACAACTACTGGCTTGGCCACCACCGTCCATTGCATTGCACTACGCACACACCACACACCGCACACCGCACACCATTTTGCATTCTTCCACTTCTTTCATGCTTTGAGTTCTTTCATCCTTGGCCGTCTTCTCCGATTTCCCTCGCTTTCTCGATCGACTCGTCTCATCTCACTCTCTTTCTCTAACGTCTAGACGACAGTACGACCACGCATCGCCCACGACCGATATCGAGGCGACTTAGGGCAGATCGCATCGGACCTCGACCTATCAACAACGAACAAAGGCGCGTCAACCAACACAACACATATAGAACAGGAGGTCCACAAGTGCACTGTTGGACTCTTTCGGAGTCAGCTCAAGGCTTCCCGTAGTGTAGTGTAGTAGTTCATCTGAAGTCTGTCATCGACTCTGTAGGTGAGCACGCATCTTGATTGAGACATCGATTCCCGGTTTGTTAGGAAAGACCCAAACGGTTCGTCGCTATGATACAGGGGTTCTACGTAGCGCACTTGTGCTTGGCTGCCTTGGCTTTCTCCAATATCGACCTTTTTAATTCCCCCAGGAATACACCCGCCCATACTTCTCTCGCCATCTCACCCCTGTGCATTTTGATCAATTCGTATATTCAATCTCCTCCCGCCAGATCATTTCTGTCGGACCACTTTGTTGTTGTTCCATCGTTATCTCGCGTTTAGTTTTCGTTTCATCCGCTGCGCACCGCCTCCTCTCAAACACTCTTTCTCCACCTTTCACCTTGTTCCGATCGTTCAATCAACCTAGCTACTACTACTGTTAATTAATATGGCAAAATCAGCTTGAACTGTGCATCTGACAATACATACGATTCTAGCAAAATCATCATGTCGTACCCCAATCCCCCTCCTGGTCCCAAGCATCAACCATCCTCTTATTCCTCTGGATCATCCGACCCATTCAACGGCCATCAACTCAACTACGACCCTAACGCTCCTCCCATGCCTCACGGTGGACATGGATACGCTCATCCCAATGTATCAGCTGAAGGTGGCGGTGTCGGAGTACCTCCTCCCGGACAATCTGGTCAATATGCTCCCGTCTATGACAATGAGCCAGAAATGGGCGCGAGATATCATGGTGGTGGAGCGGGAATAGAGACCTGGGCGAGCGAGACCGGTTCTAGTGCTGGTGGTGAGTATCCTGCAAATCCCCCTGTATGATGACGAACTGACAATCTTGTAGACAACTATGCTGGATCGGACTACCACGGCCAAGCTGGATACCTCCCCTCTCGTGCTTCAACACCTACTTTCACCGAAGGCAGCAAAGACGGGCATCGACCTCGCGAGCCTTACGTGGGTCATGATCCTTCGGCTTGTCTGGTTACTGCTGACCCTGTCCATTAGCCCGCTTGGACCCAAGAGGCAAACATTCCGCTTTCCAAGGAAGAAATCGAGGATGTATTGATTGACCTGGCCAACAAATTCGGTTTCCAGAAGGGTATGTTGCGAATCTTTTCGATGATAACGACTTGACGCTAACAAGTTCGTTGCAGATTCATCGCGAAATGTTTACGACTTCCTCATGATCCAGCTCGATTCACGAGCTTCTCGAATGTCCCCCAATCAAGCGCTTCTCACTCTTCACGCCGATTACATCGGTGGCGAACACGCCAACTACCGAAAGTGGTACTTCGCTTCTCAGCTTGATTTGGACGATGCTATCGGTGCTGCCCAAAACCCTGGTCTTTCCCGTGTCCGATCAGTCGCTCGACGTGGCAAGGGACCCAAGGGTAAGGCCGCGCCCGCCACCGCGCAGGAGAAGTCGCTTGACTCTGCTACCAACCGATGGAGAACGGCCATGAACAACATGTCGCAATACGACCGATTGAGACAGGTAGCGCTGTATCTGTTGTGTTGGGGTGAAGCTGCTCAAGTCAGGTTCATGCCGGAATGCCTGTGTTTCATTTTCAAGTGTGCCGATGATTACTACCGATCCTCCGAATGCCAGAACGGAGTCGAGGCGGTGCCCGAGGGATTATACCTTCGAGCGGTCATCAAGCCTCTCTACAAGTTCCTCAGAGATCAGGGTTATGAAGTAGTGGACGGCCGATTCTTGAAGCGAGAGAACGACCACGACAAAACCATCGGATACGATGATGTCAACCAGCTGTTCTGGTACCCTGAGGGTGTCAGCCGGATTGTCCTCAACGACAAGTCTCGATTGGTCGACCTTGCTCCCGCGCAGCGATTCATGAAGTTTGACCGGATCGATTGGAACAAGGTCTTCTTCAAGACATACCTGGAAAAACGATCTTTCTTCCATCTCTTGGTCAACTTCAACCGTATCTGGGTCTTGCATATCTCTGTCTTCTGGTTCTACACTGCTTACAACGCTCCTTCTATCTACGCTGTCCGAGGCTCAACGAAAGCCACGACCCCCATGGCCTGGTCCGTCACAGCTCTTGGTGGTGCCGTCGCTTCCCTTATTATGATCGCCGCCACCCTCGCCGAATTCAGCTACATCCCCACCACCTGGAACAACACCTCCCACTTGACCCGGCGATTGATCTTCCTTCTGATCATTCTTGGTATTACCGGCGCCCCAACTATCTACATCGCTTTCTGGAACCAATCCGGTCAGGTATCGCTCATTCTCGGTATCGTACAGTTTTTCTGTTCCGTCGTTGCGACTATACTTTTCGCCACGTTACCGTCCGGTCGAATGTTTGGTGATCGAGTAGCGGGCAAGAGTCGAAAGTACCTGGCGAATCAGACTTTCACAGCTTCTTACCCAAAGCTTCCTCGAAACAGTCGAATGGCGTCATTCCTCCTGTGGATCCTCATTTTCGGCTGTAAATTCACCGAGTCTTACTTCTTCTTGACCTTGTCTTTCCGAGACCCCATTAAGGTGATGGTCGGCATGAAGGTTCAGAACTGTAGCGACAAGTACCTTGGATCTGGCCTGTGTACCAACCAGCCTGCCTTCGCTTTGACCGTCATGTTCATCATGGACTTGACCCTCTTCTTCTTGGACACTTTCCTCTGGTACGTCATCTGGAACACGGTCTTCTCGATTGCTAGGTCTTTCGCCATCGGTATGTCCATCTGGACTCCCTGGGCCGACATCTTCGCTCGACTTCCCAAGCGAATTTACGCCAAGATCCTTGCCACCGCCGACATGGAAGTGAAGTACAAGCCGAAGGTCTTGGTCTCGCAAGTCTGGAATGCGGTCATCATTTCCATGTACCGAGAGCACCTTCTCTCCATCGAGCACGTCCAGAAACTCCTCTACCACCAGGTTCAATCTGACCAGCCGGGCAAGCGAACTCTTCGAGCCCCCGCATTCTTCATCTCTCAGGGCGACAAGGGAGTAAAGACTGAGTTCTTTCCCAAGGGTTCCGAGGCTGAACGACGAATCTCATTCTTCGCTCAATCTTTGACGACTTCTATTCCCGAGGCGATCCCTGTTGAAGCTATGCCCACTTTCACCGTCCTCGTGCCCCACTACTCCGAAAAGATCTTGCTGTCTCTTCGAGAAATCATTCGAGAGGAGGACCAGAACACTCGAGTTACCCTTCTTGAATACCTCAAGCAGCTTCATCCCATTGAGTGGGACAACTTCGTACGAGACACCAAGATCCTGGCTGAAGAGAGCAACATGTTCAGCGGCGGAAACCCCTTCGGAGGCGACGAGAAGGCTGAAGCCAAGAAGGCCGATGATATCCCCTTCTACACGATCGGTTTCAAGTCTGCTGCTCCTGAATATACTCTTCGAACCCGAATTTGGGCATCTCTACGAGCGCAGACCCTTTATCGAACTGTCTCCGGTTTCATGAACTACTCCAAGGCTATCAAGTTGCTCTACCGAGTCGAGAACCCTGAAGTCGTCCAGCTTTTCGGCGGCAACACCGATCAACTGGAACGAGAGCTCGAGCGAATGGCTAGGCGAAAGTTTAAGTTTGTCGTGTCAATGCAGCGATACTCCAAGTTCAACAAGGAAGAGCACGAGAACGCTGAATTCCTCTTGCGAGCCTACCCCGACCTTCAGATTGCTTACCTCGACGAAGAGCCTGCTCGAAAGGATGGAGGTGAATCACGAATCTTCTCTGCCTTGGTTGACGGTCACTCCGAGATTATGCCCAACGGACGACGACGACCCAAGTTCAGGATCGAGCTTCCGGGTAACCCCATTCTTGGTGACGGTAAATCAGACAACCAGAACCACGCTATCGTCTTCTACCGAGGTGAATACCTCCAGCTTATCGACGCGAACCAGGACAACTATCTCGAGGAGTGTCTCAAGATTCGAAACGTATTGGGAGAATTCGAGGAATTCCGAGTATCCAACCAGTCACCTTACGCTCAGAATGGTCACCAGGCTTTCGAGAAGTTCCCTGTCGCCATTCTTGGTGCTCGAGAGTACATTTTCTCTGAGAACATCGGTATTCTTGGTGACATCGCTGCCGGAAAGGAACAGACATTCGGTACTCTCGCTGCTCGATCTCTCTCTTACATCGGTGGTAAACTACATTACGGTCACCCGGATTTCCTCAACGCTATTTACATGAATACTCGAGGTGGTGTGTCAAAGGCTCAGAAGGGATTGCATTTGAACGAAGATATCTACGCCGGTATGATGGCTTTCGGACGAGGTGGGCGAATCAAGCACTCCGAGTACTACCAATGTGGTAAAGGTCGAGATCTCGGTTTCGGTACTATCCTGAATTTCCAGACCAAGATCGGTACTGGTATGGGTGAACAGATGTTGTCTCGAGAGTACTACTACTTGGGTACGCAATTGCCCATCGACAGATTCTTGACTTTCTACTACGGTCACCCCGGTTTCCACATCAACAATATTGTAAGTTGTTCTGGACAGGACACAAACGTGAGCAGTTCTGACCATGATTTCAATCCAGCTTGTTATGTGCTCTGTCCAAGTCTTCATGCTCGCCCTTGTCTTCCTTGGTACCCTCAACAAGCAGCTCGTTGTTTGCAAGTACAACGGATCCGGTGACATCCTGCCCGGTCAGAGCGGTTGTTACAATCTACAGCCCGTCTTCCAGTGGATCAAGCGATGTATCATCTCTATCTTCATCGTCTTCTGGGTCGCTTTCGTCCCTCTCTTCGTTCAAGGTGAGTCTGGATCTGTTCCTGGATCCACCGCAAATGTAGCTGACCACGTCCTGTCTTTGCAGAACTCACCGAGCGAGGGGCTGGTCGAGCGATTCTTCGACTCTGCAAGCATTTCCTCTCGCTTTCGCCTGTGTTCGAAGTGTTCTCCACTCAGATCTACATGCACTCGATCTTGAACAATTTGACCTTTGGTGGCGCGCGATACATCGCTACTGGTCGAGGTTTCGCTACTACCCGAATCTCCTTCAGTATCCTTTAGTGAGTTGGACTTGTACCTTATCACTAGCAACGTTGACTGACGCTATTCATAGCTCTCGATTCGCTGGGCCGTCGATTTACATCGGTCTCCGAACATTGGTGTTGCTGCTGTACATCACTCTGAGTGTCTTCGTACCTCACTTGATCTACTTCTGGATCACCGTCGTTGGTCTATGTATCGCTCCATTCTTGTTCAACCCGCATCAATTCTCTTACGCCGACTTCATCATCGACTACCGAGAATTCCTGCGATGGATGTCCCGAGGTAACTCCCGAACTCACGCCAACTCATGGGTCGGTTACTGCCGATTGTCACGAACAAGAATCACCGGTTTCAAAAGGAAACGATTGGGTCTTCCTTCCGAGAAGCTCTCTTCCGATGTCCCTCGAGCTCCCTGGAAGGCTATTGTCATTGGAGAGATCATTGGTCCCATCTGTCTCGCTGCGCTCTTCGTCATCTGTTATCTTTTCGTTAAGGCTTTCGCTGTCGACGGCAAGACTCAGCCCGGTCTCCTTCGAATTGCCATTATTGCGCTTGGTCCCATCGTATTTAACATGGCTCTCCTGATTACCCTCTTCCTCATCTCAGTCTTCCTCGGACCCTGCGTAAGTCCAATACCCAGCTCATCGCAAAAGTGAATATACTAATGCTTGTTCTGTGACAGCTCAACTCATACACCAACCAATTCGGAGCTTCCATGGCCGCCATTGCTCACTTCGGTGCCGTTGTTGGTATGATCGCCTTCTTCGAGTTCCTTTGGTTCCTTGAGATGTGGGATGCCTCGCACGCTGTTCTTGGTATCATCGCCGTCATCGCTGTTCAACGATGTATCTTCAAGATCCTGATCGCCGTCTTCCTCTCCCGAGAGTTTAAGCACGATGAGACCAACCGAGCTTGGTGGACTGGTGTCTGGTTCAACCGAGGTCTCGGAGCTCATGCTCTCTCTCAGCCCGCCCGAGAGTTCATCGTCAAGACTATTGAGATGGGTCTGTACTCCGCCGACTTTATTGCTTGTCACCGTGAGTAACTGCGATGTTGATCTTGCCTGGGAGTCATAGCTGATGTGTGGTCATTTGCAGTGCTCCTCTTCTTCCTTACAATCCCCACGCTGATCCCCTACTTCGACCGACTCCACGCCACCATGCTCTTCTGGCTCGCGCCATCTCAGCAGATCCGACCTCCTATCTACTCTTTCAGACAACGATCGCAACGACGGAAGATCGTCTTCACGTATTCCATCGTATATTTCCTCGTCCAGGGCTGCTTCGTGGCCCTGATCGTCCTGCCTTTGATCTTCAAGGATGTCATTGGCCTGACGCCGGATTCTGCCCCCTTCGGCGCCGTCATCTAAGCGGTGGACAATTGTCTCTTTTGGCTCCCCGCATCCCACTTATCCCATCACAGATACTGTTCTGTTCCGATCACCTCTTCTTTCTTCCCATTCATTGCATGATTGGTCACAATCTCAAGCTGATAGCACACGAAAAGATTACAACGGACAATTCAAACCTTCATACTCGCATAGCTTTATGTCCAACTGTTGGTGCAAATAACGAATAGCCTAGGCGCGTTTCAAACCCACATCACGCATCATATTCACGTAGTCTCTCTTCTTTATGCCCCCTTCAGTTGGACCGTTTCCTGTTCTTGACTGTCTATGTCGATCATATCAAAATATACCCTACGCTTTCGATTAGAATCATGGAAGGATGAATGACATATGATGAGTGACCAAGTTTGCTGTGCCAGGCGCAGATGAAGCCCATCGAAGCATGCCATACGAGTACAACAAGTTCTGCCCTCTTCAAGGAAGGGGACTACTATGTAAAGTTAATCGTCTGAATTCTGAAACGAGTGTGTTCGTCGACAAGCCATGCATGCAAGCTATCGCATGGACACAAACAAGGCAAGCAGGCAGGAAAGCTGGCACGGCAAAGGGGGAACAAGGCACTCACAACAGATCGCACACCTCGTTTCAGCTTTGCCGCACCCAACGCCACTTTATAATACTTTACAATTACACTATTGGCCAAGTCTGGCCGCTGTTTGGAACAAGTTTTATGACACGCGTGTCACCGTCGCCTGGCGCGTCTTCCTGGCGTCTTGGAGCGGAAGTGGATCCAACGCTTTACGTTAAGCGTTACTCCGCTCTTTACTGGTAACTCAGGGGGGTAAACCTATAGTGAGACCCTCGTGATCGACATGCCCTGAGTAAAGGTTACTGAATTCGACCGAACGAGAGGGTTTGTATGTACAGTACGAGTGTACGAGTGTCGAGCAGATCGAAGACATCGCTCGACCTAGAAAGAATGCTTGGAGCATACATATACATAAACGTGAAAGAAAACCTGACCTTCTTCGGTCCCGATACACCTCTTATCTTCTCACTAACTTGGTCGACCGCCCAGGCATTCTCGGTCTGTCCTGCTTTATCTCACATATGCAGACAAATAAAGAGAAAGACACCACACATTCGTTCCTTCCAACACGCTCATTAAATTGTACGACTCGCTGGATCGAGCTTCGACAAGATCGTCCCGAATCCTGAAAATCGTCCACTCGGGCCTCCTTCTCTCTCTTTCACACCGACCTACCAAGGAGCCTGCTCGATTGGCACGCAGCCCGCACACGATGCATCTCATCCTTCTACCATTGTGGTTGACCCTTGTCAACCTCAGCCTGAGCGTGCAAGCTTGGGTCGATCCGTAAGTTTTATTTTCCGGCGGTAGTCCCAAATTGCTGTACTGGCCACCTCGTCGTTCGCCTTTCGATGCCAAGCTGACATGGTGGTCTGCTTGTGACTTGCTTACTGTATACAGCTTCTTCGTTGTTCAACATGGACCATCGCTAATCACTGGTCGATTGGACCCCGTGGTATCGCCTGGGGGAGTATCAAGCCACGGTGAGTCCGCCGATCTAGATGATCCTCAGCGGACATCGCTCCGTCAGGTTCACCTTGTTGGCGGGATATACATCTTATTGCCTAAGAGATGATCAAAGAGAGGGCACGACATTGACTATTTCAAGCGGAATCGTTCATTGGCCCTTCTCAGTACACGCCATCATTGGCACGTCATCTTTTCAGCCCACCTACACCTACGAGAACTCGATGGCGGGTCGGTGGGTTTGCGACTTCCTTCCGTTTGTACACTTTGGATGCTCTCGCTCGTCTGACACCATGGTCGCTCTTGCAGATGCACGACCGCCAATGTCGCCGTTGACAAGTCGAGTTACTGGGCTCCTAACCTCTACCGAAAGCGAAGTGACGGGAAATTCGACCTCGTCAAGATGAATCGAGCCAACACCTATTACCTCGTCAGGCGGTGAGTCACAAGCCGCCTCTCAGTCTGCCCTTGATGCCTTGCTCCGGTCTTTAACTGTACTGTATCTAACTGTTCTGTCTTGTACTCGCAGAGGAAGCCAGACCGAGACTATCAACGAGTTTCCCCCAGGATTCCGAATGTTAGCAGGTAACCCGAACCGAATCACCTACAACGCATCAGACTATACCAACACGGCTATCTCCTACGTCTGTTTGGGAAGGAGCGGCGCGCCGGAGACTGGCGCGTTCCCCACGCAAAGCTGTCCCCAGGACCTAAGGGCTCAGGTGTATTTCCCTTCATGCTGGTGAGTAGAGCGATGGATGGTCGATCGTGAGCCTTTCCATCGATACTGTATATATGTAATATCGAGCGAAACGAGCTGATCACATGGACAAATATACGTGCAGGGACGGCAAGAATCTTTGGCTCCCCAATTCGGCGCATGTCGCTTATCCCACCAGCCAAGGATACAATAGTGGTGGACCTTGTCCTACGACCCACCCCAAGCGGCTTTTCTCGGTCTTCTACGAGTTCCACTTTACAGTAAGCTTATGATTCCTTCCCAGCTTGATCATAGACAACCGACTGACCGGGTTGGGTTGCACTATAGGATTCGTATGACTATACACCTGGTGCGCGAGTTTGGGCGAACGGCGATGATACGGGATATGCGCTACACGGTGGGTTCTGGAACTCCATATTCATTCCTCGTGGGGATAGATGCGATTATTACTGGTATATGGAAACAAACTAATTGCTCAATCTGATCATGCGCTTCATTTTAGCCGACTTCACTTTCGGATGGCCAAAAGGATTCCTGAGCCAAGTGATCCCTTACGGCGAACAGTGTGCCGTTGATTTCTCGCTTGAGAATTGTCCACCGCTTAAGAAGGTCATGGTCAATAATGGATCAGCTTGTACGCTTGACCCTGGTTTCCTGACCGTCAAAGAGGTGAGAATCGGTCCTATCTCTTCGGGCTTTCAATCAAGTCTGAATCATTCCGGACGCTAGCTGATGCTATGTACCTAAATTGCGACAGGACATCGGTGTAAATGGTCCTATCGCCAAGTTACCCGGTAACAACCCCGTTTTTGGCAGAAGCGGGGCCAAGGTGCCTGACCCAAATTACAAGGAGACTGCCACTCTGTCTACTGTCACTATTCCAAGTGGGTTTAATTCTCAAACAGCATCCGACTCTTGACAAATAGATTCTCTTGCCCGAATTCAAGACGTATGCCACGGACCGCTGACCACCCATGCCAACCTTGTAGTTCCCTCTGGATGGACCAAACTCGGTTGTCTCGCCGAACCGTCCGGCTCGAGAGCGCTCAAAGCGGCTTCCACCAGTGACCAGACAATGACCCCCGAGAAGTGTATTTCATTCTGCTCTTCCAAGGGATACTCGATCGCTGGTGTTGAATGGTCTGTCGGTGAGTGGCTTGCATGCTTCCTGGTGGCAAGTGGGAATGATTGCATTTGCTAACATGTATGTTCATCGTCAGAATGCTATTGCGGCAACGAAACCACCGGTACATCCCTCTCCAAGATCGATAACAGCCTCTCCTGCTCTATGCCATGTAACGGCCTCGAATACTCTCAAGGCTATTGCGGAGGCTCGTCGACGCTCACTATCTACCAGAAGGGAGCTAAGGTGGTATCTTCCTCCTCGTCGTTGTCCAGCGTCAAACCTTCTTCGTCCACCTCAAAGCCGGCTACTAGCAGTCCCAAAACGTCGACGGTCTCTACCAAAGCTGTGTCAACGGCTAAGATCGGCACTACGAGCAAATGGACTTCGACAGTCAAGACGAGCTCTACCGTCAAAGTGGCTACGACAGCCAAGACAACAACAATTGTCAAGATTTCATTGACATCGACGGTCAAGACCACCGCTACTACAGCTAAGCCGACTAGCACCGCGAAGACGAGTACCACTGCCAGTGCTGCCACTTTGACTGTCAAGGCGAGCACGTCCGCTTCGAGCAAAGCTACTTTGAACACTCGGGGCGTCCGAAGCGAGCACCGTCGTTCGAGGCATTAGCCTGAGGTGTTACTTCGGGAAGTGGATGCAGGGGTCGAAGGACATACATATATAGCGCTATCTGGTTTCGTCACATCCCAGTCATGCATGCTTGATGCAATGCATGTGTATGGTCGTTCCACCGGACAGTGTGTGGCCAGGAACGAACAAGCAGGGAGCAGCGCGGAATAGACACATGTGAAACGTCCGGACACGCCTGGACCCTCGTTTCAACCGTCCCTCGACCGTGCGTTACGGCCCTCCGACTCCGAAAGCCAAGCATACATGGGACCGTGACACCTCCGAGCTCCCCCTTCCACCTTTGCCTGAACCTGCTTGCTCCCTTTGATGCGTCTCCAGTTTTCTGGACCCAAGCAATCAATGCCCTTTCCTTTCCCTATCCCTTTGGTCAAACGACACCGAAGACACCAAGAATGACACATCCCGGACCGGGACTCCTTTGATTGCCTGAGACAAATTCCTACCCCTGTCCGCGTTTGGTGATACCTTTGTCGGGAAAAAATGCCGCACGCTCGAGCATTCTTGCGTTTCAGCACTGTCCCCAAGAGCTCGATGCTCGATGCGCTCTCTGGCTGATGCTTATATGTCGATGGAGATGGAGATGGAGATACGAAATGACAAACATTATCGTGCCCAGACGAAACCTTTTAGCATTTAAGCATATCCATCAGCGACAATTTCTATCATCTTTCCCCAGTCGATTCTTATCACCGCTCTTCTTTCTTCTTTCGCATCATTCCCGTCCAGTTTCCGTTTTACTCTCGGTGCACACTCTTTGAACCGCCCCACACGCATTTGCCCCTTGTCTATCATTCCTATATACTTTGTCTTTACTTCAAACACCAAACACACGGAATACTATGATCGCTGGAGCCTTGTTCGGAGTCTTGTCTGTCCTCGCTGGTCGAGCAGCAGCCGACCCGTGAGTGCGGTGCTGCATGAATAGCGTTGTGTCCACCTTCCCAGAAAAGGTAGCAATGAGTAACGCAATCGACTGACGCGGCCACGAGGTTCTTGTAGGTTCTGGATCGTTCAGCATGGCCCTGCTGTGGTCACTAGTCGACTTGACCCGATTGTCAGTCCCAACGCTGTCTCCGGTCATGGCGAGTTCCGATTCACTTGGATCCAGTGTTAGGTGTTCTTCGGAAGAGGCGATGTCACTGACAGAGTGCACTTGTTGTACCGCCTTCAGTCCATTCGGTTGTTGGCGGTTCTGCGTTCAGCTCCAACTACGATTACGATGTCTCGCGGGGTAGCAAGTAAGCGACTCCGGTATTACGGTACTCGAACCAAGAGAGATCCGTGTTGGAATACACAAAGTAAACCTACCGGAGACTGGCTGACAGGACTTCCTTTGGCTATCTTAGTCACCTATCTTTTGCGCTGCAGGTGCACCACTGCCAACATCTTCGAGGATTTCTCCAACTACTGGGTCCCTCAGCTGTATCACAAGGAAGACAACGGTACTCTCTCCCTCGTTCGAATGAACAGGGTCAACACGTGAGTCATCGGCCTCGAGCGTTGTACCCATCCTTGAAACGTTGAAGAGATCAACGACTGACTTCCGTCGTCGACGCAGGTACTATCTAGTGAGCCATCGAGATTCTCCTGCCATGTTTCGATGTGCACTCGTTCATGTCTGACGTCTTTGATCGCTACATTTCATGGCCTTGTAGATGCGTCGGTAAATTCTTTTCGAGGGATCGAAAGCTTTCCCCTGCAACGTTACTGACGTTTGCCGTGTTTATGATTAGTGCCGGCACCGAAGAAGTGGCAGAGTTCCCACCCGGTTTCAAGATGCTTGCGGGTGATGCCAAGAGATCTACCTTCGATGAGAACGACTACACGAACAAGGCCGTCAACTACGTCTGCCTCGGCGTGGATGGCGTGCCTGAAACTCCCGGTAAGTCGAAGAACATCAGCATGATCTGCCGCCTCAACCTACTGTATGGTAGGACGAGAGGCTGCCTCCCAGCGGTCGTTTTGAGTTTGACCAGCTAGCTGACTTCAGCATCGACGGGAAGCCCCCTGAAAAGGCTTCCCTGAGATGAGCTGTCCCTACGACCTTCGAGCCCAAGTCTTCTTTCCCAACTGCTGGTGAGGTTGATTTGTATGATCCGACAAATCGCTGAGGGGGGCGTGCTGACCTGGCCTGTACAGGGACGGTGTCAACAACTGGCTCCCAGGAAGGCGAGTGTCTGGCTTTCTCTCTCGAATATCCAGCTTTGCTGATCAAGTACCACTGTCGTCATCAGCGCCCATGTCGCCTACCCCGTCAGTGGCGGCCATGATCAGGGCGGTCCTTGTCCCGCCACTCACCCTAAGAGAATCATGAGCTTGTTCTACGAGTTCCATTTCTCGGTGAGTCAACCTCGCTTTTCAACCCCCTCCCAGATTAGAGGCGATCCCTCCTGTACTGATGGTACTGTACGTGCCTGTTTCTCTGCCAGGACGATTACCCTTACCAGCCTGGACGACGAGTCTGGGCCACCGGAGACGATGTTGGATACTCTTTGCACGGTATGTCAATAGGCTAGGCTACATTACAAGCGATGCCCGTGTTGAGTATTTTCCTCTGTGCATGGTGAGCTGACCAAGCTGTGCGTCGTACCTCATCTTCTGTAACAACAGCCGACTTCACCAACGGTTGGCCTGTGGGTCTCTTCTCGGAAGCCTACGCCGCTGGAGAAGCTTGTAACGTCGGATTCAGTATCGAGAACTGTCCTCCCCTCAACAAGGTCTTCACCGGCGATGGTGGCGGTACTTGTCAGCCTGACGACCCCAGCATCTTGATCAACGAGGTGAGTTGTTGTCAATGCGGACCAAGCTTGGGGCGAGTCCATTGACTGACGAGGAACCATGTTCATTGCGTTTGGTAGGAAATCGGATTGAACGGACCTGTTGCTCAACTTCCCGGAAACAACCCCATCTGGTCTGCCAACGGTGCTCCCGTAGCATCTAACAACACTGCCGCTACTTCGGCTGCAGTGGCTGAGCCTGCTGCGTCTTCTACCGTCGCCACCTCCGCGGCTGCCTCAATCGATACGCCTGCTACTGCTTCACCTTCTGGAGACCCATCAACCGCCGCTATTGCTACTGCCTCTGCAGCTGGCGAGTCTGGACAGACCGAACTCGCCTCGGCCTCGACCTTGCCCTCCGCTTCCGACGTTGCTGCGCCCATTGTAGATGTGGCAGTCCCCAACGAGCAGTCCAGCTCAGAAGCCTCTGTCCCTATCACCTCGTCGCGAACCAGGACCAGGACCTGGCAGAAACCCACCTTGACCAACATCAACCTCGTCGCAGAGGTTCCCTCTGCGACTGCCTCGGTTTCCGCTGGCTCGGATGGCCATAAAGCTTGTGGGGCTAAGAAGCGACGACTCGCGGCTCAGTTTTAAGTGCTTTGGCTTAACAGGTATATCTCTAGGTCCTACCAGACAGTTAGCTGCAACCTGAACGCTTGTGCCATGCTCTACGGATGCTCTTTCTCACCTTTTGCCTCCTTTCTTGTACATACAACGTATACATCTTATCAAAAGGTTATGTGGTAGATCATGATAGGTGCTTGATGCATCCATGCTTCAGTATCCTGCGTGGCCCTGACCGTCCTCCCGTTACATCTGCCATACATTTTTGGACGCAACATACAACCGGTACAATACGTCCGCATAACTCCTCTATTGGCGCATACAGTAATCGCAGAGGTTTTGAACAACCGAGCACCTGCACACCTTTGTCTTCCACCTGCAATCCAATCCAACAATAAAGTACATGCACCAAGCGCCTATCCCTTTGAGTGATCATTCAATGCCCCTGGTTGCATCCAGTTCCAATCCGAATCAATCGCCCCAGCCTTTCCTAGACAATTACGATGTCGATCAGTATGATATGTACGGTATGCGGTCTCGATATTCGCGATATTGGCGTCCTCCCTTCATATGTACAGATTGGCGCTTTCGTTTCGGTCATCTGGCTATCTGGCAGACAGCGGCAATTAGGTATTGATGGGTCGTGGTGCGGTACTTCATTAATGACTTCGATGTGAAAGCAATTCAGGAAGGTAGATTGATGCCTCGCTCTCTTTTTGTCACTCAATGCCTTGCCTTCGACTCCTCTTACCCCCCTCAAGCACTACTCCAGTAATCTATCGTCAGTTTGACATCCTCATCCTCTCATCGACTTCATTCGCCCTCACGCTCTCGCTCTCCGAAATACGCCAAAGACTAATTCAGTCCTGGATACTATCCCTTTCCTCTTCGTCGTCTTTAGATTGACTTCCGTGGTTTCGGAAGTACACGCCAACTACCCACACTCTCTGTATTTGGACCCATAAGAACCTAGGTTGCATGATGGTCGTCCTATCCCAACGCCCCGCGTTCACGCCGCTCCTGGTCAGCCTCGCCCTCCTTCATCAGACACTAGTCGTGGCAGACCCGTAAGTGTCACTATATCACTTGACCCCAGTGCATGCTTGGGCCTCGTCATGTCTGTATGGCCATATCTACTTCAAGTCAGAGAGCCGAATTCTAATCATTTTGTACCGCTCTGTCCACTGGCAGCTTCTTCGTAGTCCAGCATGGTGCCTCGATCATAACATCTCGATTGGATCCTATCATAAGCCCTGGTGGCGTATCGGCGCATGGTGAGTTGAGGCTCCAAGAACCTTGTCGTCTTGCATTCTTGGGGACCACCTCAAAAGCACTGCCCGCCGTGGACGATAGCATTCCCAATGCGCTGTGCTAATCGTATCTTCTCTGCTCTGCACTAAACTCGTAGTACATTCGATCGTTGGGACGTCTTCGTTCAGACCTGATTACACATACGAGAACAGCTGTGCTGGAAGGTTAGTCCTTCAGCACAAAATTTTACAATGTACGACTCGAGCCGAAGAAGGTGCATGGACTTACGATAAGGATTTGACATATTATACCGTCTACTATAGGTGCACTTCAGCCAACGTCGATGTTGACAAGAGCAGTTACTGGACCCCTCAGTTGTACAGAAAGACGGATAGTGGCGGTGTGGAGCTGGTGAAGATGAACAGGGTGAACACTGTTGGTGCGAGTTCGGTGCGGTGATACGATATGCGACTGTGGGGACAACAAAGCTAATGCCCTGCTCTTCGCAGTACTACTTTGTGAGTGATTGCATCTGCCAGGGAAAATTACCATCACAGTATTCGTGACAGGGGGAGTAGTGAGTACTGACACCTTTCGGATTTGCGGACTGCCGAACAGATAAGACGGTAAGCTACCTTTTCACCAGACGTATGGAGAGGGCATACAGTAGAACGCTAATCGATGTGTGAAAGGTAGGACAGGTCCTACAGAGCCAATAAATGAATTCCCACCCGGCTTCAAGATGTTAGCTGGATACCCCTTCTGATCAACTTTCGACGCCAATGACCCTACAAACGCCGCTATTGCTTACACTTGCTTGGGCGCACCGGGACAGCCTAACACGAATGGTGCGTGCAGTCGTATATGTCTTAATCAGCCATGAACGTCCACCAGAGGTGTGCCAAATAATAGGCCAGGAGAGAAAGCTCTCTGATTGTTCGGGTCCTGCTAAATATGCACCTTTCAGGCTTCCCTACCACTTCTTGTCCGTCTGACCTGCGAGCGGAAGTAACCTTCCCCAACTGCTGGTATGTCCGGAATCATCTCATACAAAAATTCACCCGTCTCGAATCAACATGCTTGTGCTTGCTTATGCTTCCCAAGATTTGAGTGGGTTTTGCGACTGTGGCTGATGATGAACGGCCTTGAACGCTCACAGGGACGGCACGAACGTCTGGCTTGAAGGCAGTAAGCACGTAGCGTATCCCGCCGAGGGCAGATTCGATAGCGGCGGAAGATGCCCCTCTACGCATCCGCATCGCCTACCAACGCGTAAGTCTCCGGGGCTCGACTGCATACGGTATGAGTCCTGATGCACGAGAGGCTATAGCTGATCGTGGTGCTGCGATGTTCCAGTTTTCTACGAATTTCACTATTTTGTGAGGTTTCACTGCCACTGTCTCAACGCAGCACTCGTGATCTTACATGCATGGGGAGGTGGTACTGACCTGTCTACTGTATGAACTTTCAGGATCAATACCCTTATGAGCCGGGTAGAAGAGTATGGGCGATGGGCGATGACCTAGGATATGGTTTTCATGGTCAGTGATCAGGTCATTAGATTGACACAACTCGTCTCCCGTTCCCCCCCAGGCGGCTGTCCAAGGCAATGAATACTCAGCGTCCACGAGTACTGTACCACTCCCCAAACCTCCCTGCCCCGATACCACATTGCATTGTAGTGTACGTCGTGCGAAATAAGAGCTGAGTGTCCTGTCTCTGCCCCTAGGCGACTTCACAAACGGCTGGCCCGAGGGTCTTTTCACAGATATCGTAGCGGCCGGCGAGTCATGTGCGGTTCTCTTCGAGCTGGGCTCTTGTCCGCCCCTCGCACCTCATTTCACAGGTAATGGCGCCCAGACTTGCGCGCCTGATTATCCTGATGTCGTCGTCAATGAGGTGAGTCGTAAATCTTTGTTCTTGTGATGGGTTATTAGAGAGTATTGTATTGTCACTTCACTACTGCGAGACAGTGTGAAGTGTATCACCTACAGTGCGAACGAGTGCACCATGCCTACTTCAGACTTACTGACATGGTGGTCTTATTCGCTTTGCGTACTACAGGAGATCGGCCTGAACGGACCAGTAGCAGCACTGCCAGGCACCAACCCCCTCTGGGGCTCAACAGGCCCTGCTCCAGCTCAAGATGCACCCGTTGTCCCGGTAGCTGGTGCTGGTGGCGGCGGCGGCGGCGGCGGCGGAGCCGAATCGTCCGGGGTCCAACCGGCCTCGGATCCTGCTGCTAGTGCTCCTTCTCCAGCGGCTTCGTCAGCAGCCTACGCTCCCCCAGTCGGTGCTGCTGCCGCTACTCCATCTTCTTCAGCAGCAGCTGCGTATTCCCCGGCTGTTCCAGCAGGTTCATCTGCACTCGTTCCCGCTTACTCGCCATCTCCACAACCCCCTGCTTCATCCCCCCCTCCACCGCCAGCGACGACGAGTAAGAAGTACGGGAACTGGGGTGGATGGGGAGGCAAGCGAAGGCTTGAGAGAGTATAGATTATCATCATGACTATGACCATCTCCGGTAGGCTTCCGGAAGCTGATAGTCGACGCCCGGCAGTCCAAAGGTAGTCGTTGAAACGTACGAGTAGTTCGGGTGTGGGCACTTGGGGCACTTGGTTCTCGTGTTGTAGGACACCTGGCGAGGTCTCGCTCGACGCGATGTATTTTCAATCTCGCTTGCTGCTCTACCACGAACATGAATCAGGGAGCTCACGAGTCAGTAAGCTCCGTCTCACGTGTGCAGTGCACAATCACTCGTGCCCCGGCTGGCTGAGCACATAATAATCTACTGGGATGCCTATCGACAATACAGTGTCAATCCTTCGACCCAGCACTCCATTGAGATCGGCTGGCAGACACTTTCATTGGACATATGATACATGATTTGGCCACGTTTGACGAGGCTGAAAAGTTTGCGATACGATACAGTAGTTTAGTTTCTGATGTGATACAGGATATATATGTATAAATGTAATTCACAAAGTCCCAAAGTCAAAGTCTGTACTGCGAGGTATAAGAGGCGAAAATGTGGCTGGACAGTTGGACGATGCGTGACTTTCTGTAGTCGTGGTATCTTACAAGGGCGGGGTAGACGTCTGATTGCGCTATAAATGGGGAAAAATGAGAGAAGGGACTAAGCTCTCACGCGGATGACATAGGATATATTTGTTGCACGTGTAGGAAGCATCTACTCGAACTTCAATGCTATGATTGAGATGGGTGAGGTGTCTCGATAATCCAGGAGAACGAGCAAGAACGATGGACGCGACTAGGTTGATGCTGTTGTAGTTGGCGAAGAACGGTATCATCCGTTAAGCCGCCGAGCGAGAGCCTTTTTGGCGGCCATCTTCTCCACTATTTCGACAAGGTAGGGCAGGTGAGACAAAGGTTACAGTGTACAAAAAGTCAAGACACGTCAGCTCGGTCGATTGGTCGCCGTGATATCTCCCTAAAACAAGGCGAGCCGAGGACTGATTGTACTCACTACCGCTTTGCTTCACACCGAATTGGTTATGGATCGACACGCTCTGCCGTCGTCTCTCAGCTCGGGAGGACGAAAGCTTTGCTTGGATATATAGGGTTTTCTGCAAAAGCGCACATCGACGTGTATGAGTGCTCGATCGCTCATACACCGCAGATCTCTCTTCATCTTCCGATATTAGAGCCCTCCAAATCGCTCTTCACCGGCCGTCTCTCCCATGTTCTAACCCTCCAAATCACGCTCCCAAACTAAGCGGCATCTGCCCCTGGCGATTTAGTTGCTGCTGCTTTCAGGAAGGCCGAGCTCGGCTCAGAAACACTCCAACTCACGGTATACGCGTAAATCCCTTCCCTGTACAGCGTGAACGGGTCCCTCTCGGCATCGGTTGGCACGGGCATCACCACAGTTCCGACCGTTGCCTCAGTGTAATGCGAATCAATCATCCCTGTCGGTTTCGACTCTATGTCACCAGCGACTTTCCTGCTTTCGTCTTCCGTGTCTTCCTCTTCCACTTCTCCTGCCCTCTTTCCCACGAGTGCCGTATCAGAATTCACCTGCGAGTCTGACCTATTCGCAGACAGACTCGAATCAGAGTTTGAGTGCTTCACGTCTTCGATGTGCTGGTGCTCCTCCTGCTCGGGTAGGGAGACGACCGACGAAGCAGCGGGTGATGATTGATGTAATGATCTACTTGATTCTTCTAAGGGTGGAGTTGACGCTGCGGACGAGGTAGAGGCGGCCATGGACGCTTCGGGAGACGTCGACAGGGAGGACGACGCCAACGCCGATGCCAGGGAGTCGAGCGTTATTCCGTTGTGGTCTTGCTGAGACTTGCGCCCGGTCAAAGGCTCGGCTTGAGTAGGGTCCACAGCGAGGATCATGATCGCTTCTCGCGCTGATGCACTTGCTGTAGAATCTGACACGGTTGAATCGGAGGCTCTGGGTGTCGGTACATCCTCATTCGATCTCAGAGAAAAAGAAAGCGGTATCGAGCTACTCGCATGGCCCCCATCAGACGGCAGCGATGTTGCGCCATGTCGCCCTGCCGATGGTCCTTCATGTTTCTCTGAAATAGGTATTCCCTCAGCTACTTGATGAGTCTTGCCTATGGGTATGGCGATGGGTTGAACGGTATTGCTACCTGGAGGCACATATGGCATGGCGAACAAGGGATCGGCGTGAGTGAGCTGTTAGAGAGGGGTTTGTGGGAATCACGTAGAGGGGGCGGGGAGAGAGAGAGCTTGGTTATAGATCTATATATAACGCGTGTGTATGGCTTGGTATTGGGTCTGTCTACTGTCTCGTGTGATGATATGTGACTTCGCTGGTTTGCTGTCTCGTGCCGGGTCGTGTCGTGATGTGTATGTATGTATGTATGTAGTCTGCTTGCGTGGGAAAAAAAGAGCAAGGGAGGTACGATAGGATCTATGGTTTTAACGTATACGGAACTAAGGTTACCGGGAAGAATAAGCAAAAGACAAAGGAATACGGGTACAAGGTACAGGCAGTTACGAGTAAGTACGAGTACGGTGCAAAGGATGGGATGACGTACAGACGACGATCTTGTTCTGGGGTGGCGTAGTCCTAGGCCTTGTGGGCGTTGACGAGAAGGAGATGAGATGAATCGCGTGAGCTCGTTTCTCAGTGAAGCTTCCTGATGGGTTTGATGCTTGTCGTGTTGTGTGTGTTGATGATGATCAAGTAGTAGAAGATGATGGAACTCTATATGAGAGAGAGAGATAGCGTGTGGTTGGCTGGTTCCAGTAGAAGTGACATGCACAGCAGAGAAACACACAATACACGCACACGCGCACAAGCTACACAGATCCAGTCAATTTCCTGCAAAGTCCAGTGTGCACGAGACAGGATACCGTACATGATACCAGACTAGCTCTCTCTGCTATTGTTCCTCCACGCCTTCTGCCCGCTTTCTTTCCCTCATGGTCACCAGCATCATTCACCCAATTCATTTCCGTGTCTTTGGGATGTCTCTATCTCCCGGATATCGCGGCAGGGGGCAGTAGTTCTCGTTAGAACAGCTTGCTGTTGGTACGGTACCTGCACTAATGGCGCACCGGAGTGGCGGTGAGAAAAACCACCGCAATCTGATGTGCTGTCGAAGGGGTGGGGCGGGGTGTCTCAACCTAATCATAATCATTTTCTCCCCCTCTCTGCCCCCGCACCGTCATCTCTGATTTTACATTTTACCCTTTACCCCACAACGCATGATTCGAGTGATTGAGCGCTAAAGTGTCAAAGCTAGCCTCTGGTCCAATGCCTTGAAAGGCTCCGAGCCCAGGTTATAGGTAGGTTAGGGTGAATTTAGGGGCGAAACGATGTACAACTACCTGACGTCATCATCAACCTACTCCTGGGCTTTTTGCACGCGTTTTTCGGATGATCCGCAATCTCCGTTTGTCAACTATCTGCTCCCGTCGCCTCGCTTAGATTATTTACATAATGAAGACCAGACCACGATATTGTCGCGTGGCATTGAAAGATACCACGCAATCTGTGACGACGAGTGGAGGTTCAGAGGACAACGAGGAATGACGTCCAGAAATGTTAACAGGCCGAAGTCAACGACAAGCAGGACGACCTACTTATTCTCCCGTCTCAAGACTCTTCTTCCAGAAGAGTGACTTAACGTTCGCTCCCTTGCAAACCTCATGCTGCTGAACAGGCCTCTCATCACCTCTTTGTTACGAACGACATCGATCAGCAGACAGCCCGTATATAGACATATCAGGATGGCCACCTCGAGCACCGGAACCAAAAGCTTGTCCGAACTGAAGAATGTCCTAGCGGCGAGCAAATCACCGTATCTGCTGCAGCATAAAGATAACCCTGTAGCTGTGAGCGGATCACTCAATCATCCTCCAGAATGACGGGCTTATGTTGTTATTGTCTGTCCGTGATGGAAATGGAACTTACATTGACTTCAGCAACAGTATGGCTGACTTCGTATATCCTTACCTGTCGCAATCGATAACGACAATTAGTGGCAAGAGTTCACGCCCGCCACAATCGCCTTGGCCAAGCAGCTGGACAAGCCTATATTCCTGTCCTCAGGCTACTCAGCATGCCACTGGTGCCATGTACTAGCCCACGAGAGCTTCGAAGATTCAGATGTCGCCGAGATGATGAACAAGTGGTTCGTCAACGTCAAGGTCGACAGAGAGGAGAGACCGGATGTGGATAGGGTCTACATGACATATCTTCAAGTGAGATAGGCCCTGTCAATCCGGGTATTCGGGTGAACGAGTCTCCGCTGATTGTTTCGCAGGCTACTTCAGGAGGAGGTGGATGGCCCATGTCAATTTGTCAGTGCCAGCTGGATCGGCCTTGACATGCTTAAGGAATTACCAGCTGATCCAGAACTTTCAGTCATGACGCCTGATCTCGAGCCGTTCTTCGCTGGTAAGCCCTAACTGTTGGCTCCACCTCTACTGACCCAGGAGCTGACTCGCCTTCGATGCCTGCCTGTGAACACTAGGCACATATTTCCCCAAAATGCGATTCAAGTCACTGCTTGCTCGGATCGCTGAGCTATGGGAGGATGATCGAGAACAATGCACGGAAATGGGCAGAGGTGCCATTGAACAGCTCAAGGAGATGAGCGGTAGTGTCAGTCATGTGTTAATTCACTTTCATGGTCTGAAGAGTTGACTGAACCGTTGGCCATGTCACACGTAGTCGTCCCGAGTCCCCGGAACGCTGGATCAGATCATCGCAACTTCACCTGCTTCCGGGATATACACGCAGCTGCTCAGGCAGCATGATCCTCGATACGGTGGATTCTCTCAAGGTGGCCCGCGATCGAGCGGACCTAAATTCCCAAGTTGCTCAATGACGCTCGAACCGCTCGCCAGGCTAGCCTCATACGCTTCTTCGTCATTCGAAGGTGGGGCTGCAATTGACAGGGAAAAGGCGAGAGAGGTTGCTGTGAAGATGTTGAGAGGGATATGGAAGGGTGGGATCCATGATTGGGTAGGAGGTGGAGTGGCCAGGTATTCTGTGGATGAGAAGTGGATCGTACCGCACTTCGAAAAGATGCTGTGAGCATTGCATACCAGTTGGGATGGAAAGATCACTCGATGTATCACATATCCCATTGCTGAAGTCCACCATCTCTCCAGGTACGACCAAGCCCAGCTTGTCACGGGCGCTTTGGACTTCGCTCTAATTTCCAATCCCGCTGAAGCCGAAGACGAGAGTCACCGGAAAGTCCTGGAAGAAGACCGGGCTCTGTGCTTTGACTTGGCTGCGGATATCCTGGAGTACACCTTGAGGGTTCTCAAACACCCTCGAGCGGGATTCTGGTCCGCCGAAGACGCTGACTCCGCCCCTGAAGAGGGTGCCAAGAAGTCTGGTAAGTAACCTCGCAATCACTCTCCGACCGGCAGCGAGAGCCGCGTAGTTTCACTTAGGGAGGGAAGCAAAGGTTTCGCTGCTGACAGTACGCCAAAAACGCAGAGGGAGCATACTATATATGGGACAAGTCTGAACTGGACGATATCCTGGGGGACGAAGCGGATCTCGTGAATCACTTCTTTGGTGTGAAGCAGAGCGGCAATGTCGATCCGAAACATGACGCCCACGGCGAGATGACCGGCAAGGTGAATCTCTCATCCTGATCCTGCCCGGCGATGCGTGGAGAGAAAAGTGAGCGCAATGGCTTACCTAACTCTTGCTTCGCAGAATATCCTCTACCAAGCGCATACCTACGGTGATGTCGGCAGCAGGTTCAACAAGAGCGAGGTGGACGTCAAGATTATTGTCAGTCGAGCTTGTGACAGAATAAGAGAGAGAAGAGATACGAGAGAACCCCCCGGCATGGACGACAAGGTGAGCCATCGACTCCCCCTTTAGGATCAATGTTGTGTGGCTGATAGAATTCATCTTCTGCCCCTGGAATGGTGTGGATGAACAGATACTCACGGCATGGAATGGTCTTATGGTGAGTGTTTATCGTTCAGGTAGTCCGAGCTCCTGCAAAGTCTCGTAGAGGCGTGAACTGAAACGTTGCGTGTCATGCCGTCAGATCTCGGCGCTAGCTCAAGGCGCAATGGCACTACCAGACTCATACGCAGTCAAGGCCATGCTCCTGCCCGATGCCGAAGAAGCCGTCGAATTGATCAAGACGAAACTATGGGATCCTGAGACCCGACAGTTGGCTCGAAGCTATAGGGAAGGCAAAGGTCCGATCGGCCAGACGGACGATTACGCTTTCTTGATCCGAGGTATGCTGTCCAGCAGTCCCCTATTGTGGTCTGATGTCCCAGCATTGGGTCTCTCCCCTTTCCATATCCCGTTCGGTGATTCACAATGAGCACAGTATTTGAGCGCTGACCGTTTGGTTGGCATCGGGCCATGCTTCCATGAGACAGGCCTCCTGGATCTGTACGAAGCGACAGGCAAGGAAGATCACGCACTGTGGGCGATCGAGCTCCAAGAGAGACAGGACGAGTTATTCTGGGACGAGCAAGGCGGCGGATATTTCGCCAGTGCGCCGGATGAACATGTTCTCATAAGAATGAAAGATGCTCAGGTGGGTAGGATTACATTCAGACTGTCCGCTCTTGTCCTATCCCTGCTCTTTCTATTCTGTCCTGCTACGAAGGTACGGGCGCAATCCGACTGACAATCGGCTTGACCGGACGCTCTTCCACTGTTGTAGGACGCAGCAGAACCCTCTGCCACGTCAGTCTCAGTCCACAACCTATCCCGCCTCTCTCTGCTCGCCAGCAACCAATACGACGCATACGAGAAGAGGGCGGAGGAGATCTACTTGTCTGTAGGAGAGGAACTTAAGCAGTTCCCCCGGGCCTTCGGGTATACTGCATGTGGACTGATGGACATCGAGAGGGGCTACAGGGAGGTGAGTGCGGTGGTCACTCGATGGCTAGGGTTAAAAGCCTACCTACCCGATCTTCGTTGCAAGGCGGATAGTCGGATTCTGTGCGCGATCATCATTGGGTTGACCGGCATGTGATTCTTTTTGTATATTTCTATAGGTCATCGTGATCGGTCCTCCCTCTGATCCGACCACTCAGGGCTTCTTATCCCTCGCCAGAAGCATTTACGCCCCATACCAAATCGTCATTCACATCGACCCTTCTAACCCTCCTCGAAAGCTGGCAGAGAAGAACGACGTTCTGAGATCTTTGATCGAGGGTTCGGATGCGAATCAACAGAAGACCACGGAGGCCAGCTTAAGGGTCTGTGAGGGCGGGGTGTGTGGGTTGCCCGTTACGTCGATCGAGGAGGCTAAGAAGATTCTTGAGATTGATGCGGAGAAGTGATTGGTCGATTGACGATAAAGTCACTACTGTCATGTATAACAACGCCTCTTGTAGCAAATAAAAAACCAATCATACACCTGTATTGAGTGAAATGCGATGCGTCAAACAAACATATTATTCAGCTCAGCTCAGCGTAGCGTAAAGTGTCCATATACATTTACAGTGCATATCTTGTCTGCTATTTGCCAATTTACTCGGGTACTGTGACATGTGAAGAAAATAGATCGTATCGTACAAACCGGATCGGATCCAATCTTATAGATCAGAATCGATCCGCTCACTTCTTCCTGGATGGAGATCATATTATCTATCGCTGTGAGCTGCTCGTCCTTTTCTCATGTATCTACATTACATCCCAACTAGCATACCTTCTACTTTCGCTATGCGATCTCTCTCGAAATAGCAGCAGCTACTTAATACGCACTTGAACTGCGTTGAGACTTCATCCCAATTCGGGTTTCCGTTCCACCTGTTTGCGTTACATCACACCGGCTTGTTTCTCGACTCTACCCCTGTTCAGCTGAGCGATCTCGTGGCTCAAGAAATCGCCTATATCGGGTCTGCAAGCGGAATGTGCGTGTCAGCCACAATAGAGGAAGGTCAATCAAGGACGCATTGTACGGTGTTCTCTCAAAGGAAGGATGAGAGTAAGACCGAGGATCAATCGAAATGTTCTCTCCATACAGGACAAAGAGCCACGCCTGACTCACCTCGTCCTGGCAATTCTCAGGAGGATCTCGGCCATTCTCTCTCCTTCATTAGCAGCGTCCTCGCTTGTATCCACTTTGAGTCTACTGATCCCTCCTACAAGTCCGCCAACACCGCCCGCAGCAGTCGGCTTGCCAGCAGCCCTGACCGCCGCTGAAGCCCGCTCTTTCAGAGTCGGCGTGGGGAGATCGAGGTATTGGCCTAGCATGATTAGGTCTTTGTAGTTGCCCGACTGAAGTTGATGCAGGGGCACACCATGTTCCACTCCACCTTCTGAGGCGTTGAAGAATGCCTTGAGCAGCTGGAGCCATTTGAAGACTACGTCGATCTCAGACGAAGTCAACGACTGACCAGTGTAGGGCTTGTCGGATAAAGGAGGCACTAGCAACGAGATCAAGGCGTCGACTATACGTCGCCAGATAGACAGCATGAGTTTAAGTCGATTCTCATGCGTAAGCGTAACCGAGAAGACCGAGAACTATGGTTGACAAAGCAGGAGCCGACAAGTGTCAGTTGCGTTATCTAGGCGAAGAGCGTAGCAAGTTCCAAACGCCAACTTACGTTCTCGTTGAGGTAGTCAAAGAGCCCGCCAAGACTGGCCTCGATGTCATTCTCGCTCAGGACGGTCTTGGCCTTCTTCTTGTCCTTAAGCGGCTTAGTCAACACCAACAAATTGTTCGCCGACAGCTGGTTTTTTATGAACTCAGCCATCTTGTCAGAGATCTCCCTGGACATATCAATCGCAGCTCTATCGAGGGATCTTGACGCAGTCGAAAGATGGTACGAAACGTCGTGCTTCTCGCCGCCTTCCATCGAGATTCGAACGTGAACAGTGCCTCGCGATGAGAGCGGCAGGACAACGTCACGAGTGGGAATATCAGAGAACAATCGGGGGTCGAGCTTGAAGGTTGCCGCGCCAATCAGGTCGTGTTTGCCGACCAGTTGTCGGTCGTATGCTTGCAATTCTAGGGTCTTCACTACGCCAACGGAAATCTCAAATGATTGCTCCCTGCATGGGAGGTCAAGTCAGACCGATAAATACACCACCACAAGCGGGGTGTCGCTCACCATCTAGGATCCTCCGCGCCAAGTACAGTTCTCGTCTTGATCAATCTCTCTCCAGTCTCTCGGTCAACAACACAGACAAAACCGTCGGCCGCCTTCGATCCTCCTCGTCCAACGAGGTTCTCGCCGCGAAGGATGCTAACGGTGAAGATGTGTCTGGAAGACTTGTCTTGCTGAGAAGACGGCTTGGCAGCTTTGACAATTCGAGCCGTGTCCTCGGCTTCCATCGCAAAGACGAGGTCTTCAAGGCAGACCTTAGCGGCGCCCATGTCGGTAAGCTTGACGCAGGCCTGCAAGAATAAGATAGACATCTCAGTACAACCGTCTGTTTAGACCGGAAGAGATAGTTCATCGAGATCAAGGTGGACTCAATATCCATGGGCAATCCTAGGCAGTGACTTACGGCTGGCGGTACCATAAAGCCATCCACTTTCTTCCTCTCCAGCGACTTGACAGCTTGTTGACCTTTCGCTAGCCATGACCCCGCTTTGCCACCAAGCTTGTTCTGAATCTCGCCGGTAGGCGTCGAGGCTTTGGCCGGGTTCATGTCGTGTTGGAAGAGAGCGAGCACAGTCGTAGCGTAAGAAGATACAGCAGTCGACACCGTCTACAACCCAATGAGACACCAGTCAGCACGGCATGATCTGCACCACTATAGGCAGAGCGCAAGACATTCACTCACCTTAGAATAGTCGATGAGGAACATGGCCCGCTTGTACTCCGATAACGGCAACTCGTGGAGAATAACCTGAGCGGAGCCTCGCACAAATTCGAAGAGATCGATGACCGATTGACTGTGCTTGTTCTCGCCCTCGGGAACCCACTGAATCATGCGAACACATCGGTATCAGCTTCGACACTATATTTGGCGAGCCACCGTGATAGAGAGGGACCTCATTCGAACAGAATGAGACGATCCCATACTCACGCTGTCCATCCCGACAGCCCTCGATACCCAGTCATGAATCTTGTCGCTTTCCGTGTCCTTGAGCCAAGCAATAACATGCGGTTCGAAGAATGCGTCCAGCTCAAACCCATGCTCCTGGTTAGGGCAGAGGTCATCCCATAGATCAAGGAGTTTACCGGTCGTTTCATACAGTGTGAAGATATCGGAAGCTGCGCCCCGGGGTTTGTCGACCACTTGCAGCTCGGCAAGGAAGAGTGGGAGTTGACGCGAGAGTACGATGGATGCGGGATTGAGCGAGCTGCAATCGATGTGAAAATCAGCGTTTTCCCCCTTGGAATTGCCTCGACCCAAACCACCTGACCGGGGACAATTGGCTGAGATCTGCGGCAAGAACATCCGACTCACTTTCCGAGGCCCTTGTGCCACGCCCTCTTTATATCTCTGACCTCATTGTCCATCCACAGCGCGACCTTCTCAAAGCCTTCCACCAGCGAGTCTTTGCCATTCGCTCCTATGGTTCGAACGGTATCGTCAGGTTGTCCGATCCCGCCAGTGAGATGCTCGACTGCCTGAACGTATTCGCCGATCGCTGCTCCTTTAAGCTCATCGGACGAGTTCCCAAGAATCCTAGCCGTGTGAGGCTGAGCTGAGAAAAGGCTCGGTGCGGCATTGAAGATGATCAACAGCGAAGGAGGAGGTGCAGGAATAGGTGCTGAAGTTGTTGGGAAGATGCTCTGGAGAGATGTGGTGGCGAGTGAGAGCAAGGTGCTCAAAAGATCAGCCATCACAGGGGGCAAGGGATCGCCTTCCCTCAAGCCGTAGCTCATGAGCTTGACACCTTCAGCGACGGATCTCGCAAGGGAGACCTCATCCCTCGTCCCGATACTTTCGCCCCAGCGTTGGATTACACCTTCCATCTCTTTCTCCTTCTCTCGCCTGCTGGCAATCCCCCAGATATCCCTACACCTTTCAACAAGATCTCGAGTTTTGGTACTATGACCAGCTTCACCTGCTTTCGTCGCCAGTCTGCCAAACACCTCCACAGACCTGGGCGGGATGAAGAATGAAGACGATGAAGAGGAGTCACCTCGAAGCGAGTTTGGCGATAAAGGTGCGCTCGGCGTATACGAGTATTCGGTGGGTGATCCGGGCGCTGCCAGCTCATGGAAGTCTTTCAATAAACCAGCGATAGCTTGCGAAAGATGAGCTTGTCGGTTTTTCTGTGACGGGGTATGAGGTAATGGTTGGACTGAAACGTTTGTCATAGCGCGTTTCAGGTCGGCCATGTACAGCTAAAGAAGATCAGTAAGCACAGATCGTTCGTTGCGGTGTAATAACCCGTTCAGCCTTACCTGTTCAAGAACACCGCTTCGCTTGATATCGATGACGTCCCTGTCGAGGATATCCTTTCGCACCCCCCAAACAAGACCAACGGTGTCAACCATTTCATTTATATCTCCATCCCATATGGGACTGGGCTTGCGCTTGATGCTCTCTTGAGAATGCGATGCGATTCTTCCCAAACCTACGGCGGAGGATTTCCTGCGTGGCTGCTGAGGCGGACTAGCTGGACTAGCAATGGCTATAGGACTGGAAGCTAAGTCGACTTCAGGGTTGGGCGAAGGAGCCAGCATGTACGTTTGAACTTCCGCTCGAAGTCGGAAGAGGAAGTCCCGGTCCTTCTCAGTCTGCGGCTTAGCGATGGGTGAGAAGAATGAGGATCGAGGGAGCGAGTTGTACAGTAGCTGTAAAAAGTGGGACTGATGGGCGTGCACCGGTGTGCTGCCCGGAACGGGTGGTGGAATGGAAGCGGTGAATGCTGCGGGGTCAGGAAGTCAGCCTGAGGGGCCTCGTGGACACACGATATGCAATTCAAGTCCTGAGTTGCTCACCTTCGAGAAGAGTTGGCACTTCCCTCAGATTCAAGCCCGAGGGCGTCTTGGTGCCCTTCTTGATCAGACCCAAGAATGAAGTCACAGCCAACTTCCATCCCTCATCACCTGCTTCATTCGCCAGGACTCCCCAGAACTCCAGCAAGAACTCCTTGGGCAGCTTGACGCCTCCGTCCTCGCTCTTATTTCGTCCCAGACTAAGCCCGAAGCCCGACGACTTCCTCCTTCCGAATCCAGGCGATGGTGTCGTGTTGCCGTTGACGCTGGCCATAGTCGGGGTTCCGGGCATCTCAGGCGTTTGGGGACCATTGGTGGATGGAGGTGAGAATGATGAGAATGTCAAGCGAGACCCGTTAGGCGATGTGCCCTGCAAGGGAGGTGACGGAAGAGGAGGTACAGGTGGGGTGTGGTGCAACGAGAAAATGGAGCCTGAAGACGCTCGGTGAGGCATAGGGGGAGGAGGAGGATGACTCAGGTGGTGGTCAAGTACTCTGCGAGAACGAAAAGGGTTAGTCCTCATACCAAACAAGAGTGACAGGGGTACTAGAGCTTACGCTACACGGAGCGAATACATGTAGCCGAATTGATCGAGCTCATCGTTCCCCATCTGACTGCCTGCACCGACACTCGAAGCGCTATTAAAGCTATTCTGCCTGCCCGTAAGGCTGAGCGGAGAAGCCAGAGGCCCTCCCACGGGTGAGGGAGGCATCAAGCCTGATTGCTGGGTGTAATTGGTTTGCGTGGTAGACACTGTTGAGGTGGAGAGTGATCTCGCAGGGTTGCGCAGAGGTGGTGGGGTCGGTCCACCTCGATGAGCCTGCATCGTGGTGGTTACGATAACGAATACACTATAGGTGTCGAGAGAGGGACAAGCAACCGGTGCTGCTGTCTATGCGCGTTTCGAGTGCACTATGAGCGGTGACTCGTGGTGTTGATTGCCTGTAAGACGGGCGCTGATGATGGAGTGATCTGCGTTCTCAAGGAGGGTGCAAGTGACACGAGAGTCGTGTTTCTGTGCGATCTACAGACGGGGCGATGAAAGGGTATGTATTTCAGCTTTATAGAGGTAAGGTGGATAAAATGATCTGATCAGTGACGGTACTGGAGTACAAGATGAAGAAAAAAAGAGATCGACAATGCATGCAGGCCATTGCAAGACAAGCCGACAGACAATGGTATGCTGTCTGAGAACGTTGTGTCTCTCCATAGGACCACCCAATCCCCAATCCTTGGTGCTATTTTCAGTGCGAGTGGGATTTGGTTGTTGTTGTGGATATAGCATACTATCTAGCACAGTGCCAGTGCCAATGCCAGTGCCAGTCCCTAATCTAAACGGATCGACGCGTCTGGTAAAAACATGGCTCTAACAGTAACTTAACTGTAACCGTATCTTGAACCCTACACCCTGTGAATGTGAGTCAGAATCACACGTGGCTCAAGCACCGAGATGGAGGAGTCGCGGTGCCTTTTATATATAGCTAGGGCTTTTAACCTGAATTTGGCTGCTTGGATCTGACCGCTCTTGGTATAGCATGCTGTGCTCTACACTGACAGAAAGATGTCACAAAAGAACTGAAATACATCCATTTGCAACTCAGCTCAGCACAGCACAGCACAGCTTGGCGCAGATAACTTACTGTGTACAGACTGACAACTCACTGGTGTTGCGGCTCGAGCGAGTTTTGCTGAGCTACGATCTGACCAACACCCCTTTCCAAAGAAGAGAAGCGTCTTCACGCATTCTTGCCTTCTTTCCACCTCCTAGATGTCTTCGTTGCAGCGAGTTCATGATATGACTAACCTCTCTCAGCGACCGTCTAAGACGTACTAAGCATCCCGGCCTTCTCGATGGTATGTGTCCCTTCCGCTGACCAACGCCTCGCCTGTGGTGGCGGCCAGACATGGCATCTTGACAAAGACGCGAGAGAGCACCTTCCGCAAGCGGTAATTTTCGCAGTTGCAGTCACCGATACGCACCTCGTGGCGGAGGGATGGTGAATCAGTTCCGTCGGAAGACGATCCCGTCGAATGATCGCAGCCGGTATTTTGGGAATGCTGAATCACTGGAATGCATGCTGAGGTTAGGATGGAATGTCACTCGCTACACACTTCACAAGGCAGGCGGGACTGATGTAATCTTTCACAGATCACATATCGACCCAACCTAATCTGACTGACTGACTGACCCAGAACACACTCGCACCTGCTTTGATTTCTGTTTCTATCCTACTACTTCCTCTGTCCGCTAAGGAAAGCATCCTTGACCAAGGTATAAAAGCAGCCTACTCGAAGATCGATTCCCAAAACCCCCTCTCTTTCAGAATATAATTATCATCTGAGCGACACCGACATCACCTTCATTCACCATTCCGACCTTCTCACTCACTATCCGAGCGTTCGTGCTCCTAAGTATCGCCACCATACTATACACAACGTCAAACCATCTGTTCAAGGGCATCACTCGATACCAGCCTATCTCACGCACGTCGTATCGCGCATTATCAGTGTCTAACGCAGCTTTAAGCACCGTCGGTAGACAATCAAGCTCAAAAGCATTCTCAAGCGATATGAAGTTTCAATTCAGGCCTTCTGAGGAGCGAGGTGGGGCGGACCACGGCTGGTTGAAGGTGAGCTATTCTGAAACTTCTCGAGGCCGGGACAGGAGCTAGAAGCTAACGACTGATAATGTTAGACTTTCCACACCTTCTCTTTCGCATCATACTATGACCGCTCGTTCGAGAACTTTGGCTCGCTCCGTGTCATCAACGAGGACAGGGTTGAGGTGAGTTCAGCTCTTTCATAAGCATTCACGCGCCTCGTCTCCGTAGTCCGTAGTACAGAAGCTGATCGTACTCATTCGAATACAACCTTTCCCTTGATTTCCACCAGCCAAAACAAGGGTTCCCGACGCACCCTCATAGAGAAGCCGAGATCTTCTCATACATCGTCAGTGAGTACTGCTCCACACCTTGATGCGTTGCTCAAGTAGTCGAAACTCTCGAAACTCTCTGTGATTGACCTTCGTTTGTCCCCTCCGTCCCAGGCGGCCAGCTAGCCCACCGAGACTCGATGGGAAACGTCGAAACCATGTCCCGAGGCGACATCCAGATGACCTCCGGCGGCACCGGTATCGCTCACTCTGAGTACAACCCATCATCGTCGACCGACGTACACTTCTTGCAGATCTGGGCCTTTCCCTTCAAGAGGGGATTGAAGCCTAGGTACTTTACGAGGCATTTCACGGACGAGGAGAAGAAGGATCAATTGAGGGGGATCGTAGCTCCCTTGGGTACCGAGGGAGTAAGCGAGGAGAGGGAGGGCAAGGGATTGACTCCGGTGAGTGTGATGCTGGTGCTGCTGCTTCGAATTTTGTTTCGGGCATGACTGACTGCTCAGATGAGCTGACCATTACGATCATTCGCATTTTCATCGCTGTTCATAGATCCACGCCCCTCTACACTTCTTCGCCTCGCTCTTATCGCCCTCGAAATCGGTGACCCACACAATCCTCCCTTCACTGAACGGCAAATCGACCAAGCTCGTATATATTCAGCTCATCCAAACATCGGGATACAACACCGGCGCAGCCAACAAGTCCAAGAACGCCGGCCCACTCATCAGTGTCGTCGGAGGCGGGGCTACGGCCGAGTTGGGAGAGGGAGACGGGGTGTTCATCAGAGGCGGGCAAGTCGGGGAGGAGATTGTCATTGAGAATGTGGGAGAGAAGGTCGGCGAGCTGGTGGTGTTTGAGATGGACGATGAGTGATCGAGTCTCAGATAGAATGGAAAACATATCGTATCCCTTCTCGACTGCTCGTACGATGGAACTAATCTTGCAGACATAGTTGTCAGACCTAACCTGGCAAGCAGTGCATACGTTGATGGTATATGTAAAACTGAATCGATAGTCCATCTGAGTGGTCATTTCCGCATGATCGCTGCCGAGTGAATGCATAAATTTGTGAGAAGGATAACGAAGAAACAGGAAAACACAAAAGTCCCAAAACAAGGTAGATGAAATATGCGATGTAATTTAGACACGGAGAAGGTTGGTGTGGTTGGCAGCGATTCCTTTTGGGTGCGTCAGACTAGGGATCCCCATCGTGCGGACCGAGGGTGTTTTGTACAGGCAGGAGCCTTACGCAATGATAGCGCTGATAAGGCCAGAAGTTTCGGTAGCAAAGTCGAGGACTAAGAGGAGCGAGCAAGGATTAGCGATATGAGGGGATGAAAATCCATTTACGGCCCTGAAACGGTGGGCAGTTGCGAAACACTCACAAACCAAACCTTTCTTCTTCAATCCTTTACCAGCTCCAGTCGTCAACCACTTTTTCAATCCCTGATTCACCCCGGGAACGATCAACCCCTGAGCCAGGATTTCCGGTACGATCAACTCTACTGCCTTTTCGCCGCTCGCAAACGAGATGTACAAGCCATCGCCTTTGGTTTTCCTGGCGGCGGCAGCAATATTGGTGACTGTGGCGTTGAGCTTCACGTTGACGTGGTTGGTGATTCCGGTAGGAGCGTCAGGCTCGTATAGGTCCTCGATGTAGGCCACTTCGTTGGAAGCGTAGTTGATCGAAAACGCGGCCGAGTTGTCCGCCCACCCGTCGACGAAGTTCAGACCGAGCCCAGAAGAAGGTTGGGGGCTGACCTGGTCCACAGAGAACCGCCGGAGGAGGACGATCTTGCCTCGAATAGAGGAGAGAGCGAGGGATGAGATGGACGTGGTGGGGTTGACGTATGATTGAGCGGCGGAGGAAGTGAGGGTGGTGTACAGGGATTGTTGGGCGAAACCATCTGTGCCAAAAGTTGTGTTCTCGATCTAGGATAATACAACAACTCGCCTTAGCGTTCCGCTAGCAGAATCCGCAGATGCGAAGTGAAGGCAACGATCTGAAGTGATGACTCACCTTGATGCTGACAAACAAGCTCTCAGTAGGGTTCTCATCCAAAAACCTGTAGAATCCATACATGACGTCTTCAAACCTCGCGCTCGTGTCCAGTACAGCTTCGGAATGGAAGAAGATGAGTTCGCTGCTGTTCCTGGGAGATGGGCCCACACGAAGGTCAAACGCTCTGATACCTGAGGCTAGTTGGCCGAAGATGGAGCTTTTTTGGCATCTGCGATTGAGGGAATTGGAGATGCATCGGAAGACAGAAGAAAGATCAGGAGTGAGTCAGTGATCTCCAGTAAGTAGCAATTGCGTAAACGTTTGTTCTGACAGGCGCTGCGATTCGACTTGGATGACGAAGTTGGGGCAGTTCGTAGCAGTGGTAGAAACAGTCCGCGGGGACTCACCGGTACACTGGGGAAGGGTAAATGAGCTTGGTCAGACCCAGGTATTTGATCTGAGTGAGCGGGGTGTAGTTCCACTATGTCGGCCGACCGGCTCGTCAGCAGGTTCACTGTGCACGTCCCCGATACTGCATTCTTCAGTCTTACTCACGGAAGCGGTATCGTGGGTACCAGGAATCGAAAGATCAGTCACTTTGGTGGAGTCTGCCACCTTGCTCATCCACGAGCACATGGACCCCGAGCAGCGAGAGTAAGAGCCTGCGATGGTAACGTATCATCACATGCGTGAACGCGAGATATATTCAGTCAGCCAAGCCTGCTATGATCTGGTCGTTTTCTCGTCAAGCATTCCACCGTCTATATGGGTCGATCACATGAATGTTACAAGCGTTGAAAGTTGGACATACCTAGGATACCTTGACCCCTACTAAGGGCCGTACTCATAGCCTTCGCATCGTATTTTGTAGCCCTCGACTCCAGAGCCGGAGGAGAAGAGTCTAGCGGAAGGGACAGGACAGGGGAAGCCAAGAGGGCGAAGAGATGGAAGAGGAGTATCGCCAACATGGTGCAACACTAGACCAGGTAGGGACAGTTGGATTGAAAGAGCGTGTGAAGTCTTCGAGAAGTCCTTTTAAAGACAGGTGGGTGTCAGATCGACGAGTGAGACTAAACGAAGAGCGAGGTATCGAAAAAGAAAAGCGACGTTGATTTTTCACGTTTCTTTCCAAGATATGAGAAGTCAACACGAAAAGGATCGAAAAGAGACTCGAGCAATGTCCAAGGATGTCCGGTCATCGTCTTTAATATGCGCCCAAGCGCATCAAAAGAGGTGACCTTGCGCATCACAACAACCATTCTTTTGGCTTGGCTCAGCTTCGATCACCGACTTTCACGGTCCATACCGTTTTTTTTTTTGTAGTGCAAATGTCTTGGTTCCTGATCTGCGGCTGCGAGATATGCAGGAATATGTGCATATATATTGATCAACAAAGTTGATTCGCTCGGAGGTAATATTTATCGGTTTAGCAACTTACTACGGAACCAAGGAGACGGCCCAGACCTCTCCGACGGTTGCGCTTACAGAGGTTTGTCACCGCTTCTAACCGGGTTAATCTTGTATCACACGTTTTCCGCGTGGTGCGAGGTAATCGAAATGTGTGTTCTGTTGTACGGCCGAGTCGAACCCACTTACTGCAGCCTTTGACAGACCCGTTTGTTGCAAAGAAAAGTAGAGAGCGGGGGGCGTACGAAGAGTCAAAAACGAGGAACGGAACGGAAACGGAATCCATCAGGCACAGCCGGGATTCCTAAATTCTAGGGTCCTTCGCTAAGGCACGCCCCCTCTTTGTCGGGGTCTCAAGCACCGCTGGTCCGGGAACCGATCAACCTTCGCTGGCATGGGCCCATGGGTGAAAGCGTTAGCGTGAAAGGCGTCGACGCGTGGGCATGTCTTTTCCTTACGAATCACTCGTAAAGCTTTCACACACACACGCTATCAAGATATTCATAATGTTTTTTTGCTTTTGACGTGACCATGAACATGGACGTGAACATCAACGTGACATGATCATGAGTTGGGACGAGACGCGTTACCAGCAGAGCAGGAAATGATACGAGATGAGGAGAGATATTGAATCATATTATATGCATGTAAACGTTTCGTTTTCCGATCCGCTGCTGTCACGTATGTACTGTATCTTTGTAGCAATCTTAATGTGTCACTTTGTTGTTCTCATCTGAAGGGATATCTGTGGCATCGATCTGCCTATCTATAGATATATTCTCACCTCGACCGATTCATGTCAGTCGCGTTCATCCTGCCCAACTCTACACGCTCTTTAGACAGCCTCTGCCCGATATACTCAGTCGCCTAAGTGACACGACCGCCTCAGCACACTCTTTAGAATCCGATCTACACCAAGCCTGTTGACAACAACGAATTCCGCGCATCAACCACCATCACCACCAGCGATGCCACCCAAGCAACAGAAACGACGACCGGGTCCTATCCAGATCTCATCGCCCATCACCCGTTCTCCTGACGGTCTGCTGACTCCCACGAGAGAGCAAGCAGCACAGCAACTCCGATATCCCGCTCCCGCTTCTAGGTCAGGATCGGGGTCGGCATCTCCTCGTACGCCTACACATGGGTCGGCGGGCGGTCGAGGCAGGAACGGTCGAGGTGGTGCGAGAGGTTATGCGGGCTACGATGAGGTGAGTTGACGGACGCGGCTCGAGTGTATGTCTTTTTGTCTTTTTTATATATCACGCGGGGCTATGCTGCGGATGTGTGCTGGACCGCCCTGCGGATCAAATGCGATGCTTAATTCTTGCTTCCATTGGTATCGTCCTGAACTAAAACTAAATTGAATTGCAAGAAACAACAGCATGTCTGTGCGCACAATGTGCTATGGGCTACTACTACTACTACTGCTACTACCACCACCATGACACAAACAACCCCGCAAAGGCAATCGCAAAATGCATCCATCCCTATCCTTCAGCCACTCATACAATGCCTTCCATCACACATGAAACTCCTTTGTCTCCATTCTTTCCGTCTTCCACAAATCGTACTTGTCTTGTGATCACTTCACTTGTCACCCTCTCCTGCTCGTCATCTCACTCTACTGTCTGCGTCTGGCGGTAGGATAGTACTCGTGAATTGCACAATCCTCTGATATCGCTATTTCAACCCTGAGACTCCCAACGTTGACGCTGACACCTTGCCTGACACCCTCTTCGTCACACGCAGTACGACCTCTCGCCCACGCACGCGTACCTCGAAGCCTTCGACTCCTACCCGAGCAGTCCCGACCCATCCCACATGCCAATCTCACCGCACCCATCGTCTCCCGCCCCTATCCGATCCCCTACTCGATCCCCCTTTGATTCTCCCTCACTCAACGCAAACGAGAAGGACCCCTTGTCATCCTCTGCGGACGTCAGTGGCCGATTCGGCGACAATCAATTCTCTTCCAATCACTACCTTGCGCCGACGCTCCATCCTCACGGCCAGAGGGGACGGTCTGCCGGATTCGCCTCGGGAGGTAGTGCCGTGCCGCCGGGAAAGAAGTACAAGTCTACTAGAAGCTGTATACCGACGAATCCCACCAAGAGGCGATGGCTATTCTTTGGCGTGCCGATCGCTCTTGTAGTGATAGCAGGTATAGCTATCGGTGTAGTCGTTGGCATCCAGAAGAAACCATCATCAGGATCCAGTTCAGGTAGCGGATCATCCACGAACGGAACCTCGAGCGGTAATGGGAATGGAAACACCAAAGGCGGAACGAGCAACAACAACGGGGTTTGGAATCAGTATATCCAGAAAGCGTCGGGCGGAGATGGTGACACTGTAACGACGGATTTGGGGGCCACTTTTACCTATACCAACAAGTTTGGTGGCCACTTCGCACAAGATCCTTACAACCCTTACTCGGTGAGTGTGCTTCTCGCGGACCGCGCGGATACACATTTCTACAGATTGCGTCGAAACTACAGCTGACAAGCGTTGTCCCTCTTTGGGGCTTCCTTGCGGTCTCTAGGTATCCGGAAAAGCTCAGTCTTGGAGTCCGAGTTTACTGGAGGAATGGGTCTGGGGAACGCACATCGCCCGAGGGTAAGTTATGCTCAGACTGTCGCAGCGAACAAAGCTTACGATTGGTATACAGCGTTAACCTTGGTGGATGGCTCGTAACGGAACGTAAGTGACCCCTTCCTTCACCGCTGGCCTGCAGACTCTAGGGGGCTGACCTTATGCTGATCCGGCTATTCGATACAGCCTTCATCTGCCCATCTCTCTATGAACCATATCAGAATTCGAACCCGAAAGCTGTGGACGAGTACACTCTGTCACAAGCGATGGGCAAAGATCTCGCTGACAAGATGGAGGAGCACTACCGGACTTTCATCGTGCGTTTGAACTGTTCAATTTGTGCCCGACAGTGGGCTGAGGTGATGCTGATATGCTGCTTGTTCCCCTTGGACAGACCGAGGAAGACTTTGCACTTATCGCTTCGGCAGGATTAAACTACGTCAGGTGAGCATAATCCCACTGCCTAGACGGAACGACTTGCGTGATGAGTACTGACAGTGTCTCCGCATCAGAATCGCACTTGGATACTGGGCTGTTGAGACCATCGACGGAGAGCCGTATCTCGCCAACGTTTCTTGGACGTGAGTATCATGGAGTCGTGCAAAGACTTTCTACAGTCACAGAAGCATGGGTTGAAGAGAGATGAACGTCACAGGTACTTCCTCAAAGCTATCGACTGGGCTAGAAAATACGGTATTCGAATCATGGTGGACTTCCATGCTTTACCAGGTGAGTCTTCACCTCAATTGCCATTAGATGCGACCTACACATGGTCTCGAACGTAAGAGCTAAAGCACATTTGGTGCTCAGGATCTCAAAACGGGTGGAACCACTCCGGAAAGTCGGGCTCGGTAAACTGGTTGTACGGTGTCATGGGTATCGCCAACGCTCAGCGTTCCCTCGAAACTATCAGAACCATCACCGAATTCATCTCCCAGGACGGTATCAAGCAGGTCGTACCTCTGTTCGGACTGGTCAACGAGGTTATGGCGAAGACCGTTGGTCGAGATGTCATGGAGAAATTGTGAGTAGTGGCGCTGGCTTTCGACCTTCGTAGAAAATGTTACGATAGCTGATCGCATCGATTACAGCTATTACCAGGCTTACAAGACTGTCCGAGATGTAACCGGCTATGGCACGGGTAACGGTCCTATCCTGCTCATGCACGAGGGGTTCTTGGGTGTTGCCGCTTGGGACGGTTTCCTCAAGGGCGCTGATCGAATGTGAGTATAGCATGTTTATCTCGGTTTCTTGTCCGGATATATCACGCTAACCTTTACGAAACCCCTGTAGCGGTCTCGATCAACACCCTTACCTCGCTTTCGGGGAGGTGAACACCGCCTCACACAATGACCAAGCAAAGGTAGCATGTTCTTGGGGAGGTGGCACGAACGATTCTATGACTTCCTTCGGTATCATCACGGGAGGCGAGTGGTCCAACGCGATTAACGATTGCGGTTTATGGCTCAACGGTGTTGGCTCAACGCCCGCGTTTAACTCCCTGGGCAACTGTGATACCTTCGACGAATGGTTTAACTGGTCCGACGATTTCAAAGCAGGTGTCAAGAACTACGCCATGGCCAACATGGATGCTCTTCAGAACTGGTTCTTCTGGACCTGGAAAATTGGAAACTCGACCGTCAAGGGATACCAGACGAGTCCGCAATGGCATTACAAGCTGGGGTGGGAGAACGGATGGATGCCCACGGATCCTAGGGCAGCTGGCGGTTTCTGTAAGGGCATCGGTATTGGCGGCAACCAGGTGAGTCTGGGCCGTTATTACTTTTATTGCCAACGACTGGTGCCACATACTGACTCTGTCCCGCTCGGGCCCGCCGTAATAGTTTGCCGGAACGTATCCAGCTTCAGCGACCGGTTCCTTTGCCTCCGGCGCCACACCCAGCATCGACGCTGATCAACTGGCCTCCCATACCATCTGGCCGCCCACGACCATCGGTCCATCCTTCTCAGCCGCGCAAGTCAGCCTGTTCCCGACGCTCACGCAGACTGGTAGCCGAGCGGTCCTTCCCACGCAAAGCCATCCGGCTAATGTCACGCTAGGAAGTGGCTGGGCTAATGCAGATGATTCAGTTGGAGCATGGGTCAGGGTTCAGGGATGCGATTATCCAGAGTAGGTGATAGGCAAGCCTTTCATCTTACGATAATGTTGAGCTAATGTGGAACGTGCTCTCTTTTTCTTCTAGCGCGTATGACGCTACAGCGGCTGCTGTACCGACAGCTCTATGTACGGGGTCAAGCAAGAAGCGCGACATCGAGCATGGTTTCGCCATTCGGGGCAGAGGTCTTCCTGCTCCGACCGCTGCGCCGGCTCTTTAGTGTGACGGCGAGCTCATCAGTAGAACTTGTCGAATGATGGATGTGGATGATGGACACGGACATTTCTCCTGTTACGAATGAACGATTATTTGGGATTTAACGGATTCAAGGGCAACGAGCAAGGGCGGGCGGGATACAGTGTTACGCATATATATATATAGATAGTCCTTATAAGCTTCATACGATTCTTCCTAGGTAAAAATGGCAGTAATCCAATCGTATCCCCACTTCTCGTTCTATGGTCCCAACTCTAATGGTTCTCTCGTAGTCCACCTCTTTAGGTTTTGACTACAGGAGTGAGCGCCATCATGCTGAGCAGCTCGAAGACCAGACCGGCTGCAGCGATCTGGGTGATCTCGGCTCTAAAAGGCGCAACGTCATTCGAGTCAGCCATGAACTCCAACCGACGAAGACCAACCTATCGATATACTTACGTCGTATCGTAGGCAGGAGCGACTTCCACCACATCAGCACCGACAATCTTGAGATCCTTAAGTCCATGCAAGATCTTGATCATCTCCCTACTCGTCCAACCTCCGATCTCTGGAGTTCCCGTCGCGGGAGCGAAAGCAGGGTCGAGGGTATCGATGTCAATGGTCAGGTAGACGGGACTGTCGCCCACTCGGTCTTTGATGCGCTTGATCACGCCCTTCCATCCGATGTCCTCGATCTCGTCAGCGAGGACGGTGGCGAAGTTTGTCTCGAGGTCAGAGGGGATGTCGCAGTTGGATCGGATACTGCGGGACGGTGGTGGTCAGCATATGCCAAGTCCGGAATGCCCTCTGATTTTCGAGATAGCGGGGTTGAGTTCACGTCAGAATAGACACGCCCCACCCCACTCACCCAGCATGAATGTTGGTCTCGCTCATCAATCCTTCCTTCCAAGCGAAGTAGAAGTAGTCCTATCGAATCAACCCGGGACCCCGAGACGCATTAGCCACTTCCCTCAAGACGGTAGAAACCAGTTCTCAGAGAAATGAGATTGCGGGCAGCGCGGGAGATCAACTCACGCCGTGGGTCAAGGTGCCCTTGTCAGGGTGTCGTGAATCACAGTGACTGTCAAAGTGGATGACTGAGACAGGTCCGTAGACTTCGTTGAGGGCTCGCAAAGCAGGGAGCACGATTCTGCGTCGGCAGTATCAGATACCACCTAGCCTGATTAGCATATTCCCCTGCTACGACCAATCGAGCCATTCAAATCTTAGACCGCACTCACGTATGATCACCACCGAGCATCATCACTCTGGGATGGTGTTCTCCATCAAGGGCCAAGCTCTCCTCACCGTTCTTGAAGGAAGTCGAGATCGGGCGATTGATGAGGCTCCTGTAATCGTCTTCCAGGGTGGCCAAGGCGAGGTCGTTGGAGTAGAAGGTCATCCTTGAGTCGCCGCAGTCGACTGTCCATAGTTGCCATTCCCAAAGCAAGTAGGCAGTCAGCGTTTGTACATCCATCCCTCCTGCCACTGTGTACGGTATTGGCAATCCGGCAAGTGACATACCGATCTCAAGCTCCTGGAACGCGTCGTTCCCAAGCAGACGATTCGCGCCTCCGAGCCGTTGAGCACCACCTCGAATACCACCCGGACCGAATCGAGCGCCAGGTCTCCAGGAAGTCGCGGTGTCGAAGGGAGCGCCCAAGATGGCGATATCGTAGAGCGTCGTGTTGTCCGCTGTCATGCATCGGACGGGCTGAACACCGATCAAGGTGTTTAGCCTTCAATTTCTGCTATGGGTGAATGTGAGGTGAGGTCCTGCTCACCTTGGTGTGACCGAATGTTTTGAGACCCCAGTAGGCATCCCAGGTGTTATAGGGTGGGACTACAGAACGAGACGAATATCGATAGTACACATTGTCAGCGATTCACACAGGAGTCACAATCTTATGCACCCATGTGGTCTACAAAAGATCGAAACCCCAGAACTTCAAGCAAGCAGAGACTTCACTCACATGGCGCTTTCTCAGTAGGGTCCCTCGCACCAGCCTCCGCTCTCATAGCGTAGAAAGCCGCATTCTCCGCATCTTCGTACCCATACTTTGGAGTCTGTAGTGCTGAAGCCTCTTGGTCAGCCTTCTGCGCTGCCTTGGCCTTGTATTCGGCAGAAGGGTGTCGAGGCTCCGAGCTGCCCGCGAGATATTCCTTGTAAGAATGTCGAACTCGATCTCGGTCGGGGAACACTGCTTGAGCAGCGGGGGCAGGGACGGCCGCTTGGATAAGGGACGGAAGGAGCGCGAAGAGGATGGTGAGGTTCAACAACATGATGAGAGGTATCTCTGAGATGTATTCGTAGACGATGCTGATTCACAAGTTGAGCTGTACTCGAGTAAAGACGATGGCCCCGCTCGACTGACTGACTGACTGACTGATCCATAGAACAGAGATGACGGTGTTGATATACGCTGGCAGCGTAACGCCGGTCACCGCTCGCCGAATCGCTGCGTTTCGCGTATGACCTGACCATACTCTACTCTCCGCGTACTCGTACTTACTGCACTCGTTGTTAGTCAGTATGCAAGCGCAGACAGGACTTGCAACCGCAGCCGCTGACACGGCGCTTAAAGTCGTTCACAACCGGACTTAGGCCAAATCCGAGATAGATCATCTGGATACTGTAGATAAGGCTGATTGTCCCTGAGTTGACCCTCTTATCTCTGCCGCCTGCGAAGCACATGGTGCAATTCCCAAAAAGAGAGATGCCTTGGGATGCATGCGCTTACGGTTACGCTTAGATTCGGTGCATTCGTGGGCGAGTATTCTAATTCAGTGTGCGCGAATGGACGCGCATGCGAGCCGTGACCGATCACCATAGATTGCTATACATATTGCTTCTCTGAAGATGCCCAGAAGCGCAGACTTAGACTTGTATGATACGGCCATTCCCTCGATAGTTGTGCTGTTACTGTATGCTCAGCTTACTTGGACTGGTGACCTCTTTGGGTCGGAGGCCAGCGCATCTGACAGTCTGTTGAAGGAACGCTTCCTCCAATCTAAAGAGAGGCACAGATGGGACATTGATGACCTGAGCGCGTCTACTAAGGTGTGCACGTAAGATTCGCAACTAAGGCAGTCGTAGGCATATCAAAATATCCCGATCATCCGATTCAATACAATTCATCCCGCTAAGTGTTATCATCGTATGTATAGTATGTATGTGAGATCACAGGCGTCCTTTTGAGGCAGGCTTTCAACTATGATAACTCCATATGTTGTGGGAGCGCCATGAGTGTGACGGCCCAGTCAGCCTCATACCTTAGATCTGCGCGTGGAGGCCGTGCCAAGATTCAGCTGCAGAATATCGCAATTCATTTTGAGTCAGCTACACACGTCTCGTCCAATCGTCACTGAAGCGCTCTCGCTCTACGCTCTACGTACCGATTTTTCGCTGCTCTATGATCTCAGCAGGCGTGGCGGGCGATCCGTCCTCCTCGAATTGCAGAAGCCCGGTGTATGAGAAGTCGGGTAGCTTTCGGGGCACGCAGTATGATGGTTTGACGCCGTTCTCATCGACGTTCCAGGGTTTACCAGGCTCAGGCGCATTGAGGATGATGGCGTTGAGTGCACTGTGTCGGGTCTGGTCAGCCACAACGTTTCTCTCCAAGCACACGATATCCGAAGTATGGCGAGCGTGTTACTCACTCCATCGAGACGTCATAGTCATGGAAATTGTACGGAGTCAGAAGCACGGACGATCTGTTACACATGGTCAGCCCAGGGCTTCCGCACACTGGTGGAATGACGCACTCACGTCGCTACATTTGTCAGGGTCTGAGGCGAATCCTCTGCTCTAGGCAAGTGATGCGTGCCAAGGTTCAGCCAGACCACAAGCTATATTATATTCGAAGGATACAATGTCAGCCGAGAGATTTATGCTGATTATATTTGTTAGTTGGACCATGAAGATGAGACTCACGTCTTCCTGCTCGAGAGACTCGCCGTCGAAGAACTTGTAAAAGTCGACTGTCGGCTTGCCCGGCAAGTGAATATTCCACATGGATGACGAGTAAGGCTCGTTGTCGTGACGCCTCGTCACTGCCAGAGAATGTTTGGCCCAGTTCACATTGTTCTCGGTCCGCTTGCAATCGAGGTTCGTGAGATGAATAGTACTGGCTGTATACAAAAAGACAGATCAACGTCAAGTCGCGTAAAAACGACAGTCTGGGCCTAAGTCCCACTCACCTCCCGGATGTATAGCATAACCCCTCGCGTTGCCCCAAGAGTTGTGTTCGTCCTCATTGGTGACGATGTACATCCCTTCCATGCTGCGAATACGATTTGTCAGCCAACTTCGGCCAACCAACTAGTGGACGCACGCGGAACTCACTTCTTGGCGTATTCCAGCTTACTGTCGTTCTCGCTCTTGATCATCTTTCGTACGACCCGCTGCTGCTTGAAAGTCTGGTGAAGAAGGACAGTCAGGGTCAAGCTCTTGTGTAGCCATTTTGCCCTCAAACGGTCGGCGAACAAAATCTGCTCACCTCTCCCCAGTCTTCGTCAACCCATGGTGCAGTGGTCTCTTCCATTTCAAGCATGGCAGACATGAGCGAGTTCCGGGTTCCAGCGATATCGAAGTCCACCTTGTAGTTGATCACATGGTCATGAAGCGAGCCCATCGAGGTGTCCCGGATCTGATGGCCGTACGGAGCCTGGCTCGGATCCCATACTCCTCCTTGCAGGTATCCAGAGGCAGAGACTCGCAGCTCCAGAGTTCCATCCAGCTGCAGGGTAAGATCGAACAAGTAGTCGTAATTGCCCACGGTGCTGATCGACCTGACAGTCAATTCGTAGCCCTTGATGGCACCCATCTCGTCCTTGAGCCAACCGGTATGTCGACTGAGGGGCTTGGTGGAATCCTTCTCAAAGATGCAGATAGCGTTCAGTCGAGTGGATGATCCGGTGGCCGTGTGCACAGTAGCAGGAAGGTAGACAGCTTCGGCAGGACAATCGTAGCCAACCATAAGTTCTTTGACTATGATCGTTGATCCCCCATCAGCATTCAACTCATGTTTCATCAGCACAAGAATGATTGAGGGACTGGACATACCAGAAGCACCCATGCCGAAGGCCCTATCAAGGAATACAGTGGTCGCCTGGTGAGGATCAGTACCCGAGTACTGAGCCATGGCTTCCTGGGGTGAGATCTCGTAGATGATCCTTTCCCCCTTGAAGTTGATGTCCCAGAAGTTCAGACCCATGTCCCTTTCGAATCCCAGGTACAGAGACCAGTCCACTGGACAGCAGGTCAGCCCCGGTTCGTACTCAGCTGATCGACGCGATTCCACTCACTCCAAGTGAGGTATTGCTCCTCTTGATCGACTCTGAAACGGAGGCCATCGAAGCTGACGCTTCTCGGTCCAGCACGATCATCGAGGTCTCGCCTGCCACCCTTGTTCTTGCGCGTTCGAGTAGCCCATTCAGAAGTGTCATTCAGCAGGGGCTTCTTGGATTTCTTGAGCTTGCCCTCAGACCAGGCTTGTCGGAATTCTGCTTCGGAAGCGAACACTTGGCCGTTGTAGACCAGCTTCAAGAGCTTCCACTGCGAGGGATCGGTTCCACTCAGATCGAACTAAGAGTAGCGAGACATCAAATCAGCCGCTCAGTCAACAGGATAGTAGATATTGCACGTGGTCTGCTTCCTCACTCACGTAAGCGTAAAGGTCGACAGGGAAGAGGTAGTGTCCCGGAACATTCAGCTTGAGCCCCACCCAAGCTTTCCTCCAAGAGCCATCGTAGCTCATAGGTGCCGTCGCTGAGCCGATCAATGTGTCGTTGGCATGCCCCTTGGAGATGCCTCCAAAGAGGTCCATAGTGATATCGCTCATCGGGCCGAAGGTGGAGCTCAATAGCAAACCCATTGTAGTCGAGTTGGGGTTGAAACCATGAGCTAAATAAGTGGATTAGCATGGATAGGCTTTACTTCCCAGCACCGAATGCTACTGCTCACCATTGTAGGGGATCTCTGGACGATGATAGATCTCAGTCAAAGGCCGCATCGAAGTTTTGCTGGACAACGGCACAGGCCCGATCAAGTAGTCCACGATCTGTTCGGTATTTCCATGATGGACCACGGCCTGCCCAGAGCGTTCATATCAGCCTGACGGTCGAGATCGATCTGCAGGCCAATACATCCCGACGTACATGAGCATATTTGAGAGGCGGCTCGGCCGAGCCGTTGAGATAAGCTAGTGCAGCGGCTTTTGGCGGGACATACGCCTCAATCAAGAAGATCGCATTGTCGTTATCGGCTGCGATTGCCGATCTCGTGAGGTTCAGTCCTCTCTCTGGCTGCCATAGCCATTCGCGAATATCGGTCGCCTCTTTGATCGAGAGGTTCTTCCAGATATCTGCGGAACTCTCAGCTCCCATACTCATAGGGGAAACCTGTTGGAAAGCGGCTACTCACTCTTCCTTGGAGCTTGGATGGATAAAAGATCGGTGGTTTCGCAAAGCGACACTGGTTCGCTCCCTTCGCTACCAAAGCTCTGGACGAGCTCGCCCTCGATAAGATTAGTCGGACCGAAGATCCAAGTGGCAGTGGGCACCAGAAGTACACCACAGAGTAAAGCAAATATCGTTTTCGTTTCAAAGTACTTCTTCTTCGCCTTGGTTGCAGTGACCTCCTCTTCATGTATCTCTGCCTCCACCTCCTTCGTCAATGGTTGGTATCGATGGTCCTGTGACATGATCGACGTGGTGGCGAGTTAGGATGCACCCTATACCATATCAGTGGATCGCAGCAAGATGCACAGTCGTTCATATACCTCTGTTCATGTAAGCGAGAACTCAAGAAGGTGGTGTGAACCAGGTCGGTATGATTGATGAGATGTGCGGTCCTAAGCGCACTTGCACTTCACTTCGACTAGGGCTACTACTCTACGAGTACTGTATGTGACCACATGGAGCGAGCGGCAATTTGAATTCAAGTAATCCGAGCAAGCTAACCGCAAGCGCTTTGCGTCGATCATGCTCATCATGCTCCCCGTTAGATTACTTATATGCGCAAGCGCAAACGCACGCACGCGTACGCTTGCTTAGGCTGGCGGAAATCGCCGGAGCGGATTTGACCGCCTACCGCCAATGTCAGGGCCGCAGCTTATCTTTCAGGTGGTTCCCGAAGATCCCCTGAGAACCCATATGCTGGCAGCTCGCTGTGATAGGCTCATTGTCTGCTCATACTCTGTCCCTTGCTCATGTTCTACCAGTAAAGACCATGGACCGATACCATCTGCCGATGTTCCCTTCGCTCAGGGATTCAAATCATTTCCAGAGAACAAATGAACGGCTCATGGTCCGTTCGGATACGTTTGCTCCAGTGTCCGGACGCCATCGTCGATAAGGCTCAGGAGGTTGTTGCTCTTATCTGGTTTCTGCGCATGAAAGGCTCGGCCGGCGTTGCAGCTGAGAGTCAAGCTCATGATGCATTGTATATTGACCGGTTGGACAAAGATAAGGCTGACGAAGAGGGGAAGTCGATAAAAAGGCCGCTCGGGTACCCCGAATGTAACGTGATTCCCATCTCGAAACATTGTCAATACACCACAAGGGTACTCACAATGCCATCATCATCGAAAGGGATCGACCGCGACCCTCTGGGGGAAGACCCAAGCGATGCCATCTACGAGCTACCCAGGATTGGGGACTCAGAGGTTAGCGACGATGCCAACAAATTGTCCGAGAAATACATCGAGCCGACTGTCAGCGTCAACGAAGTCAATGACGATGGTTACCAACCGAAAATTGAGCAGGAAGAAGTGATCGTCGTCGAAAACGCTGATCAGCTAGTAGCACATGTCGTAGAGTGAGTCACGTGCAAGACTATGCAGGGCGACAGATACGCAGACAGCAGCTGACTGTCGTGCAATCCAGCCCTCGAGACGATCCCGATCTTCCGGTTCTTACCTTCCGATTCTGGTTCCTCGGAGCCGGTCTTGCTTGCTTTGGTGCTGTCCTCGCTGAGATCTACTACTTCAAGGTAAGCTTTCCATGCGTTCTGCTAGATACAAGAAAGCAGGGCACCTCTGATATGAACTTGCCTTAGCCTCAAAATGCGTCAGTGTCCGCCCTGTTCCAGCTCATTATCGCATATGTTCTCGGCAATCTTATGGCTGCGGTGATCCCTTCCAAAGGAAAATGGCGATACCTTAACCCTGGCCCTTTCAACAGTACGTCTTCTGTATCTTCTAGAAAGGTGTATGAATGTGCGCTGATGGTGAGCGTTCACAGTCAAGGAGCATGCGGCTATTGTCATCTTCTCATCGACTGCCTCGGTATCAACTGCGGAAGCGGTCACTATCGTGGCGATTCTGAACTTGTACTACAACATCGAGATCAACCCTGGTAGGTCCGCTTCTTACGTTGAGATCCTTGGACTGGTTACTGACGTTCACCTACCGTAGGAATCGCCATCATCCAGACTTGGGCTACCCAATGTATTGGATACGCACTCTGTGGTGTTCTTCAATCCGCCCTCATCTACCCCACCTATGCTGTATGGCCAGAGACATTACCTTACATGTCCCTTCTTCAGTCCATGCACTTCGGAGGCATGTTGAACAAGAAGCGAATGAAGTTCTTCTGGATCGTCTTCATCGCCATCTTCTGCTGGGAGATCATCCCCTCGTGGATGTTCCCTCTTCTCACTGCTGTCTCAATCATTTGCTTGGCCGACAATGGTCGACACACTGTGGTACGACACCTATTCGGAGCCGGTTCTTCCAACGAGGGTCTCGGTCTCTTCTCGTTCAGTTTCGACTGGATCCTCATCACCCAAGCGTATCCTCTATGGTCAGTCGCCGTGACTTTATTAACAATTATTGGTCGGATTCCAGCTAAAACTAACTTTGGGTGGTGCTCGCAGGTGGCCGTTCAACTCTCAATGGAACTCCTGGATTGGTCTGCTGATCTGTTACGCTTTGATGATGGGCGGCTACTACAGTAACGTAGGTAGCGGCAAGAGCAATGGCTTGCCTTTCATGAGTACCTCGATCTTTACGGCCAATGGAAGTGAGTTGTAATCTGCTTCATATTTCGTACTTGAAATAACTGAGCTGACCGCTACTCTTCAGCATCATACCAACAAAGCAAGATCTTGGACTCCAACAATGCCCTCAACATGACCGCATACCAAGAATATGGTCGCCCGTACTACACGTCAACGTATCAGTTGTCGCTTGCCACTCACAACTTGTCCTGTGGTAAGTTGGCTTGAGCTAGCTGTACAAGCGAAATTGAATGCTTTTGCTGATTTGCTGCCAATATAGGTGCTGCCGTCATGCACGTCTTCTTGTGGCACTACAAGGACATCCTTGCGGGCTGGGCTGGCATCCGACTCGGTAACAAGAACCTGGATGTCAAAGACCCTCACTACGAGAAGATGAAGGCATACAAGGTGGTCCCTCAATGGGCCTATTTGATCGTCTTCGTCGGTGAGTGGTAGACGCGGGATGGACCGCCCCATGTGTACGACTCATCAGAGCACCTCTAACCAGCAATGTGGAACTCTTTCAGTCTCGATGGCCGTGTCAATGGGAACTGCCTACTATGGCGGCCACAACACCATCCCCGCGTGGTCCGTCTTGATCTTCACCCTCTTCGGCTACTTCTTTGCCGTCATTCTGGGATTCCTCAAGGCTGTCACCGGTTTCGACACCAGTATCAACGGTATCGTGCAGCTTATTGCCGCTTTCTTGCACCCTGGAAAGTGAGTCCGGCAGGTTATCTGGACCTTCGTTCACTAGAGGAATGACGTTGATTGACTGGTCTTTGGTTTTAATTTGTAGACCTATCGCGAACATGTACGCTTCTCTCTATGGCTACTACGCACCCCTCCAGACGCTCTACATGCTCAAAGACCAAAAGGTGAGCCGTACCAGTGGACCTCGTGCCGCTTGGGCACACGCTGACTGGTTGTTCATATCACTCCATAGCTCGGCCAATATGCCAAAGTCCCACCTCGCGTCGTGTTCATCGCCCAATTCTGCGGAACTTTTCTCGGCGCCACCCTCAACTATTGTATCTACAGGTGAGTGCGGTCAGCCTACGTGCAAGCAAACACCTAGCGAATCTCTCTGGATTCCAGTTGTACACTTGCTGACTGCTATGACATTCTCAGGTCCATCATGTCTGCTCACCGAGAGGTCTTGAAAGACCCGGTCGGTAGTCGAATCTGGTCCGGTTGGAATCTGCAGGGGTTAGTCATCAGGTGCTATGTCACGATGGGTACCTGGACAAAAGCTGACCTTCGAGGTATACCAGTACCAACTCCAAGGCCATCACCTTCGGTGCTCTCGGAAAGCAGATGTACACTGCCGGTGGACCGTACTGGTTCATCCCCGCTTGCTTGGGTATCGGCTTAGTACTTCCGATTCCTTTCTGGCTCATGTACAGGCGATTCCCCAAGCAGAGTATCTGGAGGGATCTCAACACTCCCATCATCACCAACTACATGGGCTGGCTCCCATACTCTGTCAACGGTGAGTGATTTTTTTTTTTTTTAATTTGCCTGCTTGACAGGAATGAGACTTGTGAGTGAGGCTGATCGATTCTACCTCTGTAGGTATGTGGTGGTCTGGCGCCTTGATCGGCTTCATGTCTCAATGGTGGGCGAGGAAGTATCGGTGAGTCAAAAGACGATTGCTAACGGTCTTGCTGTCGAACTCCGATACTGACGACTGTGATTGTTGCTGTATACAGACCTCGATGGTTTGTCAAGTATAACTACTTGCTCAGGTAAGTCATCGCATACGTCACATGCTCTGCAGCCGAGGCCACGGCCGCTGACAGCTCGTTAACTTCACTCGTTGTATATCGCACAGTGCGAGTCTCGACGGTGGTACTCAAGTCATCTACTTCATCCTCAACTTCGCCATCTTCGGCGCGGCCGGAGCGGCGAAAGACTTCCCATACTGGTGGGGTAATCCTGATCCCTCTAAACTGAGTGTCGACAGGTGTCAAGCTGTCTAATAGGGGGGGGGGGGGGGGGGGGGGGGGGATGTGTTCAAGGAGAAGGAAATAGACACACATGCATGTTTGCGCCAATCGTGGGTGACAGTGTTGGAGCTGGGAAGCGTCGCGTATCTCTACCAAGGACCGGAAGCCAGAGTTTTGATCCTGATCCTGATGTGTGAGGGACTCAGAAGGCTTGTAACGATGTCTCAATCTTGTGTGACGTTTGACGAATGAATGTGGGCCATGTGGGCTTGATTAGCCGGGAGGTTGTTTTATCTTCGGTTGGATGTGGATCATTTCTCATAGATGACGTCTGATTTTTCTCTTTTTGACGAGTGAACGAGGTTGTAATGCAGAGTAGTTAGCTTGGATGTGCGCGTTGTAAGCATGTAGCGTGTGTTGAACGACGAATGCATGAGGTTTTTACGTTGAATCGCTCGTTATGCTTCTGAGCGCCATGGACGTCTTACACGGAAGCAGCTCGATCTCGAAGTGGGTGAAATCCCGTACTCATCAACTTGCTGCCATATTGTGGGTTCAAGCAGGGGATATACGCGTACATACTGACTCTTGGTGGGGCAGGAAAGGCGCTTGTGCGCTTCCTCCGCCTGCTGTGCTGAACACGGGACATTGCACACAACGTGAAGCTCTCCAAGCTGCCTATCACCCTGTGTGCTCGGATGTGCGCTCACATACAGTACTGTATACGGTAGGTCTACCCAGCCCTGTTGCTGCCGGTGGGATCGATTCGCCCCTCCATTTCATCTTTGTTGGTTGACTGCCACTCACTGCCACTTACGTTCACTGCCTTTTCCTGGGCGGTAGAGGGCTTCCCAAAGAGGCATGCTCAGGGATTTGCCACCCGTATGCACTGATGATGTACACCCGCTCGAATCGGTCAGGCCGAGTGGAGCGGCTAGGCAAGTGCATCTTATGGAAGTGCTATAGGAGAGCAAGCATCATGCGTTGAAGGAGGAGCCGGGGAGTCGGCGGTGCTTGTGGTGGAGCAGGGACATGGGAAGAGAAAGCTTCGCGGTGCCATAAGGCTAAACCAACAGACACTAACTGGAAATCATATGTGTTAAGCTTAAGGCGGCATGGTCACGAGCACCGCGGCTAAATTTTTGGTCGTATCGAAGATAACAGATGCAGCCTGCGCTTACGGTTAACTTGACGGAGAAGGTCCAGCTGCAGTATCGTAACGTAACGTATCAGATCGTATCGTATGGTGCCTGACCTTCTTACGGCAAATTCCAGGATCGAACAGAGTAAAAAGTCAACCGCCGCTCATCTCCGTCCGTCGTTTGTAACGGGAGAACGTTAAACGCCCGAGGCGACAAAAGCGCGACTCGAAAGTTTTGTCGGTCGTCGACGATATTATCAAGCGGATCCATGATACTCGTTGATTTGACTCACTCGATCCGTCTCTCGTCAACGCAGAACGCAGAAGCTACACAAGACGACCGGTCCAGGCAGACGGTATTGCGGAAATTTCATCGACAATTGGCAGGAACTGGTTTGGACGAACGATTGCCCCCGCTGTCCAAATTGAAGAACTAATATGACGTTCTCGAAATGGCAGCTGGCAGTTCTACTGTCAGCGCGGGTGGTAGAGCCTATAGGGTATACTGTGAGTCTCAGGTTCAAGAAGAGACAGCATGACGTGTCTATGTTGTTGCGGAACAGCTCTTGTCGGAAACTGATGGATTTTCTCTCACCTAGATCCTGTTCCCGTACGTGAACAAGATGGTAGAGGACCTCATGCCCGATGTACCGAAATCAAGCGTCGGGAAATACTCTGGAGCGATCGAAAGCACCTTTGCACTGTCATCTGTGCTTTTCATGTACCAGTGGGGTAAACTGTCAGACAGGATAGGGAGAAAGCCAGTCATTTTGGGAGGTCTTTGCGGTGTCGCCGTTACGCATACGCTCTTCGGTCTAAGTCAGAGTTTCTGGTGGGCGATGGTAGCTCGATTCTTGAGTAAGTGCAAGTCGTGTCTATTTATACGGACTTGTCGGACATATATGGGGTTTGAAAGATTTGGCTGATCTCGACGGGTTCGGATCGATTTGCTATACAGGCGGTGCCCTGTGCGGGAATGTGAGTTGATGCGCTAAGAGTCGCCAGCCTGACCGAGCTAATGAATCTATCCATCTTGTATCTTGGCAGGCTTCCGTCATGCGGGCTGTGCTAGGCGAGATCACCACAAAGGACAACGAAGGCTGGGTGTACCCTCTTTGGACGGTCTGCTGGGACCTCGCATGTGTAGTAGGCCCAGCTATCGGAGCGTTACTCCAGAACCCAGCTACACAGTACCCTGATTCGTGGATGGCCAAGTCGAGCTTCCTGAAGAAGAACGCGTATTTCCTACCGAGCGCGTTGATCGGTTGCATGTCTCTGCTGGCTGCTATACTCGTCCTTTTTTGTCTTGAAGAGGTGGGTCAATTCATTGCATCCGCTTCGTAACCTCTGCTCTTCTCTCTGTCAGGGTGCCTTTCGAGCTCGTGGAGGCATCTCTGCATTGACTGATACCGATATATGCTCCAGACCAACCCGGTCTGCCGCCAAGGAGCCGCCGTGAAAGACGCCAAACCGACCGAGGAGACACCGCTCTTGACCGAAGAGCCCATCGATACTATCGAGGCTCTTCCGCCAGCTCATAGCTTCATTGAGCTGGTGTCGATGAAAGCGATCCAACAGGTCCTCATCTCCATCTTCCGTAAGTCGATCTGTGGCTCTGGACGATGCGCAATTCGTTGATCGACCCTGGTAATAATCGCCCCATAGTCCTCACTCTTACTGCCATGTCGTTTGACGCCGGATTTGTCCTCTTCGCCTACTCTTCAGCCACACTGGGCGGGATCGCCCTATCGCCAACGAGTATCGCCTCATGCCTCTCCGTCAAAGGCGGCATGTCAATCGCTTTCAACCTTCTTCTCTTCCCGCAAGCTTTGAAGCGCGTCAAGAAGAAGACGCTGTATCGATCTTTCGCCGCCTGCTGGATAGCCGTCTTCATGTTACCGCCCGTCATGAATGTGCTTGTGCGTCACTCCGCTGGCGGCGAGGCAGCCAGTGAAACTGGGGACGGAACATGGGTGGCAAATGGATCGCTTAGGTATCTGTGGTTCATGATGGTTCCGCTGCTGGTGTTATACGTCTTTGGTGATCTCTGCTTCCCGTAAGTGTTGGCCCACAATCGTTCTGATCTGAACCTCTTCACCTTTCCTGCTCGAATGCTGACTCAGGGGTTGCGCGGAGATTCTCATGCTGATTGATCCCACTTTGCAGCCTTAACATGCTCGCTCTGAACGCTGCTGCTCCATCCGCTTCGTCTCTCGGAGCGATCAACGGGATATCACTTATCACCAGTGCATTGGCGCGATCCATGGGACCAGCATTATTCGGGTAAGCTCCCTTTCCCCCGCTCACACTGAATACGTGCAAAGAACATGAGACCTGATGTGAGGACTCGGTGCTCACCCGGTCACCATTCCTACCTCATCAGCCTCTTGTACGGCGTTAGCGCAGAGCGACACTTCCCACTCGTATGGCTCGTCTTTGGCGGCATCGCATGCTTGTCTACTGTTCAAAGCTTCAGGGTGAACAGCGACGGTCGGAGGAAGGTCGAAGCGAACGAGGACGAGGAGTCTTCAGAAACTTGATTGATCTTTCTTGGAAAACGTGCGCGCATGGAGAAGGAGAAAACTCGCATATCATGCAGCTATAGCTGTGGGAGGCGATCAATCTCCATCAGAATCATAGATGACGTCCATTGTAAGTACGGGATGATGAGGATATAGTCATCTGATCCCACATAGACGTACACTTAGACGGAAGCATATATTTGACACAGTATGGACGATGTGATGAAGGTGCATCTCCTTGATGTGAGGTCATCACAAACGCCCAGGCAGAGTGTGTTTTGCACTGTATACAAATCTCATCCCACCCTTGTACAGCGCACATACTCCCCAGCGAAAGACAAGACGAAGACATGATATGATCACAGATACCGTACGACGCAAGAGTCCCCTTCAATTCAGATCTGATCAGATTAACAACAACCCAGCCTTCATCACCTCGCGCCATGACGGATCTACCTGACCCTGATCCCGAAGAGCGTACAGCTGCAAGACCGGCAAATCGGAGATATAAGCTTCTATCAGAGCGACATATTGCACATGAACGGGACGGGTCCGGACGAAGTTTGGGCGCGGGCGCATAACAGTTTGCAGTATATATGGATCGTTTGATGAGAAGTTTGGGATTGCGCAAGCTCACCTTGTTCAACATGCCAAGGGCTTCCTCTACGTCGAAGGCGAAAGCCGTGGTCGATCGTAGCTCCATGATCGCTTTCCTGATCCGGTCTCTCCCTTCTTCCTTGAACATCATGGAACCTGCAGCCGTCCCAGAATCAACATGTTAGCTCGGAGGAGAAGCAGAACAAGTACCTAGTGGCCCTATGGTAGCTTCGACAAGGCTTACCACTGATAATGGCGGGTAGAAGAAGAGCTACTACAGCCGATCCTGCGCTAGACCGACCGAGGTTCCCAATAGCGGATTCGGCGGAGGCTTGTACCTCGGGGTGCGAGTGCGGATGGTTGAGGAGATCGACATGGATCACGATCTAGCAATAGTGATGAGATGCCAAAAGCAAAAGAGCGCGAGTGTGTCGCTCGTCTTCAGCGCTTGTTCGTCTCGGTATGAGGTACGCCAGATCTATCATCTTCCCAGGACAGGGATGATGGATAGTCGCTCACCTTGATCGTGTGGACGAGCACGGTGTTGCCCAGAGCGACTCTAGGTGGCCTGCCACTACCGTCGTCCTTCTGCAAGTCATTCTCCCATACGGACAGCTCTAGCATAAGATCGTGGACCTTTTCGAGATGCTGTTGGAGATAAGTGGGGTCCAACGCTGTGATGAGTAGTTTGCGTTCGTGCACTAGCATGTTAACTCGATTCAGCTAAGAGGAGGTAACAGGAAGGCGTAGCGTTAGTCAGCTCTTTTGCCTGATGTATTTGCCTGATGTATTTGCCTGATGTATCCTACAAAGAACGTGGTTGCTGATCGCCGGACATAGCCCTATGATTTAGAGTTGCACAGCGCAATGGAGGGAGAGAGTCTGTTTCAGTCCACGTACCATCTCGATCACGCCTCGATCAACACCGTAAGAGTTATGCACGGTATCCTCATCGCTCTGCACAAAGTCGAACCTAGGCGAATGCAAAACCGTTCACATCAGCGTCCCCTCATGGTGCGTAGTACACGTATCTATTCCCAAAGCTCAACTCACCACCAAGGAGCGAACGCCTCGGTCATGAGTGTCGGCGCAGACCCAGAAGCCAAACACCAACACACATCCACGATAACCAAGTTCTCCAACAATGTCCTGACCCTCATGATCTCCTCGTTTGATCTGCGCTGGGCCGATTCCAGCATCCTCAGGGGCCCACCACGCGCTCCGATTATGGTTAGCGCTGTCGCATAGGCTTCTTGCCACAACGTGCCGCCGTTGAGCGCCTGAGCGATGATGATCGACACGGTGCTTGATAAAAGTAAGATCGATATCTCCTCAAGACCGTCGTTGACCTCCTTGTGCTGCACAGCGCGGCTGCCCGGGGGAATAGTCGAAGTCATCGACGAAGACCTGCTGCCCGAAGCGAGTTTCAGAAGAACACCCGTCTTACACAGCTCAAGGGCCAATCTCGCGAATTGGGTTCCGACAGCTCGGCGGTACTCCCCCTCCACTTCATCTCTCCTCATAGGCACTTGACCTTGCGAGAACTCGCTCCCGGAGCCGATCGGCATATGGTCCGATTCCGGATGATCAATCAGAGCGATATGGCCAGGACGCGGACTACCCCATCTCCCCACTGGAGGCGATTTCAGGTACTTGTGCTCCTGTTGCATGACGATCGAGGACCTGTGTACCGCCGCGACGGACAGCAGCGATAAGAGAACAGCGTCGGTCTCGATGGAGGTCCCGCGGCGATTGGCGAGACATTGCGCCAGGTTGAGATACTGGATCGGTTGATTGGCTCGAGGTACGGCGTAAAGGAGGATATTTCCTGTTTGATGAAAAATTGGGTTAGAACGAGAACAGCACTTTGTTCAGCGCATACACAACTCTGTGACGGTCCACCGATCGACTCACCGAAACAAAGTAGATGATGCATCTGCAGCATGAGATATGGGTCGGTCAGTGAAATGATACTGACCTGATGAATAACGGGGAAATCACCAGGAAGGTCATCTGACCATCCATGCTGCTGGTGCTGCCGTCATCTTCAAGACAAGAAACTACGCTCGAAAGATGCCAAAGGACATATGTACTCACAAGCTCCCTCTCGTGGTCATTAGGGAACACAAGTACCAGAGGCTCAGTCGGCATCCTCGCCAGCGACCCATCTCCTCCTTGTGCCCTGACCAGATCCATTACGTCCTCCTGTCTTGGCCCTGCTTTCGATCCCCGAGCAGTGACCACATTCTTGACGGTTCTGGTGATTCTCGCTATATCGGAATCGTAATCAAACGTAAAATCACTCCCTTGGCCGACCATCTGTTCCTCATTCAACGGGAAATATACATCTTTCCCTGCCCCCTCTCCTCCTTGTCGCTTGCTTGTTGTCGGCTCCGCATGATGTCCCTGATCCTGGTCCAGTACGTGTACGCGAGCCGCTTCTTTGCGACGTCGCTTCTTCACCGGCTGTTGGCCGTCCTCTCGTCGTCGGTTGATGGTCTCTTCGTCGGGCGAGCGTGATTTCTCGTTGCCTCGGACTCGGTGAATTATAGGCCATATACACTACGCGAATGGGAACGAGCCGGCATGCGACTTCGTCAGTGAGATAATCTCAGATGTTTCGTCCCCCTTCGGCGGTCCATACTACCTTGCGCCTTGCGGCAAGCTTCGGCGGTGACGCTGTCAAGCTGAGTGACATAGCAGCACGTTCACTCACCTCTCCCTTGGAGTGCCTACATCGCCTACATACGGGTTTCTCCTCATCGCACCTGACCAAGAACTATCAGCCACACGAATGCAGATGCAATATTCAATGGAACCATATATCTCAGCACCAACTCACTTATGCTTCCCTTTTCTACACCGCAAACATCCTGGAATGACGTGCCGAAGCAGCCAGGAAACGATTGTAAACCCCGGCCATGGATCAGCTTGTACCGCATCACGACTGCCCTCCCTCCTCTCGAGTCCTCGTAGGACTTGCTTCCGAAGAATACATCATTATTGCTGTTAGGCGGGGTGACTCACCCGTCCTACTCCTCCTGAAGCGAGGTTTGTAGATCTCGTCTTGATTGGCAGCGGCTCCCACACCGACCTGTACATTCGTCGTCTCCTCTTTTCCGGGTGATTCAGATTCAAGCTGATCCGACATTGACATTGTACTCTTGCTTGAATGCCTGACTGACTGTACGATACTCCGGATGAGTGGAAAAGTTCTAGGAGATAGCACGTCAATCGACCAAGCGCCGAATTTCGGTTAGAAGTTGAGTTAGACTTGCGAATCCACAATAATCATAATCGATCATCAATGCATCTCATACCTGGGCCCACCGCACTTCCCATACATTGAACAACCCTTGGGTGGCGTTGAGCCCAGGGCTGAAGCTCGAGTGGATTGTGTGGTTCAAGCAGGTCAGGCGCGATAAGCAAAGCAGGGGACGATAAGGTCCGGCGGCCATGGGTCATGGGTAGGGCGAAAGAGATAAGCAGTCCGGATCTCGACGGCTCCACTTTTTAGTCTGATTTGCCCTGACATTACAATACAATACAGTCAGTAGCATACATTGACAAGCAATAACACGCATGTAACATACTCAGAATTTCTTGAAACATGTTGATAGCATCAAAGCATGTGCACCGAGATATTGAGCTATGTATGGAACACTTTTCGTAATCCCTTGTCGTTACTGTGATTGTTTTATTATTATAGTCGAGGATCATGTGTCTGTTTTGCGGCCCTAGCCAGCTATCGGGAACGCACCGCGCACCACACACTAAGCACCACGCGCCATTGAACTCGGATCAGATAGAGCCCAGCTTCGATCGAACGAATCATATCATAGCAGCTTCCACCTCCTTCTTCCTGCCTTGTATCAGCCTTTTGAGCGTCTCCAGCCCTTTCAAAACTCCCTGATCGGGTCCTTCGCCCTGCGCCAGCCAAGTATGCGCAAAATCAATCATCTTGACTCGTACAGGCGGACACCTCCTAGCGTTCCGCTCATCCTCCTTCGTACCATCTATGTCATCATCCTCATCGTCGTCATCATCATCTTCTTCATCTGAATCTGAATCTGAACCGCTCAACCCAGAGTCGGACTCGTCGTCGTCGTTGGATCCATCGTCACTGAACGCTGATCGTTTCTGATCCAGAGCTGGTGATTCGGGATTCGCGGCTTTCAAGGCTTTGATAGCTCGTCTGGACTCGTAGCGCTCGATAGCGCTGGCAAGGCGCGTGGGGTCTCCCTCGTACACTATGAGGACTGAACCCCCTACAAATCGGATCTCGAGGTCTGTTAAGACTCCAATCAACTGGTCTATCTCAGATAGGACAATGTCGAGAACCTTGACCAGAAGGGTCGGAGAGATTGCATGCGATCTGTAGCTGCCGTCGTTTGGAAGAACAGGGTTAGACGCGGTGGTCGTGCTTCGCACCAAGCCCCCGTTGGCTGACACGGGAGTCGGCGGCACGCCTAAGCTGGTTGACTCTGGAATGATCGGGAGATCAGACGCGGGGGCAATGACACCGGCAGAGGAAGTGGTTGAGGTAGCTGTTGTAGCGGTAGGCGGCGGCGAAGGCGGAATCACGAGAGAGCCGATAGTGTCGGTGGGGAGAGGGAAGAAACGGACCATGCCTGATGGCAGCTGAGACACCGATATGGTTTTGCCAAATGATTTAGGTGTCGAGATGTATAATGATGACGGCGCATGCCATGTCTGCGGAAACGACATGACTCGAGTCAATCCAGCGATGACGGACCGTGCATAGCTCCTTGTCACAATGAGACAGTGGCCACTCACCTGACAACCAGTCAATCTGACTCCAGTCTCGTGCGTTGTAGTTTCCCTAGCCTGTTTATCCATCCTAGCTCTCTTTTCGTCGCTCGCATCGGGTCCGTAAAGGACCGTGCCGAGTTTGACGTCCATGATATTCGGGTGCGTGAACGCGTGTGAGAGGTTCTCGACGACGATGGACTGTCAACGCATATAGCGGAATCAGATCATCGTTGTACGCAAAGATGAGGAGCTGTGGGCATCCGAGGATTGCTTCAAAGAGGGCAGCTCAGCTCACCTCTGGTACTTCTTCTTTCCCCTGATTGTGTAATCTCTCTACGTCTCCTGTGGAGGATAGTTGTCCTTCCAGCCGAAGGGTGCCATAGAAGCGGGGCACGAAAGGCTTAAAACGCCTGATGGGATCTTCCTTCGATGCAGAATTGAGCGTTTGGTAGAAAGCAATCTCGCGAGGAAGAGCGGGCTATGTTTGAACCATGTAAAGTTAACGCTGCATCTCTTCACCTGGATGCCTCTGACAAACGTGGAAAATTTGGGTATCCGGCGATTGCTCACCTTGATGACGAGCGAACCCGAAGCATCAGACATGACTCCATCGTGACCCGCTACCTGGTTCGCCAAGGGCGTCGGGCTAGAGTCTGTCAGAGTCAATTGAGGGGGCATTGGGTGACCTGCTTGTAGATTGTCGGGACGGGATATCTCCTAAGCGCAGCCCTATGAGAACCTTGGATGATGCTGACGGTCTTACTGTGACTGAGACTGAGTATGAGAAAGCGGAAGAGGGTTGAGCGTTGTGCGTTATAAGATGGGTCGTTGACATGTGATGGGATGTATGTAGGTGTGGAATGAACCAACAAGCCCCTACCTGCTACCTGCTACCTGTACCTGTCTGTGAACAGTGCGCTTGAAAGGCGTGTAGGCAAGATCCCGGCGGAAGCGGTACTGAGAAAGCCACGTGGGTGAAGGATCGGCATCAAATCGCGTAGCAGAAAGGATCTCGGCCTTCAATTCATGCATGAGCATGCTGTATACGAGGTGAGGTACCTTATTATACGACCTCGGTTACGATATGCTGTATGCTGTACAAATCCCTCATCGCATGGCCTGTTGCCAAGCCAAAGGCCAAGGAACAAGGGTTTGTACTGTAGTAAAGCATTGCGCTGTTTGTCGCATGACCGCATCATAATGCAACAACGAACAAGTCACCCAACGTTTTCAGATTTGAGATTTCAGTCACCCATCAATTGTATCATCTGTCGGGTTGATCATTCTCAAGAGGTGAGCCCGTCCAAACGGTTTCAATTAGGCATACTGAACCCGCTTCACAGACCGAAACTCCTACCTGGGCGTATGTCCACGGCGGTCGCAACTCAGCCAGCAAAGAGCGAATAGAAGGGCAAGGCAAGATGACCGCGCCTTGGTCCAAAGCACGCACCAACGCCTCAGGTGGTCGCGTGACCGATAACGGTGTTTCTACCTCTGCGTCAACGTCAAGATCTGGTGGAGGAATGTCGAGGAAGACGAGGATATTCTTGAGCTATGCACCGGATTGGTGTTTGACTATTGCGTTATGGGTGAGTGAATACCTCGTCAGTGTCACAGCTGTTGGTCAAGCTCTGATATTCGCAGCACTGCTTGCTGGATGTCGTAGGGTCTGTTCTACCTCCTAGACAAGGTCAATGGCTATCGACGCTTGTTCGACATCACCGATACCTCGCTAGCGCATCCTCATGCTGATCCAGAGCGAGTCCCCGTCTGGCTATTGGCGGTGCTGTGCGGGATCGTACCGGCCGTCATCATCGTCTTCACCGCGTGAGTCGCGCGATTACTCCCCGTAACGATCGTGAGCTAATGAGATCAATCAAAACCGTTCCACCTTCACCATCCTTTGGTCGCATATGAAACATGATACATCATCGACACCTCACACGATTGCGCCTCCGAACGGGGTTTTCCCAACGACTCGATACAGTGCTGTGAGACGATCATTCTGGGATGCGCAGAGCGGGCTGCTAGGCTTGATCCTCGCCTTGGCTCTTGTAGCTACCTTTACCAACATCATCAAGGTGAGTTTGAAGGTGTGATCCGACCGTCGGTTTGTCATTCAACTGCCTTCAGTGAGGCTATCCGCTGTAAAGGAGCAGCATCGATTCTTGTTTCTGCGCCTCGCATCGATAACTACACGATGTTCCTAGTCCAACCAAGTTGTTCGATCAGTGCACCGACTGACTTTGTCTGAATCACCCCTCCATCCCACAGATCACAGTCGGCCGCCCTCGACCAGACTTCTTTGACCGATGTATCCTTCCCGAAGGGCTCACAGAGAACCCCTTGCACGGCTTGACTTCATGGACGGTCTGTACCCAGACCGACGACTCGGTGCTTCAGGAAGGTTTCAGGAGTTTCCCCAGTGGACATAGTAGTTTTGCTTGGTCTGGCATGTGGTACCTAATCCTGTATCTAGCCGCGAGTGAGTAGATCATCAGCGAAACGGTCGATCCCCTTTGACGATCTTTTATGTGTTTGATCGTGATCACCCGGTCCCTTCACGTGTACCCTTGCGCTTCCTCCATTCATAGTTCCGAGCTGATGCACCATTCTTCTATCCAGAAATGCGGATCAACAACCGGACGGGTTATACCTACAAGTCATGGCTACTCCTCGCGCCCTTGTCCTGCTGCTCCCTGATCACCATCTCGCGGACCATGGATTATAGACATCACGCGACAGATGTCATTGCCGGCTCAATCCTGGGTATCTTGGGCGCTTGGTACTCGTACAGGCAATATTACCCAGTGAGTTGACATGTGATGTGCCTATTACCCAGACACAGACAGTATGAGGCAGAATCATTCAACACACCACGTATATGTTGCTGATTGCTGATTGTGCATGTTGGCGGGGTTCAACTCGTCTAGGCTCTCTCTCACCCCCAAGCCTACAAGCCCTTCTCACCGCGTATTCCAAAAGATGAAATCATCCCCATGCACAGCCGGCCCCGTCGATCAAGTATCGAAGGCATGCTTCGCCCTTCTGGATCAGCCTACGAGTCCCACCACCACACAAGTGGTAGCACGCAAGAGAGTGCTGGCACCGGCCCGGTCATGGGTATTGGCCAGCAAGTCCAACACCAACCTTCTTCTGCCCAGATGATGGGGTACGATGGTAGTCAGCTTGCTTCCACTGGATATGGAGCCAGCGGGAATCCTTATGTCAGTAACGCAGGAGGGCGATCACGTAGGGGAGAGGACAGGGTAGATGATGATCATGGGGAAGCTGACGAGACGGTCCAGAGACCCGATGAGAGGGTGTAGAGTTCGCATGTAGGGGAGGCAGGTAAGGGCGACGAGAAGGTCAAGTCACCAGCATAGATCACCACAGTCGCTGCTGCAATATTATAGAAGGTGTAAATATATCACATGAGATACCGAATCAGTAGAGTGAGTAGCCTTGAGATGCAAAATCCCGCACGGTGACGACTAGAAACGAACAACGGCGACCGCCGCCATACCGCTAATAACGTCAACGCAACGTCGATCAATACGCCACCCTGCGCCAATCGCGCGTTTAATCCTCCGCGCCGCTTTGGCGTGCAGGCGTGCTGGGCGTGTAGACACAAAAGTCTAGGCCATGGCCATGGGCCTGTGCGAAGTTAATTTACAATAGCGAAGCTAACTAATGACCTGGGATAAGGAAAGAGACGAGGATGGAAACGGACATATGGGGGCCAAAGTGACCTTACACAGGCATGCATGTATCGCGTACCGTACTGGCGAGTAGCCTAAGCATAAGCATTTACATACCGAGCAGATAAGAGATCATACTTTCACGACGACATCAAAGAACACCCAACCCAACCCAACCCAACCCACTGCGTCCTTGCGATTTCAGCGTGTGTGTTGAGGACACTACTGCGTGTCATCGCCGCATCACCGCGATTATCAACTTACGTCCCACGTCGACATCGTCATCACCATCAATCATCAATCATCAAACCAGCTGGGCTGCGCTAGGCTTCTTTCTCGACGCTTGGACGTGACTCCACAGCTCATCCGAATAACGGGGATTATAAATCACAGACACCACCTCTTTGGCTTGTCTTTCAACCCAACCCACAAAGCCTATCCGATCCAGTTAGTCCACTCATCCTCGCTCTCAATTCATACGTATCACGCATCAACCAACCTCCAACCATGTCAACGTCAAATAACAAACGACCATACGAAACATACCTCTGAGAATCAGCCAACGCCGTCGCCGCCCCCGGACCCAGTTCCAGCTCGAGCTCCAACGCCAACTCCAACCTCAGCTCGACGCCCGGCTCTAGGTCTAGCTCTGGCGCCGCCGCGGCTTACCGCTCCAGGCATCATTTGAGAGAGTGTTGTCGATCGACTCCGGAGAACAGAAGAGCTCTGCAAGGTATCAGACGAGGAGGTAGCGAACCGGGCGAGATGAAGCTGTGGCAATATCTCGAGATCATCCGTAATTCTAGGGCGCATGTAGACCCGGGTCTGCATGCGAATGCTATCAGGTGAGTGGGGAGAAGTCCGCGCAAACCACTAGAACGACCTTTAGCTCTGATCTATTCGACGATAGCCTTTGGCTTTCGGTGTCGTTTGCTGTCTGGATGGTCAATCGATAGATCCGATTGGCCGGGGGACGATCTATTCTGATCGTGCTCTGTGTGGCGAATCTAGACTGACAATGGATGCTGTCCTGTGATCAGAGAGCGAAGCATACCCCTAAACCCGAATGACTGGTTGATAGATCTCAGTCCGAACGCAAACTATGAGGGGTGAGTTGTTTGCTTTGTTTACGAGACAACTTCATAGCCCACGGCTTCGGAGAGGCTTACGGATGTATCCTGTATATTGGGTGCTGACAACGGAGTTGATACCTGTAGCAAGGACGACGTGAAAACATATCTCAAGCTGCTGGGCCGCGCGATGTTCCCCTCGATCAGGAACGACGAAGTGGTGATAGAAGCTGGGAGGGCGTATCTGGAAGAGGAGATGAAGCAGGAAAGAGGGTGAGTGAGCGCGATCTGAAGTGATCATTTTCGGGACTTTTCGCGACCAGAAGGAATGACTTGACACCAGTTCTGGTGCAGGTCGCTGTACTCTGAAAGGGGGTTCAGAGCCTGGCGCCGCAGCGGATGCTGTCACTTGAACCCAGGCTGATTGAGTCCGTTTCTTCGCAGAGTTTTTGTCCTCCCTTCGGACCTGCACTCATCCCCACACAACGCGTTACACAACCCGTTCTACCTCGACCCCTCTTCGGCCTCACAACCACCCAAGAAATGGACCGAGTTAGATCCGCGCGGATGGTGGTACTTCACCTCGCTTTCGCCCGTGTTAATGCGAGCTAGATGCACGATGGACAAGCAAGGTGGTAGGCTCGGTGAGCGGTTCGTCATGACGAGAATGACGAATGTAACGGCGTTTAGGGAGAGGAATCCGGATTTACCGCACGAGTTTGTCAAGGTGAGTGCGGTCTTAGGAAGGGCGGACGTGGTGCAGAGGTCAACGGGATCGAACGGTTACAGGCCCGCACTATGTATTCAATGCCGCTGTCTGTATTCGTACAATGGAGGCTGATGCGCCTGATATGCCGCCTCTCCCAGACCAATATTCGAGCTGCGCTCTTACCTGGCGTGACTCCACCTCCCCCCAACTCCGAACGATTCAACCTGTTGATCTCTCAACTATACAAAACGAACGTACACCCAGCACTACGATACCATTTCCTTTGCGTGGCCGATATAGAGGAAATCGAAGAACACCTAGACCTCATGTTCGACTCTCTGAATTTCTACGATATACCCTCCGCTTGGCCCGAAAGTGGACGACCGGGAATCATCATGCGAGGATGGTACCCGCAAGCGTTGGAACCGCACGAAGGATGGGAAGCGGTAGATAAGGGCAGGATTGTCTTCCTGGATGGCTGGACCAAAGATGCGAGGCAACGAAGGGCAAAAGACATCGAGCGAGGAAGAAAGTTGGTCGCGGACGAGGATGTGGATATCGTCGCTGAACAGGAAGCCAAGCGAGCGCGATTAGCGAGAGAGCTGGGATAGCAGAGAAACGGCAAGTCACGCAGCTTGTCGCTGATGGAATCGGCAGAATCCCAACCTCTAAACGGCGAAGCTTGGTTCTCTCGCAATCTGCCCGATTCGGCTGCTCGACTAGCTTTTCAGCTTGACCAGTCAGCCACATCAATGCGACGACCTCACTCCGCTTGGTCAGAACAGCTCTTTGTGACTAAACTCAAGATACCAAAATAACATCATTCTCTTTGTTCAATATAGATAGATCGAACTTTTCTTACACATGTTTGTACTGTACATAGATATACACACGACTGTACTGTACATATACGCGCTTCCGATAGAGCGCGTTTCCGAATTGAGAAAAGGACGAAGCTCATCGTGGGGTGCGGTGCGTTTGGAGCATTATAATTCTTGAACGACTTCTCAGGTCAATGAAAGCCGCAGCGCAGGGGCAGGGGTCGATGGCTTGACTGTATGCGCTCCGACCAATATATGCATTGTTTGTGTTCATAGGGTCTCATCGTCGGAACCGGATGGACAGGACTACGTCGACGAGTGGATGCAATTGCGTGACATGCTCGGCAATCCGAGCTCACTGTGGCTGCGGCTACTGCAGTTACTGTACTCGAGTATGTACCCTGAGCGAAGATGTGATTGAGCGTCAGAACAATAAGGTAAATCAAACGCAAAACGCCATGACACCACCGTTGCGTCTGCCTATTGTTCATCTCGCCGTCATCCATACGGAGGTATGCAAGGTACGCATGAGGGCCGATAGCTATTGCTTGTCACTGGATTACATGGGAACACGCCGAGAGCGTTACACAGTGACTTTCGTATCTGTGCGCCGTACCATTGAACTGTCTATTGTTCTGCTGGTCGTTGTTCTTTCTTGTGGCTTTGTGCATCCAATATATACCACCCGCTGGTGCTCAAGTACTACTTTTTGTCCTCTCGAACCCCTCTGATCATAACGCGCTATCAATACCGGTTCTCATCCGACAGATTTCCTAACGCACAATGCCTCGACCTGCCGTAGCCGACTTCGTTGACTCGTTCTTCATCAAGACCCTATTCCAAGACGATGAGGCGCTAGCTGTCAAGACGCTCGAAGAGGAACTGGCTCCTGATGCTGCTATAAAGTGAGCCTGAGCACCGTCGTCCCATGTTAGCCTACGTGCAAGGCGATGTATCCCGTCCTTTGCACCAGGGAACCAAATAACGTGAAACTGATGCTGTACCCTCACCTGCTTTCGTGCGCTTGCATCGTACCCATGCTGTTACTGTACAGTATTAATGGCAACACGCTCGACGCGCAGATTTTCAAAACAGTCATCACCGCCCAATTCCGACCCACTCACGCCGCGTCCATCGTCGAGATCAAGGACCTCAATATCGTCCCTCACGGACCGACCGAAGGGACAGGCACTGTAGCGCAATTCACCAGATACGAAACTGTTGGAAAAGCAGACGGGGCGGTGTTGAAGCAGAGCGCAACGACGATCGTGCAGGTCGGAGAGAGGGACGGGAAGAGGGTTATCACTGCTATCTGGGAGGCTCAGACGATTGACCAGTGATTGAGCGCAGGTGGGAACGAGTGGTCTGTAGATGAGACTGTCTTTTGAGTACGGCCTGCAGGCATCCAGGTCGTATGTCGTGTTATTTATAGTAGTATAAAACGATGCATTTGTCCCTCTATATGATATCAATGTAGAGTACGGTCCGTAACAATACTCGACCCGTCTACAACGGGTGGGGTCCAGTCACTCTTACTGTCTCAGGTCGAGCTGAGTATCCGCCCCAGGACTGTATTTGGGTCGACAAGCAACGAGAGCCTTTAGCAGCCGTTTTCTTTGCAAGAGTACAGGGAGAAGAGGAAGGGTCGAGACCCAAACGCTTACCTCGTCGTAGAGCCTCGAGGGGATACCTAACGATTGAAGCTGGAGCCAGTTGATAGCCGCTGATAAACCACCTCCGCAGGCTACGTAAGACAATGGTATTGGAACAGGCAGGATGTCAGCGGCTGTCGGGTCCTCGACCACATCCCTTGACATGAGATATCTCGATTATACTCACTGTTCACAACGGTCGCTTCACCCGACTCAATCTTCTTGTACGCCTCCTCTCCAATTTGCTCGGTCAAGTGCTTCCTGAGATCATCCTTCTCTCGAAGATAAGTGAACTCTTGAACCTTCGCGCTGGCGCCACCATTATCATGTTTGGCTTGACCAGTGAGCAGCGCGGTAGGGAAATCGAATGACAAGGAGGTAGGAATATGACCCGCTTCGTATGCTGAGGCTGGTCGGGCGTCGATCAGAACGACTTGATCGTCGAGCGGTGTGGCGCGGGAAGCTATCTTTGTGATTTCGGGGAACTCGACGACTGCTGATGGTGTGGGAGTAGGAACGGGATAGGTAGTTTTCTAAACATGCAAGAATCGATCAGCGGTGTACAAAGGTACTCGAGTACTCGAGTAGTACAATGATCCTCCGTGATACCAAGGGAAAAGGACCGATGCCCACCCCGAACGCCTTAGGTGGTCCCGTCTCCAGCTTGACGCCTTCCTTCCTAGCTCGAGGCAGGCCGCCATCAATCACCGACACCTTTTCGTGACCATACACCTACAGTATTATAGGAGTAGAACTAGCGGTCAGCCTCGTACGCTGGCATTGGCTGATATGCCCGACGGATGATTCCGCCGGCAATTTCTTCTCCAACTCACTTTGAAGGTCCACGCTGTTCGAGGGGCGGCAAACACCCCCTCGTTGTCGTAGACGATGACGTGACTATCCCTCTCGATCCCATGGTCCCCAGCGAACTTTGCAAACCTCTCAGGTGAAGGCAACATCAACGCGTACCCGTCAGGGTGGGGCTCGGACACCTCGTCCAATGACCAGAACCTGGCTCCTGGGAACCTAGGTCCAGCGTTGAACTCCTCGTACGCGTCTCGAGTGGGAGGGTCGGGCTCGTATAACCATGAGGCGTCGAGTATCACCACTGAGGGGTCGGAGAGGATAGGGTCGGTGGGTGCGATGGTGAGTGGGACGGACATGGCGTATTATGGTGATCAATCTTTCAATGCTATGAAGATTTGCGTATCAGCGCCAACTTCCTCACTTGAAGGATACATGTATTGAACCCGTACAGACCATAGGTTCTCAACGTGGATGAGGTAATGATGCCCAATCTCTCTCCTATGCATACTCCCTTACACCGGACTGCTACACTGCAGGTGAAAGTAAATCACGATGGGGTAAGCTGCTTGCATAGCCAGCGTCACCGTCACCATCCGCTACAGACCCTCGACTATCGCTCGTTTCCGCCCCACGACTCGGAAGGCCGAAAAACGCCCCGCCTGCGTAAAGTGTGCGCCCGAATGTCCTCATATATCACCATGCAGGTGTGACATGGCATCATGCATGTCGTCAAATGTCGTATCGTGTACACTAGACTTCGGTCCACACGCTTTCCTGTTCCCGGGCTGTTGCACTTCGGAAGACCGTGGCAAGCTCGCAAGCTCGGAGGCTCGGAAGGCCGAGAATGACCTGACATCTGGTCATTTCGGAAGGTCCCGTCATTGCACCGTTTTATTATTGTTGTCACGTCTTTCTTCTCTACGCTACGATACGATGGGGACACGGTACATTGTTTGCCACCGAGAGGGTTCCGACAAGCATGAGGTCATGAGGTGCATGTGCGTGCAGAAACATTGTTGAGCAGATTTTGCTGCAAAAGCTGTGGGACGGTCGTTCAACATCAACATCATCTTGACTCAAGGAGTTAATTTGGACTTGTAACGTTGAGACTGTTTGGATTCGACTAACACTATCATTTCAGCAGAGATTAGCATCAGTATCAGCAGTGAAAATGACCATACCAGTGAAGCCTACGGTCTTAATCGTGGGTTGCGGACCAGCGTGAGTCCTACCTTTGTGATGTAGATGTAGACTGCGTCCCAGGGGGTTCGGAGAAGTTTGGTGTACTGATCAAACGGCTTGCGATCATAGTGGTCTAGGGGCGATAGAACAATTCAAGCGCAAAAATTTTGATGTTGTAGCCTATGAAGCCAGGAGCACCGTCGGTGGATTATGGTGAGCGAGATTGCTGCAGGTCCCTGCAGGAGAAAGTTTGGCTCCAACTGATCAAGGGGGGGGGGGGGGGGACATGAATGCAGGAACTTCGACCCGAACCCCGAGCCTTGTACGGTATCGTTCGATAAAGATGGGCATGCCGTCGCGTTGACCCAATCCGAGAGAGATGGAAAGCCCGGGCCGTCCCCGACTCCCATGTACGCAGGTGTCACAGCCAACACACCCAGAGTGAGTGTAGAAGAAGAAGAAGAAGAAGAAGACGTTTGAGGGTCAGAACCTGGTGTTGAGGCTTATACCTCAATCGTTATCATAATAGGATATCATGCCCTACCGATCTCACCCATATCCCGAGGGCACTGTAGAGTACCCAACTCACCAAACCATATACCAGTACCAATTGCGACATGCTGAGAAGTACCTTGACTACATTCTGTTCAATCGCGTGATAACCAGAATCAGGCACAGACCTGATGATCACCCTTCTTCGCCCGCCAGGAGGTGGCTCGTCGAATGGACCCCTTCGTACACCTCGGGTTCCCCCGATATAGGCAAAACTTTCGAGGAGACTTTCGATCATATCGTCATCGCCAATGGTACGGATGCGAGACCTTTCATACCTTATATCGATGGATTGTGGGACTGGAAGGGTGAGATCGCCCACTCGAGATGGTATAGACGAGCGGAAGATTTCGCTGGCAAAACTGTCATGGTGGTCGGTGGCGGCCCCTCGAGTGAGCTCTCCATACGCCATAACGATAGAGCCTTTCTGGACTGACAGCGTGATCTGTGAATATCAGGCGCGGATATTGTCAGGGAACTAGGAATGTTGCAGGTTGTAGAGTCCACACAAGCGCCCAAGAAGATCTACCGATCGTTCCGGAGCAAGTTACGATACGACACGGAACACGAGAAAGGATGGCCTGCGCACATCGAGAATGTTTCGCCTATGAGAATTGTTCACGGCCCCTCCGAACACTCGAGTACAGGTAGAATTGAGACTGTTCTGGATCAGATTCTGGACGACGTCGAGGTATGCGCCAAGCATGGCAAATTCGACCAGATCAACTCCCAGTAGCTGATGCGAGCAATTACAGGTGATCATCTTTGCCACCGGATTCGTCGCTCGATTCGAGTTCTGCCGAGACACGGATGCTCCCTTTAACAAGGCGCCGTTGGTTAGGCAGCCCGAGGTGGGCCCTGAGCTTCGAAGGCCCCCTTCTTTTGCCCTAGGAAAGGCCACATTAGAAGGTGGACACCGGGTGCATAATCTAGACGCACACCAGCTCTTCTACCTGCCAGACCCTACTCTGGCGTTCCTTCTCCTACATGCCGAGGCAATTCCTTGGCCTTTCTCGGAGATGCAGGCGCGAGTCGTAGCTTCCGTTTGGTCAGGGACGCCATTCGAATTCAAGCCCCATTCTGACGAGGACAATGATTCTCACTCGGTCCTCGTTCTTGGTCATCCCGGAGAGTAAGTTCGCTCCTGCCGCGTTGTTCATCATGTGATCATGCTGACTCCTAGTGCAGGTTCGAGTACGCCGAAGGTCTGCTCAAGCTCATTGGGGAAGGTGGTCCGGAAGAGGTGGACGACAAGGGCAGATGGGGTGCTTGGCCTGAGTGGAAGAAGCATATTCGGGCTCTTATAGATTGATCGTTTCTGTAGTATGCCTTATCACCGTCTCTGGGGTGTTCATCCATCTGTGCTGGTCGCATGCATATGATACAAAATATAAACATTGTGTCAACGTCCAAAATGCTCAACGTCCAAAATGCTTACACTACCTACTACAGTGCGCCAAACAACCCATCATTCAAGAAAGAGAAGTTGGACCAGTCAGCGGTTGAGGGTTGTCCATTCGGTCCGGGACTCAACGAAGTCCCAAACCCGGGACTGGGATCCAAGGGCATGAAACCCCTAGGTGTCCCGGGTCCTAAGTTTGGTATGGGTAGGTTCCGGTCTTGTGAATGACGTCTGGGCGGGACGGGGGGTGGGACCGAAGTATCAAGTGCTGTCCTGACGAGCCAGTCGTAGTCAAACTGTTCCGATTGCGTGGATTGCGTGGGCGGTTGTGTGTCGTGATTGGGCGATACGGGCCTGAGAGACGATGGATGGGGCGATGGGGATCCGCCGGCGGCTGGCGACGCGGCCATCTTCCTGGCTAAAACACGTATGGCTAGTGCCTCGCTGGAGCTGGCGCCACCGCTCGAGGTATTGTGGTCAAGTGTTCGAGACAAATGCACTAGCTGATGGGCCACGGCCTCAGCGCTAGGGAAACGACTTGAGAAGATCACAAGCATGTCGATCGCTGATAATAGATCCGGTCGGTGCTCGAAAATGAGGTTACTGTTGCGGATCATGCAAGCGATGAGGGTATGGCTGGCGGCCGTGAGCTGTGAGACCGCATTGAAGCTGCAATATTGGAGGAAGCCAACGTGACGCAATCTGGAATATGTGGTGATGATATCGACTGAAAGTGCACAGGCGGCCAAAGTAGTATCGCTAGGATGGTCGGCGGGAGGCGGCGTTGCCTCAAACTCGTCTATCAAGGCCTGGCGGGCCACCAATGTACGGACGAAGAGGAGAGTGGCTCTGACTCGAGATGATTGCAAAAACTCCAGGTTATCAGAAGGGTCCGTAGGGAGCGCGAACTTTGTGAGATATGGTGGAAGGCTGCCCTCGATCTACGAGACAGGTGAACAGGTCAGCAATGTAGCGAGCTTCCTATGTCAGGAAGACCCACTTCGTCCAAAAACATCTCGGCTCTCGCCAGCCGTTCGCTCCGCCGGCGAGGTATGAACCCCAGATCGAAGCGCTGAGATATTGTGATCAGAGGGGCATTGATTGCTGATAGTACCTGAGTTCGGTTTCAGCCATGGCTCAATAACACCCATAAGCGGCACTGTGCTTCGGCTTACCTGCTCGAGGATGATGTACAAATCGATCATCTTGACTGCAGCTGCCATTATGACTGGCGGACTATCCACTGGTTGGGGCAAAATTTCGGTCTTCGTGATCATGCCGTTATCTACCACAGCTGGCAACTCGATGCTACCTGTATGTATTCGCAGATCAGCAACTCGACTGATTATCCATCAATTTCTCGCAGTCCAGACTCACATTCTGATAGTCTCAGCAACGCCGGCCGGCCTTGAGAGTACGCCAAAGCTACGTCCAGCGAGTACAGGGCCCAGAACAACCTGGTCCGTATCTGCAGGGTCACCGGATCCATGCGGAAATCGTCCGTACTACGATGCAGACCAGTGGCGAATGCAAGACCGATAGCCTCAGCAAGGAAGCTCGAAGCGATACCTAAACATATGTTTTAGCGCTTGGTGCCTCTCCACTGATTTTGGAAGAACTCGAAAACTCACCTGCTGACGAACTTCTCCCTTCTGCGAAGAGCGCCAAATCTGCACGAGTACACGACCGCTCAGTGATCAGTATGGGTGGCCCAACTTCTGGCGTCACACTCACGATAGAGAGCCAATATATGCCTGACATCCAGCTTGTTCTTGCTAACACGCAATAGATCTTGTGCGAACTCGTAATAAGCCTCTCCAGCTCGATCTGCTGCCGACACCAAAGCTCGACCTCCTTCCACCAACTTCGCTGTTACGGCTAGAATGCTCATGAGGAGTGCACCATACTGCGGTGTGCACTTGAGACGGCGTTCTGTGACAGCGATGAATTCCTGCAAGTCAATGTCAGTGAGAGCTCGGAATCGCATGATGGCCTTCAAGTTCAGACAGCATACTCACCGACAGAAATGACGGTGCATGAAGCAAAGGGAAGAAAACAGCTGATTGTAAGCTCCTGTGATATCTACGTAGTACTCACGAGTGCAGAGGTGATGTCCTATCAGATTGTTCATGAGCTCTTGGGGACAGCGTTGCAGACACATATCGAAGTAGTCTCGCGATGTTGACGAGGCGCTTGTGAGACCAATGGCAGCCGCAGAGTGCGAAGTGAATTGGCTGTCTTCCCGAATCCCCTCAGATACCTCGACCGTCCGGAGAAGACCGAGGCGTGCAAAGAGAGGCATTCCGCTCGACGGTCCTGAGTACACTATCTGATCATCCGGATCTACCAGGAGCAAGTGGTCTTTAGGGGGTTTCGATGAAGGAGAGGTAATGGGAACCACCTAGACTCGGATCAGCGCGGTCTTCTTCGTTTTCGACTACTCACGTGTGGTTTGCTACTGCCCGAGCGTGGACGGCCAGTAGGAGGTGAATTTGAGCTGGACCGCCGTTTGGCTGGTGGGTCCTTCTCCTGTGAGGTTGAACTGGCTCTTTCACGTTTGGATGCTCTATCGTTCGCCGGCGATCAGTCTCGATTTATACTTGCATCACAGAGCAGTCTCCAGATGACTCTTACCCTGGTTCCTGTGTCCGCCTTGCAACATGTCGACTGTACTCTCATCAGCCTCAGCTTGGCATTGCAATGCAGCAACGCCTCGGCCACGTCATCAGCGACAGTAGCGTCACTCACGGCAAGGAAAAGGTGCACTCTCGTTGACTCTTCTGACATCTCGAGCACGGTCTCTCGCCATCACAGCGTACCTAGACAGATGTTCAGCTCAGGTCACTTGACATAGCAGCGCCATGAACTGACCTTCCTTCGCCTACACACATCGCAGGCTACGGCCATCTTCCATCGTATGTCGACGGGATCTAATGATGGCTCAATCTTCTCGCCCATCGTGTCGGCTATCCATGTGAATGTTAGGTATGAACGGCTGTCCGAGATCGAAGTTGCGTAGGTATTCGTAAAACTAAGACGGTACTTGAGAGATATTCCGAAGTCTGACTGTGCTGTTCAAGTACCACGGACCGACCTCTTTCTTGATTGCTTGCTTGCTTTGTTGCTAGGTTCATGGACCACCTCTCCGCGAGTGACGTGTACTCACGCCATTCCTCGGGTCAGGATTGTGCTGACACAGACGGCCCGGAGTGTCATGACATGCATAGATCAAAAGGCGTAATCGAAATACGGTCAAATGTGTCAAAGAGTGTTGCGTATGTTGCAGTACTGGACACCAGCTGGTACGTAGAGATCGACGTCGATATCGGTTACCAAGATATCATCCTCATGCAGTACTAGCTTAGTATACAAATACCGCACATGCCTTACATGCCTGTCGAGCTAATGTGTACAAAGGTCGCCCGAGGGTATATTGATAATGCAGCAGTTGCAAACTTGGGTCGGGTTGCCCTTTTGTCAAACATCGAAGGTGTTAAATGACGCCATACATGAGCATGGGCTTGGAATAATCTCACATTCATTCACATGGGGCGTTTTTTTTCTTTCGAGCGCAGGCACACCATATTATGTTATCGCATCCCACCAGAGATATCAAATTATCGCTCATCGCCGCTACAAAGGATAAGACGCAATAGACGATCCGCTCCCGCCGATAGTCTCTCTAACATAAACAAAATATAACGACATGCCTCGCCTTATCGCGCCAGCTAGAGATAGAGCATGATTTGTGTCCAGGTCCAGATACCTCGGAAACCAAAACAAAGGGAAAAACGAAGGGGGCCAAGGCAACTTCGGCCTTCCGAGGTCAAGGACTGGAATGCCCAGGGTCTGACGGTGGTACCAGTTTTTGGGTCTTACAAGATGCTCGCCGTATATAACCCACTGTTAGGGTGGCAAAACATGCATACGAGTCCACCCTGTCCGCACAAACTCTCACGATGTCGTTGCTACCAGAAAGCGCAGGTTATGCGACCAGTAAGTGCAATGATCTGCGGATCTGGTCTGTCAAGTGCAGTTTTGTGCTAACAATTGGTGCCTAGTTTTGGCGGGAGGCGCGTTCTTCGCCGTCCTCATGAACGGTCTAACATGGGTGCAACGACGATACACCCAGTTCGATCCAGCAAGGATCGAGGAGTTCTCCTCCGCATCCAGATCCGTCAAGACTGGAATGTAAGTGTCCGGCGACACGTATAGCAAAGATACCTGGGTGTGTGCTGACCCCACCTCTCCAGGCTGTCCATCGGTATCACATCCGCTTGGGTTTGGGCTGCCCTTTTCTTGCAAACTGGCACTCTCACCTACCTCAACGGGGTGTCTATCCCATGGTGGTTCGGTATGGGAGGCTTCGTTGGTCAGTCTGGCTTAAAGAGAAAAACCTTTTCATGTACTGACTCGTAAAAAAACCTATCGTAGAGATCGCTGCGTTCGCTTTCATCTCTTCCAAAGTCAAAGTCAATGCGGGTGGCGCCTCAACGTGAGTGGTACACAAATCTCTGGCCCATCGCCTTTTCCCCACTAACTCTCGACTCTACAGATATCTTCAAGTCGCCAAGGTCCGTTTCGGAACTCTTGGGCATCTGGCCTACATGTTTGCCGCGATTGTTGCCAACTTCGTTGTGGGCAGCGAGATTCTGATCGGTGGCGCTGGAGTCATCAGCGGCATGACCGGCATCAGCCCATACGCTGCCATCTGGCTACTCCCAACTGTGATCGTGGCCTATGGTAAGCCATCTCACTACCCGATGACTGTTGAATACAATTAGCTGATCATTCAACAGTACTGACTGGTGGGCTGCGTGCCACATTCGTGTAAGTCGAACCAAATACCTTCGAGAGTCCTTTGGTATACTGACGGCTCCTCGAAACAGTGCGGATTATCTTCATTGCTGTATCCTGTATACTTGTGTTCTCGTCTTGGTCCTTGCGACCTACACACGAGGCGATATCATCGGATCTCCCGGCAAACTCTATGATCTTCTTCTTGCTGCCTCAGAGGTGTGTGAACTTCAGTTATCCAACGTTTACCGGAGATACTGCACTGCTGACGTTGAAGCAGAGCACACCTCAGCCCGGGAATGCGCATAGCTCATACTTGTCTTTCCGAAGCGATGGCGGCATGTGTAAGTGGATCAAATACTCGTTGGAAGACTTTGACTAATTAAAGTGGTTTTACAGACTATGCTATTACGGCGGCAACCTCCTTCTTCGGTCTCAGTTTCTGTGATCAAAGTTACTGGCAGAGATCAATTGCTTCTCGGCCAGCCGGTACTAGCAAGGCGTTCATCTTCGCCGGATGCTTCTTCTTCTCGGCTGCCTTTGCCATTGGCTCCAGCATGGGACTCGCCGCGCGAGCCCTAGAGTCGAACCCAGCGTTCCCTACGTACCCTAACCCTCTCAGTTTGGCTGAGATCGGAGCGTGAGTTGGCCTTTCTTTTGACTTTATTTCGCATAAAAGCTGACGGGGACCTTTCAGTGGGCTTGCCGGACCCTATGCGAGCAAGGTTATCCTCGGCAAAGCGGGCCCAGCGATGTACACGATCATTGCATTTATGGTAAGTCTGCTCTCATACGCAAGACACCGGTAGAACATTCATGCTGATCTGATGAGTAGGCCACTACTTCTGCCCTTTCCGCCCAATATGTCGCTGTTTCTACTATCATGTCCTATGATGTGTGAGCTGCTCCGCTATGAGTCAGGTCAGAGCGATAGCTCCCGCTGACGAGCCTCTCAGCTACCGAGAATATTTCAACAAAAAGGCTACCAACACCCAATTGATGCGAGTCAACCATATCGGTGGGTCAAGATCATCCCTTCACATCGTCACGTAATTTTTTTTGGCTGACTGTCGATTCATGATAGCGGTTGTGGCTTGGGCTATCTTCCTCGCAGGTATCGACAGCGTCTTCAGTCACATTGGACTCGACCTGAACTTCCTGTTCTACTTTATGGCCGTCTGCACATCCGGCAGCGTGTTGCCCATCGGATTGTTGATGTGCTGGACAAAGCTCAACAAAGTGGGTGCGATCGTGGGAGTCATCGGCGGTTTGGTTGTTGGTTTTATCGGTTGGCTTGTTTCGGCTGTCAAGCTTGAAGGCGTCATCAACACTACGACCCTTACCGCAAGCAAAGTCATCCTGTCCGGCTCCCTCTCAGCATTGGGCGCTGGTGCGATCTTCTCGATCGCGATCTCGCTGTTGAAACCGGCCTCTTTCGATTTCGAGCTCACTCGAGCCATCGGTTCCGGACACACTGTATCACGACCGGTCACCCAGACTTCGTCTGGAGAGAAGGAGGTCGGGTCCCAGGAGGTGCCTTCAATCGATTACGAGCCTGCATTAGCCAAGGTTGAGGGCGGCGGGAGAACCGCAGCGGCCGATGCAGATTACGCCGAGGGCGTCAAGAAGCTTGAGGCGTCCCAGACTCGATTCAGGCTCATTACCGCGGCCTTCCTTCTGGTTATTCGTGAGTAGTTCTTGGACAAGAATCCGTGACAGATCACTGATACCCAACTTGACTTGCGTAGTCGTCTTGATTCCGGCCCCGCTCGCTGGTACCGGAGTTGTATACACCAAAGGTCTGTTCACGTTGCAATGCGTGGCCGCGGCGACATTTGTCTTTGTCAGCACACTTCTAATCATCTTTGTGAGTATCCCCTGCTGCATGATCCAAGGGACGCCAGCTGATTGCAGTTCGCATCAGTGGCCCATCGTCGAATCATGGAAGGATCTTTCTACTATCTTCCATCGATTCGTCAAAAATGAGCGGATCGATTTCGTTAGGGAAGAACAGGATTAGCCTATTTCCGTTAGACTCGGCTTGTCTCGAGAATCGATATCAGGATGCTGCCACTCTCCGTCTGACAATGGAAGTCTGAAAGTAATCTAGTCTCGATAATGTTTATTCTGGTGCCCTTTGTTCTACTCAGTCAGCGTTCGGTGATCTAGTTCAATGTTTATGTTCGTTGACCGGTATGCATCCCTTGTTTGTTCATCCTTCAGCGGCATGCCTGAAGGAGGCAGAGGCCGCGATGATGGCTGGGAATGGAAGGATCGGAAGGCGCAGGATATACAAACGCTTAGGAGATAGGAATGGGTGAGGCGAGGTTGCACTGTTGAACAAGATTATCAGTCCCTCAGTTGTCAGTATTGGTTGACCGATTGCACCTCACTCACCTGATGCATCAATCGAGGCCCAAAGTCCTGGCCAGTGACCTGTGATAGTGGTTTAGCTTGGCTGGTGTCCATTACGATAACGTCAGACTTACCGAATGCCATACTCCTCTGTTGTAGAAGATTGCGAGATCGCCGTCTTCCCAAGTGCTGACATGGATCGCATTGTCAGCGGAAGCTTTAGACCCATGGAGGGCAAAATTTCACTCACTGTGCATAAACTCTCGGCGGATCTATTCCCGGTCGCATTAACCTGCTCTGATGATATAAGCGCCTTGCAAGCAGATCTCAAAGTGTCAACTGAACTGACTTGTAGACGAGATCTCTGACCTCGGACAGCGAATCAACCACGGTCGGCTCTTCGGTATCGTTCTTGCGTACCAACAATTTCCAGACGCAAGCACCATGGATCTGGAGGCTCTTTTCACCAGTTACGGGATTGGTCCATACCATAGGTAATGTCAAGAGCTTGCTTTCGTCCCACTCTGGTAGCTCTTCCAAGGGTTTCTCAAGTCCTTCGGACAGGCATACGAGGCCAGTCGAATGAGCTTTAGCGTCCGAGATGAAGGTGTAAGGGTGGGGTGCGTACACAACAGATGAGTGCAAGGCAATCTGGCGTAGATCTTCAGGTAGGGCTCGCAGGGCTTCTGCGCCAGACGCGACTAGGGTAAAGGGTCAGCAGGAGCCCTGCGGAGGCATGGCGAAGCTTGGGTGCAGCTCACAGGCAGTGGCACCCCTGCTGATACCCAAAGAACCGCCTGTGCCGTCATCATAGACAACGGTTTGCGGCTCGCCTTTCGGATTACTGATACCCAGTAAAGTTGTCACCTGTCCCAGTGAGTTAGCCGGGTCCTGGGTACAGATATGGCGGGGCTCACGATCGGTGGATTTATACCGTATAATGCGGCATCGATATGCCTGCCAATGGGTAAAGCATTTAGCATTCACATAGATTATGGTCGCTACGGGATGAAAGAAGCACTAACCATCGGTAGAATCTCGTCTTAGCCTCGGCCAATTCAGCCACGCTGAGGTGATGACGGTGGAAGAGCTGATGAGTCGGATGACGCATCACGACTCCTTCCAGGCCTTTGTACCATGATCTAGCTGAAGTGTCTAGTGGACCTTCCCTGTAGCACGGCGCCTGATGAGTTGGGTGTGCTACTGACGTCTACATCCGCCGAACATGTCTCGTGCTCACCCTAGAACTTGAACTTGAGGCACAGAAGGGATCGTGATTCCGTCTCTACTCCTTATGTCAGCCGTGTCATCAACTTACAGCCATAAAGCACCAGCTGCCCTGTGTAGCTCGAAACTCACTTGGACAGGATCGATCCTTGTCTTCGTTGACTGTTGTTGGAGTGACCGTAGCTCGTGGCTCCGGGGTCAAACCGTCGATTGAGGGCGAGCTGGTTCTCTGGTTCAAGGTCCTTTTGGCCTTTGATCACTACCACCAGGTGTCGATACAAAGCATCTTGAATGACCTCGAAGTCCGCATCTACATCCCACCTTCCAGTAAGCATCGCCGCGAGCTCGAGCCGACGGTTCGCACTGGAAGCAGCAGGTCCACCTTTCTTACTCACCTGTCAGCGTATTGCAATCGACGCCCTCGATCACGCAACCAATATCTCCAGCACCGCCGTTCAACACAGTCTTCTTGATCATGGTATAGCAATTCTGCAAGTTTTCAAACTGATTGCGATGTCTCCTTGCATGCAAGTGATCAGCACAGAGGACAAAAAGACCCAGCGCGGCAGTGCGCATATATACAGTATAACATCTGTAAGAGCGCTTGTACGGTGGCAGGCGTTTCGGGCAAAAGCGAAGATTTCAGGGTCTCTGGTGTTTCAATTATGTTACCACTATCTTGGGTGGGTATGCTTAAACTTCCTTATCTTACATGCTCCAACCTCGACCAATAAGACGGAGAACACAGAGGATTCTCGGGTGAGTTCTGTGGCTCTTCCGAGCTCAATCCGACGAGCACGGGTTTGGCTTGCCTCTCAGAGCTGCTCTGAGCTGATAAGGCAAGCTAGGCTATTCATGTGTCTCTCGAGTCGGAAGTCAGTCCCGACCGACGGCCGACCAGTGAGTACTTCGGCTCGGAAAGTCGGAAGACACTATTTTCAGATAAGCCAATGTCGAAAGATAAGGCACAATGATCCCCTACTGTCAGTGCGACATGTATATTGTATATAAACAGGCCGCTGGGATTTTTTGTTCTCAGCGAAGGTTCGTGCTGTATCCTTTAGGCTATAGATAAAACCCCTTCAGATCGTGTCCTTTCAGCGCAAACAGACAGAAGATGAGCCACGACAAAGACGATAAAGACCTCGATCTGGAGGTCGGTTCAGTGCCCGCCACGACGGCGATGACAACAACCTTGCCTGTACAGGAAAAGCACTTGGGCGGTGACAGTGAACCAGAAGGGGCCTCTGAGCCTCGAAAAAACATCAGGGAGCGAATCGCATTCTTCGGCACTAAGGAAGCCTGGGTGGGAGATTACGTGAGTTGTGACCGGCAGCGAAACTTCATGAAGCTTTCATAGGAGAATGAGTACTGAAGAAAAAAACGAGGCCATAGGATTACAAGTACCTCCTGGTTCCACCAAACCCCTTCAAAGATGAGGCGAAATCGCCACCGTAAGTCAGCCACACATTCGGTGTGTTGAGCATGGTAGATCTGTGTCTGATAATCTGGAGGTGTGTAGCTTCTTTGGCGTTCTTTCGAAGCCGCCTATCATTTTGACCATCATCTTGGGTCTTCAGCACGGTGAATACATCGCTCTGCCTGAATCACTGCGCGCAAGTAGCTTGTGTCTCATGCTGAAACACATTTTCGCTGTGTAGCCCTTGCGATGTTGGCGGGCTTGACCTCGCCTGCACTGATCATCACACAAATGGCCAACCTTCCCGTCGAGCTGCAACAGTATTGTGTTTCGGCAGTACTCATCTTTTGCGCCTTCGGTACAGCTTTGTGAGAGTCCATCTTCCATCCGTTGCGTGCGATATCTCGCATCCGCTGACGTACTATACCATATACTTCGACTACGTAGACAAGTCACAAGATTTCACATTTGGAAGACACCTTACTACCTCGGTTCTGGTGTACTATCTGTTGTCGGAACGTGTACGTGTCATCTCGCCTGCCTGAACCTCTTTTATGGCTGTGTTCTGGCTAATGTACTGTATCTGCCACTTTGCAATAGCCTTCGGTGTTGTCAATGTGGCCGGAACGTGAGCGACATCCGAACTAGCCAGCTTGACGACGCTCGTGGTACCGTACTGATGGAACTTTTTGATCGTATACAGGTACATCTCCCAGCGATACGCCAACGGCACCTGCCCCGTCGACGCAGATGGCAATCAGCTTCCATGCCCCGACGCTTATGGTGCTCTGCTGGGGACCTGTGCAGTTTGCGCCTTGTTCCAGATCCTCCTTGCTTTCGTACCGCCAAAGGTTTTGAGGAGAATCTTCCCGCCACTCGTTACTGGTTCGGGTGAGCTTCAGACTTCGATCTCTGCTCTTGACGAGATTTTCAGGCTTCAAGGACGAAATGGCATCAGCTGATTCCAAACGTCTATCTCAGTCCTTGTATTGGGAGGTATCAGTCTCGTCTCAGCAGGAATGAACGCTTGGGCGTAAGTCTGTTCCAAAGGTCCTTCACTCCAGCTCTCGACTGTTCTCAGGAAGACCCTGTACTGATAATACTCCTTATCGTATCCTTCTTAGTGGCGGCTCTGGCTCATGTTCCTCACGACCCACCGAGGGAGACTTCCAGCTGTGTCCGAACAATTTTGCCCCTCACCCTCTTCCCTGGGGGTCTGCTGAATTCATTGGGTGAGACCATCTCAGAGGGGCTCTAGCTCCGCACCCTTACTTGTACGAGGACCGGAACAGAGCTTACTAGGCCCTTTGAACGGATACTGCAGTCTCGGCTTCCTCGTCTTCATCAGCATCATCCTGATCGAGCGGTTCGGCAGCCCCTTCATGAAGGTGAGAAGACCCCTGTGTAATCGCTCGTCCACATTCCCGTGCGACGGCCGAGGATGATGTACTGATCGCTGCGATTACTGCATGTATAGAACGCGTCGGTCATCGGTGGTCTGTTGATCGGCAGTATCGTGGCAGCTGCATGCAATTATTTCGACGGATCAACGATCAAGCAAGCTCCTGTGATCACCTTTTTATGGGTTCACACCTTCCCGTAAGTGAAACTCCTTGGTAGTTCTCTTTCTCTTCTTGAACAAGGCGTTGATCACAACATTGTGATACAGGTTGCGCGTGGACGGAACTTTGGTTCTTCCCCTTCTAGCGTGAGTACTCGCCGCAGGAAAGCTGCTTGAACGAACCATGAACCTGTCGTGGTGTTGGTTGACTAAAACATGATGGTCGTTTCGGGGTCGATAGAGTGCTTGTGACTATCGTCGTGGAATGTATCGCCGACATTACAGCTACGTGTGATGTCTCACGAGTGGAGGTCGAAGGACCAGTCTTCAACAGCCGGATCCAAGGTGGTGTTCTTGTGGATGGTGTCAACTCACTCGTGAGTGACTTGTGGGTCTAAGATAGTCGAGTCAGGAGCACTGCTGAGTTCTTGCACATTGTCTCTGACTACTAGATCGCCGCTTTGGCCACTGTCACATCTACTACGACTTTCGCCCAGAACAACGGTGTTATTGCATTGACCAATATGGCGAGCCGGTGAGGCACATATACCACCATACTCCCTCTGCTGTAGGATTTCTCTACTGACCAGGTTCAACCTCGCGCGCGCCACGCAGTCGAGCGGGTTATGCATGCTGCATCTGGCTCTTGCTGTTGGGTGTCTTTGCAAAGTTCGCCGCTGCTTTGGTAGCTATCCCCAGCTCTGTCTTTGGCGGGATGACCACGTGAGTGGGGAATCTACCGACCCATAGACACAGATATGTAACTTACTGATCAAATTCTGATCAAGAGCTGACCGATCTTTTGTGTGAATCATGTAGATACCTTTTCGCCACTATTGTGGTATCTGGTTTCCGAGTCTTGTCGTATAATCATTGGACGAGGAGGACGAGGTTCATCTTGACGGCCAGTATGGCGGTCGGTATTGGAAGTATCGTTGTCCCCACTTGGTGAGTATGGTACCTTTTCTTGCGTCTTGTGTGCCCACAAGACAGAACACTGTGCACCTGTTGCGTTCGGGTTATGATCCGTCACTCATTGTACCGTCGCGACCGGTTCTTCCATTAGGTTCTCATATGTCTTCACCTACTCCGGCTCCAACTCTCGTCTTCGAGGTTTCCTCGACGCCATCGTCTTGGTCGTGGAGACCCCTCAGGTCATTGCGACTTTCATCGGAGTGATCCTCAACTTGATTCTGAAGGAATCGCCAGAGGATGAGCGTGAGGAGAAACGAAAGGTACTGCTGGCTTATGGGATTGAAGATGGATTTTGAGGGTAGGAGCAGTGGTGTAAGGGGCATCGGAGTCCCTTGGGATCCATACTCTGATCGTATTGCTTTTGACTAGCGTTAGTCGTATTGTAGGGGTTGTACACGTTTGAGAATGTTGAACGAGTCGCTCGGATGCGAGTTCATATCGTGTGCATATCAGCCAAAACTCTGCTTTTTATATTTCTGCTGTCCTCTGCTTGTATGGGGCACTACCAGCGTTACTACATACAGCATGACATTCTTTTGGTCGTATTTCATATATGTAGGATAGGCAATGTTTGCTTCGATCTAGTACAAAACAGAGTACAGTCCTTACTCGCTAGTGCCGACCACAGCAGCAGGGGGCTGGTCACTACCTCCGATCTTGAGCTTCTCCTGAAGCTGGTCGAGGACGCCCTCGGACTTGGGGCCGAAAGTCCATCGCCAGTTCCTGTACTTGTCGGGGTCGATACCGTTCTCGAACGCCTTGGTCCTGGCGTAGATCTGCTCGTTGAGGAGCTTCTCCCGGGTCATGGAACCCTTGTTCTTGAGGTTGGGTAATCGGTCAATGGCGTCGATGGCAAGTGAGAATCGGTCGGTCTCGTTTCGGATAGCAAGCTCAAGAGGGGTGTCAATGTTACCCTTCTCCTTGTAACCTCGGACGTGAATGTTCTCGTGGCCAGGTCGCTTGTAGGTCAATCGGTGAACGAGCCAAGGGTAAGAGTGGAAGTTGAAGATAATGGGCTTGTCCTCGGTGAAGATCGCCTTAAACTCCTTGTCAGTGAGACCGTGAGGGTGGTCGACTTTGGAGATAAGCTTGAACAGGTCAACAACGTTCACGAATCGGATCTTCAAATCGGGCAGGTGTTCTCGGAGAAGAGCAACAGCGGCAAGTGACTCCATGGTTGGCACATCACCGGCAGAAGCCATAACGAGATCAGGCTCCTCGTCAGGGAAGGTAGACGCCCATTCCCAGATACCGACTCCCTTGGTGCAGTGAGCGATTGCAGCGTCCATGTCGAGGTACTGCAGGTGGTCTTGCTTGTCGGCGACAATGACGTTGACATAATTTTTGCTCTCGAGACAGTGGTTCATGACAGAGAGAAGGGTGTTACCGTCGGGAGGAAGGTAGATTCGGACGACCTCGGGTGACTTGTTGGCTACGACGTCGAGGAAACCGGGGTCTTGGTGGGTAAAACCGTTGTGGTCTTGTCGCCATACGGTTGCGGTAAGAAGGATGTTGAGGGATGAGACCTTGGCTCGCCATTCGACCTCAAGACACTTCTCGATCCACTTGCAGTGCTGGTTGACCATAGAATCGATGATGTGAATGAAAGGCTCGTAAGAGTTGAGAAGACCGTGTCGACCGGAGAGCACGTATCCTTCGAGCCAACCCTCGACAGTGTGCTCAGAGAGGATCTCCATGACACGACCTGAGAAAGCAAGGTTACCAGCGTCCTCGTCTTCGGGGAGATAATCGCCCAACCAAACCTTCTTGCCGGCTTCATAGACGGCGCCAAGCTTGTTAGACTCTGTCTCATCGGGACCGAAGAGTCTGAAGTTGTCCTGGTTGGCAGCGACGACATCTCGGAGCCACTTTGCCATGTTCGCCATGGAAGGTGCGTTAGTAACACCGGGTACAACGTCGAAGGCGTACTTGGTGAAGTCGGGTAGTCGAAGAGCCTTTCGGAGGTGACCGCCGTTGGCTACGGGACTGGCGGACAATCTCAGGTCACCCTCGGGAACCAGACTCTTGAGCTCAGGAATGAGCTGACCGGTAGGCGTGAATACTTCTTCGGGTTTGTAGGACTTCATCCATGATTCGAGAAGAGCAAGGTGTTCATCGTTGGTCGCTACATCGGCAAGGGGGATCTGGTGCGCTCGCCAGTAACCTTCGAGGTGGTGACCGCTGACATCTCGTGGGGCGGTCCAACCCTTGGGTGATCGAAGTACGATCATGGGCCATCGAGGTCGGAAAGCCTTGCCGGAATCTCGAGCCTGCTTCTGATATTGTCGGATCTCGGTGACAGCTTGCTCAAGAGTAGCAGCCATAGCCTGGTGCATGGAATCGAGGTCGGAACCCTCGACAAAGTAAGGCTTCCATCCATAACCGATGAAGAGAGCCTCGAGCTCCTCGTGGGAGATTCGAGCAAGAACGGTAGGGTTGTTGATCTTGTAACTGCGTTAGCAAAGGGATAGATAGCATTAGCTCCGAAAAATATGGTCGAAGGCACAATGAAAATAAGAGCGATGCCGGCACATTTACGAGATGCCTGGCTTACTCCGGCGTCCGGCTACTCATACGCCAGGCGCGGGATGCCGGATGTGGAGGCCCAAGCCCAGATCAATGACCGAAGCATACGCAGGTCATCGACCCGCCTGAGAAGATTGACTGGAATGGAGGGGATCGCATCGGGAGGGATCGAGATGCACTCACCCGTTCAAATGAAGGACAGGAAGGACAGCACCATCCGTGATTGGGTTGAGGAACTTGGTAGAGTGCCAAGAGGTGGCCAAAGGACCCGTCTCGCTCTCTCCATCACCGACCATGGTAAGGGTGATGAGGTTGGGGTTGTCGAACACGGTACCGAAAGCGTGGGAAATAGAGTAGCCGAGCTCTCCACCTTCGTGCAGAGATCCGGGAGTCTCTGGGGTAGCATGGGATCCGATGCCTCCCGGGAAGGAGAACTGCTTGAAGAAGAGTCGCATACCCTCCTCATCTTCGGTAATGTTGGGATAGACCTCAGAGTAAACACCCTCGAGGTAGGACTGGGAGAGTACGGCGGGAGCTCCGTGACCTGGTGATAGTGGGACATACAGAGTCAGTCTACGTTCAGCCGTGCTCTTTCGAAGAGCAAGCGACCACCCGCTCTCATGTGGAATGCTCAGAGCATTACAATCCTTGGTCTAGCAGAGAAGAAACTTGCGAAACAAGGAGATACTCACCTGGACCAGACACGAAGAGTCCTTCCAAGCCGTACTTCTTGATCAGCCTGTTGAAGTGGATGTAGGTGAAGATCTGACCAGAGTCGGAACCCCAGTGACCGAGCAATCTCGACTTGAGATGCTCCTTTTTCAGAGGCTCCTTGAGCAAGGGGTTCTTCTGGAGGTAGAGCATACCAAGACAGAGATAGAGAGAGGCCCGCATGTAAGCGTCCGTCTTCCTCAGCTCCTCTGGGGAGAGAGGTGTACCCGTCACGGTGGACCGAGCCGTGCCGAATGGCGAAAGGGAATTTGTTGTGGTGGACATGATTCTGGGGGGTGGTGTTGGGTTTGTACGAACGAGTCGTATTATGGTTGAAAGAGAGAAGAAAGAAGGGAGAGGGAACGATGTGAAGTAGGTGGTGGTGTTATATATGTCGCTCGGCTCCCGCTGGGCTGCTTCGGTGGTTGAGTCCTCCTTTGAGTACCCGGTACACGATGTGTGGGATGGGGTATGGTTTGGATTTTCCCATGCTAGTGGGTAGCGGCTGTACGGTGGTATTGTGTATGGTGGGTGGGATGACATGACGTTCCTCACACTGAGCAGTACCAAAGCAAAGCAAAGCAAAGCACACGTTTTTACAGTCAGTTACCAACATTCCGCTCTCCCTGTCTCCTGACTCTTGGTCCCTGAATTCCTTGCCAAACCTCTCCTCTCACCCTTCTCCCACTCTGCGACATGTTCCGACCGCTAGCAGAGATAAGAGCGACGCGTCATGTCATCAGCTATGCCAATCATGTATATGTATTGCCATAACCGGTATATACTGCCTCTGTCGTCCACCGCCGCCGGGCCAAGTCGATCATCCAGCTTATGCAATCTCATAATCAGACAATCTCTATTTTCGCCGAGATGAGTAAAAGATCTATGCTTCTTGCCAAGCCCTGACCTAGCCACCACACCACCGCGACACTCCATCCTACAATCTGATCCGACTTTTTCTTGCTTTGGACGAGTACCAATCCGAATCCGATGTGGCTTATCCGAAACGGCAAGCAAGCGGACTATAGCGACTTGTGTCGTCCACTGCATCGATTCATCCATCGAAACAGCGCCAGAGCAAGCCCACCTCGGCCTCGGCAATCGTTGGTCAAGCAACGGCCAAGCCGCCGATACAGGTTAAAAGGGTTGTTCACTCTCTTAGACCGCTACCGACCAGCCGAAATTCCCACGCTCACAACTCCATACGCGCGAAAACCCCTCTCGTTGACCCAGCTGATTCGCACTTGACAGCGGTGCCATTCGGGATCATGGATGGATAACGGATAACCTGACCGCCGGTTCATGGACATGGGTTTGTCTAAAGTGAGTAGCTATCCCTGCCGATCGCAGTGCGAGTGCGACGTTGATTGGGAAAGGTTTATGCCAGCTCCGTTTGCCCAAGGATTGCACAGCATTGCAATAGGGCCGGAGATCAGCTGAAGCGAGGGTACTGTGGACAGCTTTGTCCGATGTCTCCCGGTCATCCCGATCGGACACGTCGCGGCGACCGGGGCGCGAGATAAGGGGGGCGGCGGGCGCCGCTCAAAGTGGAACCCCTTCGCAAGCCTACTAGCTCCCAATGGCTAGGCGCGCCTGAAGTGGAATAGTGTCCAGTTGCTGTGAGCGTCGAAGCCTGATGACCGTCGATTTCCTGACTATGCAAGAGCCGGCAGTCGGTGCTTAAGAATCACCCCATAACCCTAAAGCAAGACGCTGCAGCCAAAGGGGCTGGAACCTCGCCCGGTTGACACCTCAAGACATCGCGCCTTTCTCAGCTGCCTGATATACCCTTTCCAAAACGGCGAGCGCATAACCTCGAGTAATGTCACTGGCCTCCTGCGAATGTCCACCCATCTCAAGAGCACCGTCGGCTTGGCTCATTCAACGACACGAGAAAGAACGTCAGGGAGGAAAATCACATAGAATGCGATAAAGTCTGTCGATCCGGAAATCTCGTCTCGACCGCCAATGGCACATTCAGCACAGTGGTCAGCAACTGCGAGAGAGAGGGAACATCGTCTTCACGCGTCTGAGATCAGCTCGACGGATATCTGCAATATTCAAAACGTGCTCGATACTCCATATTGGTGGACCAATGCACACAGTTGAAAGTGTGCATGTATGCCAGGTTATGTATGATCGCGGCGGCACGGAACCTGTCTCTTGCCGCATTATTACGTTCTGTCATCTCGCTTATAACTTTTCGTAAACCATGTGAGTGGTTCGCAGACGAATACTTTTGGCTCGTTTAGGCTGATGTTTTCGAAACACACTGCAAGGAATTGCAAAAACCCACCGCGTGTTCACGTGGTTTCAAGGGATAAAGTGTGGCGCCGTATTGCTCTAATCGAAAACGTGATCGCTCGTTATTCTTTCGTGTGCCGTCACCGTGCATGACTGTTCCAGTCTCTCCAAAATCAATTCTCCCCTGCGATTACCTTCTCACACGACAGTTTTCTCCAGCCTGCGATCACCTTCTCACACGACAGTTTTCTCCAGACTCCACTGTTCAGAAAGACATCTCCAATGTCATCCCAGCTGGATCTCGCCTATACCATGTGCTGCGAAATGCACGCTTTGTCACGGAGCGGAGCATAGTTCAATCGCCAATGGCGTAAGTTTGCACAAGAGGCATCCATCGCACCGCTCCGACGACATATTGGCAACCAGCAATTTTTGACCCATGTGATACATCTCCGCAGCTACTGACATTCCTTCAGCGGAGTCTAAGAGAAAGTCGAGCTGAACACATATACATGTACTCGAATACCTTCTTGGCGCTAAGGTACGATGTTCCAAAAATACGCTAGAAGCGATATCGCGCCATTCTCTCATGTGGGAGATGACGTTTAACCCTTCCCAAGACAGAAGAAGCAAACAGCTTGTCTTTTCAAGGGGAGGTGCGGTATACAATGCCGTTATCGATCAGATTTTTAAGCTTAAGTGGAGCTTATGATCCTGATAGCGTGATATCGCAACAAAGTGAAGTTGGAAATGCTATCCGAAGAAAAGAGCAAGGAAAAGATAGGTAGATGGTTTTTCGCGTGGAGCGTTGACAGCGACGCGAAGATATAAAGTCGACGATGAGCTAGCCGGTATGCCGGAGAGGCTTTGACACCAGAGAGGCAACCAGTCTACCGACACCATGAGTGAGTACAGCCTGCGATCACAATGTCGTCCGACCGGTCAGCGCTCATGTCCATGTGTTCAATCAGGTAACACGGCCCCAGTCCTAGACACGATATCAGCACCTGTGCCCGCCTCTGGTCTACCTGGCGGTCACCTCGCCGAGACCAAGAAGGAGGAGCAGTCGGAACTTTCGCCTGTATTCAACTATCAGCTTAACAACGGTACCGCCTCTGAGGAGTCTCTCGAAGAAGAGCCTACAGATGAGGAATATGAGACCCTCAGAAAGTGAGCAACCTTGCGCCTGGTCTGATCATGCTCTGAGTGGGATGAGCGAGCAGATCATCTAGCTGATTGCTGTTTTTGTTCGACTAGGGTGCCAGCCCCGCTCCACTGGGAGGTAGTCGCCATGTGTATCGTCGAGCTCGCCGAGAGAGCCTCGTACTACGGCTCCAAAAAACCGTTTAGCAACTTTGTCCGGGGTCCTCTCCCCAAGGGCGGCAATGGCACAGGGGCTGTGGCGAAGGGAGCTGCAGGCAAGAACCAATCGCCTGGCGCGCTGGGTATGGGCTCCGTAGCGGCATCTGCTGTGACATCGACTTTTACGTTCTTGAGTTATGTGATCCCCATCTTCGGAGCGATCATCTCGGACACCAAGTGGGGTAGTGAGTACTGTTCATACGTATCCGCGTCCGCCACATCCTCCCATAAGGTTTACTGAGTATTTGATTTACGTGTGACAGGATTCAAGACCATTTGTGTCGGTGTGGCGGTCGGCGCGATCGCCCACGTCATCCTCGTCATTCCCGCCATCCCATCCGTCATCGCGTCCGGCCACGCTTTCGGCCCCTTCCTTCTCTCGATGATCATCTTGGCGTTCGCAGCAGGCTTCATCAAGCCTTGTCTTGCCCCATTGCTGTGTGATCAGTCCCCTGTGAAGAAACCCGTCATCAAGACGACCAAAAAAGGCGAGCGAGTCATCGTGGACCCGCAAGCCACCGTCCAGCGATACCTCTTGATCTTCTACTGGTGTATCAACATCGGCTCCTTCTGGATGATCGTAACGAGCTACACGCAGAGACTAGCGGTATGTGTCAATATGCGGGGGACGCATGCCCGCGCGTCTGAAGCTGATCTATACCTGGCAGGGATTCTGGGTCGCTTACCTCGAGCCTGTGGCGCTGTACCTCGTGGTCCCATTCGTATTCCTTTTCGTGTACAAGAAGCTGTACTTTGCACCACCACAAGGTTCCGTCGTTCTTGAATTCGTCTATGTCATCCGAGAACTGTTCAAGCGAAACGGCTTCTTCGGAGCACTCAAAGGGGGCGATAGAGCTTGGAATCTCGCTAAACCCTCAGCGATCCTCGAGCTCGATGGTAAAATTGACGAGAAGAAGGTCTTCTGGGATGACAAGTTTGTCGACGAGATCAGGCAGTCTTTGCAAGCCTGTGCTGTATCTTGGATCCTGCCGATCTATTACCTGGCCGATGGCGGTATCGGTAATATGGAGAACGACATGGTGAGTTTCCACGTTTCGGACACGGGTCGGATTGGTGAATTGCAGAGCACTATAGCTGAAGCGGGCTTTGGGCATGATGTGGCACCAGTCTACCGCAATGACCCTCAACGATATCCCCAATGATCTGATGGGCAACTTCAACCCATTGTGCATCATCGTGAGTGCTCGCTCAGATTGTACTCGTGCTTCGGCTTCTTCGGTTTGTATACCGTAACTGTCACTGATGCGTCGTTTGTTTGTAGATCTTCACACCCATCATCACGTATGGGCTGTATCCATTCTTCGAGCGCATCGGTCGACCTATCAAACCCATGACGCGTATCGCCATCGGTTTCGCTTTGGCAACAATCACCATGATCATCGGGGCTATTGTGCAATGGAAGATTTACAAGTCTTCCCCCTGTGGCTACTACGCTACCGATTGCGAGGATGGAGTCTCGCCTGTGCCACTCGCCTGGCAGATCCCCCTCAGCGCCTTGCCAGGTATTGGAGAGATTTTCGTATCAGTTACTTCTTGTGAGTTGACCGCTGCAATATCGTTACTAGCGCGATGAGCTGATCACTCCGCGCCATACAGATGAGATTGCCTACACTCGTGCTCCTGCTCGAATGAAGTCCTTGGTATACGCTATCATCCTTTTCAACCGTAAGTCTATGCGCTCATTCACCTGACTGATTGGGCGTATCACTCATTCGTTTTCTCCATATATCACTGAACAGAGGCTATCTCCGCTGCTATCGGTCTAGCCTTATCGGGCGTCATCAAGGACCCGTACCTGATCTGGCCGTACGTCGCCCTCGCTATCGCCAACTTCATCTGCGTCTTCGCTGTGCCTTACGTCTTCAGGCATCTCAACGAACCCATTCGTGAGTTTGCCAACGTCGATCGACAAGCTGGAAAGCTTCAACCAGGCCATCACATCGAGACCGTTGGGGAAGCCGAGAAGAGGCAGTAATATCAAACCTCAATGGCTCAGCTACTCGTACAGTACTATCTGTATCGTAGAAGCTTCTTTATTCACAATGTATAGAGATCTTGTCGAGCAGTAATAATACGTGTCTTTTTTAGCGCTTGATCATGCAATGTGTCTGTTCCAAGCCGTTAAGAGGTCAGCATGACACCATCGTACAAGCGTTGCGTACATGGCGTATAACTGTATCGACTATTATAGTGGACTATATGCATACAGAAAGCAGATAAGGGCTGCAGGACTGATATCAACACGTGCAGAATCAGGCACGATCAAGCTAAGGCGGTAATCGCGATTTGATTTGTGCTATCTACGTCATAACCGTTGAGGTACCTGGTACATTACATTACATGGTCGATTCCCACAAACAGGTTCAGGCACATCTCGTTGATGCTTGATGGCATCATTCGCATACTGTGCTTTGAGAATAACATGACAGGACTCCCGCTCACTGTCTCACCTATAAAGAATCGCTTCTGTTACTCTCTCTGAGTCAATCCGGTCTCGCATCGCGTCCAAAACATTCCTTGAACTAATTCAAGCCGACCGAAACAAACACAAGCAAAACACATTCAAGATGGCTATGGTACTTCAGGTCACCACCTTTTTGCAGCAGTACCTCTACTCTCGACCCGATGTGAAAGCCCTGACCAAACAGGAAGATGCCGTGCGATTGGGCATCATCGGGGCCTCAGCTATGATCAACGCCGCGTCAATCATCCATCCGGTCGAGACTCACCCTGGTGCCAAGATCGTAGCGGTCGCTAGCAGGGATATCAAGGATGCTCAGGATACCGCTAAGAAGTACAATGTCCCAAAGGCCTATGGGAGCTACGAAGAATTATTGGCTGATCCGGAAATCGAAGCCGTCTGTGAGTACGAGATCGTATAAATGCACGGCTTAATGCACGATCCTCCGGGCAGTGCGGCTGCTGATACTATATCCCCGCAGATATCAGCACCCCAAACGGCCTACACGGAGAGTGGGCCATCAAGTCACTCCAGGCTGGCAAACATGTCCTTCTCGAGAAGCCATTCACTGCTAATGGCTTGGAAGCGCGAAGGGTCTTTGAAGCCGCAGATCAAGCAGGCAAGTTATGCTGCGAAGCTTTTCACTGGCAATTCCACCCGGCTAGCCATGTCGTAAAAAGCCTTATCTCCAGCGGCAAATTTGGCGATATCATCAGGACGAATGCGAGGATGATTACCCCTAAAAATACCATTCCCGCAAGTGATATCAGGTGGCAGTGGGCTTTAGCGTGAGTGGCTTGTTCAAGTGTACCTATGGACAGGACCTGATATCTTGCCTTGATCCCGCTAACCTGATGTCTAATATCATCTAGTGGTGGTGGTGGGTATCCTCGCGCGGAGACAACTATCCTGATCCACCAAAATATATTAACACCCTTGTTTGTCAGCTCTTATGGATGAAACCTATGCCCTTCACTCCACCCGATACTACGTCGGCGGTGACCCCGAGACCCTGCTTCCGACGGGTGTTAAGCCTGAAGTGGTCTCTGCCCGTTCCAGGCCGTACAGCAAAGACAAGCGAGTCGACTCTGCTTCCTGGGCAGATCTGAAGTTCACCCAACCAAACGGAAAGACGGTTGAGTCGTCTATTTACGTCGATTTGGACCAGCCAAACTTCGGTCCGTACTGAACCCGCTGGGATATGAGCATACGCATAGCGCTGATGCTTTTGTGCTTCTTAGCTTACGTCCTGCCCAAGTTCTGGGAGCTTCCTTCGATTGAGATTGAGTGTGAAAAGGCGACTGTTTACTACTACAACTTTATGATGCCCCACATCTACCACTACATCGCCATCACCGATAAAATTACAAAGCACACTACGTATCAAAAGCATTACAACTACGGTCCAAAGTGGAAAGACACTGGAGACACCCATTGGAGTACTTACAGGTGGGTTCCTTTATTAAACTACATTGCTATATAGCAGGTTGAATGAACATTCACCGGATACATTCGCCCCCCATATAGGTACCAGCTGGAGGCTTTCGTCGACAAGGTTCGCGGCAGAGAGCCCAAGCATTGGATCACGGCCGAAGACTCCATTGCCCAGATGGAGACGATCGACGCGATCTACGAGAAGACTGGTCTCGGCCCACGACCAGTGGCCAGTGAGGTCGAGGGTCAGTAGTAACAGAACGCGGTAAATCCACTGGCGCTTGTTCCTATCACAGAACAACGATAAAATCACCGCTCGCTGAGTAGATCCTTTTCAAAGGTGAAAACTGGCAGACTATGGAGACGAGGATACACTTGTATATCATACCTGAAAGTAGCAACGGTACATGTAACTTATACTATGCTCGAATTCCCCGTTCTACACAGTCGGTCAGTCACCTCAGGTAGGTCTCCGCCTGATCATGGGCTCTATGTTGTGCCTCACATTATCTATATAGTTGAGAAGTCTGGGAAATCCATCATGTTTGAGTAAGGACTGAAAGCAGCCAAAATTTTGCAAAAGAGTGTAACGGCACGCCGCTGCTAGCGTGAGGGGAAAGAACGGCAACCGGTGGACTGGCTGCGCACAAGAACTGCTTATGCTGCGAATCGGAAGTCCAGCCTGAACAAGCATAAGCATGATTAGCTCTCCGCCAACATGTACCGAAAGGCGATTTTTTTTATCTGAGAGACACTTACCGCTTGTTGCCGACGTCGGTAGTCGTCTTCAGGTAGTGCACCTTTTCTTCTTCGCTCATAGCGCCCCAGACCCTCTCCTTGGACCTGTTTCGCCACTTGTAGTACGCCCATGTACCGGGGTACAGAATAAACTAGATACCAAAGCATGAAGGGAAGCGATCGCGTAAGCTCACCTCATCTACTGCATACCGCCCAATACTCCCACGAGACCAGACTGCGACCACTGATTATTACTCACCACGTTGAAGCAAAGCAGACCGATCAGACCTTTGTTTGCCTTCTTGTATCGAGGCTTGTCGCTAGCTTGGTAGACTACATAGGTATGCATCACTTGTTAGCTGGTGACCACATACTGTGCAGATGGTAATCACTCACCATTCGCGCCGATCATAGCGCTCGCCTGCACGAACATGTTGTAAAGGCTGGAAATAATATCTGATCAGCGCTTGTGGGCCATCAACAGGCCTAGCCAGTTCGCGCTCACGAGGCGGAGACCGAACGGTTCTGAACGGTTCCAGCATTCCTCGATGTCCAAGCGACTTGGATTGCGTGGGTGCTAATGAGTCGATTTTGTCAGCACCACTCATTCATTGGTCACACCCACGACACGGTCCCAGCGGTCCAGACAGCAGCGAAACTCACTAGGGGTAAGATAGCAGGACTGTCATGATGGCAAAGTACGACCAAGGGTTGATTGGGTCTGGCAACGCCACGAGGGGGATGAAACAAGGCAAGAGCCAGATATCTTCGGCTGCAGCCACGAAAGACCGGTTGTTCGCCAACTCAGATATAGCGGTAATAGCGAACTGGGTGAAGATACTGATCACCTCGTATGGGATACTCAGCAAGTTGGTCTCGACAGTTGTGAAGCCCAGCTCTCTAAATGAGAGGGTCAGGTAGTTGCCGACAGGGTATTTGGGGATACCGAAGAGCAAACCAAGGGCGTAGAGCGGATACATGTCGTAGTCCTTGATACATTGCCAGATCATTCTAAGGGACAGGGCTTGTCGATTATGCATACCGCCTTTACCTGGGTCATCCCGGATGACTGAATGCGGACACCGAGTTATCAGTCATCCATGCTGTGCGGAACCGGATGGCTTGACAGAAGCACGAGCCGACTCACCTCCGTTGACGACGATCTTGACTTCGCGATCAGTAAGGTAACCGTTGGGGAACCATGGGGATTTGGTCTTTGCGGGAGAAGTAGGCATCAAAAAGAATGAGGCAATACCGATAGCCACTGAGCGAGGACCGGCGACGCACAGGATTAGCACTGTCATTTACTTGCTCACGGGACGTCGTTGGGGTGGAAAGCCGCTCAACTCACGAGTGATGAGACCCTCGATCAGGAAGAGCCATCGCCATCCGGCGTAGCCGTGAAGACCTCGAAGCTTGAGCAGACCCACAGCCAGGAAGTCGGTTATGATGCCACCTAAAATAATTCGTGCAGTTTCCCACTTAGCTTATATGCTCTTCGCAGTTTCCCATGTTGAGGAGGATAAGTCGGCAAACTTACAGATATTGGAAGAAATCCAGAACCAGGCTAGTCGGATTGGGAGCTACGCGAAACGAAGTTATCAGTCTTGATTCAGACACTTTTCTCGTATGGAAGATACGAGTACTGTACATACGTGTCGCCCATCATACCAATAACTGAGGTAGAGGATAAGATCACTACGCATGGAGGAATAGCACTATCAGCCAACATCTATATATCTCAAGGTATTAGTGAGCCTACTTACGGAATGAATCCACCTTGGAAGATAGCACTAAAGCAACGTGATATACCCGTGTCAGCCAGCTCACCCTAACTCGTTCGAGGGTATATTGTTCTGCTGATGACTTACATCAAGAAACGACAGGCCAGGAAAGAAGCTCGTCCAGAGAGCCAGAATTGAGCTGCCGAGATGATACTGAAGATGACAATCTGGATAGGAATCCACCTGTCCGGGCCGACCCTGAGGACGTACAGCATTACACGCTATGATCAGTGCACGATCGCGTCGCCGCCCATGATGGGGGAGATGAAGGGCTTACCTCTTGGAGATGAGCTGAGAGGGAAGTTCGGCGATCAAGAAACCTAATTTGGCCAGGGTATTACCGAGATTCTGGATGTGCAGTACATCAAACTCGGTCAGTCATAAAAATACTGTGACACTACACCATCTCAACCACTCACATAATCGGCCTGGGTCAGGTTGATGTCCTTGAGGAGATTGTCTGAGTTGGCATTGCTGATGTTGCCTCGGTCAATATTGACCGCCGAGAACATGACACAAGCCCAAAACTGCAGTGGCAAGCGAATCAGACCAGTCTTCCAGGGTATTTCGGTACACACCAGCTATCTCAACTCACCATGATCTTCCAGTCGATCTTGCGTCGAACTTGGTTTTCTTCTCTTACGGTCCACCGGAAATTCGGGTCGAAAGCCTCTATATTTTCCCACTGGGGGTTGATGTATTTGGCTTTTAGCTCCTCGACGTCGTCGCCGTCCCAAATACTGGGCTTCGTGGCAATCTTCGATTGCAATTGAACGTAATTTGTCAGCTTCTTGCTGGTGCCACGGGTCTCGCTGATGCCACGAACTTACAGCATCAGGAGCGTCCTTTGGAAGTGGCGGTCGGATCTTGAGGGCTCGAAGAACGGCAGCGCCCAGCGCTGATTCCGCTTTATCGATCTGAGCGGATGAAACACCCTCGGCAAGAGGGGCAGCTTGAACTTTGGGCTCGCGACCTAGGTGATATTCCTCGGGTAATGCCGCAAGATCGTCAGCACCTGACTTGATGCTGACATCGTCTTTGGGCGAGCTCGAACCGGAAGATTTGGTGTTCGCCATCTTGGCGTTGTGCTTGCTGTGCTTGGATTAACAAATCTTGCGAGCGGAATAAAACGAAAGTCCTTTGACCTCCAAAACTGCCACCGCCCACTTTTATGGAAATCAGGAGTCGGAGAACGCCTAGGAATCTTGGCTTCGCTATCGCTGATCACAAATGACGTTTCTGTGGCTTCTGAGAATCATTCGGAATACCTTCGAGGCACGCGATGGCTCGTCAGTCCGCCAAGAGCCTCGATTCTTTGTGACCTTCGCACCAGAAGGAAGGAGTTGGAACGGTCATTCGCCCGTCGTTTATCGGTTCACGCAATCTTTGCTCATCCGGTCACCAGATGGCGAACACTTTATCGCTGTATTCACATTGCATCGCGCACTAGTGAGCGCAAGGCCGAACTGTGAAACCCCGCGTACCGAGTGGTGTACGGCCTGCAGGCGTCCGAAACGCCGGGTTGGAAATGGATGTTATCTCCACTTTTCACTGGATGACCAACGCTAGAATGTCTCATCGTCCTTCTAGCATGTCCACGGTCTTGGTAACACCAAATGCATGTGCTTCGGGACGGTGAGCAAGAGCGACGTGATCGATAGCCTCACAACTTCCGCCCAGAAACCTGCGGAGACGTCCGCCACCTGAATGAATTCCGGTACTGGTCCATCGAGAACGCCAATGACGAAGAGCTTGCGCCATCGGGCTCCTTGAAAAATCCGAATAGTAGCTTCAAAAGTCATGTGCGCTCCACCGAAAACATGTGCCGCCAAGACCGAGTTATGCATGGTGCCAGAAGCTGGGAATCTGGTTCTTGTGCCAGGCTCAAATCGAGCTTATTCGCGCCATCATTCGCAATCGAACGTTATCTGTACGCAGTCGGATTAAGCCGAGGATGCCGTGAACCACTTAAAAGCGCCACGAATTTCCGTATCGCCACTTGAGACCCGTTTCACCCCCTTCCACAACTCGCATCGCAAGCGAATTCTGCTTTCCATCATGTCATTGACCTCGGTTCAACAGCTAAGCGACCTCGCTCAGGGGACGGCAACCCTTCGCTTGAACGGTGGGGAAGCAACTCCGACCGAAACTGACAAGGAGGTTCACAGCATTCCACCCGCCGATTACAAGTACAAGCGATTCCTGCCAACCTTCGACAGGGAGACCAAGTATCCGCCACTGGAGCCGTTCGAACACAAGGATCCCGGTCTCGCGGCTCTCAAAGACCCCAACCCTCGAGCCTTCCTCAAAGGTGCCGTCGTCAACGAGCTCACTCCCAAGTTCGGCTCGGAGATCGAAGGTGTGCAGCTCAGTAAATTGGATGATCGCGCCAAGAGGTGTGTGCTGATGTTCGCGTTATGCGAAGTATGGGCTGATCCGTTGTGCTGTTTGAAGCCAGCTGGCGTTGTATGTAGCTCAGCGAGGCGTTGTGGTTTTCCGAGACCAAGACTTCATCGATCAACCTCCCGAGTGGCAGCTGAACGAGTGGGGCAAGACATTTGGTCGGCTCCACATCCATCCTACCTCAGGCGGTCCCGCTGAGTTCCCCGAATTTCACCTGGTCTTCAGAGACGCGGCACCTAAGAAGGGCCTCGCCTCGTACAGTCCAAACAAGCTGTCCAGTACTGGCTGGCACTCCGATGTCACGTACGAACTCCAGCCGCCCGGTCTGACCACCTTGTTCTTGTACGAATCGCCTACGTCAGGCGGCGATACTGCCTATGTATCGCAAGTCGGTGAGTGCAGCCCTTCTTTCACACATCGGTTGCCGTAGACATACAAACAGGGGCTGATAAGCAACGATTCGCAGAGGCGTACAATCGTCTCTCACCTTCCTTCCGAGAATACCTTGAGACTCTTTTGGTCGTCCATTCCGGCGTAGCCCAAGCCGACTTCAGCCGACAAGGCAATCGAGGAGGCGTTGTCCGACGAGAGCCGGTTGAGAACGTCCATCCGCTTGTTCGACGACATCCTGTGACCGGAGAGAAGGCTCTCTTCGTCAACAAGCAGTTCTCAAGGTATATCGTCGGTCTGAAAACGGAAGAGTCGGAAGCGATTTTGAACCTGCTCTAGTGAGTGATTCCAGGAGAAGTAATGCGCGGATCGAAGCTCACCCCTTTTCAGTACGCATATCGCTCAAGGTCACGACTTCCAGGTCAGAGCCAACTGGAAGCCAAAGAGTGTGGTCTTGTGGGACAGTAAGTTTTTGGGCCTTTGTACTCAGGGCCCGCTTGCTGATCTATCCCCTGTCACAGACCGAATCACCGCACACAGCGCGATCGGTGACTACGATCCGGAGAGGGATGGCTTCCGACATGGCTCTCGAATCACCCCACAAGCTGAACGTCCCACTCTATGAATCCCCAAGTAACAATGGCAATGCACAGCTGGCGAGGCTAAGGAGAACGTTGTAGATTCAGGATTCCACATTATGATGTTTCAGTGTATGAATCAGCTATTTGGTGTATCACGGGGAAGTTTATAACCCGAAATGCAAATAATGGAAAGTGACGGGTTCAGATGAAGCGAATCTGGCCCACTAGGTCAGCTTGGAATCTATGCATGGGATGTGTCATTTCGTATAGTTAACAATGCGGCAGTCGGGTATATATGTACATATGTTGCGTGTCGTTGAGTATCTCTAAGCTTTGCCGAAACCACCAGTCTCAACGATGGCAAACTGGAGTCGTTCACGGAGCTGCTCGTATGATGCGTATGTCGGGAGGAGGAGCAGGTTGAAGCACGTGCTCGCTTGCGGCAAACCGCCTTCTTTCGCGTAGAGCTGGAAAACGATTGTCAGCGCTGAGTCCTGTGGAGGTATTGTGCTTTGACTCACTTTTTGAATCTGGAATGGCTGGATACCGGAGCTACCCTGGAGTTGAGCAAAGCCGCCGAGCGGGACTCGGGATGATGAAGTCACGAACATGAGGAATCGAGATCGCTCCTCTTGAGAGAAGCTTCGCAAAGCTCGCCAGAACCACTGGATCTCCGGGTCGGTTGACTTCCAGCCACTGAGCTGAGTAGCGTTCTTGAGCTCGTCAACATCGACAGTCGTGATACCGGAGATGAGCAGTTCCAGCTGATCCGGTTCGAAAATCTGGATCAATTGTCGGGGGATGATGTCGTAGAAACCCTCGAGGAATGCCTTGATCTGATCCTTGATGGAGTTGTCCAGTCGGTACGATACCACGAGACGCACGTATTCCTCCTTGTTCTCTTCGGTCACCGGAATCGACGCGCCACCAGGCTTGAGTTCTACCACCTTCTTCTCGCCGAATTGATCATCCTCGATGGTGAACTCTTGGTCTATAACACCCGTAATGTCATTGTCCAGCATCCATTGCAATGACTTGTGATATTCAGGATCGATAGATTCGAGATCCCGCATATCCACGGTGCGGCCCAAGATCTGCTTGTAGAAGGCTCGGTTGAAGTAGGCGTCGAGCAATCGTCCATCGTAGACAGCTTTGCCGATTACGCGACCAACGAACTTAAAGTAAGCGAGGTGGTCAGTGTTGATCGAGGATGCCTTATTGGGCTGGAACGTTTGCTGATCGGCGGCACAGGGCTCGAACAACGCTAGAGGAAAAGGGATCAGCAGGTGTTCCTAGGGAAGCCGAGGAACCGACATACCGAAGTTGGGGTCGAAAATCTGTTGAGCCAGCACACTGTACCATTCCCTCGTCACTCCACCGGCATCAACACCGTCTTCGTTGTAGAACTTGACGCTTAGCTTGCCATACTTGATTTCGTCTCCCGTACGTCTCTGCAAAGCGTGGAACGAGTCTTCGAAAACGTATTGACGACGGATGTTGAGAGGCACAGTACCGCTCGGCAAGGTGTCGTCTCGCTTACGTCTCAGCTTCTGGAAGAACCAGTTCCGTTTGTTGTCGAACTCAAGAACTCGAGGGTTTCGAATGAGAAGTGAGAACGATCCACTCAAAAGCGAAGGGTTATTGCGTACAATGGCGTTGAGCACCTTGCGGTGGGTAGTGGTAAATGATACGAAGAGATCAGAAGCGTCGGTCTCGTTGGAAGGGACAGACGGCGAGCGTACTTCCCTGAATCGACTTCGATACTTGCAAACGACCATCAACGCTTCAACTAGAGGCAAGAGGACAGTTGCAATCTGCTCGGTGCTTCCTCGAGCTTCTACGCGAGATAGGCATTGACCAAGCTGTGCCCAGAGCGGCTCGAAATCGAAAGACTCGAAGACAGCGCTGACTGACTTCTCCTCGTCGGTCAAGCTGGAACCGGTAGGTGGATCGGAGTCAACGTTGTTGAGGTGGAGGTAATCAATCGTCTTCAAGAGTCGAAGTAGCTGAGCTTGCGAAGAGGTGGGAGGTGCGAAATTGACGAGAGTCAAGGATCCAATCTCGGCGGAATCATCATCAAGGGAGCTTGCGAGCTGAGTCAGCTGCTCGTGTACGACACCACCAAGGTCTCGACATCGCGTGCGGAGCTCTTGAAGAATGACTTCTTTCGCTTCGGGTAGGCATGCAAGGTTCTGCATGACGACGAGTGTCTGTCTGAAAGTTCTGCTGGTGCACTCTCCTGACGTCAAGCAGTTGACGATCAATCGAAGGACTGGAGGTGGTATGACGGGTTGAGGCGCCTTGTCCTTCTCGGTGAGTGGTTTAGTGATTGTGCCGAGTAGTGCAGTGACGGTTTCCATCATTCCGGGGGTCTTGGCGAGAAGTGGTCGATCGAGAAGGCCAAGAAGCACGACGATAGGGTACTTGGTCTGAGGGACCGGCTTGCCTTTACCCTTTTTCGACTGCTTGCGGAGACCGACGGGTTGCTCATGCTCCGTGAGGAAGTATGTGACGGCCGCGGCATTTGAGTTCACAATGTAAGCGAGCGCCTCGAAGCAACGTTGAGCGATGAAAGTGGGCACATGCTCAGTTTGAAGATGGCTGAAAAGACCTGTAGGGACAACAGCGGCTGCCGCAGGGGAGTCCATGGGCTTGGACGAAGCTTTGGGTGTCGCCTTAGGTGTAGAAGTCACTCCTTTGAGTGACATCTGCTGGAAGCTTCGGTCGACCGCTGGAAGATCACCGGAACCGTCTTGGACTACTGATAAAAGCAGGTTTAGGAGGTCGGTACGGGTTGTTGTATTCTCGCATAAATTGACCAGTACTCGGAATAGATGGCCCTTCTTCAGTGTCTCCGGGAAGAAGAGGAGTCTGACCAGAGAGGCAATGCCGGGCTTCTCCAGAAGCTGCATGGCCTCGCGGTGAGGGCCAGCTGGGGTGGGTTTTGCCGACGGGGCAGGCATGATGACAGGCGGCTCGACGTTGCGCAGCAACTGATCCATCATCATGACACCTCTGAGCTCAGTGCTGAGGGAAGCGAGGAAACCAGCTCCTTGGACATTGGCTGGCAGAGCAGGAGGCGCGGGGGCCGGGACAGCGGCGGGAGGGGCAGGGTCTTGTCGGCGAGCGCTCTCGAGGGCTTCATGCATTATCACCTCGGCTCGAATTTCTGGAGGAAGAGCATCCAAGAATTCGGGGTTGATCTGAGATGCCGATTCCGGAACACTAGGGTTGGCAGGGCGCTGATGTCGAGCCTGTTCTCGCATGTGTTGCTCTACTACGTCAGCGCGCATGTCGTCGGGGAGAGCTTGCAGGAACTCCAGGTCGATACCGGTATCCGTGATGTCAACATCTCGACCATGGATAGTGATGATCGTGCGGGCGAGTGAAGCGTCGGTAGGCATAAAGGCGTCTTCCTCATCCTCGGTCCCTTCCTCATCCTCCATGGCTATATCCGCATCATCATCGTCGACATCGGCAAGAGGTGGAGGCTGACCAGACTCGGGCAAGGCAATTTCGGATGCCGATTCGAGCTGTTTGTTTTGTTCCTCGGCAGCTGCTTTCGCCGCTTCCTCCTCCGCTTTCTTGTTCTTAGCTTCTTCCTCATCAGCCCTTCGCCGGGCCTCGGGCATAAGCCTGTTGACGATATGCAACACGAGGCGACTGGTGAGTTCGTTTCGAGATGTTGTAGCAAGATTCATCTCTTCCTGCCATCTTTGCATTGTGGGGACAGGGGCATACTCGGAGAGCAGGTCGACGGCGCCACCAGGAGCGGCCGAAGAGGCGTTGGCGTGGGGATGAGAGAGTGAGAATGTTCTGCCGTCAACAGAGAGACCGATACGCCCGTTCATGTCTTGTGAGAAGCTGATTCGAATAGCGTCAGGGCCAGCGTGCTGACGACTGGAGATGAGATCCTCGAGTGCCTGAACGGCAGCGGATCCGCCCATGCCTTCGATGGCGGTGAGAAGTTCGTTCAGGTTGGTTCGAGGCAGACCTCGGAAAGGCTGAGCTGCTGCAGCAGCAGTAGGATCGGAGATCAAAGGGTGCTGGGCAACATTACCAGCGACTCGAGTCGGCGGAGCTCCGAACAAGCTTACCGCGGGATCTTCTACAAGCAATGTCAACCATTGGGATATTTCAGCAGGACACACAACTCACCTGCAAGAATTGACCGGTTTCGACGAGGCTGATCCCGGCTGGGCTGCTGCCAGCCCCAAGGGCCGGTGACATCTGGTGATTGTCGATAACCAGTCTGAGCGGAGGGGAAGGAATCGAGCATCTCTACCTCGTCATATTCCTCTTCATCGTCCAAATCGATTTCGGGGTGAATATCATCGTCGAAGAAGCCTTCCTCGTCATCGCCCATGTCCATCTCCTCATCATCAAGCATCTCTTCCTCTTCGTTCTCATCCATGAGAAGCGACTCGTTTTCGTCGGGACCGTCGGCGTCCTCCCATTCGTCTTCTTCCTCGTTCGAACCAAGAATAACTTCCTGGTCATCCCCTTCGCTTCCTTCCTCCAACTCATCCTCCCAGTTTTCAGGGTCAAGTTCTGAGCCCATGGACTCATCCTCAGATGTCTGAATATCGGTTCCGTCCTCTTCGTCGGTCATGTCATCACCCATATCCATCTCGTCATCTTCATCATCCTCCTCGTCTTCGTCATCCTCGTCGCCTAATTCTCCGCCAATCATGCCCAGTGCGGAATTACGGTAGAGATCAGGAGCAGAGTCATCCTCGATCATATCGATGTCGGAGTCCGGCTCGGTATCGGAATCGGATGACGACTCGTCGTCATTCGGGGCGCTGGTTTTCGTTTCTGACTTTGCCTTGCCATACTTTACAGACAATTTGGACCTTGAAAAAGAACGGGTCAGCATAGCGGAAGGATAAAAAATTACCACTCACAGATGGTCAAGAGCGCGAAGTAGGGTAACAAGAACATTCTTCACGTCTGGGTAATTCAAGTCAATCTCCCCGATAGCATTGGTGAGGACGCTAACGTAATTCTTCTCAAGCATGAGCTTGGCGACATGTAAGGTAGCATCACTTGGTTGACGAGGCCCCACTGGACGAGAGGTGAGCAGACGGTAGATCACTTCGCCGAGAGCCCAGAGGCGTCCGTATCGTGTAGGTAGATCCGGCATAGAAGTTGAATCGCGGACACACCGAGAGATGGCATCGATAACGGTTTTGCGTATAATGATCATGTCTTCCGACACGTCTTTGGCGGTATTTGGCGTCGTATCGGCACAGAGCGCAAGGATGAGCGAGGATGACCAGGACGAGACAGCCAAGCGGCGTGCAGGCTTTGAGCCTTTCTCGAATGACGGTATGCCAGTCACGTCTGGAGACAAGGAAACGCAACAAACCAGGTCGGTGATCAAAGAAGAGCTACCTTTGATTTTGAAACCGAGTCCCTGCTCGCGTACGGAAGCAAGGAACGCCTTCTTGGTGATAGTATATGACCCGAGAAGCTCGCACAAGACGGACATCAGCAGACCAGCGTACGTGTGAGCGTCTTCATCTTCATCTTTTTCTAGAGACGCTCGTACCGCTTGGCCGAGTTCGAGTACAAGGTGGTCGACAAGTGGATGTCGCCCCTCTCCGGGGTGCACTTGGAAGGGGTCCGACGGGGAGGTAGTTGTAGCTTCTTTGTCCTTGGTTTGTTCCTTGTTACGGATGTGGTAGACAGACTGAGGCGGTGTGGGATCGACTAGGGCACATTCTTCCTCAACCACTTGAACGAAGCAAGTGGGGTCGCGTAGAGCGGCTTGCCTGAGTTGACGGACAAAGTGGTTGATATCGACGACTTTGCTTCGGGTGAACCACTGTCTGACCTCTCGGCGCATCGATTCAGTCAGGACCGCGCGGTCTTCGAATGCGTGTCGGAAAACCAAAAGCAGCAAGCCATGTGATCCAGTGAGCTTGTCGGATTTTGTCCGGAAAGGCTTCAGTAGGCCGACTAACTCCTGAGTGCTAGGAGTATGGGAGCGAGTCAGGATTACCAAAAGCCGCAAAGCAGCAATCAGTTCGTCTCGAGTAACATCTTCAAGGGCGATGAGGCGGTAACAAGCGGAGGCCAGAGAGGTAGTGGCCTGAGTAAGGTGAGGACATGGAGTAGAGACCTCTATGGGATCGTCGCCGATCTTGACCTTGGTGACGGTGAAAGACGACACGAATATGGTCTCGGCGAATAAGAACAGTGCGGTAAGCCATTTCGGTCGCGCCTCGGTGAGTGGAAGCTCAGAAAAGATCGAAGCAGCCTTCTGAATCTGGTTGGGCTCAAGTAGCTCTTCGGTCGAACGAAGATGCACTGAAACCAGTCGAAGTCTTGCGGAGATCATCTCAGACTTAGAAGCGTCGTAGGGCGTAGTAGCCGCAAGGAGGTGATCGAGGAGTACTGCAGTGCCTTCGGTCCCTGAGGGGAAGCATGGCAATATCTCGAAGACCAGATCCTCAGCGTGATCCAGCAGGGCCAAGGCACGAACAGACATGTTTTGGCGATATTCCTCCCGTAACTTAAGCAGCGCTTCACGATCGGCCTTGGGATCCGTGGTGGGTACCTCGGGTTCGGGAGCGGGATCAGGCTGTGCGGCTTCGACGTCCGGCTGGGCCTCTGACGAACCTTGTGCGGGTTGATCGTCGGCAGAGCCTTCGCCTGCGACAGGCTGCTCTCCTCCATGCTCCGTGTTCGGTTGTGCATCGGCTTGCTCACCCTCTTCCGCTGGCTGAGGTGGAGGTTGTGGGTCTTCCGGCGCCGGGTGGGGTTCCGCTTGTGGTTCTTGAAACACATGGGGCATACTGAGGATGAGATCGGTAGCCGCGGCAACGTTGTTACGAGCCCGAATGAGAGCTCGCTCTGCAGCAGGACGAGGGAACCCCATGTCGACAAGTTGTTCTACTCGAGCAGGGTCAGCAGTAACCGGAGGGGGGCGAACTGGCGGAGCCACCGGAAGTCCCGAAGCAGCAGGAGCTGGCCCGCTTTGACTAGGAGGTTCCTCAGTCTTGCCCTGCATTAGTACTGCAAAGCACTTGACGGCGAGCTTGATGATGGGCAATGGGCACTCGAGGAGCCAATCAGCCTGCCAAATTTCGTAAGCAAGAGGTATGATCGCTAGGCGTATTTTGACGAAGAGGTCAATGGCTTTGAGCGGATTTTGAGGCCGCTGTTCGAGCGCATGAGTTTCAGGAGATTCGACCAGGCTTCGAGGTGATGCGAGCGAGCCCAAGAGCAAAAGGACCAGTTTGACACCGGCGGTAGCTGCTACCGACTTATCCATCGACGCAAGTATGCGTCGGCAAACGGAAAGAAGGGTTTCGAGACCACCTTCTTTGATGAAGCTCAGGAACAGAGTAGTGTTGATGTGACCATCGGTGCCTCGTCCTTAGAAAATATGAGCGTGATTCAGCGCGCTGTGAGAGTGTACATACCATCATATAGCATCATCGTCGCAACGCTCAGAGCCACATTGGTACAGTCCGCGCTGTCCGCTACGCCCAGATCGGTGATAATAACGCTTGAGATGACCTTGGCAAACTCGCGTGCGTGCTGTATATGTTGAGCATCGGGATTACGCCTCACGTGAAGAAGTTTGATCATTGCTGCAAGCAATTAGCCGTTATCGCTACATTAGTAGACTCACTTCTGAAACACTTTCCAAGGACCGTATGCAATCTTGTGGCGAGGTACTTGGCTCCACTGGCCTTGGTGAAATCATCGGCCGGTGACCCTTCTTCATCCGTCTTGCGTCTGAGCAGCACGTGTTGCCTGAAAGCCATCCGATGGACCTCGCCCAGGTCCTGAATGAATGTTCCCACATTGAGCACTGTAATCAGTGACGTGGCGATCCGAGAGTGTTGGAGGGAAAGAGCAAATAGAGCTTCAGTCAGGAAGGTAAGGCGTATGGCGAACCCTCGGAGGGTTTTGAATCGTGAGCGAGTGGCTTCGTCAGCGGTCCCAGAGTCCATCGCTGCCCATAACGAGTCGTCTGTGCACAGATTCCTGCACTGGCCCATGGCTTCCTGAGTAGATGCAACGATGGTCTCGATCAACTGAGTGTGACTGTGTTCTCCGACGTGCTTCAGCAGGTGAGCAAGGGCGCTAGCTGCGTCGGTAGGGCCAAACCGGATTGGCAGACATGGTAGATCGGCCAGCTTGAGGATTTGGATTAGACCGCCTTCCTTGACGAAGTCTTGAGTGGTGGCAGCATTTCGAGTCAAGCCGCTAAGCATCTGCAAATTGATTAACGGAGGTCCCATTGCTATCAGACTCACCTTGAACGTTCGGGCAAGCGTGGCCAAATGTGTATTATTGGGGACAGGTGGGGTCTCTCCCGAAGGCTTGCCTTCCAATGGTCTGAGTTCCTCCAGGATATACTCCCTTCGCTCTTCCATTTTGGGCTCGAAGGTTTCGGCATCCTTGATGACACGTTGCAGCATGTCTATGACAGCCTTCATGATGATTGGTCGTAAGAGCGGATGGTGACGAGATAATTCGTCAAGTGAGGCTCCGATGTATTTGGGATTCTCTCGGTCGCCAAAAGCAGTTTCGTGAGTCGGGTAGGACACCACGTTGACGAGGCTCGTGATGATGCCCGGATGTGAGGTAATGAAGTCAAGACCCGCTTGGTTGAGACAGACTGCACCGATGGCGTTGGAGATGGTGCCGATCACTTCGTAAGAGGGAGGGAGACCCTTCTCGAGCTCTGTGAACAGTGCCTGAGGGAGTCGCAGTTCTTGCAGGATCGACAGCGACGTTGGCTCATTATGTACAAAAGTCGCCATGGTGTTGATAGCTGATGTCAGCGGTGTCCAAGATCAGGTTGACTTACCCAAAGCAAAAACTCTCGGACCGAACTTGGCGGGTGTTTCGAAGATCCTTCTCAGACACTTTGGCAAATCCGAATCCACCAGATTTCGTAAACCTTCGGTACCTCCAGCTGCCTGCATGAGTCGTTGCAGTGGTCGAAGCACGCCCCTCAGGGGGTTGTTGGCAGATACGAGGATGGTCTCCTCAGAAAGCGTTTCTGTCGGCAGAGGGTCCGTAGCAGCGATTCTTCGCTCAATTTCGGCCTTCACCTTGGACACCAAAGAGTTGACTCCATCAATCCCGCTAAAATTAGACATCCCTTGATTGGCGGAGAAAATAATGGAGTCGAGCAAGCCGGATGCTCGAGGGATGCATTGTTCACGACGGTCATTGTTGACGCCGAGCATGTCCAAGAGGAGTCGCAATATACCAGCTCCCATGAGCATATTGTTATGGATTGGAGAGGTCGAGATGTATGCGATAAAGGCGATTGATGCGTCGAACATTTCATAGGGGACGGAGACTGAGACGATTAGCAATGTCTATAGCCGTGTCGAACTTACCTCCTTGAATCATTTTATCCACCATTTGACGGAGGAACGATATCAAAATGCCATGGTTGACGTTTGCGCTGACTGCGGTCATGACTTCTGTTGTTTTAGCTCGATGGTGAGCGCACGCGTCAAGTGCAAGAAGAGCGCCCGTAATGATCTCGTCTGATGGAGCGGCTCTGATCAGATCCGCTATTTGAGGGACCAGCTCTGGCTCATAGAGGAAGAGGCCGGATTGAGCGGCATCCTCATTGGAGATATAGACGTAAGTAGCGAGTGCCAACAGTCGAATCGTCAGGAGTTGTCGACGAAGGTTCAGATCGTTGACGGCTCGGGCGAGACGTATCTTATTCAAAGCAACGTACTGATCATCAAGCGGTACTTGAGCAGCTTCTGCTTGAGTAGTGAGCTGGTCTGCTGAATTAGACCAGGTGCCCACGTTGCCAAAATCAAGGGTAGAGGCACCTCGAGCTTTCATCGTCGGACGCCGAGGGGTTTCTAGCGCCGGGACTGAGGTCGAAGATGAAGGCTCGGACGAAGGGTAATATTGGACCGACACTTCGGCGAGATCTGCGGGAAGTTCGACTTGCGTAGTAGCAAGGGTTGTGAGGTCTGTGCCGGAGCTGGTGAGTTTCTCCCAGCCTCGCGACAATGTCAACAGGCGATGAAGCGCCGCATGACGTTGGGCGGAGTCCATGGGGGTTTGATTGGCGTATTGTTGGGCGGGACGTAAAAGGACGAAGATTGTCGCGTGGAGGACATCGAGGTCGGAGGTGAGAAGGAGGTCACAGAGGCGCTGTCACATAAGCTACATTCAAACTCATGGTCACTCACATCGTAGGAAGCAAACAGCTTTCTGTTTGTACAGTTTTCGAGCAGTAATCTCTGCACCCTCAAAATCTCCAACAACAGTTCTTTCGTCTTGGGTGTGAAATCATTCGTTTGGAGCTTGCTTAATCCATAACTCTTGGTGATGTCTGCGAGTATATCGTCGAAACGGTCGAGCACATTGATCCATACGTGCAAGTCACTTCGAGGGTATACCCAACAATCGAAGGCCTTGAGGACGGAGGGAAGCTCGGTTTCGGGACAGGTCACGATCCGGTTGGCCAACGCGACCAAGTCGGATCCCTTCCAAATTGCATACATGTCAGCGCGAGGCCGGCCTGGACAAAACGTCTATAGTGACCGTACTCACCGAAGGATTCTGCTTCTTGTGCGATTTCCTGACCTTCATGATGTGTCTTGAACGATTGTCATGAAGGTGCTGAAGGATGTAGGAAGAAGCATCAAGTAGAGTGGAATATTCATTCCATTTCATATGTCATTGTCATGGACATGATTGACGGTTTGAAGCGAGAGGGTATGGTATTCCGGAACAGCGCACACCGTGGGAAAACTGATCATCATCTGGGCGGCAACGGTGTTCGCCGAGGATTGATCGAATTGTTGACATGAAGCTTGCATGTATGCATGCATTTCAATGTCCGATCTTTCCTTGCAGCATGCTTCTCACTGCCCTCATCAACCGAATCTAAGAGGAGAAAGGCCGGCCCGCGAAGGAGCAGTCCACTCGCTCCTGATGGCTCAGCCACTCACGTTCGAGCGTTATCCGGCGGCTGATGTCGACTGTACCTACCAATATGGATATGACGACGAGCTCGACGAAACGCAAGACGAGCGCGCGGCGTATGACGAGCATGTGAGGGGCGAAATCAGCTGGAAGGAGGCAGGTTCACGCAGCGATGCTCCTCTCAAGACTGACCAAATTGATGTATTGGGGGAACACAATGAACCGACTGAAGGGGTTGCCGTTATAGACAGCCCTGCACCCTCCACTATGCCTGCGCCCTCTTTCAATCTCGCTCATATCGTCCATACCTCCACTCCTCGCGCGTTTACATCGACATACCCCTCCGTGCCAACCCCGGAAGTGCTGTCGAATAGACTGCCCGATCCAGAACCTATTCCTCCTGCATCATCACAAGCGACGTCGCCTGCTACCAGGCGATCTGTCATCCTAGATACACCGCAGCATATCGCGTCTCCTGTCGACACCCCTACGACCAGCGCCAACCAACCTCGTAGACCGAGTTTCAATAACACCAGCAACGGTGTGGATGGCGCGAGCGAAGGAAGAGGTAGACGAGATGATCCGGCCACTCCTGTTCCACTAGGTAAATCCGCTCTGGCAGAGGTCAAGTCGAAGAAAGATCATCAGGCAATTACGAAGCATTTCGACCTATTATCGAGATCTAAATTGCTCTTACAGCAGCCTCCCCAGTATAAGAGCGCTCGTCGGAACGGCTCGAGACAAGCTGTTGGGAAAGCTGCAACGTTGACGGCTGGTCTGGGTGGGAAGGTCTTTGAAGGTTTGCGATTCTGCTTGACTTCAGAGGTCAACCAGACCGCCAAGCTTAAACAGCGGGCAGATATCGTAAGTACCCCTTTTGGTCCCGTGCTGTTCTCATTTGGAGCCGCAGATTGGTAGGCCTGACGATATACGCAGATCGCCAATCTGGGTGGACAGGCTGTCCTGCAACCCGACACCGCCATAACCCACGTCGTCTACGATCAAGGCAAGTCGGCGTCCCTTCTAGCCGCAAAATTGGGGCTGGAGACTCTTAGCGAGCTGCCCGAGGGCACAAAATGCGTCAAGTGGGACTGGATCGTACAATGCAAGATGGTGGTGAGTGATTGCGCCACTTCTATGTGTTTAGGCCTATTGAGCGCTGATCATGATTCTTACAATCTTTCATCTGGTCGTTCTTAGGGGAAGCTGCTCGACCCGAATCCATGGCTTAGTTTCCCCAAGACGTCCTTTTCGCGAGCTGTATCCGCAAATGCTATACGTCCGACTTCCAGGATCTTCGATATCACCGACCAGCTGCGTGGCAAGAGCATAGCAATTTCTCGGTGCGTTTTGCTCAACACTTCGCAAATACCCACGTTGTGAGTCGAGCTGACTGGGCGTATGTATAGCAAGCGAGAACCGACGGCGTCGGATAGTGATACCGAAGAGTCAGGCAAACGTAACCGATTGACCCAAGCACGATCTATCACCCTGTTTCCACCTGTTCCGGAGAACCCCCCTGGGCCTTCGAGGGTCCGATCTATCGACGTGACTGTTGCGACAGAGCATGCTCTGCCTTCTGGTCCCGGGTGGCAGAAGGCTGGAATGGACAGTCGAGATGCGCTGGATGAGATGATTGATGGAGTCGTGGAAGGGAGCTTGTCTGATCCTGATCCTGATCCTGATCCTGATGTGAGCTGTCCCCCCACACGACCCCGTCCCAAGATGAATCGGCTGATCGGATGATTAGGCTTCGGACGAGGAGGATGAAAAAGGAGTGAGTGACCAAGCATGGAGGGCCCGGAATTCTCCAATACGCTAACATAGCTGGAAATGCCAGAATCCTAATCCCAAAGCAGATCGATTCAAGTGCGGCAAGAAGAACGACGGTAAAGGCTACGTAGGCCCCAACGAGTGGCTGGCTAAGAAGTTTGAAGAGCTTCACAGCCTGTATCAAGGCCAAGTCGGCAAAAACAGCTTCGCCATCCGAGGCTATCAAAGAGGTGAGTCACGTCATGTTTGAATTGATACGCAGAGAGCATGTACTGATTCCCGTTCCGCAGCCGCAGGAATCATGAGGCGTGAGCTGCAAGCGTGATAACGTGTGTGAAGTCCAGCTTACGGGAGACGACGCAGGCATCGACTACCCTATCGTGACCGGTGCCCAAGCTCGAGCTATACCAGGTATAGGATCTAGTTTAGCTGATCGAGTAAGTTGAGCTAGTCTCGCCGAATTTTAGCTGTTGAGCGGATACTAATATCGCTCTCCGGGTAGATCGACGAATTTCTAACAGGCGCCCAGGGGCGTGCTTACTACGAGAACACGGAACAGGCCAGGTGTATAGCTTTGTTCAAGGATGTTTACGGTGTCGGTTAGTGGTTCTTGTTATTCTCTGCAAGATCTGTTAGTGGCGGGTCGCTAATCCATTGTGGGTGTGTACAACAGGTCGCACACACGCCAACGATCTATACCGACTGGGCGCACGTTCGATCGCAGATCTCCGATCAGGTGATTACCCCCTAACTCCAGGCCAAAAAATTGGTCTGGAGCTGTACGACGAGCTCAACTCCCGCATACCGCGTGATGAATGTCGGCTCATCTTCGAGGCTATCCGAGACGAAGCGAAAGCGATTGATCCCGATCTATGGATTGAGATTATGGGAAGTTACAGGCGGGGGTCGGAGGATAGTGGGGATGTAGACGTACTGATCACTCGTGAGGGGAGCGCAGACCAGGACAAAGGGATACTTGGCGCTCTTGTCGATAGCCTCAGGAAGAAGGGCATCATCACACACGATGTGAGTTCACACCCTTCGAACTTCAGACATGGTGGAGAAATGAAACTGACAAACACGCTTACTGTGTTTAATGAACGGTCTCTATTATCTCGAACACAGCTCAGTACGCCGTCGGACTGGAATGCGTCGGAGGCGAAATGGATGGGCGTTGGTCGGCTCAGCACTGGGCATAAGCATCGACGCATAGGTGCGTACATACTGTGCATCCAGTCGTCCAGCGAGCGGCATGGTATGGCGCTTCAGCACGATGCCCTATCACGAATGTTAAAGCATGCAGTTCAGATATACTGTGCATACCTCACGAGCAGTGGGGTGCGGCACTTCTCTACTTCACTGGTGAGTCTGGTCTGCTGCTGCCAAATCTGGCTGAAAAGCGGGCCAAACGGACAAGACCTTGCATACGTCAGAGGATGGCTCCTTTTGGGATTGCGCTGACCATGGATCGAGTACCGCGCGGTACGTGGGGAACTATTTAGGCAATGAGGTGGTATGTTCCCTTTTCATATTCTTTTCCTGCTCTTTCAATACAATACTGTATCAAATCAAGCAAAAGAATGATGACCGACCATAAAATATCATTAATTCTAGTTCAATCGCTCGATGCGACTCTACGCACGTAAGCAGGGGTACAGCCTGAACCAGCGAGGTTTATACAAGGGCGTTATCAAGGCCCGGAACGGGCAAAAGCAAACAGAAGGCGAGCTGGGCTGATCCTGTAGATGGTCTGTGGTCGGTTCGAGAGCTAATGCTGTATATCGTTGCTTGCGCTCATCAGGCGAGCTAATCGCTTCGAGGAGTGAGCAGGAGATCTTTGATGTGCTAGGATTGAGATGGAGGTGAGTGACTCTTGGATTGGCTTTGTGCGAAAAACGAGATGATACGTGCCTCACGAGTGAAGCTGATGAACGGATGAACGTTTCAATGTGACAACAGACACCCACATCACCGAAGGCCTTGATCGGGTTGTTGGATCGAACAGATTTGGCATCAAGCCACAGATCCCGACATGTACACCTAGAACCCTCAAATGCGTTGCTATGTAGACCAGGCCAAGCGGCGCGAAACCCCGTTCATCCACCCGCAACGCGACGGACTGCATTATTCTATTTTCTTGCTGCTTCTTAGCATGTCTACTATATACTTTGCATTGATTAGTGTTGTACACCTTGCGCCTTATGCTACAATCATGCATGTTGACATTCTGTTTATTGACGACTGAAATACTGGTACTTCTGCCCTTCCTCATTGATACATTGCACCGACTAAGGCTCCTTGAGCTGGCCGGCAGACCAGGCAGAAGCGATCTCCTCCCCTGTGATGGTCCTGACTTCTCCGGGGGTGGCGGTCGACCCCGAGATGGCTGAAGCGACGACATCGAGGGCTGTTCCGAGCGAAGTCTTCTGTTGGTGGAAATGTCGGATCTCGTCTACCTTGACTTGGAAGATGGCGACTCGGGGGTCACTGGGCGTACCGTCGTGGACTCCGTCGCCCTTGTCGGCGAACCACGCCTTGGTAGCAGGGTTCCAGAGCTTCTCTACGATGTCGTGATCCTCGACTCGGCTGCATCAACGGACGACCAATAGGTTATATCAGCATGCTGACATCGTACCTGGTATCAACTGGAATGATCGATTCACTCACCCAGCTTTACCGGCGATGGACACCCATCCCTTGTTCTGGGTCATACCGTCGACGGCGATATTGACGTGCTTGCTGTTGGGCGTGCGGGAACGTGATCGCGTCAGTCAGGTGCCTGTGCCTTTACCGAGCCAAACAAACCACACGGATTTCCCTCATGACTCGGGTATGGAATAGGCTTTTGATCCGGGCCACTGGAAACACCACTCACTCGTTCTCAACTTCGACGTCCTTGTAGCTCTCCCGATCATAGATGAACCTAAACTTCCAATCGGGGGTGATCTCGGCGATAGCCATCACTCGCGCATGAAGCGATCCATCGGGGGCATGGGTGGTGAGAATGACCGACTTGATCGAGTTGAGGAATGCCCGAAGGTCCGAGAGCTTCTCGGTGAGAGAGGGGGAAGAGCCGGCAGCGGCGGTGTATTGGTCTGACATTGCGGGTGGGGTGCTGTGGAGTGTTCGAATGGGTGCGCAGATGGAAGAAGCGATCGGGTTCGCGATTGAGAAACGGGCGGTTCGAGTGGGTAAAGTGGCGGGAGAGATCAAGTGTTGACGAGAAGCCGTGCATAGAGACCGGGTGATCGTGTTCGCCCGGAGCGACAACGACGATGATGATGATCGAGAGGAGATAGAGGTGGCAGCGGTAGCAAAAGGTCGAAGTGTCGTCAGCATCGTGGTCGTATAGTGTTGGCCCCTACAGTGATAGGCTGAAGGAGAAGGAGAATAGAGAGCGAACTTACGTTGTTACTGTGTGTTGGTTTGTATCGAGTGATATAACTTAGACGGGGCAGGGCGGTGGGAAGAGGGTAGGTAGAGTAACGATCGATCCGGTTTTATATCCTCTGACTGTACGGTGGTGAATCTCTCACTGGGTGGGTGAACAGATGACTATGACTTTGACGTCATGCACACACGATCTGATCACGTCAATAATGTATCAGGCACAGGAAACATAACCGAGGATAGCCACGTGGTGTCGGACATGACGGACAAAGCGGACTCTGCGAAAGCAATGTAAGCAAAGTTCGGAGAAGATGCAGCGAGCCAGTGATGGTTATGACGAGCAGGCATGCGGGATGGACAGATGGATGGAATCGGCGGTAAATGGATATTGCGCTCTTGCAACATCTCCTCGAAAGCATTACGACACAGCAGCAGGGGACAGGCCAGCCAGACCCACTCCCCTCCTTCCAAGCGCACGCCCCCGCACGCCCCCTACCTATGCCCATGCCCATGCCCATGCCCATGCTCCTCCCTTCCTCTTTCCCAAAGTCCGCTTCGTCGATACCTCGCTCTCGTAGAGATCTCTATCGATCATATCTCCAGCATCTCCGACTCTTACCAGACCCGCATGTCTGGTCTGTCCTCATTCCTCGATTCCAAAAACTTCTCTTCAGGCATGGTCACGTCACACTCGACAGGGATGATCGTCACCATGTCGCTCATACCAACAATCGAAGAGTTGATAATGTAATTCAAGATGGTGCACCTCACGCTGAGAGCTCAAAGGCGGCTGAAGCTCGAGCAAGCGCGACTGCTAACGCTCGAGCGAGGACGAGAGGAGAAATACTGGTGTGGCGTCATCAGAAAGCATTGAAGCAAGCGGGAAAGGTGCGTGGTCAGACCTCAGCAGATTACCAAAAATGACAGCGTCGTCAACTGGGAGAACACCCTTACTGATCTACACACTTCCACTTGACAATCTATTTGTTTATATCGATAGGAGCTCCGAAGGCTACGCGCGGCCGTGGCGTGTCATCCTCATGCCTTGGCGAGGCTGTTGGAAGAGACTTATGGTCAAAGAGGTGTCCTTCGGTGGGATAAGCTGAGGGTGAGTGAGCGGCGACGATAGCTGATGTGTGTCACTCGTATGACTGCGCACGTCTGCCTGATGAAGTCCGGGAGAAGGATTGATTATCCAGGCGAAAGCTGCCTTTCTTCTTCCCTTCACATCGTAAATCCCAAAGTCAATCTCAAAGGCATTCTCAAAGTCAACGCCATCAGCCTAGCCTACGCGAAATCTCCCTTAGCTGACAAGCCACTTTGCGCTCACTCTGTCCCATTATCCCCCCAGTCGATATCATCCCTGTACGACAACCGCATCCCAACCAAAGGCGACGTCCTCCCACCCCCTCTTCAGCCTCTCCGCCCGCCTCCGAAAGCGCCCAAGGAATCTCAACCCCGCGCAAGGAAACACGTGCCTGCTTCAGCGATCAGGAAGGAGGCTGAAAGGGCGATCGAGAGGGATTGGACGATGATCAGACCTCCTGTTTCGCTGCCTGCACAGATGGAGATGCGAAATGATGAAGAGGTGAACAGAGAGGGCAAGGATAGTATCAATTTCATTGGCGCCAGCGAAGGTGGGCCTGAGAGCGAGAGCGGGAGCCGGCGAATGCACGAGAAAGGGGTGATATACAACCTTCGCCTTTTGGCTGGACTGGAATTACCCCGAGCGCTCAACACGGCCTTGGATTCAAATACCGACTCCGAGGCCCACTTTGACACACGCATACGTTCGCACCCGACTCCACTTCCATACCCACCGGAAGCTCACATCGCCCAACGACCACCTACTCTCCGCGCCATTCGTCAATCCCTTGATCTCTCCCCTCTTTCCTCCCTCTCACCCTCCATATCACTCATCTTCCCGCGCGGCAGGCCCTCATCCCCCCCACCCACGTTGCGCGAGCCACCCCTACTTCCACCAAAACCCAAAGCCGTCAGGCAGAATCCTACTACATGGTCATTACCGCGCAGACTGGACGATAGGCTCCTAAGGCGATGTTATAAGCGCCTCTGGGATAGCTTGGACTGGGTCAGACCGGTGACTCCTTTGCCATCTCCACCTGACTCGTCGAACGTGGCCGCTGCTACTTCGGCCAGGAGTGACAGATCGATAGAGAGGTGGAAGAAATGCTCATACGAGGAGATGAGAGCGTACGAACAAGGTCAGCTGGACCACAGTGGGACCGACGACTACGACGATGCTCGGAAAGAAAAAGAGCAAGGCAAAGGCAAGAACAGAGGTAAGCTGTCCAAGAAGCGAAAAGCGAAGGATGCTGCTGCCAGTGAAGTGACCCTTGATGGGGTGAAAGACGATGGGACGTGGAGTATCGTAAGCGAAGATGAGCGCAGATGGATTTCGCAGGTCTAGCACCTGATGTAGAAAGGGTGGGGTGGAAGTATTGGTCTGCGCAGAGTATCACATACCAAGCATCGCTGATACCGCACTGATGCCGAGAGAGGTGATCGAGACAGTATATCGAGATGCGCTGGAATCACCGCACTGTGATGCACGCGGTCCACTTCACTTGACTTCATTCATTCAGTTGCATTGCACTTCTCATCGACTACCAGGTCGCCGCATGCATTTCATCTTGTTTATCCAAGCATTTCTTTCCGTGGTGAAATCACGACAATCATACTGGAGAAACCTACAAAGCCTCCTTGAGTCGCTTCTCGGCTTCCTCAAAGTTGATGACGTCCCAGATGGCGTTGAGGTACTGCGGGGCCACGGAGTGAGCAGATTGCGTCAGTGATAGACACTAGCATTCGGACCTGTATAAGTCAACATTCTCTGAACCACTCACGTCGGGCTTGACGTTCTTGTACTGGAGGTAGAAGCTGTATCAAGTGAAAACAAGCAGAGTATACATCAGTGATCAGATATTCCTTTTCGCCAAGCTCCCCGTCTGTACAGTCTGTGAATGGAAGAGGATGCGAGATAATACTTACGCATGCTCCCAGATGTCGATTCCGATGATGGGGACGTGGGCTAGATGGGACACGGCGGGAGTGATTAGCTTGAACTCATACCCCGACCAGTGCCACAGGGCCCCCTCTCAAGATATAGATGTGGGGTCTAAAGGAGAAAAGACATCGCTCGCTGCGCTGCGCTTGCGACGCGCCACCACTCACAGAGCAAAGGGTCCTGGTTAGCAGTAGTCACAACCTCAAGCTTCTTGGTGGCCTTGTTGTATCCCAACCAGCCCCATCCTGAACCCTGCACAGCGGCAGTCTTGGTGTTAACCTCCTTCTTGAGGTTCTCGAACCCGCCGAAATCGGCCTGGACTTGCTCGTACAAAGCGCCGGAGGAGGGGAACTTGGCTTGCTGGGAGCCGGTTGGGGCGAGGTTCTTCCAGAAGAGCTGGAGAGTAGGCAAGTGAGGTATATTAGCATGTGTGATTCTTTCAAGCCATGTTGGAGAGTTTGGGCAGGAGGAAGAGAAAGCACAGTGGGTAGGTAGCACTATTTTAGCCCAGACGATTAAAGGTGAACTCACAGAGTGGTTGCTATCGAGGGCAAAAATCGAAGATAATAATGTTCGAGATGATTATTTCCAGTAGATATTGCTCACTGTCAGCGATACGAAGATGCAGCAGACCCATATTGGGGTGTCTTTTTTCTCTAGTATTTGTATAGAAGGAGACGTCATCCACTCACATGTGTCCACCGCCGTTGAACTTGAGGGCAGGCTGAAGAGCAATAGCGCCCTTGACGTCCCCGCTGGCCTGCAGCTTCTGGAGAGACTCCTCGGCAGCGTTGAGGCCGTTGACGTAGGTTTGGTGGTGCTTGGTGTGGTGGAGCGTCATGATCTCGGAAGAGATGGACGGCTCAAGCGCCTAGAGGGGATGGTTTGGGGAAAACAGACAGGAATTTGTATCAGTCAGTTGTTCGATCAAGAGATCAAGCAAGCCATGCGTAGAAGAATTCCGTAGAGGCACTGCGGCACGAGAAGCAGGACTGCGTGAAGCAGCCGTGGATCGTTCTCAAGTCGTTAAGTCATTGATAGATAGAGTAGTGCAAGATATGGACCATGCTAGCTCTCACTTGTCTTAGCAAGAAGGAAGAACCAACACCATCTGTCGTCTTTGCCTTCCCTTGCCTCGCTTCCCTTGCGGGCATCATCGTATTGTAGTCAAGGATCAAACCAGACAGTCACTCACATCGTAAGCATAAGGAAGCTCGGGGAGAGTATGCTTGCCTCGGACAGCCATGTTGAAAGTAGTAGAAGCAGCGGCGATGGAACGAGCCTTAAGCTTAAGGGGGTTTGAGTTGGAGGAAACTCGAAGAGCGGTTCGGGCGATGGCGACCATTTTGGAAGAAAGAAGCGTATTTGGTTGTATGTAGGTGAGAATTAGCGGTCTGTGTGATACTCTGATCAGGTCGAATTAGATTATTGAATGAGGACTGAGAGGTATTTATCAAGGTATCAAGATGAGTCAATTCTAGACTAGGATGAGGACAAGGACGAGGACGAGGATGAGCCAATACTCGACATATGGCGCATCGAACATTCCGCCCGAGGAGGAGACGTCATTTGGTCTCACTTTCCCACGGTGCTGAGATAGTATAAACCGACTACCACCGAAGTCAACCATGGCTTTTGCACTGTGCTTGTACGTCAAATGCATGTTTTCATATGGTTCGTACATAGTTCATGATACGTATGGTCATGACTCGCTGTCGCCACTGCCACTCCGGTTGGTGTGCATGTAAATGCCCAAAGAGCTCGGTACACCATACCATAGCCGAACGAATATCCAGCGATGCGAGGTTCTGCGCCTCTCCTCCTCCTGCTCATACGTAAAATAGCCTAGAGATCCACGCCAAGCTCTCGTGCTTCTTTGCGGAACATCTGCATTCGCTCCAGTGCGTATGACTGTATGGGAGGGTGATACAACACTGTGAGTACAAGAACCCTCTAGATTCATGTGATGATAGGAAGTGTCGTTGGGACTGGGTTGCGAATGTGATGAACGAGCGATATATCACAGGGTAATACTCCATTTGTGGGGCGGCACTCACCAAGTTGTCGAATTCCACCTTGTAATCCTGTTTTTGCTCAACGAGCGCACCTACATGTTCTTCCGCTGTGATGACACCCCACAGCGACCAGAACAAACTGCAGGCGGGACTCCACACTCTGACTTCCCTCTCGAGCCCATCCACCCTATCAGATCCCACGTCCTTACGGCGATGTATCACCTCAACCTCATGATCAAGTTCGATAGAGAGGTAAGCCCGGTAGAAATCTTGTCTCTGTTCCAGCGTCGGGTATGGGAAATGCGCTTGTAGAGTGTGCGGAAGCGTGGGGTGGTGGTAGTTTGCTCGCCATTCATGAAAGTGATTGGCGATGTCGTAGCCTCGAGGATTCGGAGATCCGTACTCGAAGTCGATCACAATATACTAAGACGGAAGATCAGCGAATATATTTTGTGCACCCAATCAAGCAGCACTCACCCGCTGATGATCGGGCACATGAGGTGGGAGCTCTGCGTCCAGACGGAGGAGATTGCCGTATTGCGTGTCGTTGTCTGTGTCGGTATTTCACACGCATGTAAACGATCAGCTCATCGATACGCATAGCGCGCGACTGCTCAAAGCCGTGTGATGGTGGATCGTGAAATGCTGCACCCGCGACCGAGACTCACGTGCGAACACGACTCCCTTGCCCTTCCCCGGCGATCCCTCCACAAACGCCCTGTACTTCTCCACCTCGACCTGGACCCTGTGCAGACCATACGATTCTACCCATGTTTCCCATTTCCCGCCTAGTCCAGCCAGCGCTGTCAGAACCTCTTGAGCCGCAGTCGCCCATTGTACCAAGCTCGTCCAGACTGTTGGCTCCGTGTCTCTGCCCATTTCAAAGCCCAATAATCGCAGATCCACAGAATGAAGCTCTCTCATCCGTCTAGCAATAGCTCGTGAGACGGCCGGTACTCGCAGCTCTTCTGCCGTCAACGCTCTCGAGGGGAAAAATTGTTCCACGCGACCATTGGCGAACGTGCCGTAGACTTTCGGTCCGAAATGATACTCTGTGCTGAGAACGTAGAGTATCCTAAGCTCTTCTTCTCGCGAGATCAGTGCGTCTGAGCTGGGCCCGTACACTCTAAAGAGCAGTGTGGGAGGGTATTGATCAGGCGTTAGGGGAGGCGGGTGGGAAGGGTCCGTTGCCGGCATCGTAGGTGTCAATAGAGGAGATTCTGACGGTGAAGTAGGATTAGGAGCCGGATTAAATGATACGAAGAAGACCGCATTGGTGAGAGCGCCGGATACTTTTTGCAGATGGATCGAAGAAGGTGTAAGCAAAGTGGAAGACCATAGGGGGACGCGCTGCATGACATGTTGTCCGTTGTCAATAAGAGGTCTTCTGTGGATGGTGGGAATCAAGGCTGCAACTCACCAGTCGCCTGAGAATACCCAGGACCTTCTGCTTGAAGACTGGATGTCGCCATTCACTGTATCGAGAGGTGTAGCTTTAGCCAATGTTGCGTTTAGAAAATAGGCAGTACAGGGCGCCTGATTTGCTCACCTGGCATCCACGCTCAGCGGTATATGCCTGACACCAGAGACCCCGTTCGAGTGTACATTCCCCTTCCCGTCCGCTTCAGGTGCATAACGATCCTTCTCATCCAAAAGAGGAGCCTCGAGGCTAAACTCTGACAATTTCGAGAAACTGCTCGTCGACGTCTTCCTAAGTCTGGGCGGCGCAGGCGAATGGCTGGGACCGGCACTTGCGCTTCTCAAAGAGAAATACGACTCGGTGCTCGATGAGAGATGGTTCTCTCTTCCTCTATCCAACGAGGCTGCGCGAGAAGTAGACGAGCCTTGGTGAGAGGTGTCTCGTTCGGGAATAGGTAAAGGGGAGAGCTGATTGGGCGAGTCGTATGTGAGATGCGAAGGCGTGAGGACCATGGCTGGATTCGCTTTTTCGAGGGTAGGCACGGCCATAAATATGATGGTACTGATTGGATTTCACAATCGATGGTCACCGTTCAATGATGAGTATGAACCTCTAGGAAGACCGGGATGGGTGGTTGATGAAGGTAGATTTGGTAATGACCGACCTGATGTAAGGTGTGTTTTTGTGCTCAAAGGCGATCAAAGGGAAGAGATAAGGCTCGAAAACACAGACGTAACAGCAGGTATCCTCGGTCATGTGCATGCTCTCTTGCAGCATGAACAGCATTCCTGAGCCAAAACGCGAGTAATTCAGATCACATGCCTAACAACAAACTGCCTCAACCACTCTGTGCAGGCCTACCAACCCTAAGAGGTTTATGTGGTTCCAGAGTGTTCTCGGGCCGGTGATTGGCTTCGCGATGGCGCCAGGCAAGGCGACTGACTGTAGATTGCATTGGGGTTCCAGAGCTTTATATAGTCACCCTCATCCTCTTCTTATACGCGCAAATCTCACCTGATTAGGGCAGACTTAGATAAAATACCATCGAAGCGATCTACTTCCCCGAGTCGCGCTGAGCTGCGCTTGAGCTGAGCTGGACTGACTCAAACTACACCCCTCGCACCTGCACCATGATCATGGCAGCTCAGCCACCCAACCATCCTCAGCCATTCAACCTCCCCTCTTCGCCCTTCTTCGCTCCCACCACCACAACAACAGCGACTCCTGCTTCGGCGCGTAAACGAAGAGCCGCGTCTCCCGAATCGCCTACAGCACCTTTCGCAGCTCCTTCGTCGTCGTCGTTTTTCACCTTGAATGCGCATAGCTCGCCTGTCGCAGCCGAAGGAGGGGGTTCAGATACGCCTCAGCATAGGGAGAAGAGGAGGCGGCCTAATTTGGCGAATGGGTTCAGGAGCCTTTCGATCTCACGCGACCAGCTAAAGAATGGTACTGGAAGTGGATCCACAACGATACCAGGATCAGGAGAACAATCCCATGAGCTGTTCGACCACACGAGCGGCGAAGAGGAAGAGGACGAAGGGATCGGGTTGACGCGGATCAATAACAACGACATCAAAGTTGAGGTCTTGCCTGACCGCGGTGAAACGGCGTCCAAATCGCATCATCACCATCGAGACAATCACCATCACTCCAACCTGCACCATTGGTCGATCCCAAATCATGCTGGACCATCGTCATCGTCGTCCTCTCCTTCACCAACCGAATCGAGCGAAGAGAACCAAGACTACGATTCCGATGTAACCTTCACTCGGTCGTTCCCCAAACACAGGCGCTATGCCGGCGTAGCCCAGCAGGCGGATGAGATCCAACAACCCCTCGACGCTCAACAAGCTTATGAGGCTCAGCAAAGCTCATTCGGTGATCGTGAAGAGCTGGGTGTGGAGGATGTGACTGTGCCTACACCGCTTGGGAGTCGACGGAGACGCGAGGACGATCAAGGTGGACCGCGAGGGAAAAAAGCCAGGATGGAGGGAGAGATGGACGTGGATATGGGAGACGATGGCGATGTCGAGGAGTTGCGGAGGGATTTCAGCGATAAGAGACGGAAGCGCAAAACGGTGTGGCATGAGCCTGAGAAAGATCGTGAGTCTGGTCATGTATCTCTCCTTACACTTGGTAAGATCTCAGCCTGGCTGACTCAATATACGTTCTGTAAACCTCATCATTCAGGCATCGTCATCACTTCGCTTTCGGATGCGTCGTCTTCTCGAGGTTCAAGCCGATCCTCGTCGCCTGAGCCTTCGGGCTCGGCAGACGAGCGACATCTCTCGCAACCAGGCGATCAAGGTTTCATGCTTTCACCTTCCCTTCTCACCCATCTCCTCAAAGCGCAACGCAATCAGCTCAACGGAATGAACAACGGCAATAATTCCCAAAGCGCGCAAAATCGCAATTCGCTGATCCTGTACCGGCCGTTGGGTATACCCCCTGGTAAATTGGCAGGAAACCAAGCTGGATCGGGGTGGACAGGAATAGGAACAGAGCCCGTGGTGAAGAGTTGGCAGCCCGGTGAGAATTATGTGGACTCTGGGAGGTTTGAGGAAGTGGACGATGATGAGAACTTTGATGAGCCGTCTCCAGCGCAAACCGAAGGCGAAGGTATGGACATTGACGATGATGGGGATGTAGCGATGGATTGATCGGTCGGTCGAGCGCTGAAATAGTGAATTCTCTCTATGGCCTCTGTAGCTATCTACCTGGCTGCACAGGACACCAACATAGTTGTAACAGCCTACATGGTGACACGCCCATATACATACATCGTATACATGCATTGTTTAACTGCCCGCTCCTGCTATATCATTCATGCCATATCTTTATTTGTACAGTAACAGCTGCAGGCTATGTCGCTCACCGCTGCCGTAATATGGTCGTATGGTGGTCACACGACCTCCACTTTACAGGTTCACCGCTCACCACAGATTTGAACTCCCGCGTATGGTGACGTCCCCCCTTTGCCCCTCCCTTCGTCGCCTTGTCCGATCACAAGCCGATCACGGACACCCTTTGGATGTCATCAAGTTCGTCTGACTTTCCTTCTCGCTTTCTCTCATCTTTTCATACGACAACGAGCTACCAGACTCAGGAGATTGGGCTCTTACCAGATCGCAGAGAGTCGAAGAGACGAGTCATCTGGGAAACGATATAAAAGCACCCACTTCAGAGCTGCAAAGTTCAGGATCCCTGGGTTGTCATAACATCGCCTTTGTCGATATCAACAGCGATCGACTCTACCGATATGCTACCTTCAGAGCAGGTATCGATGACTGCGGCTGAAGGTGACGATGGCTGGGGGGAGATGACGTCGGAAGCTATACAGGCTCTGCTCGTGAGTGATGTACCTCGGCTCACGTATCGTGTATCGTATGAAACACGATGAAGAAAGGCCAAAAGGCTGATCCTAATCTGACCTTTTGACTCTCCTCCTTCCTAGCTTTCCAACGCGATCAACAGCTGGCCATACAGACATCCCATCTTCCGTCGTCTCTACCTCATATCCTTCCTCCTATTCGGCATCCTCATCCTCCTACCCGCATGGGCTGTCTACTATGTTCCAAGGTCAAATAGACCGCGTCAGAGCTGGACGGTGAGGAGGTGTCTGAGGGTACGGTGGAGCAGGCTGCTTTGTGGGCTCGTGGCGAGGTGTGAGATCGATTACCTGGGGCGGGATTTGAGTGTGGATCCGGTGAGTTTGTTTTAGAGTCGCTCTCTTCGATCATCGACTGATCTTGGTCATTTATATCCTGATGACTACGCTTCAGTGCTGACTCAATGAGGTACATTCGGTGCAACACAGGACCCAATGAACCTCAAATGGTCTCATCCAATCACCATTCCTCCACCGCCTCCCTCTTTCCTCCGAGGACATCCTGAAGAAGCCCTCCGACAGCTACACGCCTCGCGAGGCTCTTGGGTACCGCACTTCATCCATCGGCTGAAGAGGGGAAAGACCGGTGTGTGGGGGCGCTGGAATCATGCTGAAGAGGACCTGGATAAGGTGTATGGGTTCGAATCTGTCAAAGCATTCTGGTTCACCGGGGAGAAGTCGACACCTGATGAACGTGAGTCGGACCAGCTGATCAGGGGTTTGCACCTGACCGGCACAAGCTGACCGAAGACGCTCGCTCGCTCAGGGCCCGCTCCACGCAACCCCGGGGATCCTGTCATGATTCATTTCCACGGCGGAGGCTACATCTGCGGCACAGCAGCCGAGACCGACCTGACTTCTTCCATCGCCAAATCAATGGTGAAACACTCGCCGATCCACCATGTCCTTTCGGTTGACTATCGTCTTGCACCTACCGCCCCGTGGCCGCTACCGCTCTTGGACGCGATCACGGCGTATCACTATTTGGTGAGAGTCCAAGGTGTGTACGAGGAGGATATCGTGATAGTTGGCGATTCGGCTGGTGGACACCTTGCAATGGCTTTGGTCAGGTGGTTGAGGGATGAGGGAGCCGAGGTGGGACTGCGCATGCCTAGGGGGCTGGTTTTATTGAGTCCTTGGGCGGATGTAGGCTTCACCAACGCCTGGGGTGCTGAGGCGGTCAAGCACAACAGGGACTGTGACACTGTGAGTGAGCCTCTTTACTGACGAGGCAAATCGGTGGCGTTTCAGTCCTCATTGGTACCGAAAGGCTGACGCCGGGAGACTATTTGCTGGCCTCGAAATATGCACGTGTAGATTGAAGATACGTTTGGACCTTTCGCTTGTTCACTACTTCTACGAGGATTACCAGCAAGTATCATGCACACCTCGAGCTACCTCTCCCCGGCATCACATCTACTACCTTCTCAGCCCTCCGGACCGGACTCTTTCGAGCGCTTCCCTCCAACATATGTAGTGTACGGCGACGCCGAGCGGCTGTCCACTTCCATCGAGTTGCTATGGGACCGAATTCAATTATCTCGTCGCTTCGCGGAAAAATCCGGCGCCTCAGTCCCAGTACAAGATAGGCTGCTGGTCAGTCCTGACTCGGTACATGACTTTGTCATCTTCCCGTGGATGGCAGAGGAAGCTTCGAAAGCGTATGAAGATATGGATATCTGGCTGAGAGAGCTGTTATCGGCGGAGTTGCCAGAAGAAGTGGAAAAAGAGGAAGAAGAGCAAGTTGTCGAAGTGCTTGATGACTCGCCTACGGGCCTTCCCATTCCCATCTCACCTCTGATTGTGCCTGGCAGCCAAGGTCGATCAGGAAGTTTGCTGGAGCAGCAGCAGCAGCGTCGTCGATCCACGAGGCAGCAGACGAGGGAGAGCTTCAAGTCGACCCGATCGCCTACTATGGGTCCTACCAGGGATGACGCGGGACTGATCAGGTTGGTCGAAGATATGGGCGAAGAAGGCATCAAGTGGGTCTTGTTTTCTGCATCATCACCGACATCACCCCCAAGTGCAACTTCGGCATCTCACCCTCCAACCGACAACCGTAAAATATCAATGATAGGATAAGACGGGAAAAGGAGCTAATCGTTGCACTTCACCCTGATTAGTATGATCGGCGCCAAATTCGACTACGAGATGCCCAAATCTCCTGAATGGCTTGCTCCTTTGACGGGCGATCTGAAACCAACCTTCGATTTGGACGACGATGAGATCCCGTGGTATGAGCTTGATCCGCCAGCTATGGACATAGATGGTCAGGAGTATGAAAGAGAGAGTAGGAAGGACCGATAGATAATACTTCATAGACGTAAGGTCTAGACCCCTGAACAAGATAACGCGACTTTGTTGATCATGATGGACTAGATGAACTGGTCTTGCCACCCTGCATTCGAAGACATGCTACTGATAGACCTGTTGTAGAAATATTGATCTTACATACATACACACATGATGAAACAGGGATGATCTCTTGGCATATGTTTTTCTACATTTATACTTATGTCTGTACACTTTGTCGCAAACGCACACGTCTACCTATCTAGAAATCCGGACCTGTCTGTCGTACCCGACACTGATCACCTCCCACCCCGTCGATACATCCGCACCCCCTTGCATATCCTCGTCGGATGATGCTGGACCGGAGACGGGGACTACCACGCAATCTCTGACAACGTCGCTGGAAGCCTGTCCAAGGTTACTCGCTCCGTGGATCTTGACGCTCGAGCGGGTCTCGCCTGCCAGAGTGAGCAGGTTGAGATAGCCGTTTGGCGTTGTTGTACTATAGGGCAACGTAGAATCAGGGAGTCAGCGAGCTGGTCAGTGGTTCATGGTGCTGGCGGAAGTATTCTGTCTTTCTCATGGAGGTTACGGAGGACGAACAAGGCACGCAGCGCAGCGGATTTGAAGACAGATCTTAATCCATCACCGAGGTGCCGACTTACACGATGCCCGACCCATCAGGCAACCAAGCCATCCTAGGCAGCACAAAGTTATCTCCCTCGCTCCCTGTCCACAGCACGCCCAAACGTTCAGTCTCTTCAGGCTCAACACCATACAGCAAAATTCTCTCTCCGGCATTACCTCGATGGTCTCCAGTCTGGCACGCTATGATCTTTCCCGAAGGGTGGAGGGCCATGTTGAGTACTGAGAAAGAGACGTGATTATCCATCGGATGGGGGTTGAACGATTTGGTGATCGTCTCCCATGATCTTGGTCCTAACGGAGATCCTGATGGCTGATGTAACCTGAGGTAGTATAAGAGGTGGGACGATCGGACCGTGTACATCAAGTAGGTTGATTGTGGGTGGAAGATGATTGATTCCGGATTAGAATCCACCTTGACACGATGTACCTCTTCATACCGCAACATCGGCTCAGAAGCCAGCAACGGGTCGTCGCTCTCGTCGAGCGGAATATCATCCTCGCTCAATGGCTCCGGTGTAGCTGGACCCACAGCGTGATACAGCACGATGTGATGGTCGTATGATGCTGTGGCCATGTATCGGCCGTCTGCGGAGAAGGCGACGCGTACGACGAATTTCTGGGATCGGAATGTCTGGAGGGGCTCGTTCGTTATCAGGTCGGTGAGGACGGTGCTGGCGTGCGTTTGTGTAAGCAAATATCAGCTGCGCATCCTACATCCTATCTTTCCCGTAGGCATTGCGAAAGGAAGGTCTGATGAGGGGTTGGTGGACGAATGTGAAGTACCGAAGAGCCCACCGCAATACTTACGTCCCGTCCATCGAACCTGTGAGGAGATAACGAGGATTTAAAGGGTGTATAGCGAATGACAAAACGGCTGCTTTGTGCGGTTCGAGTATGCGGTCGACCTGGACGGGTAGAGAATGAGCCGCGCATATGCACGAGATACCGCGTTAGCATTCTCATACTGTCTTCTAGATGTGAGTTTGCTGGGATGTGTGCGCGGAGAAACTTGCAGTGGATCGCGTGTGATTCCAGCGAAGTGGGCGTCGACCAGCCAGTATCAAAAAGGCTGATGTCGCTGTTAGAAGAAGGATGCACGAGCACGGCTAAAGGCGCAGCTATGGCTAAAGCTCACCTCGCCTGTATGATAGTCTATAATCTTGAGGGTCTTGTCTACGGATGTGGTAATGATGCTCGAAGGGTACGATGCTACGTATCTGACGAGGCCAAACAAGTCCCAGAGATTGCGTGTGGGCGAGAGAAGTAAGACAGAAGTATACATGTAATTGACAGTCAGCTCTAGCTCCACTCTGATCCTTTACACGGATGAGTCGGTGTCTCATACTCCATGATACCGGTCATGGAGTCATTGCGGAGCGGAAGATCAGAAGCTCTAAGTAGATATGCGACACCTACGATGCAGTTGAAGTATCGAATACTCTCTTGGGCAGCTTGGCCTCACCCACGGTCAAAAGATTCATCGCCGACACTCCCTCGATATTCCTCTTGACCCCCTCGAGCTTGACCCGTGGATCCATCGTGACTTTCATCATCTCCTTATGCGTCCACCCTCTCCAACTTCCATCGTTCGCCGGACCCATATCCGTATCGGCTCCCATCTCGGTGTCTCCCTGGCCGAGCGAAGCATTATGCAGATCCTCGGCTAGTCGGCTCGAGAGGTAATCTTCAACTAATGTCCTTAGGTCCGGCGTGGGCGGGTTTGAAGGGTCGGGCGCAGGGAGGTGGGAGGCTTCGAGGAATGAGGGCAGGACAGACGGGTAGTTCGTGGAGAGGTAGTGCGCTACCAGGCTCTGTAAGGGGTCCGGCATGGTATCGGCGCACTAGGAAACAGTCCTGGAGTGAGATATACGATTTATAGAATTTATAGACGTACAGCCGAGGAGATATCGATGGAAGATTAACGCTTTGAAAGGTCGAACGTGAGATGTGGAGGTGTTCGCTGGCTGAGCAGTCAGGTTATCTCCTTCACTCAATCCCATCTTCGTCTTCGACCTTTCGCGACATACAACTAACATCACACTATTCGCTGCGTGAAGAGTCAAGTATACATCCCAATCATGACTGTCGCGACTGCCTCCCAAGCTGGGCCATCAAGACAGTCGGCCGCTGACTCGAGTGCTCTGACACCCGGTCCAACAAGTTACCACGAATCATCTCAATTCCGACACTGGCGATATTCACCTGCGGGTCTGGCTGATATACGCCAAGAGCTGAATCAGCGATCTGTAGAGGTTGTTACAAAGAATACGGCGCTGGAGAAGGTGCGTCATGCTGGAACTGTTCCATCCGTGTATCGGTCGCACTCTCGCTTCGCTACGGCCGTTCACCCTCGCTTCCTCTCTCTCTTTCTCTCTCCCTCTTCACGGTGAACCATGCGAGAAGCTCGCCTGGAGTCGCAGAGATTATAGCTTACAATACAACTACAATCAACTCCCACAGGAAGCCCAAATATCGCTAGGACACACATACACCGAGCCCCCCGCACCAGCATCCTATCTTACCGTATCGGATGAACTCCTCTTACTCCGCTTCTACTGCTCCCAAGTCTCCAAGATATGCAGGCAAGGGTTCGGTTTGCCCGAAGTGGTGGAGTCCACCGCGATAAGTTATCTCAAGAGGTTCTACCTGAAGAATAGCGTGATGGAGTGGCATCCTAAGAATATCATGTGGGTGGAACTGGAATTTGGGCTGCTTTTCTCTTCCTCGGCTGTCGAGTAAACACATCAAGAGTTCCTCTGTTCGCGCTCCCTCATATCAATGCTTCGGCTCTCTCAATCAGGTCGGACTCATCTCTCACCATCTGTTCAGGATGCCCACATCGAATAATCAATGGCTCAATCGGTCTAGGCTCAAGGATAGCAGCTGATGAACAAACCTTTCGCATCTTGCCCTTTTCCTTTCTCGTTACGTACGAAATATACCCCGTCGGCTCAATACAATACCCTCAACTACATCTTCCAGGCCTACATGCCTCTTCCTAGCGGCAAAGACCACAAACTACCCCGTCCTGCTAGATCAATTCATCCCGCGTTTCTCAAAATTGACACCCGCCGACGTGCTGGATACCGAATTCCTAGTGGCGCAGTCTTTGGGTTTTGAATTTTGGGTAAGGGGCGCTGAGAAGGCTTTGAGGGGGTGGGGCCTTGATATGCAGGTGAGTGTGGGTTATAATGTATGCTGAACTGGAAGGTTGTGGTCGAGCAGATGCTCTGAAGTGAGAACGGGCAGCAGGTCGTTGTTGGTCTTGAGAGATCTCGCTCTACCAAGATACACCTGAATACTGCTAGATCATGGCGTATGATCCGAAAGCCAATCATTCATTGTATTGTGCAAAAAAGAGCTAATCGATTCATCATTTCTCGCTCGCGTTGTAGAACCAGCCCAACCCCCCACTCGAGGGAATATCGAAATCCCTCCCGACGGCATTATCAAACCTCTCGGCTTCACTCCTGACAGACGCCGAGTTCATCTACACGCCATCCCAGATCGGCTTGGCAGCGTGGCATCTTGCCGATCCGAGCTTGGTGGAGACTTTTCTCGATCATCGATACTCTACGTATGTACCTTCAAAAAATACTAGCACGAGCGCCGACGATGCAGTGGTGAATGGAAGTGCTGGCGATTTCGATCCCAATGGAACGAGCTCCAATGACAGCGCAGAGGGAAACAGCGGTGAGAGCCAGAGCGAAGGAGAAGAGATGTACGGGATGAAGCAAAGCAGGCTCCTGCACATCGTATCGGATATCGAGAAGATGATCAAGGATGGTCAAGTGGAGGTCGACGTCAAGAAAGTGAAAGAGGTGGACAAGCGATTGAAACAGTGTTCCAATCCCGAGAAGATCCCTGGCACTGCTCTGTGAGTTGGAAGGAGAGTCGACCCATCTAGAGCCTCTACACCATATTTTATTCCATTTCAAATGGTTGTTCTTTCGTCTTGCTTCTTACCTTCTTCCCCCTTGGAAACACTATAACAACGATCCCAAGTCTGTTTCTTCACCCTTACCTCATTGTTTTGATATCAACTACTCCACGTCCTTTCATGCCTCGGCTGACGATCGCTCTATTCTCTGCGACGTGCATGCCTCAGATACGTCAAGCGAAAGCGCGAGAAAGAAGCCGCCGAAGCGTCCGCCAAAGCAGCCAAACATCAAAAGCTTGCCTCAGCTTCTGCGTCAGACGGTGATATCTTCGGTTCAGCGCTATCAGCTCCACCTCCGCTCCTCTCGATCTCCAACTCGACGTCCTCAAGTGTAATTTCACCCCGTCTGACGCAGATCAAGAGTGAGCAAGATAATGGTAATGAGAGTGCCGATGGGAGGAAGCCACTCTCGCCTAGGCAGAGGTTGAGCGTTAATGGGAGTGCTGCGCAAGTGCGTGAAGGGGTAGATATGACGAAGGACGTGTAGTTGCGGAAGCGAGGGGTGGGGCAAGGCGCAGCCTGCCCCAAAGATCTGCACATCACATCATGACTTCCTGGCTGAACTAGACTTCGAGGTAGTATATCACGCCACCTGGATGGATGACATGGGGAGATGACATGGCATGAGCTTGCATACTATGGTGCAGGTACCGTATGATGGATGGGCTGTACAACGAGCATGGTGGACTAAACTACAGACTGTATGTAAAGTACTCGACGATCACACGTGTCATAATCCGTTCCATGGTCGATGCTTGGTTCTTGCGGATACATGATGTAGTGAGAGCCGAGTGGATCGATCTCGGTTGGAGTACTGAATCTACTAATCTGAATGGTACTGACTTGATTGTTCAGGACTGACGACTGATTTCATCGTCGCTTCACGAATGAATGGACTATCAAGGTATAATGCACCTGATTCCATTTAATCCAGTATGATAGCAAAATACCACGCGAAAGCACGACGCAAGGTGAGGTGAGCTTCCGCGTCCATGGCAGTAACTCTCGTCACTGTGGGGGACAATGTGGAGTCGTGCTGATGAGACATGTGAGGGAAGTGGATCGAAACGGGAAGTACGTTCTGGGTGTGCCGGATGTGGGACTTCCGCCTAACTCATGTCGACAGCAAATCGGACTTCAATGGGACCCCATGCCTCTTCTTGATTGACGGCAACGAGTTTCTTCGTGGTGAGAGCTATAATTGAAAGTGGCACCGGTCGTAGGTGAGCCAACTTCCTTGCATCTGGCGGATCGATCCGGCTCACTCAAAATGTTATACTGCGCACACAGAATTCCTTGATATATCAGCCCGATTTCTCATTTCAACGGCGTCAGGAGTGCGATCTAGTTCTGGCAGAAGAAGTTAACTCACGAAACCAGTGGCAGCGACTCTTTTGGTAGTCGGAGGATCCTCTGGCACCACCTCGTCAAAGGACAAGACATTTGTGTCGAGGATGATTGTTTTCTTCTCGAGGTAACTGGTATCAGGGTGCAATGAATGGAATCAGCAATGCTGGGCCTTCTACACCCGTTTGGGGTGAGCGAGAACCCGACTCAACAGCCAAATGGGTCGGTCTCGACACGTACGTAAAGAACTCCCGGCACTGGATTTCGAGGGTAGCCAGCATTGGGGGCTTGAAAGCTGCAGGAAGCTTGTCAAGTCTAGCTTGTTGGGAGGCGGCCATGGGTGGCATAGACAGCTCAGCTTCCTCATCCTGCGGCACTGCTTGTAGATGTGATTACATGGGTCAGAAACAGGCCCTTCGTGTGATCAAGTTTCACAAAACTTACATTCGAGATCGTTGCCTGGTGCGAGAAGCAGAGGATCGTCGTCGGCCCGGTTGCTGATGAGCGAGCCCGAACGGTGACGCTGCCGACGTTCGGATCCAGGCTTGCCGGTGTGTGAGCCAGTGTGGCTTCTGCCTCTCAGCCTGGACGCGCACAAGGGTACTCAGCCCTAGCGATATGGTCACTCTCCGACTGACTGACTTACTTCAGCTCTTGTGGAGTCATCACACTCAATCTCAAAGTAGCAGCAGAGAAGTCGGAATCAAATCCTTCTGAGTGACCGCCCACACCTATGGACGGTACATGATGAGCTGACATGTGACATATTTGAGAGAGATGCACAGCTTCACGCCTTACCAGGAGTTACTTCTCGAGCGCGCTCTTCCCACTACATGTACACGCATGATCAGTGAACTATTCGGTGCGGTCTCCCCGACCAAGGCAAACTCACGGGGAGCGGCGCTTGATTCCCTTGACTGGCCCGACGGGCTATCTCCATGTCGGGACCCTATGCAGGTGAGTTAGCCGTACGTCCTCTCAGCGAACGTGACTTCACTCACTTCACTGCCTGGTCGTTGCCTGACACTGTCGCTGACCTCGTGAATGGGGATTTCGTAGTCTTGAAAAACCTGAGATTGTTGTGAGGTAAGCTTCGGCTGCGGTACTCTATGCAGACAGAGAAAGGACAGAGGATTAAGCTTACATCTTGATATCCGGCCTGGGAACATTCACGTTAGCATACAACGCCGCCTGGTTGAGCCTTTATCATTCACATACCTCTGCACCGAAAGCAATGTCTCCCATCTGCCCGGCACGCGGGCCAAGGGGGTCGACATCACCAGGATATGTCGGATCGATCCCATCCGCCTCTTTGGGTGGCTCCAAGTTTGCACCTCTCTTGCGAGCAGTAACTTCTGCTTCCCACTTGAAGTCCACCTTGGTGAAGTCACTGAAGATTGCGCTCATGACTGGATCGTAAACTGTACAGAAAGCTCTGGGTAAGATGTGCTGTCTCTGATCTCAGTCCGGCCGGATCCTGCTCACATTGAAGTCCACCGGCGTTGTTCACTAACATATCGACTCGGGCCTCAATCTTCTTCTCCGTGGCTCTGGCATTGATCACGTGTCGCTCGCGTTCCATGGTAGAACGGTACTTTCGTCTAGCTTCACGATCTTGCTTTTCGTCCAGCTCGATCTCCTGTGAATGATACATATCAGAGTAAATCAGCAGTGCAATCGTTTTCTGGATTTTGCCTGAGGCTGGGACTGACTTCATCCAGTGCTGCCCTTTTGACCTTCCTGGCTCTCTTCTTGATACCGACCAATTCGTCTTCGACGTTTTCAATTGAGCCGCCTTCACTGCCCTCATGTTCGGTTTGTTTCTGCTTTGAACTTGTTGCTCCGGCTTGACTCGGAGGTCGGGCATCTTTCGGTGCGGGAGTGGCATGTCGAGACCCAAGTTGAATATCCCTGTTGACATATGGGCGAAACAGTAAGCTACTGGGGTACGAGACACAGTGTGGAACTTACCCCTCAATCAAGTCTGCTCCGGCATCGAACATCTGGACGTCCCGTCCTTCTTCACCAGCCGGAAGCTCGAATCCCCTTCCGCTTGGTCCGGAGAAGCTGTCATTGCCGACACCGTTGTCCACATCCAGATCGAGTCCGAGATCCACTTCGCCTTCGAAGTCCTTGACTGGAACACCGAAAGCGCGACCGGGGCTGATACGTTCGGAGGGGTGATGAATGGACATTCGAGTCTTGGTAGTCGATCCGTAAGCAGCGGCAAAGGGTGAAGAAATGACTGGCAAGGTGAAGAAGGCGTAAGAAAACTGAATGATGCAATGGCCGCATCTTCATTCCGCAGGCTCACGCTTCTTCCTCCTACCATCTCGTCCCGTGATCACCCCATCGTCATCTGAACCCTCTTCTTCATCTTCACTCCCCTCTTCATCTTCTGAATCATGTTGGGAAGACTGAGGATCTTGGGAAGATAAGGCTGACGAGTGTCTTCGCTTGTTTCGAGTGGCGAAGGGATCATTCCAGTCCTGATCATGTAAGGCGTCAGTGTATATTGCCTGAGGGATGCAGAAGCAAGTACATCACTCACGATATGGCTAAGATTGAAGTCCATAGCATCCTCGATGTCGTATTCGCGATTGGAGAATGTAATCTGATCAATTCTATGCAGTATTTCGAAGAATGTCTGTTAGCCAGCTCGAATTTCCCCTCACGCTCCTCGCAAAAGCCCGAAGGACGTGGGACAAGTGCTTGAGGTACGATACTGTCTTGACTCGTCTCGACCTCACTTGCTCTTGCCACCCCCTGGAAGATCTAAGCTGGCCGTACCGCCCGAACCGGTGCCCATGGTGGTAAAGTCGGTAGCTATGGATCGTCGTACATTGGAGTGAAAATTGGACACGTCCTGGTAAGGAGTTTGAGATTATTAATTGACAACCTCCGGGGAGACTGAGTCTGCCGTAGGAAAGAAGGGAAGGAAGGAAGAACTCTTCTTACCGAGTAGAAGATCTCGTAGTTCTGGTTGTATACCCTACATATGATCGCTCGATTAGCTGAAACTGGGCGGCCGTAACGTTTAGCTGACGCAACTCACCTTGCAACACCGACAAGCAATGCTCCGCTCAATCTCAAAGCCATGGGTTCAGTAGGTTCAGCAATCAGATCGCATGTCTTGGCGAGGTCGACGGCGGTGAGCTGTTTCCTCGTGATCTTCTTGTTCCGCGGACCAAGGGTGGCCATGAGCCTGCATGCATCGATACGCAGCTAGTCAGTGACGCTCTCGATGCTTGTGTCCAACCGAATCATTGAGTAAGACAAGGAGGTTGCAGACGTACCAAATGATGCCGAAGCTATAACATGGAGGAAGAAAACCTCTCGTCAGCGGTGCTTGCTCTAACGATCAGGGAAAGTGCCACCAGTGTGCCACACACTTACGAGCCCTTCTTGTTCGTGAGCAAGTCGTCTGAGAAGAACATCCTGAGTTGATTGTCTGCAAAGCAAAGTAGAGAAGAGAAAGAGAAAAGAGACGAGACCAAAGCAAAGTAGATAGCGAGGAAAGGTATGCATCTGCTAGAAACCGATGGGCGTCTTCTATGGGCGAGGAGAGTGACAGAGTGCCATCAAGCTTGAACATTACAAGCTGATCATCAAGCACGGACCTTCGCGTCTGGCCTGTGCCACGTGGCTTTGCTACAGTAACCCAATACCTAAGCAACACTTCCTTCCGTTGTATGTTAGTTCATCATCATCATCATCATCGTCACCCTGCTTCTACCTTCTTCTCATGCTCTTCTGATGATCGATTCTTTACTATCACGTCTCATCTCGTACACTGCGCTATCAACCCGTGGCTCAAGATATGGCCCCGATCACAGCTGCTGAGAAGCAGAAATTGCTGCTGCAGCAGGAAATAGCGAAACTATCAGGTCAGTATACATTGATACACATATATTAGTAGATTGCCGTCCCTACACTGGCTTGCAGCTGCTCATGTACTGTACTTCTCTCATACAGGGGCGATATCTCGTCATTCCAATACCGGCTCCTCCTCCTCCTCATCATCCTACCATCCATATCGTGGTCGTCCTGCACCGAGAGGATACCCATCGTCCTCTGCTTCCCGAGGACGGGGAAGAGGGAGAGGACGGGGCGGATCATATGCCCTAGACTTGCGACAAGTCAACAAACTCGCCGCATCCTCTGCCGAACCTTCAAGACCATCGAGCGCAGCTTCCGTCAACCCACCTTCCAGCTTGAGTATACCAGAAGAAGGGGAACTACCTCCCTCTTCGACTCCCCCACCTACCGCCGCTCCTGCGTCTTCGTCATCAAATGGAGCTGTTGCTGGACCGAGTGGCGCAGGCTGGGTGAAGGGGAAGGGCAAGGGAGGGAATATGAGCCTCATGACCGTTGAAAAGAGGTAAGTCCCCGCAAACTAGCAGCTACACGGCTTGTCCCGTTATTGACTTTGATCGCCACCTGTTTCACCTCGTCTACAGAGATCAGCTACGAACTCAACAGAAACAACGCAAACCTAAACTTCCACCTCAGATCCAAATGCTCAACTCCACTGCAATATCTTCGGGAGACAAGCGGGTAGTCATCGACGGTGTCATTTTCCAATTTGAACAGGATGGCAAGAAGCTGACGAGGATCGGCGGTGAGTGCCCAATGACCTGATCGTCAGGAGACAAGGACAGAATCCCTATTGCACGTGTCGAACTTGCATGGAACGGTCACTGATCCTCCTTTGAATCACCACTCCATAGAAGCTCCTTCATCCAGCACGGGTGGAACTGGAGGCGTCTTCACGCCGACCAGAAAGAGCCTGAACTTCGGCGGAGGAAAATACAAGAGGACGATGAAGGGCAATCTGATACTCAAGAAGACGGGGTAAGTTGGTGACTTCCCCTGCTCAGTCGCTCAAATTGCATGATACTGACGGTTCTGATCGAACACACTGATGATACTACTCTTTGCAGATCGCCGGCCAAAAGTCAACAGCTCTGTCGGTACTTCACGAAGACGGGTGCGTTCATCCGGCGCAAGAGGTGTGGATTACTGATCCGCGATGACCACCGCAACGACATTTCTTTCGACTTTTCGATACCCTTTTCTTTCACGACTGTACACGGGCTCCGGGCTGAACATTGACCTACTAACACGTCGCTGACGCATCATTGTACGTACATCAGGCCGTTGCAATTTCGGTCTGACCTGCCCTCACATCCACGACCCTGCTCGGGTCTCAATATGTCCTCGCTACCTGCGAGGCACATGTGAGCTCGGTGCATCTTGTCCGTTATCTCACACACCTTCACCACACAACACGCCCTCTTGTCTGCGATTCCAAGCGACATCCTCATGCTCCGTACCCGACTGCCCTTATCCTCACGTTAAAGTGTCACCTGATGCGCCCGTTTGTGAAGCATTTGCAAGGGGTGGATGGTGTCCAAAGGAAGCAGGTGAATGTGAAGAACTGCACGTCTGGGAATGTCCTGAATTCAGATCCAAGGGGACTTGTCCTAAAGGAGGGAAATGCGGTCTAAGACATGTCGTCAGAGCAGAGAACGGAAGAAGAGCGGCTGCTCAATCGGCAATATCTTCGTCAGAGAATGCCGGAGGAACGACAAGTGGAGAGGGAGCGATCACGATCGATACGATCGGTGAAGATGTCCCTGCTGGAGGAATTGAGGAGCAAGATGATTTCGTGCAGTTTGATCAAGGATCCCCAGAGGCGGTATTCTCCGCAGAAGAGGATGAGAATGGCGAGGGAGAGGAAGATGACGAGGAAGAGGAAGACGGAGCAGAGTCTGAGTCCGAAGTCGACGAAGACGAAGACGAGGACGAGGACGAGGAGGATGACGGAGTCAGCGCTGGAGCCGAGAGTGACGAAGAGGAGACGATGTCTGGCACTGGCCTCGATTCCGAATCGGCAGAGGGCGACGACGACGTCGAACGCGGACAGCCTATTTGTGGAGGTAATGTTGGTAATCGGGACGAGAGCACTGAGGATGCTGCAGCGGGAAAAAAGGGTAAGCAAATACTGGCTCAGTCCCAAGCGCAAGCACAAGTGGACGCGCCCCTCTCTGCTGTCCCTCCTCATATCCCTTCAGATGCTATGGACACGGACGAAGTGGACGAAGATGCTGTTCTCAGTGTTGTGTTCTGAACGAGCGCGTCCTCTCACTTCGTTCCTCTCTTTTTCTTTGCCCCTTGTGCGTCGTCCCGGCGTCCATCTCTCGCGCTACCACAACCCAATCTCGGTGAAATCGTCAGACTCGTTCCGTCTTTCTTCTCATCCAGCTCCTCTCTCGACGACTTTCAGTCATTCCTGTCATATTGTTTCTTTCAGCTGTTGTTTGTAGGCACTAGCATCTGCAATCTGAGCGGAAGGCTTCCCCTTTCCCTACAGCCATTGTGATACCCTATGTTTGTACTGTGTCCTTATCTTCATGTGGTCAAGAATCTTCATGTGGTCAAGAGACACCGAGGAAAACCAATGATACAGAGGAAATCGAGATTCATCGATTTTCCATCAGCGTATCAACGTTCATGTCATCATGCATACCATGTATGACCAATCCCAAGGCAGCAGCAGTTATGCAATTTGCAGTTTTCACTCACCTTGTTACTTGTATCTTCACTCGTCAGCCAGCCAGCCAGCTAGCATGTGTGGATTCTTCGGTGATCTTATCTGTACATTGTTTACAAATGCATGGTAACATATGTAACGCCTGAAAAAATGCGACTGCCATTGAACTACCACTACCACCATGACCATGACTTCAGGCCACCAACGGACACACTGTCAGCGTGTCTGTCTACCTATTGACTGCTTAATATCTATCCCCGTATCCACCGCCAAACCGTCTATCGTCATCTCTCCTACTCGGTACCCAGCCAAGCTCTGGGTCCGCACCTCCACCGCCATGGCCATTTCTATCACGTTCTGAAGGCGGCATCCATCCTCCAGGTCCATCGTCGCCTCCACCAGCTGCTCCACTACCACCACCACCACCACCGCCTGGAACCCAACCCAGGTCCTCTCCACCGTCATTCAGACCTCCAGGTCCACCAGGACCGCCACCGTTGGCTTGTTGTTTCAGGCGGCGCGATAATCGTTGAGAGGCATCGAGGGATCGGACGAGGTTTTTCGTAGGGTGACAGAGGTGCATAAAGTTGCAGAAGCTGCAGATAGAATATAAGAGTGTCAGTAATCCGATGCTGAAACTGCTCCTGAATATTCTGGTTGGTTTTTCGATCTGCAGCACAGGACAACTGAAGACAGAACGGGATATGATAGGATAGAGTAGGGTAGACCTCGCAACATAGCAATATACTCACCCTTCACGCTTGCACTCCCCCAACTCATTCTGTCGACAACAACTCTCCCTGAAATCCGTCACGGGGCTAAGCTCGCAATGTAGCGGTCTCATGGCGAACCACCTATCGTTCAGACCTTGGACAGCGCGAGCGGCCTCGGCTTCCCATTCGTATCGGGCGTAAACGTTGCCTGAGAGATGGTCCCCTACGTTATCGCATACGTGCATTTCGAGGAGATGGCCGTATTTGGCCATTTCACTGAGGTTGATGGAAAGGAGACAGACAAAGTATCAGTTATTGTATTTCTTGCATAGATCCCGGAAGCATGGGGCAGGATGGGAAGGGAGAGGAGAGATGATGTCTTTCTGAAGCCACTCCTATACTCACATGTAGAAATCCTCGTAGAATCGATCAAAATTCGCCTGCAGCTCCTCCCGCGTCAGATGTTGTCCTTCTGGCGTGTGACCAGGGTTGTTGTATACGTTCGGTAAGAGGATAGTCTGGGAAAATTGGGGTTTGATATGTTTTCTGAGGATATGTCACGGCGCAGCACGAGCACAACGAACCATGATTTTGTCAGTATACTGTAGCAGCATCAAGATGAGGGAAAACAACCATGACGCAGAATGATAGCAAGGAGGAAGATATCCTGAGCTGCGCGATCACAGACAAGCTCGAAGGTGAATGAGAAGGAATGTGGAAAGACCAAGCAATAAAGGTGGTTTCGTCGTTTGAGCTGAAGCTTTGCGATGGACACAGGTCTGACTCACCGAGAACATCGATCTCCATGTCTACAAGCTCCTATTTTGAGGTAAAATGAACAGTTGACACGATCCTGCTCCGTGCCACTGTAGAGGAGGTCAAAAGAAAAAAAACATCCAGGTCAGCGTCAGGCTCTTGCGACGTGGACATGTCGAGCCATGTCATTGGTATGGGAGAGGGTCATACTAGGCTGAGCACTTACAAAATATTGGCTAAATGTGACGCCATCTTTCTTTATCCGTTCTCTTGCTATTATTGAGGATGAGATGTATCTTCCTACTTGTCAAATCAGACTATACGTTTCGAACGTCGCTTCTCTTCTATTCTTTGGTTTCAACGTTTTAACCGTTGAGGACTTTTCTTGAGTCGTGGTCTTGATTTTTCTGCAGCTAATATCCGAGAGAGGGTTTTTATTGACGAAACTTCTGAGAGGTCAACGATGACTGAATGATACAAGTTGAGGACAAGATAAATAAATGACAAAGAACCTTGAAATCAGGTCAAGCCAGGTATCGAGTTATGTTGCGCGACATGACATCTGGTGGCCCACAAGATGATTGCCACTCTGCTTAAGTAAGCAAATTCACCGAATATTCCCGAACACTGTAGTTATCAGTGTCAGTGTCGCCACGTGGTAATCGCCAGCTGGTCGCCATCACAGTACCAGTGATTCAAGCTGAGACGTCATCAGCGACAGCGACAGCATCGACGACGTTAGCATCTCCACTTCAATGCCAAGCTTGTCTCCGCCATATCGGCAACTTGGATATTGACAACAAACCAGTCAACTCACTTTTTAGAATATATAATCTGCATACCAACCCATCATGCCGAAATCACAAGCAGACGATTACTTGGCCAAAGCTGAGAAGAAGGCTTCGTCCTCCGTCGGATGGTTCGGGAGCTCGAGCTCGAAATACGAAGAAGCGGGAGACCTTTTCGCGCAGGTGGGTTGGGTTGGAGAGTAATCCGTTCCCTTGCCACATGCCGAACCGCAGCGAGATGAGAGTGTCAACCTTCACCGAATGACAATGCTTGCCCCTCTCCATCTATACGGAGACATATGTCAATTCTGATCTGAAGCGATTCTGTATCAAACACCTCTTTACAGGCAGCCAACGCGTACAAGGTAGAGAAGCGATGGACCGAGTCCGGCCGAGCGTTTGAGAGGTAAATCCATCATTTTGTTCACGCCTTTTCTAGCTGATAGGTTGCGGGCTGACATATGATGATACACATTCGCGCGTCAACTATCATCGTGTAGAGAAGCGGCATGCCGACAACAGGCCAACGAGAACAACGACGCTATGAACGCCTTCCATAACGCCGCCAAAAGCTACAAGAAGTCTGACCCTGAGGGTGAGTTGGCAACTCGCTGCCAGACTTTTTTTCCCCTTGATCATCTTGTTATGTTCGCCTGCGGCTGACAGGTATCTCTGAATGCGATGTCACACCATATAGCCGCTGTGACCGCTTTACACCAATGTATCAAGCTCTTGGTCAACGCTGGTCATTTCCGACAGGCCGCCGACAGGGAGAAGGAGGTGAGCGACGAACTACAGACTGCATCAGTGCTGGAAATGAGGTGACTATGAAGCTGATTGAAAATTGCTTCCTGGACCGATGTCTGCAGATCGCCGGTATTTACGCGCAAGATGGACTGGATATCGCCAAAGCCAGAGATAGTTTCGTTCGAGCGGGAGACTGGTACAAGCAGGAAGACGCGAACGCGTGAGTCACGACGCTAGTTTGAGGTCTAAAGAAAAGGAAATAACCCTTACTGCTCGCGAGCTCGAGCGAAACGAAGCTATCCCGACGGTCCAGCGGCTGATGCTAAACATACCCGTTCTTCCGTTGGAGTATAGCACCGCCAACCAATGCTACCAGCAAGCTGCTGAGCTCTCGGCCGATCTGCAAGATTTCCAAAGATCAATGGAGCTTTACCAGACCGTCGCTGATTGGTCTTTAACGAGCGCTTTGACCAAGTACTCTGTCAAGGAGTACTGGCTTCGTGCTGCCTTGTGTTCGATGGCAATGGGAGTGAGTGCTGCTCATATTATCGGGATACCACATCTTGTGCTCCTTTTACCCCAGATTATTTCTTTGCCTTTTTGCTTTGCGAACTCTCAAGAGTAGTTGTATTCAAGGACAAGCGGAAACTCCCCTCGGCGGTGTTATGATGTATAAGCTTATCATGATCGTTTGGGCCCTCTTGACAATAGGCTAATCACCCTGTTTTGTTCGCGTTCGTAGGACCTCGTAACGACCTCTCGATTGCTCGAGACTTTCTCCCAGAAAGACGTCACTTTCCCTTCCACGCGCGAGGCCAAGTTCGCCCACGAGCTTATGGACGCTTGCGAGCAGGCGGATGTGGAACGATTCACCGCGGCAGTGTATCAGTATGATCAGGTGACTAAGTTGGATAACTGGAAGACAGGGGTTCTGTTGCGGATCAAGAAGGCGCTCGAGGAGGACGAGGGTGGCTTGACGTAAGGTGAAGGAAATGTTGCGAGAACCATGTGTATGGTGCAGTGCAAGATCGCTTGTGAGAGTAGAAGCAGCTGTGCCTCTCAACTGGTCAGGAGATACGCGTTGGTCTGGCGCGACCGGACACGCTGAAATAACTTTCCTATAGTCTGTCTCATCGAATGTTATAGGATATTAGCAGCTCGGATAGGTTTTTGTGATCAGTCTTCGGAACCGATACATGCACGCGTGTTGTACAGGTGGCTGGCGTCCCCTGTGGGGTCACGATCCGGTGTTTACACGAGCGGTATCGAAATACTGAACATCTCATGGCGGAGACAACCAATTTCGTACTTGTGCGGCTGTTTGATGGTCTGGGTCACGACATGCATCCGTGTGAGAGAGCATGGCCATACAGATATCATGCCTTACTATCCAGACTTCTCCTCCTTGGCATCCTCCTCTACCGCCTTGGCACCCTTTGTGCCTGTAGAAGCTGCATCCTCGCCTTCCGACAAGGCTTTGACCAGCTCCTCTGCAGCTTCGGCAATCTTGCTCTGGCTTTCTGAACCCCCTTCTTGCCCTCCAGCTTCTACTTCCTCTGGTGACTCCGTCGCAGCTTGCAGGTTCTTTCCAAAGCCAAGGTCCACCCATTCATGAGTGTAAGCCTTCATACCCACGCCCGGAAGGCCGTTCTGCCTAAGGTACCTCAACCAAAGGTCGAGCGCCTCGGGCGTCGCATCGTAGACCTTGATCGCTCTCTTGTGGGTCAATCTCTGGAAATTCTCCTGAGCCTTCTTCTTGACGAAGGGGGACTTCAAGACGGTATGCAAAGATTTTTCTTTGGGCAAAAAGGCGGGGAGGGTGGTGGGGATCTTGAGGGAGTGGGCGGAATGCACGGCGAATTGGGTGGTGAGGTCGAGGTTGTATGGGTGGTACGATTGGAGATGAAGAGTGGCCACGTGAACCCCGTGGGTGGGCTTGAGGGGTTTGAGTCGAGGGAAGGAAAGATGGGTTATGTTTTTCAGAGAGACGGGCAAGGCAGAAGATGAGTTGTCGGAGGATGAGGAGGACGACGATGAAGAAGAAGTAGGAGGTTGGGAGGGTGAAGTAGCGGTCCGAGGTATGCTGGAGCTGGAGAGATACAAGAATACGATACAACAGATATGCGTCAGCTCGATGCTCTATCATCATTCAGCGGCCAACGCAGATCCAGTTCAAGTGTTTCAAGGTGTAGCGCTTCGTCTTCTTCATCCTCTGGGTATGAATGGTATCACCCCATTTACCGAAAATTCACTCACCTCAGGTACCTCGATGATGAAGCCACGGCATTCACATTGCCCTTGACGCTGTTCAATACCGGTCGCGAGAGCGCGGAGAACGTAGATCTAGCTGGGGCGGCCATCGTGACTGGCGTTCGCGAGACAAGGGCTGGGGTTTGACACAATGTATCGGCGCAAGAATTTGCAGGAATGGGCTTGAAGTTGATCCCCGTTTGGTCCAGCTCGTCGTGACCAAATCTGAATCTATGATCGAGTGAGTCGATGGCAGTCGATGCAGAAGCGTGAGCGGACGGGCGAAAGGCAAATAGAGGGTATATGGGTGTTTTGAGACCTAATCGGATTGACCAATGTTGAAATTGAAGACCTCAAGTTGAGCTTCCCAAAGACGAAAGCAAAGAGTTGGGATTCCGCCAGAGTTCGAGCGAGAAATAACGAAACCCTGAACTGGGACTCGGTGACTCTATCTGTACATGTGCAGTGCCATGTCACGTGACTCTCTCCTAACCGTCATCATAGCATATGCATATGCATGACCACTAACTAGCTAGTACAGCTAGTACTACCGAGTCGTCCGAGTTACGATCGTCGATTCTCTAGCTGACGGCCGGCAAAAACGATCAGATCCAAGTCAATATCTCTTATTGAGATCCGTAGCCAAACCATAGCCCTCGGCTCGATGCGAATACGGCCCGCTTCACTTCCTCTGAGAAGCTCGTGTGCGACAATCTTTCCAAGACCATCAACAGCTACGACGACAAACTTCAATTACACAAGATACATCGCCAGAACCAAGATGTCTTCAGCAGCAGCAGGACCCATCTCGTTGGAATATACCCAGGACAGAGCAGACGAGCTCAAGGAGAACATTGCATCGGTCCAGGAAGAGATCGACGCTGCTGCCACCGAGGCTGGAGGAAGGGAAAGTAAGGTGAGTAAAGCTCGATTTTATCATCGCTTGATGCAACCTTGCCTTGTCTCCATTCGTCCACTCGGTTCTTGCCCGCACGAGTCGCGCGAACTCGTTCGTCTAATCTGGAATGTCAACGCCGGTCGGGTGTGTGTCAGATGAAGCTGATTATACCTGCACGAATGTCTCTTTGTACCCTATCTTATCTGCTAGCCCCGCCTCGTAGCCATCTCAAAGCTAAAACCGGCGTCCGACATCAAGGCGCTATATGATGCAGGACATCGCCATTTCGGGGAGAACTATATTCAGGAAATGGTAGATAAAGCCGCTGTAGTGAGTGCGAAAAAGAAAGAGAGAAAAATGAAAAGAAACGAAAAAATCGGGCTGCTAGGGGTGCGAGTAGGACAAGTCAGATAAACTAATGTCTTTTCTGTTCGTTGCTATCATTGCTACCTCAAGCTGCCAGCCGATATCAAATGGCATTTCGTAGGCTCGTTGCAAAGCAACAAATCGAAACTCGCAGCGGGTACGTGGGGCCGAATCTGCCTCAAGCTTCTGTTCCCCGCGGCAATGCTCTTTGAGATGTTTTTCGAACTCCAAGCCTGCCGATGTCGCATGGGAACAAAAAGCTATACGTAGGCTAAGGATCTCAACCAAATGCTGACACTCTCTCTTTACACATCCCATCTTCGCTAAACCACTCAGCCGTTTCCAACCTTTTCGTCCTCGAGACGCTCTCCTCAACAAAAGTCGCCGATCTCTTACAGAAGAATCTCTCACCCGAACGAACATCAAAACTCAACGTCTATATCCAGATCAACACCTCGTCCGAGGACTCCAAATCTGGTTTACCACCCCTAACCGCTTCCTCCTCGTCCTCTGACTCCGGGTCTGAAGTGGTCGATTTGGCTGTCCATATCATCCAGCAATGCCCAGGTCTACAGCTCGCCGGTCTGATGACTATAGGCTCCTTCGAGTCATCACACGATACGTCAAAGCCTAACCCGGATTTTGAAGCCCTCAAAACGACACGCACGAACCTTGTTCGGATCCTCAAAGAAAAGGGAGTAGGAGGAGATGGTGCGACGATAGAGGAAGGTCAGTTGGAGTTGAGTATGGGCATGAGCGCGGATTTCGTACAGGCTGTCAAGGAGGGAAGTAGTAGTGTGAGAGTAGGGACGAGGATCTTTGGCGAGAGGCCCAAGAAGAAGGATGCGGCGATAGAAGACATTGAAACTTCTGCTCTTAATGTGACGCGAAAAGGGAAAGGGATGCACCGGACGAGCCAGGACGGTCAATTGTCATGACCACGTACTTCTGCCATGAACATGTACTGCTTCCTTTACGCCTTATTGCACACGCGTTATAACGAGTTAAAGTATGTTATCCGGCTCCGAGGTCTGATCCAAACATCCAATCCTAGCGTTTGTGTATTCCTCCTATCTGCCCAATGCAGCTGACTATGCAGCTGACCGAGTCAACAGATGACGTATCGTCGACATCCTAGCATCCACTGCGCTGTGTGCTTCACATCTGGACGAGCATTCACATGTCTTTGCGATCCTCTACTGATACTGTCATATCTAGCGGAATGGGAATCCACCTTGAGCCTAGAAAATTGAAGCATGCCGTTGTTCATCAGCATCGATAGATCTCACCAGTCCACCTTCTACAGAATCCAGGGTTTGGAATAGCAGAACACAGATCGCGTCACAGCCGACTCACCTCGCCAGGACCGACTTGCATCCAGAAATCCTGCAGGTCCAGACCGGCCAAAGGACCCATCCCATCTTCGTTACCTCCTCCTGCTCCAGAACCGGAGCCATTTCCACTCCCGCCCCCTCCGTTATTGCCCAAGCCGAAACCCACACTTCCGAACCAGTCGTCCGTTGAGCCAAAGCCAGCTGCGTTCCCACCATTCCCATCCGGAGGCTGCGCAAACCCTCTGGGATCCAGGGAGAAACCTTGGTCTTGCGGTTGAAGGACACCGATATCGAGGATGGGCTGTTGAGCGTGTGGCGCCACATACGATGATGCAAGGATCGGTGAAGCGTGGGAGGTATGTGTAGCGTGCGGCCCGGTCGGGAAAGGACCCGGAGTAGTAGGGTATGGGAACACAATGGGTTGAGCTTGTACCGCAGCTGGCGGCAGCTGCCAATGTGGCGTATGACCGTATTCTTCAGAATGAGCAGATAGGTGACTTTCGCTCGGCGCGTTTGTGGATCGAGTCGTTGAGTGTGCATTAGCCGTGCGCGCATGCCCGCTTAGATGGTGGGCTGAACCATCCCAATCGACCGCCTGGCCGTTCTTCTCAGTGGTCGACTTGATAGGCGGTAATGGAACCGTTCGACCACCTGTAGGACTTCGCGTGCCGGTCTGATCCCGTATGCCAAAGAAACATTGAAATCAGTCTCGACTCAATCTCTGTGGCGTGGCTTGATCCGTGCAGTCTGCATCGATCGCCTTTACTCACAGCATCTGACAGCCCTGCGAGTTTCTTCCTCAACGCCTCGAGCTGGCGCCCATACCTCACGGCAGGGTGATCATCGTCAGCAGAACATTGCCCAAAACATTCACAGAGCTTGTCTATGAGCTCCAGAGTCCTACAAGGATCAGCCAGACTTGCTTGTCAGCCTTGCCTCTTCCAGTCACGGCGCATGATGGCTGAACAAAGGTGCGATGCGGCCTTGATCACCCCGCTCACCTCTCGTGATCGCCTCTGAGCATAGCTCCAGAGTACAACGCTTTTAGCAGGACAATCGCACCGTACGTGAACCACAGTAAGAACCTCGAAGGGAGGTACGGTAGCGCTCCTCCAGGGTACAAGTTGTTCACGCAGATATGCAAGAGTTCACGGGCCGCATCGCACATGTGGAAGATGTAACGGGCATCGGGCGAAGCGGCCGCTCCTCGAGGGAAGAGGCTCAATGCAGGTCGAGCGAGGGGAGTGGTGTCTCCTTTGGCAAGGTGGGATTGTTGAAGCTGGCGATATTCTTCTTCCGCTCGGATGGTGGCCCTTTCCACGTGTGCTTGCTGCATACAGACGACAACGTCTCTCATCAGCGGTCGAGCTCACGGCGAATGGTTCACAGGGCCTGAAACCTCATGGTCTCCCGTGCTAGCGTCAAAAGGGTCGATTCGTGCTCAACACTCACGAAGCTAAACGCGCAAATGTACAACTGGACGTAGTAAAACATTGTCCACATTGCGTCGGTCAACGGGAACAGCGTCCACTTCTTCGTGCGCCAGAGCAGCTTGAACGCGTCGAGTGATCGAGCCATCTGGGGGAACGGTGTCAGCCACGTATGCCGCTGTCCCACGCACAAGCAAGCAAGCATGTCAAGATCTTTACTCACCTCATCCAGGTATTTGAAGTATTCTCCGTGCCTATAAAGCGCGAAATTTGTAAGCGTCTTCTGCGAGAGAGGATCATCCAAACGATGTCCCACTCACACAACTAGCGACCTTGTCCTAGCAGAATTCGGATACAGCACATCATGCGCGTTAGACATCATCTGTGTGAGTTCCAGATAGGCCTGCACGATGCTACCCAAATCTTCTTGGGGATGTTCGTTCTCTGCTCCTGCTGATTCGGGGGAAGGCTTGATCTCGCGCAAGAATGGGAAACTGCGATATGCCGCCGCTGGACCTGTTTGTGCCGAGGACGAGAAACCCTGGAAGCAGACTGCAGCGCCTCGCGCCCAAAAGCCTTTGCCAAGTCGCATTGACACGCTACAGCAATGTCGATCGAGCAAGGTTAACTCAATGATGCACTTGCGGCGCCATGAAAAAGATGAGCAGGACTCACTGTCGATCAAACAAATAACAATCTGTACACAATCTTACTTCAGCCGTCATAGCTCCTACACTACACGGAATGGTAGAATCGAGCAAGCGGCACCACTCACATGTCCAAGCTAAGCGCGCTCTTTCAATCTCCAGGGTCCGCTCATAATCGTGCAAAAGCCTCAACGCGATCTTATCGAGGCCCATTTCATATGCGCTCCTCACAGCCAAACCTATCATCTGCCACGCCTGCCTATTCTCGTCGCCGTGGGGCTCTTCCCGACAACCAAGGGCCGCTAGTTCCTCTGGTCCCGAAATGGGTGGAGTTCGAGGCAAATTTTCGGCGAGCAGAAGGAGAGCCTCAACAAAGCCTATTGTCGGAGGCGCGCCCAAACTCTGCACATCGGTGATCCAGCCCTACGAAAACATCTCGTGCTGTCAATATCCAGCATAGACGAGGGGATGGAAGTGATCTGTCGCAAACGCAATGCTGTGTCCCATGGCTACTCACCCTCATTACCGCCCATGACCGATCATGTATCTCTCTGACAGCTGGAGTAGAGTCAGGCCGACTAGCGATGATGATGTAAGCCGCGAGAAGATACCTTTCCTTTCGTGCAAAAACGGCCAGTTGCTCGGGGTTCCGAGGGATAATGGCGGAAGGAACCATTGGCTGTGTCGCTCAGTCAGCGCGGAATTTGAGGCGCAGTGGATCGCCACCGGAGCCCAATCATGAGAGCAGTAGGGGAGACTCACGAAGAGATGGTGGTAGCACCTGAAGAAAAGATCGGTGAGCCGCATGGTCTCTTCCGGCGTGATGATTCCCAGTCTGATCAGGGCGAAGTCCTGCAAGTCAGGAGGTTGACTCGGTTTTCTTGATCCCGATAAATCCGTCGACGGTCTCGACAACCCTGACCTCCCTCTCGATCCTCTCGCGTTAGTTTGCCCGTCCGTTCTGGTGCTGGCATCTCCGCCAGGCGCGCTGCCCTTCTCCTGCTTGGCAGCCTGGCCGCTGGCCAACGCGAGAATCTGCAACGCATCGCTCTCATTCTGCATATCCGCTACGACTATGCTACTTGGGTCGGCAGCATGCAAGGGTGGGTTGAGATGCAGTCGCCGGCGCTTGGGGGATGAGGTCGATGACGGCCGTTGGGGATCACCGCCGTTGCCGGTGTTCGACGGGTTCCCAGCACCAGCGCCTCCAGGAGGATATAGCTGACGGTCTGAAGGTGTATGAGGGGAAGCTTGAGTGATAGGTGAGAGGTTTGAGTGGCTCGATCCTGTATTAGGCAAATGATGGAAGTAATTCGCTGACTGAGGCGACTGACGGTGAAGACTGACAGAAGGGGACATGCGCCGCTGAGCACCGGCACCACCAGGCGGATAAGGGTAGGGAAATGTCTGGGCCGGCTGTGCTTGTTGTTGATGGTGGGATCTTTGCGATAATTGTCGCTGTTGCTGAGAACGAAGACTGTTGCCCTCATGCGAGCTCGATGCAGTAAGACTGAGTTCCAGCCCGATCTCGCCTCCATTCCCACTTCCATACCCAGTCCTGGCCCGGGAGTGGGACGGATACTCATCAGACCTATCGCCATCACCCTCGCGGTCCGATCCATCCTCAGCATCGGACTCTCGCTTGGTCCTCTTTCGATTGTTCCCACCACGCCGGGAGGGCGCGAAGACGCACTCTCGCGATTCGCGTCGGCATCGAGAACAGGGAGGTGAGGAGGGTGCGTCGATGTCGCCCTGATAGGAGGGACAAACAGGCAGATAGATAGACGGGTGTCAATATTGAGCATAAGCCAGGGATATATAGACGGATCACTTCGTCGCAGAGGGATACGAGTAGAGTGGACATGACCATGCCAAGCCGACAAGGCTACTCACGAGATCGCATTTCGCTTTTCTTGCCCGACAATGAAGGCTGCACAAGAGCGTACACGGAGATATTGTCGCGATTACATCACGTAGGTCAGCCTCGCCGTGCCATTACCGGCCCGAAACATGAACGTTGTTCCTCAGATTGGAGCTGGAGACGAGCTGTTTGCCTGCCCACAAGTCCACAAGCGTAGATGACTCACCATGCGCGATACCCTCGCTTCACCTTTTCCAGCTTCGGCTGCAGATGACTACTCGGTCCCGCTGCCATGGTCGACGCATCGGAGCTATCCATCATGGGGCTGTGGTTGCGGTCGGGCTCGTGATTCCCTTACAATCGCTACGCTGATGTTATCGAGAAATCGTCGTCCAGTCTCTATCTGCGAGAGCGAGAAAAGGCTGTTTCATAGGACAGCAAGTGGAAGGAAGAGAGTCTTGCTACGGGCGAGCGAGGCGTTGCCCTATGCTATATGTGTGTGCCTGGAAGATGACGAGCTTCACGACAACGGATGGTGAGAAGATGCTGATCAGATCAACAGTGCCGTTTTTAAGGTTATGCGTATAATAGCAACTTGTAGCGATATTTACGTCAACCTCGATGATGGCACATGCATGGTTACTTCTCATGTCTACTGGTCCAAATACTGCTAGCAGAAGCAGATAGCAGATCAACCGCGGGGCACCCCGGCAATGTACCCGACCGTCCCATACGTCCCGTATGCTGCTGTTGCTGCTGCTGACATCCTACCCCATAATCAGCCGCCGCCGCCGCGTAAACATACACTCTGGTAGGGGCGTAGGGTCACACTATTTTGCTTCCACTCGTCATCGGATACAAGCGTTGCGACTTCCAGGCACAGTGCAAAATCCAACTTGCCGCACAGCATGTACAATATGCACATGCCGCTCACTCGTGTTCCAGAGGACCAAAGTAATATCACTCGGCCTCGCCTTCATGCTTACAAAGCTTCTCAGAGCGTACACACTTATGCATTGATCTTTTGCCTTACCGCTACCACACTATCCTTTGGCTCCTCCGAGAGAGATCCCTCTTTCGACGCCACATTCCCACGATCTCGAGTAAGCGGCGAACGCCGCTCTTTCTAAGTCGTGTATGAACAAGACGCGCGCGAGCTTTGGCCTCAGGTCGGTGGAGGTCGATGCATTAGAACATCGCTAGAGAAGACGAGTCTGGTCTTGAGGATTGCATTCATCGCCGACGTCCTTTTTTTAGCGATCAAAAACAAGCTCCGGCACACGCACTCATCGAGGAGGGGAAACTGTACCATGGATCAGGTAGAAAAGCTGCAAGAAGCGGTGAATGTCCACGACAACGAGCGCATCATCTCGGTCCTTGATGATCTAGCCGTCAAGCTCAGAGATGGTGAGTTGAGCTGAGGCTAAGCTCAGTGATTCGCTCTTTCTGCACTCAACCATTCATTACACTTTTGCTATCTCGGGTCATGGCACAGACAGATCAGCTGACCACCATTGCTCACGTGAATTTTATGAATTGGAAGCATCGCTTAGAGGCCCTTTTGGCGACTCTCTCTTGCCAACGATATTGGTAGATCTCGCCAAGTCTGAAGATCATGAGATACTGAGGCAGACTGGGAGGGTAGCGGCTAACTTAATCATTGACAATGGTGGGTAGATTTGATGACCACTCAGCCCTTCTCAAGGGTGTAATAAACTTTCCACGCTGACTTGGCTTGATATAGATCAAAATCGATCTAAACTAGTTGAGTCGGGACATATCGACACCGTTCTTGCTCTGCCAGTGTTAGCAGCACCAGTGACCTTGCCGATTGTCGCGAGTCTGCATAACCTCGTTGTGGATGGTCATGGTGAGTCCGTGTTCATTCCATATTTCGAGAGACCTTCCATGTGGGTGCTTGTGTGAACCCATGGGTCTAGGGTTGCTGTACTGATCTACACTTGCGAAACGCTCAGAACCATCCATCGCAAGCCTTCAGCAACCTCTCAATACCCGCGCGATACAGTCTATGACTCGCACCTGGACCGACGCATTCTACAATACCTTCAACACGACGGAGCCGATAGCTCCTGAAGTACCTACCATAACACAGTGGCTTTGGGCTATCCTCGCCCTCGTCGCGGCGAGCAAACCCACCTCGGTGTCCATCTCCCCCAATCTCATCACGATTCCTCTCTTCAAGACGAATACCCCCTCAGCGACGCAGCATATAGATGCTACGGACTCGGCGCACTGGGCGATATTGTCGTCGGCATGCGGGATCATTGAGACGAGCGAGTCTCTCGAGCTGGTGGAAGGGAATCTGGAGGTATTGCTGGACTTCGTAGAGCACGCTGATATGCCGCAAAAGTCTGAATCTGGCTCAGGCTCCGGGACGTATGCTGAGGGAGTAGTCGTAGCTGGGAATAAGGCAGAACTGGGCACAAGAGAAGGCGCCGAAGAAGAAGAAGAAGAAGAAGAAGAAGAAGAAGAAGAAACAGAAGCAGAGGAAGATGAAGAGGAGGAAGATGAAGAGGAGGAAGATGAAGAGGAGGAAGACTTTGGCAAGATTCTCGGATCATCGAAAGCAGCTATCATTCGCGCTCTCGTCTCGCACAGCTCAGATCTACCGGCCTCGTCGCCGTATTGGATCAGGATGAGAGCTTGGCTCGAGAATGAAAAGTCCAGTGTTATAGGTGGGGAGAGGGTGGACCTACTGAATTGCGCTTTGCTGAGCTTCGGGAATAGTATTCGTGATGGTGAGTGGGTCTACAGTACGTCCGCGTCCGACTTTGCTGCGGGAGTCGAGACAGCCTCCCACGCCACATCTTTCGCGAAGCCGTTAGCAACCAGCATCGCAGCGGGACGTCCAGGACTGACAGATCCAAACTACCGATATCAATCCAATCATTTTCTCGCAGATGCATCCGCCACGATCCTCTTACCCACGATCCTACCTAACATTCTCCCGCTCTTGGTTCCCTCGGCCCCAGGAACTACCCAACACAGCCTCATAGGCCTACTCAAGAACCTCTCGATACCAACACCCAACAAAGTCCTTTTAGGCGACGCGGGCGTCATAGAGAGGTTGTATAATATGCGCGTGTTTGGCGAGGAGAGGGATCTGTTGGGTTCCGTACAGGGGGGAGCGGCTGGCATACTAAAGAATCTGTGTAAGGGGAATGGTGGGTTTGCTTCATCCTTTTAATTTTTGTCTGATTCAGCTCGTATCTCTTACCTGGGTTTGGGGTACACTCGCGAGACGGACGGGCTATCAAGGACTGTTAGTGGCGTGCGGTGCTGCGCTGCGCTGCTCTCGGAGGCGTCCATCGCTGACTTTCCTCTCTAACACAGTGGTAAACACGCTAAGACTACTATCCCTATCCCTGGACAACGAAGACGAAGTGTCTAGCCCAAACCAAGACCAAAATGAAGACAACGACCAAGACCAGGACGAAGACCAGAAACAACAACAGACGCCTCAAACTCGTACGAAAGGCTCGCTGGAACCCATCCTGGCTCTAATCAAGCGGACAGATGACCCCGCCCTCCGATTCGAATGTACCCGAATCTTCGTCAATATCATCAAATCCCTTGCTGCGCCTGTGCCCGCCACCCCCACGCAACAGCCCAAGCTCTCACCTCAGCCTGCGCCTGCGTCTATCCCATCGTCACGGTTGTCTCACACGATACAGCCTATGGTGCACATGTTGAGGGATGCGGGCGAGTACCCTGTCCTTCAGCAGGAAGCTGTGATAGCTCTCACGCTGTTGGCGACATTTTGGCCAGATACGAGTGAGTGACCACATGATGGCCGATGAAGATAGGAACTGTCATTTTGCACCCAGATCAATTCATGTCATTCCTTCCGCATATTTATGAATTATGCTGACAGTCCCTCATGTCACATATAACCATGATGCGCCTCGCCTCCATCTCACTCCCTCATTCGCTCGCTCGCTCGCAGAAACAGCCGTCTCCGAGGCTCTCAAACCTCACCTACAGATCCTCCAAAATATGACTCAAAGCGATCGTCGTGAGATTCGCGAAAACGCATCGACATTATTAAGGCAGACAGATCAAACACAAACAGAAATTGAACATGCATGAATGACCGAGTCGGCTTATCTTCCAAAGCCAAAAAAACGGCAGTCATCGTCATAAGTATATACAGTGAGGGTATACATGTAAATGTATTGTTTAATGTATTGTGACGTATATGAGACATTACGAGGTCATTAAAATTGATGGTTTTCATTCGTGGATGTATTTTGGAATCGAAGATTGAATCGAATCCGCGTTATCCGATGCTGATTTTTGAGGTCTGCGTCAAGATTCAAAAGAACCAGTGCAAACGTGGTCAGCATCCACAAGACATGCCCATGACGGCCGACGCGAATACATGCACTGGCTATAGAACATTCAGAATCTCAGCTCCACTCACCGTAAAAGAGTTTCGCGTCTGATGTGTCAGTCGCGAAGTCGGCCCGACCCGCGGCGCCGACTGTGCAACGCCTGAGAGTCCTGATCCCGATACCGATCCTGCGCCAAGGCTCGACCCAGGTGCTCTAGCCATCAGCGGCGTAGGGGGCGAGATCAGCAACTTGGACTTGTAATCTCCCTTGGAACCCGCCGAAGACTTGTGTAATAACGATCCGGAGCTGCCAGAGCTGGTGTGACCGCCGCCGAGGCTGGGCAACATCGATCTGCTATCGGGCCTCGAGCTTTCCTGTCTGCTGGGCGCGTATCGCTTCCTTCCGGCCAAAATCCACGGGTGTCTCATAGCTGGTTGTGGCTTCAACCGCTTATCCGGGTCCCATGTGAGACACTTCGCAATGAAATCGACAAAGAGGTCGTCGTCGCATTTCAATACGCCAGCGAGGGTCTTGGTTCCGGGTCGTCTACGTCGGCCCTTGGCATTGACGAAGGGGCGAGGTGTACCCGTGGCGTCTGTGGCATAGGAAGATATCGCGTGTAAGCCCTATTCGACGGTCCAAGCATAGGCAGCAAGTAGACTAAAAGGACACTCACCAAAGAAAGTCTTCCGCCTCGAGGCCTTCTCCACTATATACCGGTCCGGCAGACCAAGAACCTCCATGATACAAGCCAATTGCTCATGCTCATTTTCTCCAGGGAATATCGGTACACCCGTGTAAAGCTCGGCGAGGATACACCTGACACGATGGAAGGGCGAATGACGAATCAGCGTTGCTCTTTTGTTTGGCATCCTGAGCTGGTTCCAACAACCCACCCCAGACTCCACATATCAATGGCCATGGCGTAGTTCATGCCCAGAATCACTTCGGGACTTCGGTAGAACCGCGACTGGATGTAAGTATACACTGAACGAAAAATCTTAGCTCTGTTGCTATTGATGGTCAGTGGAGATTTCCAACTCACCCTTCTCTGTCTCCAGACAACTGCTTCCAAAGTCGATGACCTTGATCCCACTCTTCTGAGGATGACACAGGAGGATGTTCTGCAGACCATCAGCGTTGCTCAGTGAAGTCACTGACTTACCTCTGGCTTGAGATCACAATGCACGATGCGATGGGAGCGCATGAGCTGGAGAGACGCTAGCATCTGGGTCGTGAACCTTCTAATCAAAACGGTTGAGAAGCCGGCGAACTGATTGGCCTTGATGAGCTCGTAGAGATTGATGCTGAGCAGCTCCGTTACAATGCACAGATGTCCTCGGAATGAGAAGCTGTCCGTCATCCGGACCATGAAGTGTTTATCCTCTGGATCCCACTCGACCAGTTGCTCCAGGATCTTGACCTCGACCAGGGCTTGGGTATGGAATCGTTTCTTGTTCCGTATTATCTTGACAGCGACCGATCCTCCCGTCTTGTGGTCTCTGCACTGCACGACCTGACCAAAAGAACCCTTTCCTAAAACTCCCACTACCTCATACCTGAAGCACAGGTGATCTCCCTCAACCACGATATAATCGCCTCGCTCGTCGTCGTAGCCGTGATTGTAAACAGCACCTCCCGGTTGGACAGGTCGCGTGATCTTTTTCGGCAGTGGACTATAGTACACTTCGCTCACGTCGAACAGTTCCTTCCTTTCAACATCAGCCATCATGCTGACATATTGCGACATGAACGCTCGCTGCGATTTCGGCTCGGATGGCTCGATGTCCTCCGGGAACTCGTTGACATCCGCCATATCGTCCTTCTTGCCAGCAGCAGCTCGTTGACGTCGCCGCTTGATGTACGCTGCCATCTCCGCGTCTGCAAGGGAATCCTCGTCCTCGGCAGGGCTGCTCGAAGGTGTATCGACCACTAGAGAGGTCTTTCTGTAGCTGGTGCCCGGCGCGCCTACCGAAGATGAGGAAGACATTCTTGATGTGTTAGGTACAGACAATTTCGAATGCAGGGATTTCGATGGCTTGATAGGGGAAGAACGCCCCGAAGATCCGCCTTGAAGCGTGTCGTTGGAGACTCTTCTCTTGGGTCCAGGTCCGAGATCTCTCGAAGCCCGCTTGGCGTTCGCGGAGACAGTCATTGCAGTGACAGAGGAAGACGGCGGCTGAGGTAACGTCCTTCGCGAGGGCGGGACAGCAGTCACTGGAGGTTCCCTTCTGACGGGAGGGTCAGACGGTCTATACCGAGTACTGCTTTGCCTCGCTGACATGGGCGCAAGTAGGTGAGCTCGATGAGCGCCAGATGTCGACTGTCTAGGTGTGGCCATGCCTTCCACTACACCGAATTCGGAGATAGGAGCAGCTCGTGTGAGATCAGCCATGCTCGAGCTCGTTGTCTTGTGTCGCAAAGAAGGCATAGCAGGTGGCGGCATGCCGGGCGAACTGGCATCGGGTCGAGCGGCCATTCTTGGAATCTTAGTAGGAGTAGCTGAAGGTAGTTCACGGGAAGAGTTGGATGATCTCAGCTCAGGCTTAGCTGGCGACCCAACAATGGCTGGTAGTCTGGAATCATGTCCGTTGACCGTCGATTCGCTCCGGTTCGACGCGGCGGATGAGCGAAGCGAACTCTCAACAGACGACTTGTGCTTTAGGCTTTCCGGAATGAATGGCTTGGAAGGATCGGCAGAGATGGACAAGGTCTGTAAAGTGTCAGTCCGATACCTATAGGCGAGAAACTCACCTTTCCCCGTTTCCTGCCTGTCCAACCGGTGGTTTCCGCTTTCTCAGTCTTGGGAGGTTGAGGGGCAGGCGCAAGTTGCTGGGACAGACCGCGTTTCGAAGTACTGCCTCGGAGCATGGAAGGAAGATGCATGCCCAAGACCGATTTCCGAGACTGAGATCCAGGCGCTGGACGAGGTTCCGTTTGTTTTGGTGTTTCAGGCACAGTTGTTTTCGATTGAGTAGAGGAAGAAGAGGTCCGACGGAAGAATGGAATAGAAGACGGGGTGAGGCGTTTCGCCTGAGATTTAGGTACGCTGATGTGTGATTCACTGGACTCGTGACGATGTAGACCAGGAGATGGGAGTTCATTCCGTTGTATTTCGGACCAAGGAGTCTGAGGGCTATGAGGCGGTTCTTCTTCGGCAGGTGAATGCATTTTGAGGTTGAGAGCGGAAGAGAAGGACCATTTCTTGTTCATTCGCGGTGGTGCCGTCAGAGGTGATGTAGATTCAGGTGGCGATTGTACCGGAGGTGATCTGACTTGAGGCGAGTGCATTGGGTGAGGATGCAGTTGGGAGGCCTGCATTGGAGGTGACTGCAAGGAAGGTGACTGCATGTTGGTAGACTGAGCGGGAGCGGAAGGTTCGCCAACAGGTGGCAAGTTCGCCGTGTTAAGACCTTGTCTCATCGAGACATATCCCTTCGGCAATGGGGGCACAGGAGGGACAGGTATATCATCCTCTTGTTGGTCAATAACAGTGATACTCGGGGTTGAGACATCGCTTCCACCGCTGACACGTCGAGCCTTATGCCCATCGCCAGATGAAGGAGTGGTCGAGGTAGTTGGCAGAGAATCTCGCGATGTAGGCGTACCAATGAAGCTAGTCGATGAGGAGGATTCCCGCTTGTCTTTCCGACGAGTCGGCACAGCAGGCAACTCATCTCCGATATCCACCCAAGTGTTCAACGGGGAATCGTTCAGGCTGCCGTTACTCTGCCTGGAAGGAAGCTTCTTGACGCTTTTCGATGGAGTGCCAGGCCGCGATGCGACAGTTGACGCGCTCGTTGAGGTCTTGTTGCGTTTCCTGCCGGGTGTCCCACCCAGCCCATCGAGTTTCCTCAGCGCCTCGTCCATCTTGGGATTTGACGCGACGGATCGCAGCTTCTGTGAATCGGACCGTTGCAATTTGGATGCCGAGAACTGAGAGTTTGACGCGCTCGCTGGTGGGGTGCTGGAGAAGTTGTGGGTCGATCCAGACCCCTTCAGAAACTGGTTGATTGAGGCAGTGGACGGGCTCGGGGGGAGATGCGAGAAGTCTTTGACGGCGAACTGCTTGAGGATATCTCCCGAGCTATGTCGAGCTGGATTCGGCGGAGTCTTTCGGCTATCGCGACCTGCACGATGAGCGAATGTCTGAGAGTCGGCCGAAAGCGGTTGAGGCGGTTGATTTGCAGCTGCGGCATCGGCACGCTCTTGACGGCGAGCATATATCCTGGATCTTGCACTGCCGGGCGATATCGAGGAGGCGGGTGAAGCGGTAGATATGGGTTTCTCTTTCGGCTCACTTGGCATGGCTAGTGTTGCAGCGATGGCGGCCTCCATTGAGGAGTCGAAATGGAAATCACCGAACGAGTATGGCTCCTCCCGCTTGGCCGTTGAGCTGGTAGATCTGGCGGGAGATTTGGTTGGGGGCCGAGGCGGTGTGCGAGCGAGGGACCCGTTATCTATGCCCAGCCCGACGCCTTCCTGACTCTGAGACCAGTTCTGTTCCGAAGTCGTTGGTAAAGACCCCATAGCTTCGAGACTGAACGGCATGCTCGGTGTACGCATATGCTGATGTTGATTCGATGCGCCCCATCTTGGCGTCGCCAACTCGCCAACGCCGATCAAAGCTCTTCGGTCGATATTAGAGGGGTCGGGCTGTTCAGGGCTGACACCGAGGGGGGAAACGGACGGATTGTTGTTGCTGTGATAGTATGAATCTATGCTAATACTGCTGTGCCGTGTGTCGGAAGTGGGTATTTGGGGTATGATAGGCGTAGTGAAAGCCGAAGGCGCTAGCATGCTCGTCGTCGTGGTTGTAGTAGGAGGATGAGGGAGTGGTCTATGGCGGACCTGGGAACCGTGATCAGCGAAAACTTGAAAAAGTCTTTGACTTACTGGTTCGGTGACCACCCGCCTGTTCTCCGCTGTCGGTCTCACGCCTAGGCCCGCATATCTGTCTTCCTTTCTCGGGCTCAGATCCAGTGCAGCCGGAGCCGGTGCCCTTCGCCCTCTCATTGTCGAACTCAGCGACGACGTCGAAGTGGAGCTCGCTAGACGCTCTCGGGGAGGAGTTGGCAGGAGCTGGGATGATGGAGCAGCGGAGTTGCCGTAATGAGGAGGTGACAAGGGAGCAGACCATGGTGTATAGGCAGGTTGCAAGACATAGTCCGGGTAGCCTTGAGATTCTTGCCTTGTCGGGCGAGAGGACGATGGACCGGGGTCGTGAGGCTGGTCCATCGTGGCTGCCATTGTGTGGTGACACTCAGGTCAGCAAGTGTGGAGCGACATTCACGCTGCAACCATGAACTTACGATGACAGGACGTTGAAGGAGCTAGCTACGGGTGTGGCTGGGGCGAAGAAGTTCACTTACCTGGGCGGGCCGTCTCGCCGAGCTACCTGTTACCACGTTGGTGAGTGGACGGTGAAGGTCGAGGTTGGGTCATGCAAGCTGTGAGACTGTGAATGCAGATGATCGATCAAGAAAGAAAGTCCTTGTTGGTTTTTACGGTATGCCAAGATGCTCTGACGCTCAGAGCTGAATGAGAGAGAAAGGTAGCTAAAGCAAGAGAGAAGTGTGTTTGGCGTGTGGGTCGACAATGATCAACGAATTGTGACAGTGATCAGTGCGGGAGTGAGGTTTAGAGTGTAGAGTGCCAAAGTCAAAGTAATTCAGATGATAAAGTGCAAGCAATGACCACACAAGCCCAAGCTCATACCCCACCATACCTAGAGATCTAGAGTATATACACACGGTTGCTTTGGTTACTGTCAAGTCCCACCCTGCCCCTGCCCCTGCCCTGCCCTCGTCGCGACACGTCTAATTGACCATTGGCCATATGGGTAGATGCATGCTCCTTCCCCTTCTCTCCAGAAGAATTAATGGTTCATACGCATGGGCCTCTTCGCCAATATCTTCTATGTACTGCCGATTGACTCCCCAGACATCTCGGACTGCTTTGCTACGTTGCATCGCATCACACCGCATCCGAGATGTAAGGTTACCTACCACAAGCACCGATATACCGTAACATCCCGCATCCCGCAAGCAGCTACAGCTGCAGCTGGTACCACAGCGCCACTACGGTACGGTGGCATTATATCATATCCTAGAGCCGAGAGAATTACTTTACGTAAACTTTATACCCTTAAAGTTGGGAATGACACAAACAAAGCCCATGTGCATGCATGACATGGCAACGAACAACAAGCATCCAACCAACATGCCCTTCGTGAGTGCTTTTACTTCTTCCCTCCCTGTCTCGACCGACACCTACATTCTCACTTCGCATCCAAATCACATTCCTCATTTTCTCATCACATCTGGACAGAAGCAACCTCAACACTGATAAACCAACTGCACCATTGATTGACCATACCATCTATGTCATCTATCACGCCGAGACGACCACTTGCGCCGCTCGATCCAAGTTTCTTCCGAGGCGAAAGTGCATTCGCCTCGAATAATGTATCTTGTGCCCCCAATCAACATAATAATGACGATGATGACGACGACGATACTTCGGACGAAGAGGGTGTCTTCCTAGGAGCGCATCAAGCGAAAGAGCTGAACCTACTATCGAAACTCTCCTCGCCCTCGAGTACATGTTCGCCTTCGGTATCGTCGTCTTCTCTGTCGCCTGTACCAATTATTCGTAGGGTGAAGAAACGGGACTCAAGAGAGTTTCTGAGGAGGAAGACCCTTCTTCTCTCAGTCGATAGGACGCCTATCAAAGCCAAACCTATCGTAGCTGTGGACGCAAGACGGACTACTCCATCCGTCCTAGACAGCGATTCCTCTGAGGACGAAAGATCGCCCTCCTTATCGTCGGCTACACCCCCGAGTAAAGGACGACAGACATGCGTCGAAGACTCCGACTTGACTCTTGATTTCGCCGCTTTCCATCTATCGACGCCTCGAGCTGATTCGCCCGACAGCTCAAGCTCGGAAGCAGGTAGCGATAAGGAGAATGTTGTGCCGGTGTTGAGGCCAACGGCACCCTCGGAGGCGGAGAATAGCCCCATGGTCACTATCACGCAGGAACAGCTGGCTTTGGACCTTGAAGATGGTGAGCCCAAACATGATAGTGGATCAAACGCAACCCCGAGTAAACATGATAGAGCTGATACACCCCCCTTTAGAGATCATTCAGTTGGATATGGGAGGATTACGGTTGTCGGATTTCTCAGATCCGGAAACTGGCCTTGAAGTGCGAGAATATGGGTCTCCGTCGCCTGGCCTTGAGAATGAGGACGATGCCACTCCAACTGAATCAAGCGATATGTCACGAGAGAGCTTGGATTCGCCTTTACCTGTTGCTCGAGCCGGGCCCGTCATCATTCCAATCATCCCACATCACTTTGGTTCGGCTTCCATTCGCGCTGAAAGTGGATCGCCATGTCGTCCTCTTCCGCCTGCGCCGCTGGATCCATCAATGGAACCACTTGCAAGCCCTCCGGCTCTTTCGACCAGCCCTTCAGTCCCATTCGCTACCCCAACAAGAGCCGGCGCGTTGCCTCCACCGGATCTGGTAGAACGCGGAGCTAAATTGCTGAAGTCGTCAACATCGATCTCCAAGCCAGCAGCAATCCCACCAATCGCCAACAATAACAAATCCGCGTCTAGAGTGCTAGCTATCCGCGGTCAGCTGAATTCGGCGGTGACATCTCGATTTTCGGCGATGGGAGCGCCGCAGCGATCAGTATCATCCTCTTCGGGCAGTTCATCCGGCTCAGCCTCAGCTTCTGCAGGCGCGCAAGCTCGACTGCCGCCGAGATCAAAGTCGGCAATACAGCCTCCCTCTTCAAAGCTGCCGGCTCACAAACCGGCGCCACCACTGGCCGCTTCGACGACTCAGTCACTGCCCCGTCCTGCTTTGGGTACAAAGAGGACAGTACCGGCTGCATCAAAGTCTACCAAGATCCCTTCGATACCATCGTTGTCAAGATCGGCGACCGTCAAGCCATCTATTCCTTCTTCGATCCCCTTGAAGCGACCAGCTCCGGCATCTGTCTCAACGTTCGCTCCTCCGACTTCTCGACCGTCTGTATCCACGACCACCGGACTGTCAGTACGTCCCGTGATAGCAAGGTCAACTCTAGGTCAACCTTCACGCATGTTCCAGCCTCCACCCCCACCTCAGATGATGTCTGTACCTGTGTTTTCTGTCGGCGTAGCAGGCGAAGGGTACGCACCTCTCCGGCCATCTTTCCGATCACCTGGTAAGAACAATGTGAAACGAGGTCTGTTGAACCAGGGAACTCCACGCAAGGTGAGTTGCGTGGTTGTGCGAAATGTAACGAATACAAACTAACCGAGGGATTAGTTTGGGTCACTCGGTACACCTGTGCGGTTCGGCACTCCGCGACAAGCACCTCCCTCAGTGCCTTCACTCATGCATACCCTTGAATCCGCTTCATGTTCTGCTTCCGCCCCGGCGCCAGCGCCAACGCCAGCTTCAGCTCCGATTCATGACGTTTCTGCGGTACCAGAGCCAATATCTGAGGGTCCACCAGCGTCGGCCACTCGACAAGCGACGGAGAACGCATCATCGCCAGCGCCAGCGCCCGAGAGGGGCTCGAGCGAAGATTACGAGAACGTGTCGATGCTCCTGTCGAAACCGCCATCGTCAGCTCCTCGTTCCCCGTCTCCTCCTTCGCCTACCTCAAAGCCGTCCTCTCACAAGTCGAAGACTAAGAAGCCCTCACCCAAACGAGCGAGCAGTCGCCCCAAACGCGCTGTCAAACCACCTCCCAAACCCGCCTCTTCTTCTGCTTCGAATGCAGCATCATTGCTGATAGCTGGTATCTCTGAGAAAGAGCTCAAGAAGACGACGGATCGGAACACTGCTAAGAACCAGGTGTATCACTGTGCGATTGATCGCCAGGTAGTCTTCCAACCTGGACCGAGACCGCCCAGTCCTACGTCTAAGATTCGGACAACCGCCGAAAGGGACGAAGAGGAGAAGAAAGCTGCTAGAGGCGATAGAGCTCGACGGCGCAAGGGCGAAGACAACGACTCAAATGATGATGATGTCGCTGGTGGAGAGCAAGGCGCCAAGGGGGGAAAGAAGGAGCAGAAGGAGCAGCCGTTGTCATGGCCCATCATCGAGAAGATGGTAGTCCACAAAGCGCCAGGGGACGAAGAGGAATTTGTCAGTCCGCCCAGACCGGCCAAGAAGGTCAAGACGGACAGGAGAGGGAAAGACAAAGCTGTAAAGTGGGATAAGGGACTGACAATCATTCGTGATGATGGGTCTGTGCGCGCCTCGCGTGAACGATCTCGCGAGGACAGTGGGAAGCAACAACAGCAAGAACCATCGAAAGGGTGTCTTAAGAGCAATGTGAGTAAATCTCATTCGGACATCGGGACCTCATATGATCGGATCCAATCCAAGCAGATTCCCTCTGTGTACCGAACGTTTGGCATTCGAAGCATGTACTGATTGGTCTCGTCCATTGTACCCAGATCGAGCTCGATCAACATGGCAACGTACCCGATTCCTCTAGGCCTGTTGAGAATCTGAAACGGACAAGGATCGTAGTCACTGCCGTATTCTACGATGGGGAAGAGCCGGTCCCTCCGAAGACACAGCCAGCTCCGGCAAGCACGGGACGGTCCAAGAAGAAGTAGGACGACTGTTATGGGCTCAGAGACAAGGTTAAATAAGGGGATGGGCATAGATGGGAAGAGGAACTCATTAACTGGTTTGGCTTGGTACAACATTGATCAGCTTGCAGGGTCGGTCGGGTCCGAGTGAGAGAAAGTCAGTTCGGTGATATCGAGACTGTAATGCTTTCACGTTTGTTGTATAATCGTATGGATAATCTGATGCTACGGTCAAGAATGGGCTTCTAGGCCAGCTGCAAACGCTGACAAGATACAGCATGGGATGCATGATACCAATCTGCCGTATACATTCCGTGTATGCCGTGTCCATGTCCGTATTCGTGTCCATAACAGTAGTCGACGTGCAATGAGTGGTCCGAACAAGATCCCATCAAACCCAATGGGTGAACAGCCTCAACATACATTACATTAGCATTATCGTTAAGCTTCGTAATCCTCCGAATAGATCGCAATGAGTCCGCTCTTGTCTCCGCTCCGTATCTTCTTGGGCGAGATGTTTTTTGAGACGAGATTTCGGACGACGGTATTGAGAGTGACTGGACCGCAAGCTAGAGGAATTGTGAACAACAGTCACATCAGGTCAAGTCCAGATGCGACATGCAGATCGTCTGACGTGTGGATGAATCAACGGATCAAAGTCAAAAAAAGCACTGCACTCACTCGCTACGATCATGCTACCCGTTGCTATCTCGATCTCTTCCTCCAACACGGCCGATAGCTTGGGCTTCCCAGCCTTGGCCAGCTCACTCAGAATACTCATCGCGGCATGATCCGCTTCGTCGATATACAGCCCTGCATCACCCGTGGGATCCGACCCATCTTCGAGCAGGACCATACTCTGCGTTCTGGACGTTCTCGAGATCAATTCCCTCGTGTTGTAGACAGATTCGCCCGTTGTGGACATGTTGTCGTCGAACATGATCGAAGGGCTGGGCGAAGGTCCCATGGAGTAATGATTCCCTCCAAAGGGATCGTATGCGGCGTATGTGGAGTCAGCGAGTGATCGGTATGATTGACGTCGGTCCGCTGAGGAGGTGGACGAGAGCATAGGAGCGGACGGAGGCGCGTACAAGCTATCGTTCGCACCGGCATAAGCATAAGAGTTGGACGTGTCGAGCGGCGCAGGGTTTTCATACTCGTAAGCGGACCTTCGAGGGTCGTATGATTGAGCTGATCCACGAGGCTGGTCGTACGCTGACCCTCGAGGATCATAAGCCGAAGGCCCTCGCGGTGCATCGGAAGCACGGGAATCGTATGAGGCACGAGGATTAGGATCATAGGATTGCCGAGCTCGGTTCGCGTGTGCATTCACGTTAGGATTGAGGTTGGAATGCGAATGTGAGTGAGAGATACCGGTCGTTGCCTGTCCACGTTTCGCCGCTTTTCGCGATTTCGCTCGACGCACTTTACCCTGTTGTTGCAGGTTCTGAGAGAGCTGGTTCTCCGCTGGGTCATTGATATCCTCCTCGTCTTCATAATTGGTCAGATCGATCACGTCGGCGTAGTTGGCCGATAAGTGTCCGTCGACCGTATCATCATGATCTCCTGTGGAGGGCGAATCAACGCTCATCTCACTCGCGATGGAATCGGCCGATCCTCTTCGACCGTGTGCCACGAAGCCTGGTCGCGGTGGAGCAAACTCTTGCTCCTGCTTGTTGGCGTTTGTGACGAAGATGTTAATCTGGAGTTGATCCGACGAGACGAGATCTTGGCACCGTCGAAGCTGGCTCGCTACCCATGCTATCTCCGCATACTCTCGGACTACCCAGCAGAACCTGACTCGTTGCGTCCTACCTCTTCCGCCATTCTTGATCTGGTTACAGATGTGCTCGCAGACTGCAGCACCGAATGACACACCCGATCCACCACAGATGACCAGAACCGATGAGTAATCGCCCCACCGCACACGCTCAGCAGATCCCATCGGCCCATCTACCCAAGCTTTGACGAATATTGGCGGTGCGGTGAACTTGTTGGCTTTGCCATCGCCAGTCTGCATGGAGGCGAGAGAGATCCGCTTGTCTGCTCTAGCAGTGACACCCGCAGCTGCCAGCGACTTGGCTCGGACCAATTCAAATAGGCGCTTCGTCATGCCTTTTCTCGCTTTGATCAGCAAGACTATCTCGTTCGGGTTGTTGTTGATGATCGTGAATGGATGCGATTGGAATTTCGATAGATCAGGGAGGTAGAGCAGAATACTCTGGCCTGGAGCCCAGCGAAATGGACGAGCAACATTGATGGTGAGTCGAACGGTACGTGAGGGCAAGAGCTGGGCTTGAGCGTAGCCGACGGGAATGGGAACGGGAGCAGGTGGAGTGGCGGAAGCGAGCGGTTCTCGAGCTAGCGGCTGCATGGTAGCGATGGAGTCGCTCCTCGGCATGTGAGTCGAATCGCTTTTGGAGAAGTTGTACGAGTCGTTTCGAGGGAGATGTGAATCGTTGAGTGTAGCGTTATACGATTCGCTTCGTGACATCGACATATGGGATGAGCTTCGAGGCATGTGTTGCGATTCGCTCCGTGGGATCTGAGCATATCCCGGTTCGTAACGAGCTTCGTACGAGCCGACCTGCTGGAACGACCCTTCGTCATAATATCCTGGACCACCCTCACCTCCATAAGTCGATGTCCTTCCAAAGTCAGGTTCAGGCGTCGTTTCTCGCTGCGTAGGAGCTCTGGGAAGCGTCTTATCGGTGTAGACCTCGCTCCGCTTGATGTCCTGCATTCCGTACGCTTGCGTATCTTGATATTGCGTTCCACCCAGTGTCGTAGGTCGGTATTTTCGTTTCCCGAAAATTCCATTTATCTTTGCTAGGCGCAGGAGCCGGAAAGCTCGCTCCGCTCCCCAGAGAATCAGAGCGGCGGCCATCCAGAACCATAGTACCGGGTGGTGTATGGCAGAACAGACGATAGTGAGGAAGACAAAGACGACATGGGCGTAGTAGAAGAACTGTTCGAGAGGAGAGCTGCCGATCAGCAAGGTTGTTGACTTCTCCCAGCTTCACACATGCTGTCTACTCACCTCATAAGAGTTCTTCCGGAACGGTTTCAGACTCAAGACCATGACCGCAGTCATCATGCCGTACGCGACACAGCCGAAGATGAACCTGTAGCTATTCCAGATGTAAAACCAGACGGCTCTACCATTCCTTGAATCTTGGAAGAGCTGCACCGTCCAAAGAGCAACATGGATGGTGGTGAAACCCCACACGACCCATGCGATTGCTCGGTGGAAGACAGCGAGCTTGTCCGAGTAGACGTGCGTGAATGCTCGCAGAGAGAAGATCGCGACGGGTGGAGCTTTGAGCGCGAATAACACGACGAGCGGCATGAGGGCGAAAGCCATGAAACCGAATCTCGACGCGGAAGTCCACCACGATTTATTGATGGTGTAACCGATTGACGCTCGTTTCCGGAACGAGCTCGCGAAATTGAGTGTACCGGAGGAGGGCGTGATATAATCCGAGCCTATCACGCTCAATACGGCGGAGACGATGACGATGATGGCGACGCACACTAGCACCGAATTGCTGGGTAACGCCCGGCCTCTCGCGCCTCCTTGTTTCCTTGATCCTACAGGTTTCCGTCTCATCCCCCATCTCGCGTATCCTGCTCCGAACGATCCACCAGATAGCCGCAGGTGATGGGCTAATGCATACAACGCAGCGAGGCCCGCCAGCACCATCCACAGCAGATAGGCATATCGATACGATGGCCAACTACGCATGCGAAAGCGAACAAGCATCAGCCAGGATATAGAATCCGCCTACGCATAGTCCGCTCGAAACCTCACCTCATCATATGCGCCTGAAGGTATGCAGTCGCGAACGCCCCATCAGACGAAGCGGTGACCGTTGGGTTGATCTAGCCGTCAGCATGTCCTAGGTATCACAAGACTTACAGGTAGAGCACCTGTGAATGCATACATGCACAACGCAGCCAGTCAGTACTGAGATCTCCCATCTGTGTACACGACTTGTTGCATGTCCGCTGAAACGATGACGGCCAATGGAAACTCACTGGTTACAGATCCCGTCACCTGCGGACTTGCGGGGTACGAGGTGACGTACTTGAACGGCGGGGTATAAGCCGAAGATGGCGCCTGGTCGGCGGTGGTAGCACCGGTGACGGTCATGCTGGGGTCCGTCGAATCAAGTCAAGAATCTAAATCATTAGTATCGTCAAAATATGTATGGTATGGGAAATGAATGTTTTACAGATACACAGGTCAAGAGAGTAATGCCAAGATGAAAGAGATGGCAAATCTGGATGAGATGGGAGGTACTGTATCTTGACTGTGAAATAGCAGCCTTGCATGTGGACACCTGATTTTTCGAGCAACGTAATTATTTCAGTAGTAGCATACACGGTGAGACTGCGGGTATTCACCGCGGCGGGGTCAATATATGTGGTAAACGTCGTTGATTAAGAATTGCAGCAGTAGACAGACAGTAGACAGTAGTCGAGTACGCGTCAGTCGTAGCCCGTAGCACAGCTTGGTGACCGCTGTCATGTTATTTTCGGCGTCAAATGTCATTTCCGGACGCGGTACACGGGACAACATACAGCACAGGCTTACCCTTCGCCTATTCATAGAACCCGAAATGGGCGCCCATCTGACTTACAAAGTGATCCTGACGCCATCATGGTCAAATTCTTGGTATTCGGCAACAACGTCTGCGGTAATCTCGATGCGGCTAATCCATTGTCGGCGTCGTCGTCAACGATAATTGATAACCCAAGGGTGGTATCAATCGAAGGAGATGAAGTGATCTTCCACAGTTGGTGCTACACGATAATCAAAGGTATGCCTACCTGGACACCATCTATCATAACAGCATAATCATGTTCAAAATGGCGACGGCAGGGCTGAACTGTGCTCACCTATCGCTCTTCTTGTAGAGAATGACCGCTGCATCGTCAGAGGCGTTGATACGTTGTCCGCGGTCAACCTCGTGCCGAGACGAGTGATAGGCTTTGACAGGCCGGTCGGCTTCATATTACAAGATGGGACCGTTGCAGATATCCATGGAAAAGGCCGCAACGGAACGGTCAAAGTATGGCATGATGCCGTTGTGTCAGGTCTAGGAGCAGCTTACGGTGTGAACGGTGAGTCCAGTAGTAGGCCAGATCCCAACGGATTGGCTAACGACATCATCAGATGACGGCGTATATCGCTTTCAGTCATTAGGCGAGCTGCTCGAGAGCAAGGGCGAGGGCGAGGGCGAGGGCATCAGGCTCGATCATCCGTTGCTCCAAGGCAATATGGGCGCCATCAAGCTCTACGCGACCGAGTCAAGGGCGTTCATCTTGGTTTCCACGAGACATCTGATCGAAGTCGTCGATCTGCGAAGCGTGCCAGGCGAAGGAGGTCAGGGGACCGAGCTGCGACTGGTAGAAGAAGTTGAAGGTGTAGGCATCGAAGCGTTTGTACCAGGCTCAGGAAACAGAGCTGGCGTAGTGACGAAAGGTGGGGAGGCATGGCTATTGCCGGCGAGAGGCGATCCAGAGCTTCTACAAGTTGGAAATGGAACTGGAGATGACGAGGGCGATCTGGACAGCGACGGAGACAGAGACGGAGAGGAAGTGAGGTTGATGGGAGTTGGCGCAGACTGTGAAGTGCTCGTGACGGACCGTGCGGTGTATGTCAGGGGTTCAAGTGAGTGCCAAGATCTTCGTGCATACATCTGAGCTATTGGCTTAAGACCATCGATTTCAGTGCCAGACAAGAGCTAACCAGTAAATGATGCCCACAATCAGATACGTTCGGACAGCTCGGCCTACCGGGCATACCACATGCCACCGACTTCATCCCTGTGAGCCTGGTCCGAGAGGATGGTGAGGCCTGCACACCGGACAACGTGATCGATGTGCATACGGCACGTTGGTCGACTATACTGGTCATGAAATAGTAGCAGCGATAGCTGTACCAGCGCCCTTCCTCAAGGCATCTATGATAGCGCTACAAGCCTTGTCAAACGCGGTCGTCATTCCCTTCTCCCCGTCTTCAGGCTCAACGACCACCAGTCCCCGGCCCTCAGGGCCCCATCCCTTTTTCAGCTTCTTCCCAAACACCTCGCCCTGCTGCAGCTCCGCCGTGCCATCGGCGCTACTGTGATCATCCTTCGGAGCAGAGTCGGTGATGGGCTCGAAGATGTGTTGGTGGGCTTTGATGTATCCTGGCCAGACGATCTTGCCAAAGTATCCTGGTGGGTCGACCCATACATCGCCGGCTGCAGCATCGTCAGGATCTGTGTGCGTCACACGAGGGACGAGGCACGGAAAAGAGGTTCGAGGAGGACTTGATCAGCTGGCTGGCTTCGCGCCTCACCATACCTTGTCATGCGACATGGTGCTAGGCTATGAAGTAGGAGATGTACTAGGATGTGATGTAAAAACTCACGCTGCAGCACGTAGACCTGTCTCTCTTCTCGTCTACTTTGTAAGATGTCACGGGGCACTCGCAGGAATATCCTGATATCCAAGTTATCCACCACGGCCTACAGTTGTTCACCATCAGCACTCGTCTTCATCATCAACTGTATCAGTCATGAAATTAAGCAAGTCTTGATCGGATCGACACGAATGACTCACAGGATCATAGTACAATACAAACCCATCCACGATATACACCACCAGCTCCGTGCCCTTCTCCCGCTCCGTTGCTTTCAACCTCTCAAACTCGCTCCTCCACCTATCAAACACGCCTGGCTGTACGTCGATCTTGACCTCTTTGTTCAGATGATCGTGCGTCGGATGAGAATCGTGTCCGCCCGACTTGCGGACTTGGTCTAACGTTGATCGGAATTGAGGCCATAAGATGCAGGTATCTGGGTCATCCCAATCTTGTAGATCTGGATATTGCTTCGAGTAAGGAACTTCCTCGGCGGGCTGAGGGGTGTGTATAACATATGTCAATACGACATCAAGTAATAAGTAATAATCAACGCATTGAATCGATGTAGGTGAGGAGAACTCGAACACGACACAAGAGGAATGTGGACAGATTCGTTCTGACTCTGTTTGACAGCTCACCGGACAGAAATCATCTTGGTGGATGATCTTGGCACCTTGAGGTAGTGCCCGACGGATATGTTTCGACAAAAGCGTCTTGCCCGAGCAGCTTGCCCCGCTAGATCCGTTGTTCGCCAGAAGTAAGTGTGTGATCCTTTTCCTACAAGTCGTCCCGGATACCACCATGGATAAGATGACAGGATCCTCGTGCTGCTCACCCTATACCGATCACTACGACTCTCCTCGTCAACGACATAGCCTCGACTTCATGCGCTGATATGTGTTCTTTTCTTAGTGGGCTAAGATATTCTCTCAATCTATGGTTGGGGTCAATAAGCATCCATCGCGAAGTCAGTCGCAATCATGCACTGCTTATCTTTGGGCTCGGGAATTCCTTGGGCCGAAGCAGCGGCGATCTCCGATCAGCGTCACACCGTTACTCTGTAACCGCTCTGTGGTGGTGGCACTGTAGCCGGTAATGTAGAACAGTGACCAGGACGAGGACGATGAAAGGAGCGGTGACCTGCCTTTCTATTGCAATGCCCCTGAGGATCTCTAATACTGACATGTCCAGAACATGACATATTGGGTCAATGAAGTGCGATCTTGCTGACACCCCGAGTATTCATCAAAAGGTCAAACTGGTGATTCGACAAGAGGGCAATACATCGTAGGGTTGAGTTTGTCCACGCAATCCGCAATAGAAAAATGGGCGATGAGAAAAGCTCTTCCAAGAAACGATCCAGCTCTAGTTCCCAGAAGGATGGGAAGAAGAAAGATTCAAGCTCAAGATCAAGTAAAGACACGAGAGGTCACGACGCTAAGAAAAAGGTGAAGCAGACTGTTAAGAAAGTGGGAGATGGGGCGGAGAAGGCTTATGATTCGATTGCCGATTGTTTTGGAGGGGTATGTTTGACCGTCACTTCTATAATTGTAAAAAAAAAGCACAGTATACGAGGACCAGCACTGAGACGAGTTTGTGCTAACTGATCTCTACGATTTCCGCCTTTGGGGATGTACTGACACTTATAGGAGAAGGAGCTGAATAGAACGGTGAGCAGCTGACCCCACTTCGGCTTCGCTTGGCCCTTTGTATTCGTACTGCTGCAGCACACTGACATGATACCGGCAACGCAGATCAAGCGATACAATCCCACCTTCTACAGCTTCGCCGACAAGTCGTTCTTGAGCAATATCGAGATCACGAATCGGCCAAGCAAGTTCCTGTTTTTCCTGATCATACTGGGACTGCTCCAGTCGTGAGTAGAGGATCCATCCTGTAGCACGATACTTGGACGTGACTTTGCAAGTGTGAGAACGAGTCGATAGCTGACCTGATCTTACGGGCACCCGTGTCAGCTTCATACCGCTCTTCCAATGGCCATTAGACTTTGCAGCCCGGTATCTAGGCTTCCTCTTCCTCTGGCAGAGCGGCACCACCGAGCTGCGCGAAGGCTTTGTTAGCAGCCGACGCGCCCACACCGTCAAATCGCTCTTGACCGTCTTCCTCCTACTCTCTGCAATGCAGCTTATCCCGAATTTCCTATTTGACACATACTACCATTTCGGTGCGCTGTGGGCGTTCTTCTTGCCGGTGATCTTGTTTACGACGCCCTGGAAGGATTCGCCGGACGTGACCATCGCAACGTTGATCTGCGATACGTTCTTCGCTTCTGCTTCGATGGTCATCGGCGGTCTGATCCCTGAGGAGCTACAAGGGGAGAATGGCCAGAACATGGTATGTGTACACAACGCCGGGCATCGGACTCAGCTGATGGCTTTCGCCACTCCTAGGCAATCTTGGTCGGCGGGACAGTCGCCATGCTCTTGTAAGTCAATGCAGATTATAGCCGCCGACTACGTCGACTGACACGGGTACGATGTCACGCAGCTGGATAGGATATCTCGGCTCCATCGCCGCCTACCTGATCGTGTGGGCCTTCCTCGCCTTATCCACAATAAACAGCCTCGGCCATCCATTCATCAAGAAAGACGAATCTTCCTCGGGGTTCTACCGTCAGATGAAGATCTGGCATAACTTGCTCGCCATTTGGCTCTGGCGCTACCTTATCAGCATGATCGAGGGCATATCGATACCTGGGTTGATCTCGGTGATAGGGCTGATCCAATATTATCTGCCGAGTTATTTCTTGTGGATGACGGGGTTCATGTTTGCGATGCTCATGACCAAGAAGACGGAGACGTCGCACGTGAGTCCGCACGAACAGCTACACCCTCTGACCAATGACAGACATTGACCGTTCGATCAGGCAGGGAAAGGGAAGCTAACACTTCTTCACTTGATGTATCTTAGCGCGCAGACACATGGTACGCCCGATGGCTCAGAGGTGTCGGGGGCGGTCCTTCGTCCTCGTCAAGCTCGTCAACATCTTCAGAATCAAGATCCTCCTCTGATAAAAGCAAATCAAGCCGTGGAAGTGGTAGCTCTGATCGAAAGAAATCAAGCTCTGATCGTGATCGGAAGAAAAGCTCCTTCCGTTCCGATAAGAAGAAGAAGAAGTAACTTGAGTTTGCTTTGTATCTGTTCATGCATACATTTTTCATGATGAATCAATCTTCTGCACACACAATCGGAGCTTCAAGCGATAAGCGATGGGGCGTGGTCGATAGATCGACGGGATGGGATGATCATCCGGAACATGTCCGAGGCGGATGGGATGTTCTTGATGATCTCGGATGATCTCCAATTCATTCACCTCAAATGATCCGAACACACTGAAATGTGTCTGTGTCTTGCCGTAAGGTTAACTTAGCAGAGTTATGCCCGGAATGTGTGAAATGACGTAAAAGCAAACGCGTCTCCGCTCCCCGCTCTCCGCTCTCCGCTTGCCTTTCAGGGGCGACCACTGACTTGCACACACACGGGGATGGGATACACGTCCAGTCACGATTTACGATTTTTCAGAAAGCAACCGTCCTCGACGCGTTCATACCCTCTGAACATGCATGTAGCATGCACGAGCGTTACACCCATTGACCGCCGCTGACTTCATCTTTTCATCTTTTGATGCCTAAATGATTCCAGCAGAGTACAGTGGAGGATTCATCACCATACTGTACACCTGTAAACGTTAGATTGCAGCGCAGCGGCTTCTGATCGCGTCTTGCGTCTGACCGGGCGATTTTGGAAAGAATCGCATCACATCGAATTGGGTGCGATCGTACACATTCATTGATTCGTCAATATCATCGTCCCATTTGACTACTTGGAAGCGTTCTCATCTTCATCGAATCAGGCTAGCAAGACCTAGATCATATCCGCTACTTGCGACGGTCCCCAACTCTGTCTCAACGGCCTATCTACAGTAGACGTTTCGGGCACCCAGATTCTCACGATGGCAGCTGCAAGCCGAAAACCCGTGATGCACCTCGCCTTGCCCTCGAGAATAGGTATGGTCCGGTGGGTGCTTCGTATCACTCTCCGCATTCTTACTTGCTTGAGTCTCGAGGCTGACTGAGATCTTGCCTTACCTGGGAGCAGGACCGACTCTGACGACTCTGCGCCTGCTACTCCTGGTCCCCATACACCCTTGCCATACGAGTTCGGAGGCGTAGGTTGCAATGTTCTCAATTGTGTCAGCAATGCACGGCACTATGCGAAGCGATGTGCCTGCCAACCTTAGTCTGCCTGCTGACTCTGCAATACACTCCATGACAGTTCTTCAATCCAATTGCGAGCGTGTCCCTCGACGAAGCAGAAGCGGAAGCAGGATCGTCCATCGGCGTAGGTACCAAGAGGGGACGCGACGAAGAGGACGAGAAGCGGATCGAGGCGGATTGGACAGACGAGGAGGTCGACGTGATCCATTCAGTGAGCTTGCGCCGACCCATCCCAGATCAGACCTTCGACCAAGCAGACACTGACAACGTTTCCCGATTGGCCTTCAGACCCTGCTTCATCCCTTTCGACCAGTATCGGCCCCCTACCCTCCCGGACAGCTACCGCCGGCGCACATCATTGACGAGCTTACGAACCAGATTGTCAACTACGCATTCAAAACACGCTCACCTCACAGCATTCATAATCAGACTTCCTCCCCCTGCGAGGGTGACGGTGAGGACCATGACCAGGACCAGTGGAGACCCAGTTCATGGACGCGCTCTTTCGACGCAACGAGGAAGAAAGTATTCGAGATTGCGTTGGCTAGGAGTCGGTTCGGGCATGATGCGGAGGAGAGGAAGATGAGTCGCGAGGAGAGGCAGCAGCAGCAGCATCGCCCCGGTCTGAGGAGAGTGGACAGCATGGATTTCCTGGATCAGGCTGAGGGGGCGGAAAAACCTGTGGATAGCATCGGCAAGGCGCTGAGGTGGGTCTTGGTCATCATGACAGAGTGACCAGATATCGAAGAAGGCGGCGGGGTCACAGGTGACTGACCGTTTCGCCCGCAGACTATCGACGTGTCTCCAGAACAGTGCCAAACAAGAGCCCTTGCTGTTGTCTCTATCTCGGTCAACTTCAGGTAGGTATTTGTATGACCCCGTATTTCGCCCATCGCTCTTTCTGCTCACTACCCATTCCTTCTTGTTTTAGTCGGTTCTGGCCTGTCCATCGAGCCGCTATGCGCCGGGCCGTCCTTGCCCGCTGCACCCGCAGCCATCACTCTCACCCCTGCTTCCCCTACCGGCCCATCCCAACCGCCCCTTCGTCGAAAGAGCTCGTTCCGCTCTTCAGGATCAAAACCCTTACGTCCAAGCAGTCTACTTCAACGAGGGCGAAGCTTTACTGCCGAGGATCTGCGAGCCGAGGCTGAAGCTGAAGATATCGGTTCTTCTTCTAAGTCTGGTCCTATTTCTACTTGTTCACAGACCATTTTGAATGATACTCCTGTCACTTCTCCCCTCTCACTGACCACTCGGCCGCTTCCCCTTGTGCACACTACTTCTGCTCGGCTCACGCGCTCGCAGTCTTCCTCCTCGACGCTCGATCCTCAGCCACACGCTATACGAGACGCTTTCCTCTCTACGCCCATACCATCCACCACTGACCGATCTGTGCTCGCGATGCCTCTTCCGATCGAGTCATCTCAGTCCTCGTCGACTGCGGCCAAGTCAGCATCGTCAAAGACATCTTCCGGTTGGAGCGATAGCGAGGACGAGGCGCCTAGTCAGCCGAGAAAGATCAAAAAGCTTAGGCAGACAACAAAGACCGCAGCTGCTGCGCCCATCTCTGCTGGTGTGGGCGCTGGACTAAGGGCGCCCGCCCTCTCGGCAGACGCAGAGAGTATGCTAGCGGCCGGTGGTCTGAGAAGTCCGTTTGAGGAGAAGGACCAGCCGACATTTGCGTGAGAGCAGCGCAGCGCACACACTCAAAGTGAATCGGACGACCCTTTGGAGACCTCCCTACATGTTTCTTTTTTTTCTCAAGCACTGTTATTTATGGTGTTCACGACCATGCACATGTATCAGCCCAATGTATTCCTTTATACCTATAATAATGATATACATCTATCTATGACTCGAATGTATGTATAGTCGACGCATCGAGTTTGCCTATAAGCTAGCTGTATTATCAATATCAGGTTACCGCACGCTGTGAGCGAGAGCGATAAGCTTGGACCACGTTGCGTACTTATAGCCGCGTTTGTATGGTGACGCAATGAAATGAACGTTACAGATGCCTCACATCTCTGTATCAGCTTGTTCCTTTCTTTCTTCTCTCTCATATGACCACATATCTCAACAGTCACTGTGCTTCTCCATCTTCGCACTTGCCTCATACCAAGCTCATATAGACAGGTACATTGAAGCTAAAGATCAAGCCCCCAGACCTCGAGCAAACGGCGATTCTCAACACGCCATGCGCCCATCACTCTCCGCCCGTCTTCTCTCCCTGACCCTCGTTACGCTTACCGCCCTCCCCCTCGTTCCGGCCTATCAATGCGCGTTCACAGTTTCGGACATACCGTATGATATAAACCCTCTGTCAGGTGTAAGGGAGGTATCGAAGGAGACACCCACACCGCCTACGACGAGTGAGGCGGTAGTGAAGATGGAGTTGTGTGGATCTGAAGGACTAGGCAAGGAGGATGGAGTCGCTGATGAGGATCAGGTGAGTGAATGGTGCCTCACTATTTTTGACTACGGAGGGATTCTTGGGGCGAGAATGTGACAACCATATCTCTTCCACCCTACTCTCGTACAAATGAGACTGCTCGTAAGCTGAGCGTTGATCGGATTCATGCCGATTGACACGCATGGATGGGCCCAACTACAAAGCGATAGATATTGCAAAGTTCTAACATCTCTAACATCTCTGAATGCTCTCATCGCCGTTCCCGTCCTTTCTTCAGTGCCCGCCCAATACCAGAGTCTGCCTGCAACTTCTCAACCACAAACCGTCATCGTCGGATCCCGATAGAATAACGGCCGTTATACCGATATGGCCTGCCGATGCGCCTGACGGGGATGTCTTCACTACGCCAATGGGTAAAAAGGGGGAGGAGGGATTGAAGATCTATGTCCAGGGCTCGGAGTATGCTGGGTGAGTAGCTAGGGGCGCGTCTCCCTGCCGTCTGATTTGAAGAAGCCAGCAACAGCACACCTAACTCATCACTGTTTCCTACCGTGACAATGTACCTGTTCATCGTAACCTTGAGTGAGAATTCAAGGATGTGCACTCTGTACGGTACGCGCTGATCATCCGATCCTACCGGACGACTTCCACCTTGCGCAGCGTTCCACAACACCTCAACCTCACGCTCCTCTGCGACCGAAACGCCAATGCCGCCAATCCAACTCTGGTCTCATACACTTCCGGCCTCCTATCATTGGAATGGGCCACGCCCAATGCCTGCCCTAGATCAAGCGACGACCTACCTCCAGGTTCTCCGCCACCTGAGAATGGGGGTACAAGCGGTAGTGGAGGAGGAGGGTTGGGGTTCTTTGGGTTCTTGAAGTTCTTGTTTTGGTTGATTGTGATCGGACTGATCGCTTATTTCGCCATAGGTGAGTGGTCCAGGACTGATCAAGAAGAAGATGGAAAGCACGGCACGGGAAGTATTACTTAAAGCTGATACGACTCTTATTTCGTGGAACTCCCTTGCCTCCCGCTAAACGTTCTCTCCGACCCTGCTTTCGACCCAAACTAAACCACACTACTCCGGATGTCTTCATCTGACTACACCGCTTGACTTTCACGCTCCTCTACACCACATCTCGCCCTCGCAGGCATATTCTACAACCACCAACAATACTCCGCTCGAGGATGGGACCTGATACCGCACCGCGACTTCTGGCGAGAAGTCCCGACGCTCATGAGTGATTTGACGAATCATCTGATTGCTGGCTTCAGAGGCGGGTCGGCCGGTCGAGGTGGTTATAGCAGCTTGGGATGATGAAGAAGGGGGGAATGGGTTGGAGTCAAGGCGAGCTAAGACACCTAGGTGAGACGGGACGGGGTCTATGCTGGATGGGCAGCGAGCCTGGGACGACGGTCAGGTCCCAGCCTCATTGATAGGTGTGTAGGCATCAACAGCGACGTCGACGACAATGTCAATGGGCTCTTAGATTTACTTTTTCACTTTTTCTCGTCGATCACTCCGATTAGCATTGGGCAAGCAAGATCTTGATACTGGGATTATCTTCTTGGGCGATGATGTATATAGATTCAGCCGTGTCATCATCGGCCGAGAGAATTTCAGCATCACTTTGCTTTGCCTGCGGCTCCTGTTTCAGATGGCAACTGGCAGAGCCAAAGGACTCGTGTCGAAGGGCGCATGCCAATTAGGGATCACTGCGCTTGAAGAGTGGACAACTGGCTAGTCTGATTTCCGGAGAAAGACTATCGTGTGGGCGCTACTGGCGCTGAGCTAATTGATTATTTCGGCCAAACCTTGGACTTTCGAAATGGGCGCACGCCCAGGTAGCGTCATGGACATTGCATCGTTAAGAAGCGTAGAGTGGACCGCACTACTACCCGTCGTTACTGCCTCTCCATCCCGATACCAACAAACTCCCTCCTGGCGGGTCATCCTTCCCTCTCTCTGCACATCGCATTCTAGAGGCGTTGACAAGCTGAAGGACACGCTATCCTCCTTATACTTTCCCAATCACCGACTACTCTTTTTCAGCCCGGCAATCATCTATATCCTCTAGCTCCATTGCCACCGCCACCAAAGCCATTATCTCCCAGCCCACTCGCTCCAACCCCGTTGACTCCAGCATCGCGGGCTCCCAAGAGCCCCTGAACCGTCTTCTGCATCTCCACCCACTCATTATCTCGGGGCGTGACAAGTTTCTCGGGCAAGTCGTAGATGTAGACTTTGCCGTCTGACGAACCGAGACCTGCCTTTCGGGAGGTCGGGGATCGGTCGAACGCTAGTTTGTTGATGGCGCGTCCAGAAACGGACGTCGATGATACGGGGACCTGTTACAGATGGCCGGTTCCAGAATGATCAGCTCCGTTTCCAGGCTCGCTTACAGCGGATTATCTCGGAGAGTGATATTGGCACAAACATAATTATCTGCTCACCTCGACATCTTGGTTCAAATTCCACAAGTCAAACTTGCCACTGCCATCGACAGTACCGAATACGGCAGGATGATGAGGGTGCCATTTGACATCGAAGACATAATCGTCCGCCTCCTCAAATGAATGCAGAGGCTGCAGTTGAGCACTCCTATCTCTATCTTCTGCGCCACTTCTACCTCCTGAAGTCGAAGTAGAGGGTCTCAATCTCGCCGAGGATGATGGGGTCGTCGAAGAATTTGTCGCTGAAGAGGACGAAGGAGAAGAAGCTTTGGTTCGCCACATCTTGACAGTCCAATCTACCGAGCTGGTCAAGAACAGATCGCTGAAATCTATCGAGCCGGTACTAGGGTGGAAATTGAGTCCCGTGACAGGCGCAGCATGCCCTCGATATACCTCGTCATTGTCGAGGCCGGCCTTGGACGATGCCCGATCGTATCGATTTCCCCGGTAGACTGAGCCTTCTTCCGTGCCAATCCAGAATGTCGAAGTTTCGTTGTCGGGGAAATCGAGGCACGTAATCGATACTTCGTCGGTCTTGTTGTGCGATGGTACGGTTAGAGGCAGCGTTTCCTATATACCAGATAAAAGTTACACCAGAGTCAGTTGGGATCTAGCATGTAGTCGCGACATGAGATATGGCACGTTTCCCATCAGTAAAACCATCCATCAAGACCAACCTGGGGCTGTGAAAGCATATCTGCCAACCAAGAGCACACAAGCCCGTCTGTGGAGCTCGATATCAGATTATTCGCATTCTGCGTTCCAACCATCTTCATAGCGTAGATAGGATATGTATGACCCGTGGCGGATAGAGGTGTTTTCAGAACAGGAAGGTGTTTCGCTCGAGTGTCCCATAAGAGGACTTGACCGGAGTACGAGCCGCCGAAGATGAGAGTCGGATGATAGGGTGAGAATGTTACGGAGAGAACATCAGACTGATCGCGACATGAGTCTCGCACATAAGCTTCAACCTACACAGCGGATCGGGCCAATCAAGAGCTCACCGGCGAGTGGAAGACGAACTCTGGTCGTTCTAGGAGATGCAAATTCCATACAGTTACGATACCATCGGGATCGTTGACCGCCGAGGGATTCTTGTTGTAAGAGGCAGCAATGAGCTCCGGAAACTGCATCGGAGAGTATCAGTCAGCTGATTTGCCTTGGTCCATGCTAGCTGGAGAAGGAGAAGGGCTTGCGAGCTGACCTTCGGAGACCAATCGATGTCCGTCACTGATCTTCCGTTCGTCCATCGTTCATCCGAAAAGGCACAGAACAGCTTCACTTTCTGGCCTTCTGACTCATCGCTAAATGATATGAGTCGTACGATGAGTTGTTGAGCCACAATTCAACTTCAAGAGGGCCAGGAGGAAACTCACAATGTTCCGTCGATGCCGATTGTGTAATCTTTGATATAGTCATACCCATCGCTTAGAGCTCTTTGTACAATCTTCGTCGACTCCTCAATGAACGCTGTGAAGTCGGGTGCGGCAAAGATCGCTTGTCGCTGCTCGTTTGACAAGTCTGCGGATCAACCGGCCCATCCCAGGAGTGAGCTGTGCTTTGAAGCCAAGGTCCTCTCGTGACGCAGCTCACCGGCAACTCTCAACTCCTCCCCTTTGACTTTTAGCTCCTGCAATTCTTTCTCAACGGCTTTGCGCTCTTCCTCAATCTCATCCAATATCCGCTTCCTCATCTCATCTTCTGTCTCTCTGCCTGCCCCACCTTCAGCTGTCCTCTTTCTCCTAGACGTTCCTGACTCGTTATCTGATCCATCTGACTCAAGGTCTGACGTTGAGGTTGACATTGAGGTGGAAGTTTGGATCGCTTTCGAATATGTGACGGGTTTTACCACCTACACAGATATCAATATGATCTTCAGCCACGAGCCTACGAAGAGCCAATTTGGATTGCTCCCCACACAGTCGTACATCGAATGCACGCATGAAATGACTGACCTTTGAAGGCATCTCATATAGCTCCGCCTGCATGTCGATAAAGTCTACAGCCTGGAAAGGTGAACTCATCACCTCCCTGAGTCCAAACTCAGCGTCTATCTCAAACAAAATAAATCATGATCGCTCGAAACAAAGTCGTACAAAAGGAAAGCAGCAGCACTCACCTGTCCGCCATCCCCTGACCTGCACTTTGCGAAAGCGCTTGCGTTATCCCTACTCCGACTCCAGCAGCTCTTCCTATACTTCCATCATTATTGCTCAATCGGCTCGCCCTTCCTCCAGGAGTGCCTGGTACACTCGTCGGAGGAGTGTTGGAGCTCGATGCTCGTGCTGGCGTGGAAGCCAGGTTGGATGGTTGGCGAGCTGGTGTCGAAGGCCGTGCGAGCAGAGAGTCGACGAGGTCGTTCACATCTCTTCGGGTTGATGAGAGGGTCGGGGCCTATATAGATTAGATGATGTTTCAAATGAAATAAGCTCAATATTGCTCTATATGAGCCAGATGATATCTAAATTTCCCTCTTGGCCACCAAGGGACTGAGGATCATACTTTGATGATTGGAGTTTTTTCGGTCGTACAAGGTAGTTGAGGGTCACCGCCTCACTCACTTCGGTCCCACCCTTCTCAACCGAGGCGAGCTGCTGTCTCCTCTCATCTCTCGCTCGTTTGAGCTCTGCCAATCTCGCCCTTTTCTCTTCGAGCTCCTGTCTTCTCCGCTCAGCCATAGTTGATTGGATAGGTTGATTTGAAGTCGAGCTTTCTGTGCGTTGTAGTTTATGGTTAGAGGAAGATAGAGCACTCATCAGTCTGGTCACAGCAATTAGCCAACGAAGCTAGGTGGTAGGTGATGTTGAAACCGTTTCGCGAAACGCGTCCGAGCGAGTGGAAGTTAGAGCTCGCTCGCGTGGGCCTCACGGATCACGTGATGTGTCCATTTACGGCGAGCTCACCGTAGATAGGTGCCTGGCTTTTGCCACCTAAACATCAGCGAAGATATGCCCCTTCGAACACTTCACGTCTCTCGTCTGCTCTTCAACCTGTATATTTTCGTCCTCATACAATATAAAATAGCAGCGCAAGGAGCATCCCACAACAAGCTGTACGATTCGGCTCTTCCCCGCTTTCAGCTCTTATCTCCCGTCACTTCGCAGTCTTCCACCTAACCAATAACACTAGTCGCCCAACATGTCGTATTTCATGACCCAGTACGTGTGCCATTCAGACCAGACTACAGACCCTCCCCCCGCGTTCCGGTCCGACAGCCATCCGTCTCGAGATGGGTTTGGAAAGTCAAGTAGCTGACCACTTGCTTTTCGTCTACGCTCGCAGCCTCCATTCCGGCTGGCACGTTGACCAAGCCATCCTCGTCGAAGAAGATAGGGTAGTGTGCATCCGATTCGGACACGACCACGACCCTCAGTGTATGGCGATGGATGAAACCCTTTTCGGCGTCTCTGAGAAAGTCCAAAATTTCGCGGTGATCTATCTGGTGGATATAACGGAGGTGCCGGATTTCAACAAGATGTACGAGCTGTATGATGACTGCTCGCTCATGTTCTTCTACCGGTGAGTTGGCGGACCATCGCTTATAAGGTGCACATTCACTGTGACCTGCATCGTGCTTAAAACAACTACGGTAGATCAGGGGAGCGTACACATCCCGGAGCATCTAACCCTCTCTTACTAAAGTCGCCTGGAGATTGGCAGGTCTGTTTGTGGACTGCTGACTAACTTTTTCATGTGTTTTTCCAGAAATAAGCATATAATGATCGATTTGGGAACGGGTAACAACAACAAAATGTGAGTCCTCTTGTGATTACACTTCGTATCGTGAATGATTGTACATATATCCAAGTGTTCCTTGCATTTGCGTGCACCGGAATTCTTCCCTGGTATGCTGATCGTTAACTTTCGCCCTTCGTAGCAACTGGCCTATAACAGATAAACAGGAGGTGAGATCTGGTTCTCTTCAACATGAACGCTGCCCATATCCGTTCTCAACTTCCCACCCCTGATCCCATCTCCATTCCAAGCTGATGTCGATATTTTACCGTAGTTGATCGATATCATCGAGACTGTATATCGAGGAGCTTCTAAGGGTCGAGGTCTGGTCGTTGCTCCCAAAGGTGCGTCTGCGCCTGCGTTTCCAATTTCCCCTTCATCCCACGTAGCCTTTCTTCAACTGCTCCAAACCTGGTGGTCCATCATCTCGTCGGCGTACTTCCCATCGGATCGCTTGATTCGAGAAGCGTCAAAAAGGCTTTTCCCCCCTCTCTCCCGTCTGAATGAAGCTGAGCTGATTGCGTGGTTTCGCCTGTTCCATATCAGACTACTCTACTCGACATAAATACTAGACACATTTCAACCATCCTATGTTGGTATTCTATACAATCAACCCATCAATGTAATTCCTCCAGGCGCACGTTCATATTCAAATGCAACTGAACAGAATCGGGCTTGCGGCGGCGTGTGGATGTCTGATTAGTCTCATCGGAACCTGGCATCCAGATAAGGTCGTGCTCAGCAGCTCACATACTTGTTCTGTATGTGGACCCGAACAACGATGCGCTAAGCAAGATGTTGAGGAGATTCTTGCTTGGAATCTGTCTTCTGGTACAATATATATATCGTTAACATTGGACATCAACATCAAATAACACCGTTGGTGAAACGGTATCATGCGTCGTTGCCATCGACGCGGCAAGGGTTCGACTCCCTTACGGTGTATGATTTTTTGTTCACTCCGTCGCGGAACTTTTTGGGCTTTGATGGGACTTTGCAGGATGTTCTTTATGCACAGCCGGATGAGCCGTGCAGTGCTGGAAGGTGCAGAGAACCCTCTCCCCAACATCCTTCGACTCGGCCTGTCGGGCGGACTGACTTGGCGCGCAACAAAGGCTTGAGTGACCTTGACGGATTACTTGTTGCGCGGACTGGATACATTGACGATTCATACTATGGCTACACAATACTAAATCTACAGTCTATCTCATTCATTGGTTCGGTTGATTGTGTGTTGGCACGATCAGGTGCGTGGATCCATGACTTAATCCAGTGGTTCGAAGACCGGGTCGGCAGCCCTAGTCCTGCTTCTCGTGCCAGTACTAGCACCCACAGGGATCTGTTCCCCTTCGTTCAACTTCATTCTTCTCGTCACCCTGACATGCCCGGATACTCTCTCTCGCTCCCTCTCCTCGTCTTCTTCGCTCTTTCGACCAGAGCTGGTGCCGAACCAGGAGGTCGAGAACCTCGAGCCTGGTTTAGGTTTGGGGATGAAGTCGGTAGTATTCTCCGGCATGAGCAAGATGTGGTACTTCCTCTTGGCTGATTCGGAGGTCAATAACCAGTCTTCGAGAAGCCTGAGGTTCCGCAAGTTGGATTTGAACAGATTGTCGAGGTAATCTCCAAGAAGAGGTACTAGGCCCACGACGACGTCGATAATGACGTTGAGGAACTATGTATGGATATGGGGCCTCTGTCAGGGAACGATTGATAGGCACCGGCAGAGAGGAGTGCATGTCATAAACTCACCATGTAGCCCAAGATTGATCGGGGCACACCGAAGATGAAGCAAAGCCACACTTGGTACAGCTGCAGTATACCCGAGATGATATCTCCGTACACCGGTACGAGAGAGATAATATCGTCAAGACCGGCCTAAGATACAGAAGCAATCATCAGCTATGCTCGCTGGTCAGACGCCCCAAGGACAGCTGATAAAACTCACTCGGAATGGCAGTCCAAGATCGGCCAAAACAGGCGCGGCATCAAGCCAGAACGCGACCGTCCTAATGTGGTTGTACAGCCTGAAATGGCGTCATTGACACCGCATTTCAGTTGATCAGCATCGTCTCTCTTTTTATTAGTCGGTTTCTTGAGACGATAAGACAGGATAGAGAAATACGTAGTTGTGATCAGGGTAATTCTAGAGACTGATTGTTTCTCCTCAGACCAAAGAGGTCTGTCAGAGTCTAATTAAGGAACATCATATCGGGGTGGAGGGCAGGATGACGTGGTGAAGTACACATCGACAGGAAGCCGATGGATGGGTCATGGTTACAGTAGATGCAGAGAGAGCGATCGAGACGGTAACCCGACTAACCTTTGGGCCTCTTTGTCATTTCGAGGCCTGATAAAACCTAGTCCAGGTGGGATATACGTGGCTTCAAAGGCTCCGAACCTCAATGGGGCTTTGTCTCTTTGGTTCCTGCAACCATCCAACCAGAAACGCGTGGTGTCAGCATTGTGTTCATCTTCGATGGTCAGGGATGGATGGGATCGGTGATGTCAGGGAGGGGGGGAGAAAGAAAGAGGAGAAGCGCACTGACGGTCCCTCGCTGCGTTTGGGCGATATGAGGACAGCAGCGGCCAAAGAGATGATATGAAGGAAGCCATCTTGATAGGGTGAGTAGATGGTGCAATATATATGAGGATTGATGATGCCCGGAATGGGATGGAGAAAGGAAGAGAGAGAGAGTAGAGAGTTTTGGACCGCCATGGTTGATATCTGGATGGAGAGTAGTTCGGTTCGGTTTTGGTGATGGTAACGCACACGCTGTTTCGGGATTAACCTTGATCTGGCAGTGGCATTGTGGCACGTTGGGAGTGATCTTTTAATCTTTTTGCTTTCTTCGTCTGTCATTTTCAAGAGCGTCTCCCTTTTCGCTGCTGTGCTCTCTCACTCGTGCAGATTTCGACGTATCGATGTATTGGGTGGCCCCAGTATCGATGGTGGCTCCATCAATCGAAGAAGAGTAAATAGGGTTCTGCAGGATCAATGAAATCTTCCACCTGGACATCGCATGCAATTGTGACTCTCCTTTCCTATCTGTACTAAACGTTTGTGTTGCGACTGATTTTACTTTTGCCACTCACCACGGCCATTATCATCACTGCTGACGTACCCATCATACAAGATATACTGCCTGAGAGGCTGTATGCTGATCCCTGCATGAGCGGTACGCCACATCGCATTATGCAGGTTTGCAGCTTTGCTCTTCTTCTCCCATCATCCCCGTCATTTCCCATCATTCCTTCACCTCGGTCATTCTTCGTCTCATCCATATTCCTTTCGCTTCATTCCTCTTTCCATATCTTTGAATCCTCCCGTATTCGACATCAACCCCGTCACTTTCCTCTCTCTCTCTCTCTCTAATCACACTCTTCACTTGCTCAGATCGACACCTGTATATAACGAGTCTCGACTGCATTGTTCACCCAGCGCTCATTCAATCAATTCACATACATGTACCCCCTGGTCACTTTCTGCCAGTTCATTACCATACTGGTTATCGCTACTCTGTACTATTACGCTGTGAATCTCGTCTTCTTCATTCTGTGGCGTGAGACCGTATTCGGTTGATTCCACTCGCCGACACACCCATACAGTCCTGAGTCTGCGCTTTCACTATCGGCTCCCTCGATTCCTAGTTCGGTCACAATCCTCCACGCCTTTTGAATAGGTACGAATAGATTTTGAATAGGTACGAATAGATAAATTGCGGACACCTTTCTTCCAGTCCAACTTGAGGAGTGGCGGCAAGAGATTAAGACCACGCATCGCTCCCATTGATGATCTCTCATCGACAGTCCGCAGTACAGGTGACCGATCTGCCTGCACCCACGCCCAGGACAAGACGACGAAGGCAACCTAGAGTGACGCTCTCTGCGAGACCAGGATACGGACGAGATCAACCGAGGATCAGCACAGTCATTGACATATTCGGCGGGACCATCAAAGTGATGTCCAAGATCGACGAAGATCCATGGGAGAACAACTGCACCCCTCCTCCCGAGCTGGACCAGGATGGGTTGGCGACACGATCACCTAGAGCGGCGAAAGGGAAATGGAAAGCGTGAGTCCCTCGTTCCTGTTCGTATGTCTATGCGATGGGGAATGTGGCTGACGTCAGCATAGCACTGAGACTGACCCGATAGAGACGATCGGAGAAGCTTCCAGCCCTCAATCCCGAACAATCATCGAAAGCGATGGGTCGTCAGAAGATACTCAGGACCGAACTGAAGAAGGTGTGGAAGACGGCCAGCGTCGAGACAGAACCGGATTGCTAAACTATCTAATGGCCTGTTTCGTTTGTGGATATCAAGCGTAGGTTCTTCCGCCATGAATCCTCTCGTTGATTACGGACCCATGCTCCAAGTAGACCGCTGACTATAGGCCCACATGTGTCAGCTTGAGATCGATGTGCGATGTCGGACCTGACCCATACGCCGACCCAAGAAGTCGAGGCCAACACGACGACAGGGACCGACGAAGCTCGACCCACCGTACACCAAGTCCGCAGACGCCACCATCGATCGTCGCACCCCACCTTAACAAGTCGAAGCGATCTCCGTCGCCTGTCAAGTCCTTGTTGCTCAGTCCACCGGAGAGTCCCAACAAGATGCACGAGCCTGAACGAGGCGTTTTCAAGCCTCGAAACTCAACCGACATGTATTCTCAAGAATACCTCGACCAGCAGAGATACGAAGCGTTGCAGCGTGGAGTTCTTCGGCCCTTTCGGACCCACAAACTTCCGATCTCATCAGAATTAGCTAGCGACAACGTTGATGAAGATCGGCTTTTATCCATTGCTGACGAAATATGGAGAGGGCGAGTGGTGGAATACTCTTTGATCCTTGATGCGCTATTGCATCTTCCAGTTGATGAAGAAGAGATCATACTTGGTCAACCCGACGGGTCGTCTGTCACCTTCGCCAGGAAGAAGGAGATGGTCAGCCTTGATCCTCCAATCGAATGCTACATATCGATTACGCTACCTGAAATTGGGCCTCTTGTCGAGTATGATCTGCCTGACAACGATTTGAAATCTCCAAGTACGTGGGAGGACACAATCCAGCGGACTCACCAATTCGAATCGAAATATATATCCTTTTCAGTCCTTGAGCCAGAGATATTCGGCTTGGAGGTGCCAGTCTGCAACGAGCCGATCTTTCTGTATGACACGATGTCGAGGCCACCGATTTTGGCTTCGCAAATTCCTGGCGGTCTCCAAGGCGGAAGTCAATCTCGATCCGACAACAGGAAAAATGTGCCAGAGACAGGCGAGCAAAATGGTGGTCCGAGACGATTGCCCCAGGAGTTTTTCCCGTTGCCGGAATCTCAATCTCCGTCACAACAGCGCCCGCCGTTGGCCGAGGCTGGGCCTCCATCGCAGCCCTTGCCCCAACCCCAGATTTTACCTCAGCATTCATCTCAGTCGGGATCACAGCTCCCGTTCCAGCCGGAGTCTTTGCCCTCAACCGCACAATCAAGACAATCACAAGCATCGATACCGGGAGCTCAACCTCAAATGCCATTGCCAACCACTGTCAACCCGCAAGACCTTCGCTTGCCTCCAGGCTCACGAAGAACACGACTCGATCCACCAATAATTTTGCGTCCACCGCCGCCATTGAGTGCGCGTTGGGAACGTTTTGATTCTGATAATGAGATGGGAGAAGGGGATATATCTGCCTTCATCAGGGCGATGGAACCAGAATCCGGCACTCCACATGCCACTATCGAATCAACCCTTGGCTGGTCGCACCATCAGCGCAATGCGCCATTTGACACCGTGCCATCATCTGGACGGGCATTATTTCCTCCATCGCTTCAACAAACCGATTTCGCCGACGAAGCGACCGCTCCCGAGACACCCCAGGCATCCTACTCAGCGGATCGAATGAGGACCCGGTCGAGCGCTAGACTTGATGAGAGAGCCCGGGCGGCTGCAGCTGGCCCATCAAGAGGACGGCAAGCTTCAAGGACGCTCGAGACTGCTTCAAGTCAAGCGCAAGCTGCAGAAACCTTTGAGCATGAAGACATCATCCAAAGACCTACTCCACCCGACTACACGCCCCTGATCGACCCTCAGAGTCTTTCGAGGCACGAAGATCAAGAGGCGATTGAGGTAGAAATGGGGTACAAGCAACGCCCGTTACTGGCTGCCTATCAAGAACCGATCGACTACGATCCCGAAATTTCCCGTCAGAGTGAAAGAGAGATAAACAGGATCCTGGACGAACAGGGTCACAGAGAGCCGCTTCGACAGTCAGCGCCCGCGGGAACTGGTCAAATGGGTTTTGCGAATGCGAGTCAGCAGTCGGGGCATGCAATCGCCGTTCAGGCCCTTGCCGCCGTAGGCCACCGAATTGCTGTCAGACCCTCCCAAGTCAACCCTCTCGTAGAGTTCGCGCACGAGTTCGCGTTAAGAATGGGCCATATCCCAATGACAAGACATGACGAGCCTTCGATCCTTCCACCTTCTCCGGCGATGACTCGATCGAGTTCTTGCCCACCGTCGACGACGGCGAGGACAGGAATTCCTTACCAACCGATGATGGGCAATCGTCGATCTTCCTACGGCGCGTCAGTCATTGATCTCCCAGGGACACCGGTAGGGGAGATGCCTGGTCGCGGTCGGTCCCCACGTCCCGATACGCTGTATCCTCCGGGCGCTGGTCCCACAACAGCATATCAGACTCCACGGCGATTGCGTCCGTTAGTAGTCAGGAGTAAGCCAGTACAGAAAGTGGATCTGTCAAAGATGACCGAGGAGGATAAGATGATGTTGTTTTTGGAAGAACCGAAGGAACTCGTGGGTCAACCATGGTTCGGACCGTCTTTCACATTGACAGTACCCACCCCATCAAGTTCCGCAGGACCAAGCTCTCCAATGATGTTGTCATTACCTTCGCCGAGTGGACCGACTGGCGGCTACGCGACTTCAGCAAGTCTGACGACTGAGTCAGCGGAGTCAGGGTCAGAAGGGTATATCTCTGCGGAAGAGAGGGGTGATTCTGGCAACAGCGAGAGCGGGATAGAGGGGAAAACACCAAGTCAGGGAGTCAGACGAGGTAAGAAGAGAAGCATTGAGGACGTCGGCAACGGTGGAGGGAACGGAAATCGACCTGGGCATATACCGACTATGTCCGCCGAGCAAAGCGGAAGGGCGGCATCGAAGGGACAGGATCATGGCAAGGGGAAAGGTAAAGACCCAGAAGAGGAAGAGGAACGCCAAAGGTACAAGCGGGGGAAGTAGTTCCATCGTACATGTTAGCAATCGAGGAACGGCATATAGCGCTAGTGCATGGTTACTTTGGTGTTTCTGTCTGATCAATGTTGTAAGCTAATAGTGTTTTGTATAAGCACAGTCGTAGGCTCCTACAGGTGACATGTATCCATCAAACCGGTCAATAAAAGCACAGCGCGGGTGCGGTCTTCTAGCTCGCGAATGAGTCGAGATCTCAGGAGAACAGGTAGCATCTCAAGCATCGAGTGGTATCTATAACATCGAGTGGTATCTATAAAAGCTTGAGCTTGCCGGTGACCGAGTTGATCAACCTCGCTGGGCCACTGGGCAAGCAAAAGTCAATGGTTGTCTACCAATCAGCATGCTGGCGGAGCCAAATAAGAAGTGGGAGCGCAAGAGCTTACGGGCCGATTCCTACGATCGTCTTGGATCCAGGCGCTACCTGCGTTCGACCACTACAATCGCCGGATGGACCGGGTGTTTGCGGTTGCGTGCGAAGGGATCGTCTCATCAGCTTTGTTCCGCGTTACCGTCATCATTGATAACATCGCCGTCGCTGTCTTATCGGCCTAGTGAACGACTCCATACGCCCCAAACCCCGCCTGGAAGGCGTCTCACGGTATTTATCGTACCAAACACTGAGATCAAGAGAGACGAGTACAGCACAGGCTGAAAGGGGGAGGGTACGAGAAGGGAAAGACATGGTAGAATGAGAGGACCGTAGAGACTCATATAGCGAACACAGACTTACGCATCTCGGATCGTCCTGGCGCAGAGGTTGAGGCTCCTAGCTTGAGCAGCGAGGATCTCGAGCTCTTCGGTGTTGGCACATCGGAGGGCGATCTTAGGTTGGCTGTGGGGCGAGCAGTCCGTCAGCACGAGTCTCGACAGACGATGAATGGTACAGTAGTTGATACAGCTCGGATCAGAGGGTCGGGTGGATACAACTAAAACCAAGACCAGAACCGAGACCAAGATCAGTCACTCACCCCTGGTTCTGCCATGCTCGGAACAGCTACGAACAGTCGAAATCCATGGGTCAGTGAAGCCCTCAGGATCGTGTCCACCTTTTCCAGGAACATAGTGCCGCCAGACAGTCGCTGGTAGTGCAATACAATAGCACGGAATGGTTTCGGATAGGATATGATAGCCCACACTCACCCTGGGATTAGCTTCCTTGAGCGTCATAGCGCAAGCCAACGTCGCATGTCCCGCCTGCGCCGCGATCTTGCCTTTAGTCATCTTCAGCTCATCATTCACCACCAGGACCAACTTCATCTCTTCCGAGCTCTTGAATTGCGTAGAGCTCAGATCGGACGATAGAGCCGCCGCTGAATCTTCGGCATCGGATTCTGTATCTGTTCCTGAACCGGCGGATCCTGACGCTACGGAAGGAGCTGAAGGTGCTGAAGACGTGGTTCTCTTGGCCGTGGGCGTGGGCGTGGATTTGGGCTTTGCGGACGCAGAATCGACGGGAGCGAGGAGTGATGAAGGATCCGAAGAGCGCGTCGAAAGCAGAGAGTGCGCTTGATAGCCTATCGTGAATGCCAACAGAGAAAGGAGCAGCGGTGACAGAAGACCTGCTAAGAAGGAGAATGTCAGCGAGTGACTTGCGTAAAAAGATAGCAGCAAGCTGCTAGCTTACCGTCCATCCTAATAGTACTCATGGTGAAGCTCGATATGTTTCCGACCACTCGATATGTAGCTAGCTCGATAGAGATCGAGTGTTTTTCGCTGCTCAAGAAATGCAATGCAAATGTATCACATTCACAGTGTCTATCAGTGGACGAGCCAAACAGTTCTCTAACTTTACCCACAAAATCTCACTATCTGGTGATGTCACCACTTTCCCTGTTTAGCAGCATTCCTCACCGTACCGTACGTGAAAAGCACATGGAAAAACGCTCGAAGCAGCTCAAAGTCAACCTCCATCCATGCTCTGTTCCTCTTTGATTTCAGAGCTGTCGCCTTTCGAGTATTGCTTTGCGCAGAAGCCTATTTCATTTGCACGTCAGCAACAACAAACCCATCGACGAACATGACAGCAACGTACAGCACCGCGGGGACGGTATCGGCCCCCATCGACCTCTCGTCATTGAAGGGCGAGTTCACCTCGCTCGACTTGTCTAGCTCGGCTTCGAGCAAGAAGGAGGTCAAGCCCAAGGTCAAGGTGACGCTTACCAGTCTGACTGTGAACAATGTGAGTGGATTATGAGCACTGTGAACTCTCAGTGTAGTCGTCCCCTCATGGTTCGAGACCTTGTCTTGAATCCGTGGAGGTGAAAGCTCGATTTGGGATGGAACACGCATACATGGCTTTCAAGTCGCACACACCGTCGGCGGACCAGAGGACTCCTGTATCAGTCAAGAAAGGACAAGCTGACGCCTTTTGTTCTCTCTCTTCTCTGTCCTGATCATCGACCTATGCACGGATAGGCCGGAACGCTGCGCCGAATAAACAGCGTAGTTATCCCCATCGTGTACTCTGACAAGTTCTACAAGGAAGTAAGGGATCCATTGCTGGATGACGTGAACAAGCTCAGTGAGTGTTCCGTCACGTCCCCGTCCATGATTTACTCGCTCCCACCCCAAACAGCTGTCGATAGGACTGCTGCTATCCTTATCTGCCAGCTTTCAAGCCACTTGTCTGTCGAAACTATTCGAGCTAGAAGAGTCACAGATGACCAAGATCATCAAGATTAAGGCTGATTTGTCACTGCCTACAACTCAACTTTACAGTCTACTACGCCGATATTCCGGTAGGAGCGATCTGCTGTCGATTCGAGAATCTCGCCAAGAGCTCCAAAGAGCCTGCTACGCTTGTCATCCTTACTCTTGCGTACGTGCATCTCTGAACTGAATTTGTCAGGATAGGACATATCGCTGATAGCTGAGCCGCGGCTATTCATTTCCATCTCGGCCTCACAGCATCCTCGCTCCTTATCGCTCATTGAACCTCGGCACCTCCCTCCTCCTCTCGACCCTTCGCGCCTCACTGCATCCTACCACCCCACCTCCTCCAGTACCATCAGATAAACAGACCAACACCCGTTCTTCGCTCGTAGCCGTGCCGCCTAGAGTCAAGGTCAATAGGGCGCTGGCGCATGTGCAAGTCGGGAATGAGGATGCAAAGAGGTTCTATGAGAGATTGGGATTCAAGCAGGTCGGAGTGTGAGTTTGGACGTTTTTTTTTTCTTAAAAACCTTTTTCCCTTTACACCTCCCTGCCGTCGAACAGGAGCAGGGATATGTATGGCCTTGGCTGAATATAACAGCCATGTTATACGAAATTTGCGTCAATCTTCTGGATCTGTTGTGCTGATCTGCAAATGATTCTATTGCTTATCATCGCTTCTCTTCTTCCGACCTATCTTTTATCAAATGGTCATGCCGGACACGTCCTATTCTGACAACCACTAACTACCGCCACCACGACACTTTCACACTTTCAAACTCCTATCCGCACCTTTCAGCGAGGAGAACTACTACTCAAAAGCGGAGCCTAAGGGAGCTATGATCATGGTCCTGGAAGACATCGCTTCGGCCTTGGGCGAACAGCCCAACGGTAACGGTAATGGTAAAGGTGAGGGATCGTCATGAAGCCGTTCGGTAGCCAGGCTTGGCTAGACAGCAAGGGCAAGACATGGGCACTCGGCAACTCCTTGACATGGTACCATGCAATGCATTCTGCTTGACACATTATGGAGGATGTCACAACATGGTATGTAGATAAGATGCTTCTGGCACAGTACTCGTACTGTACATTCGATTTCGATCAGTATAGTATGCCTGAATTCGTTCACTCCCGATCGGTACAAGAAAGCCTAGAAGGAGCACGTATGCATGTGCATGTATTGGAACTTGATCAATATAGCGTTTTATACCATGCATCCTATGCCATCCCATGCGTTCGCGAGCTCTGCCCTCGGCCAGAACAAAGAGACCAAAAGCGTCTCTTATCTGAGCTGGAGCCCGTCAGGATACAATCCTGTGAGGTGGTATCGCGTTTCTTGTTCGTGCGTATGATACAGTTCATCGTGATATTCTCGTACAAAATACAATGAATGGGTCATTCCGCCTTGAGGGTCAAAGAAAGCCTTCTGTTAATGTCCGTTGGTCTTAATTAAGACTGTATTTGAATTATGCGATATGCGGTACGTACGGTATTACCCGTTCAAATAATGCGTGAGTGTGTGGGTGAAATGTATATTCGCGGTAGGAAGTCAAGATGATCTCTCGTGTTCCGAGATAGGGTAGGGCTCAAACCTATCAAAATCCGATAGCAGCCCACACACTCGCCGCCAAGGTCAGGCCCAGAGCCATGCTAGAGCCCACCGCAAACCGAACCATCTTCTTGGAAGCGGCACTGGATCCACCACCGCTCCCAGCATCACCACCACCTCCAGCTGCATTGCTACCTCCGCCCGAGCCGCCCAGCGACGCGATTCTACTACTGGCCACTTCGTCCATCGTCACTATAGGCACCTCGCCAACCGTATACGCAGAAGAGTTGGCAAGACCTAACCACTGAGTTGGGTGAGCAAGACCTGCACTTGCAATGTCGTCATCCGATAGTGAGTACACATAAGATGGGGTGGGATAGGTAGGGTCTGGAAGGACTGCGTTGGGAAGCGCTGTGGCAATGGTCGTTGTGAGTGAGAGGGCTTCGATGGTTGTTGGCGTGGGGGAATTGCGGTCGAGAGCAGGGGTGCTTGTCGCCGTAACCGAATTACTACTTGCCCCCTCTCCGGATGAGGAAGCAGTCGTGCTTGATGACGATGACGAGGAGGAGCTATCTTCGAGGGGCAAGAAACCAATGAGAGGAGGCTGACCGCCGTTGATGCCGTAGCTATATAGATGATTCGAACAAGGTGCAAACAAAGGACAATCCATTGGTCAGTGAGATTGGTGCAACCCCTAGGACAGTAAGACCGTTTGATTGATTCCTCACTCACCTGAATACACTATACACTTTCCTCAGGAACGGTGTGCCAAGCTGCCAATCGATTCCGTCTCCGGTGGACGGAGCGGCGATAGGCCAAGCGAGGCAGAATGACGATGAGGCCACCTGGGCGTAGATCCAATCTGATGGCTGTAGTTGAATGAACCGGCCTCTGCGTATAAATGAGTAGAAACAACATCAGCACGAGGTCCTCAGATGAGAGACTATCATGGCGTCCAGCAAGAAAGAGGGTCTGCCGAATCGAAGTACTTGATACCAGCACTCTTTCACTCACCCGAACGAGAACCCAATCGTCATCTTGGTATTGCAAGGTACGGCCCACCTTCCCTCACTGACCTGTCTGGCGTCCGCGATTCCAGCGAAGAGCTTGACCACGTCCTGTTGTGGCCCAGAGATCCCATTGAAGCCGGCATCCAGCAATGCGATCGACGGCAGGCCTAGATCAGAGTAGGTCGAATTGATGGCTATTTCCGTGCCGTTCAGAGCGACGTGGTGGAGCTCCAAAGCCCAGAACAGGTATTCTTCCCCGCTTAATTCGTTTACATTCGAAGGCAAGCTATCGATTTCAGACTGGTCGCTTCTTCGCCGCCTTTGCGTCGACCCCTGAGAAGCGGAAGCGGAGGCGGAAGCCGATGCGCTTGCTGAAGCTGAAAGTGCGTTGGATCCTTCCACACTTTCTGCAGAATCATTAGCCGGAGTGGTCGCTCGACCGAAAGGCACCACATCATGCCATTCGATATTACTTATCGTCCTGCCGGTAGCGGTATCATTCGAGACATACAAGCTCGACACGCCGCCAAGAGTTAGTGAGCCTATTCTAGTCTGGTATCGCGAGGTGCTGGTTGGAGCGGCTGAACTGGATGAAGAGGTTGTAGTCGCCGATGCATTGGGCGGTGAGGCGAGAGCGAGTGCAAAGACCGGGTAGGGCACATGAGGGTCTCGTACGAGATGTTCCAGTAAAGGAGGGTAATACTTGACAAGCGCTTCGTTGGTTGACGTAGGTTGAGCCGAGGACGAAGTGGAAGCACCCGCAACAGAACCTGATTCGACCGCGGATGTCGACGCAGAGGTAGATGTAGAGGATACCGTCGACTGATTGCCGAGATCGTTGAACAGGGCGTGGGACAACGCTGATAATCTGGGGAAACCAAGACCTAATATGCCTGAAATTCTTTGCTCGGACAAGGTTAGATTGGTCGAGTTGATCAGGCCTGCGAATATAAGGGGTCGGTCAATGCGAACGAGGGTTCCCCTTCCTTCCGAGACTCCGTCCCAACAAGACACCCTGACTCACCTAGCATCTGATCCTGTAGCACGATCTCCCCTACAGTGACCGTATCACTGATCAAGAACCCACTGGCAACCGTGCCATCCGCATAACTCGTGTTCCAAAGACTTTGATTCGCATTGATCTCGCCGAATCCGCCAGAGCGTTTTGAGTTGTCGTAATACGGGTTGACGGCCACGCCTTTCGATTCGGGGCACGATTCACCGCAGAGTGTCGAGGCTAAGAGAAGGTCTGAAGAAGCCAGGTCTAGCTGAAGAGGGTATGTTACGGGCGGTGAACCGATTGATATGGGTACGACGAAGGTGCTGCGGCGGGGTTAATCGTACGTCAGTATACGCAGCAGCTCGTGCAGATTGAGCGAGATTGATCGTAACGTGGTCTGCTGCACTCACTTGATTGCTGAACCAAGGTGCACTTCAGTCCCATTCAATTGCTCTCTCCTGACTATCCTCGGCTCCTCATCATACCTATTCCGTTCCAGGATCTCAATCTCTTGACCACCAACGTCTACCCGCACGTCTCTTCTCTTGAGGCGACTCCGGTCTCGTTTCACAGGTAACGCGCGAGCCTTCGCACAGACGCCAGTGAGATCCCGCTTACTTGACGACGGCGGCGTGGTTGGGGTGCTCAGTCCACCTTGAGCTTCTTTGTTTGAGCGAACATGTGCTGGTTGTAGCAGTGTGCTGTGGTCGTCGGGATGTAAGAAGCTGGACACTGAAAATGGAAGAAGGGAGAGGACAGTAATGATATACTGAGACGTAAGCATGGCGCTGAGTCGAGCGTGTCAAAGCGAACGAGATTAATGTGAGTCGGAGTCAACGCATGGAAAAGGTTGAGTCGCGAGCTGCAGTATGGCGGTAGATCTATGCTCGGTATTTAGGGTGTTCTGGCTCGAATCCTCGAGACGGAGGGATGGGGGAAGGCGGGCGATGAACTGTCAGATAGACTTGTCGGTGCGGGCAGGGAGTGCGGAAGGAGATCCCAGTGACGATGCGGTGCGGCGGCCTGGTGTATGTATGAGGTGTAATCGAATGAAAGTGAAATGTATAGCAGAGGTAAGCAGCCAAGCCAGGTCCAGCCAAGCAAAGGAGAAGAGTATGCTATGCTGTGTATATATAGGCCAAGGTGAAATGAGTGAGTTGAGGAGGCGCAGCAAGTTCAGTCGAAAATGTCGAAATCGAGGGTTGTTGACACGAACCTGACTTTTGACTTGATTTTGGACTTTGCTCGAGTACTGTACGTTGGATGCCTGATCCCCCAAGTCCAAGTTTGAACTTTCGCAGAGCCGTGATTCTGGGAGCGCTAACTTGGGCTAAGACTGGTCGGACTGAGCGGATGTGCGATTACTCTTCGATGATATTTTGTAGCGGTAGAAAAGTCAAGATGGGTTTCAGACAGAGATGAAGAGTCGCTTGAAATAAAGTGAAAAAGCAAAGTCAATGCATAACCAGTTACAGAACGCGCTAAAATGCGGGGGTGGCGCGGAACGACAAGGCATGTGCTGCGGGGTGTCATCGCATCACTACCAGCATCAGAGCACATACAAAGTTGTCGTGCATTCCTGTGTTCAGACGTTTAGATGGCTCGTGAGCGACGATCGAATGGCGATGGCACATTCATGTGCGAAGCGAGCGCTGCTGTCCGTTTAAAAAGGTCTGGGAACGATGAACGTATAGCAGACCACCGAGACCACGTTCAGTGATTGGTGGTCCAATAGATGAGTGTCACGCCAGAAATGCCACTTCGAAGACAGTTCATAAATGGTGCATACAATCACCTTCATTCTTAGAGGTATATCATCTCCCCCCTCCCTCCGCCTCTCGCCCATTCTGCGAATGCGACTAGCCTTGGACACTAAGGTGTCGACGATAGACGGTTCACACCGCTAGTTCTGCCCAATACCACATGCCCTCAGTTTAGAAACACGGGATATGCGATCGGGCGGACCATATCTTAGCCAATCCATGCGATAGCGATCGAGTCAAGCGAATGTCGTGTCGAGTGCAAATGCAAGCACACTGCCCTAGAACTCATCGTCGTTCCCACCCCCAAACCAGCCAGAATACACCAGGATAGTACCGTATACCAGCCCGCCGCCGGCGATAGACATCCAGCATGCTGCGGGGGTGATGAGTGCCGAGTGGGCGAGGAGCACAGGTAAGGAGAGGCCGGTCGTCTGTAGATTCACAGAGAGTACAGTCATCAGCGATGAGGTTGATTGGAGTCATACTGCACGTCTAGCGGGAAGCGGGGCTTGAACAGTAATGGGATGGGAATCGGCGCTTTCGGGGGTCGACAACAGGCTCGACCATCCACCTCCGGAGATACCTCTAGGAAATGGAGGATCATCGACACTGTATCGTCCGTCTCCCCGGCGACCATATCTACGTCCAGTCCATATCCACTCACCACAAGCATGCCAGTTAAGAACCGCCCAAAGTCAACATAGGCCGAATTATACTCTGGCGACAGGTCGTCCGCGCGCGCGCATCTTGAACAGATTGAATTCGGTACGGGAGCGAGGACGAACGTGAGGGCTGTTTACGCGACGCAACGGTGTCGAGATATGTGATATGAAATCATTGCATGAGATCGGTGATTGTAAGGGGTGTGGGAGGATGGGAGATGGCACAGGAGTTAGGTAGACCAGGAATGAAGATTGGTTGAGCGTTTGAGGGAACGAAGACGAGAAGAGCATGTACAAGGGGACGAAAACCAAGATCAGCGTGTGGTTCCTATCACGTAGATGGGTCTGCTTTGTCCATCATGAGTAGCTGTCTACGATATGGATAGGTCCGGTGGGGATAAGGTCTCGCCACGACGGGGCCACACGTACCGACAAGGATAGGCAGCCAATTCCCCCAGAGCGCACAACTCAGGATAACGAGCAAGAAGCCCGCGGCCAGGACGAAAGAGAGGAGAATAACGGCTGTTGTAGGTGCGATTTTTGGAGCCATGGTGAACAGTGCGTGGTGTGTGGTATTATGAGAGGAGAGAGGGTAGGTGAGGGCGATTCGTTTTGATTTGTCAATGCGGGCCGGGAGACGTCGAGATACGTTGGTGACGAAGATGATGAGAAAGTGTGGTCCGGCACGATAGGGAGGCGTGACAATTATTGAAGGTGTTAGACAGGAGTCCATCAGCATACACCCGTAGCTCAACACAAAGGAGGGAGGTGCGTGGCTTTGCAAGGGATGACGAAGGCATGTAGAGATGTAGTATGACCGAGACATCTGGGGATAGCAGGCAGGGCAGACCCTACTCACTTTTCAGACCCGCTGCCATGTTGATTGATCAGAGAAGCTTGTGCTTGTGCTTATGACGAATCGATGCACACCCTCGGTCCTCACTGGATGAAGGGGGGTATTAGCCTAGAACTAGCTGAACTAGCTATACAACGCTTATGATACGCTTCCAACTTGCCCATGGTCATGTCATGTCATGTCGCCGACGTTGACCGCTTAAGCTCGTCCGAAACAGGGAAAGTAAAGGGAAACGACATCGGATAGGCACACGGATGTTCTTCTCTGCATCTGAATATAGGGAATGATCCCTGTTAGGCAGGCTAAATAACCGCGGTGGAGGACGATCGGATCGGTTCCGGTGTGACTGACATCTGGCGAGTCACCAAAAGGTACGGTGGGGTATGCGATAACTCTCTCTTGATAAAGTGGTTTCGATACCATAGAATCAGTCACTTCATCATTGTATTGACAGTCCACTTCGCTCACACTCGAGCTAGTATAATCAACCATGACGACCGTGGATGACCTCTCTGCGCCTGCTCCGTGAGTGTCATTACATTATCCTTAGCGACAAAAGCACAGAGCGCGCGTTTTGCCACCCATCGCTCGCTCATCACGCGGAGCAATAGGACATCCTCTGTAGAGTGGACATGCAAGCTGACATCGTATGTCTGTCAATCGCTGTCGCTGTCACGTATGGCAGCCTTCGTCTCCCCGCCATCCTTCAGAACCCAACAAACTCTGCACTTCGTCAAGTCGAGGCACACAATGCTCAGCAGCGTGAACGAGCTGCCGCTAGGCGTGAGGCTAGGTCTACGACGACCAAGGAAAGTGGGAGGGGTGGAAAGGGCAAGAGAGTGATCAGACGGCTTGACAATGGTGAGTAGAACATCCAGTCCGTGTAACAATATTCGTCCAGCTGTCTATCTATTCTGTGGCGTCACCTGAATCCCTTCATCGATCAGAAACTGTCTGAACACGATTTATTTTGCATACCGCTGATCTTCTCTCACGTATCGCCATCGCAGCATCCTTCGCGTCGAACCCACATATCGTTCAACCCAGCAGATCGGATTACGCTCCTCCCGTCCCCTTGCAAGCCCGCTCTTCTCGCCCTACATTCCCGCCTGACACAGTCCCCCGATCAGCAGCAATTCCATCCACTGTCCCACCGGAGCGTGACCCCAGATCATCGGACTCCATCAACGGTGCTTTCACCCTGTCTCTGAAAGGTACGAGGGCCTTGTTGAGGAAGCGCGGTGGCGGTGCAGGCGGTGGCGGTGGCGGTGGCGGGGGTGGGCGGAGGGTAGAGCAGTTTGTAGGGAAGACTGAGAAGGAGATACGAGGGTGGTTGGATGGCGATTATGGAGCTCACGGACTGGGCGTTGGGGACGAGGAGAGAGGTTCCGAGGACGCAAGCGGACCGTGGAGAGTGATCGATGACACGTTGTGCGAGTATCCTATCCCTGCTGGCGAAGCATCGGGTTCCTCTTCGTCGACAACGACCGCAGCCGAAAGTGGATCGTCAAACCCACCACATTACAACAGCAACGGCGGCAGAAGAATACCTCTCCAACACCAGATCACAGCTCTTCTTCCACCTCTGCCTGATACGAACACGAGCACCGATAGTAGCATTCCCCGCCAAATACCTTGCGTTTTGGAGCATTCGCGAAGTCCAGCCCATTTAAGCTGGTTCATCCCCGAATCGTTCGAACGATTGGTCGTCCACTTGATCTGCCGATACTACGAGCTGCTCTCGTGGAGCGAGCACTACACGACCACCTCCAACGAAGTCGTCCGCCTCACGCATATCATCGTCCCTTCGATCGCCAAACCCACGGTCGGTCGCAATGACGGTTATTACTTGCTCACGCCCGAGACGTCTGAGTTGTCGGGTCAGTCTGGTCCTGAATCTGTCGGCGCTTTCACTTCATCAGAATCGGACGCGGAGAGCGGTGGCATGAGTGAAGAGGGGGAAAGCGATACTGCGACTGAAAGGGGAGATGGAGATGACGATGGCGGCTCGGTGGACGGATACGAAGTAGCCGATACCACCATTACTTCACTGCCGTCAGGCCTTGACCCTGGAACTGAGATCAACATCAGCCACTTGAGGATCTCGTCTGATCCCCTAGCCCATATTTCGACCGCGGATCCAGGTCTCGCACTTGCGCTTGAAAGAACGATATCAAACACTTCTTCAGCGTACGCTTCCTCTGAAGGGGGCTCGGTCTCTGCATACTCCGACACGGACTACACTTCAGGCTTGGGCGACTCGTACGTCCTTCCTCCTCGAGGCGGAGGCATCACTGGAGGAGGTGTGGTTTCTGGCTCAACGGTGCCACCACCTTCATCCGGGTGGAGCGATTTTGGCGGATCGGATCTTGGGGAAATGCCTGCCTTACCGGTACTTTCGGCTCTCGGTGGCAGGGAATCAGGGGCGGTTGGCCAGTTAGGTGCAGTATTCGGGAAGCGGGGATGGGAGAGTAAACCCACGTTCTTTGAGTATCTGTATGGCGCGTAGGTTGATGGCTAATGTCTTAGCTTCGGGGAATAAGAGAAGGTCAGAATCACCACATTATATCATACAATATATAAACATGTGCATGCGCGTTCGACTTGACATCAGTTGAAATGGACCCGAGTTGTAGCATATCATGCAGAACAACAACATGGTATACATGGAAGAGATGTCCGGAAGCGCCATCGCGAATTGTATGATACAAGCCATAGGAGGGATATATGAAAGAGTGGAAGAGAAACCTGAACGAATGGTCGATTGATCGCTGGAAAGGTGTTCTCCGTATTCTCATGAGGTTAATGGCATAATACTTGATGAGACAGACGCCGAACAGCGGACTCCATTAATGATACGAATTTGGATCCAACGGAAATGGCGGAAAGGGTACCTGACAAGGTCAGTCCATTGGTGAATCCGACCTCAAGCTAAGCAGAGAAACGATGATCGTCAAGATCGAAAGTAGGGATATTTTGGCTGGGAAAGATCAGAGACGAGTGATAGCCTTCCTGTCGAGCGGTGTCCCTGTGCCCGGATTCCAGAAACCAGAAGCACATGAAAATAACCCATCCGTCAGTTGATGAGTAGTGTTACTATCGAATCACCGAGGATGATGAGGATAGGCAAGAACTGATAAGGGGTTACTTCCGTACTCGAAGAATGGTCCGACCCAACTCACCGTCGGGCGCGATGCCGTTCTTGGCGAGGATTCGATTATGTCTGATCAATCTTGCTTGGTCGAACGTGCATCGCTCGATTGCCCTACGGCGGTGGGTTGGTGCAGAAGTTGACATTAACGTTAGCTATCGGTCAATCTGCTTTGTGCTCCTTCTGTGGGTGGGCTATGATATCGAGCTCGGGATGGGACGCGGCGCGGACTGCCGATGCCGCTCAAGGAGAGGACCGTACCGAGTCCATACAGAGCAGTGGGAGTTTCGGGATTAGGATGTAGAAAGAATGAATGATCGAAAACTCGCTCGGACCTGCGGCCCTCGCTTCACTCACATGATCCTCCTAACCTCCTCGACACCCGCATCATCCAGTCCTACCCTACTCTCCCCCGACCCTTCCCCATTATTCGCCTCCAAATCAAAGTTGCCCGACGTCATCCCCGCGGCAGCTTGATCGGAGAAGCTGAATTGGCGCAAGGGCTCATACGAGGTGAAGCGGGCTACGAGCGACGTGGGCAGGTATCGGGCGGCTAGGGGTAAGATGCGCGAGCGGTAGTATACCACCACTGGTGATGCGGTATATTGGATGATTCAGTCATGGTCCAGTACGTTGAGATCACAGCACAGGGTAGCAGCACTCACAGAACGCGATGATGAGAAACACGGACAGCGCGGACAGATGGAAGAACATGGCGGTGCTGTAGGGGAGCCGAAGATCGTTTGAGAGGTCGAACCGGGAAATTTGCTATGGAAAGGAAGCTGTTAAGGTATTGAGTGCAGTTTGGTCCTGCTCCTTGATGCCTTCCGCGATGCTGAACGATAGGTGAATTTCGATGAGGATGGGGCGATGGTTGATTTGTTGTTGAATGTTGAGAAGAAACGTTTTATTTGACGTCGCTGTGCAGCTGCAGTGTGCACAAACATACCTGGTGCACGCGTAGTCTGAGTCTGTTCACACTCGCAGCAAGGATGAGGATGAGGATGAGGATGAGGATGAGGATGAGGATGAGGATGAGGATGATCACTTTCCCGGATTAGGTAATCACTTGGCAACACGTGGTTTGCTGTTATCAACGGGGCCAAAAAGTTGAAAGAGCTCGAACGCTTTTAACTTAACGCTGCTGCTGATAGATGATCCCTTCACGATGATGAGTTCTTCTTATCGTTGATACACAATCTTTCTCCGATTGATTTAATTGAATCCGCCTCACAACGCCTTGTCGAGTCGTCTTCTTGAAGCGGACCAATCTCTTTAATTTGATTTCACTTCGATAACGATCATATTGCGAGGCGAGAATCGACCTCAGCAGGAACCTCACCATCATGTCAGGTCTCTCCCTCGCTGACCAGCTCAAGGCACTCTCCGCCCCATCTCGAATTCAGGCTCTTGACCCCGAAAGTGCCTATACGTCTTTAGACTCCCTACCTACCAAAGGTGACGATAATGACCCTAACGAAGGCAAAGAGCATTATCTCGATGTGGGACCGTCTAGACTCCGGATGCAGTTGAACGGAGATCCCTCGGCTGGAGGGACATTGAGGGGGGAGAAGTATGCTGGTGTCACGCGAGGAAGGGTGAGGATTTTCGACGATGATGAGGATGAAGAAGAGGACGAGGATGAGAATCCACCTTTTGGTGCCGTGGACGACGATGACGAGGACAATGACGAGGACGAGGATGAAGAAGATGAGGACGAAGACGAAGATGAATATGAAGATGGAGAGGATGAAGGCGAAGAGGACGAGGACGAGGAGGAGGAGGTCGAAGAAGAGGAGGAAGAACAAGCACCGCGAAAGAACGCCTCCAGTGGCAAGACTCTCGATCCTATCGCATCGCTACGAGATAGTCGGATGAAGGATATCGAGAAAGGACGGGGGATCAGACGGCAAAAGGTGAGTATAGGCACATATACCGATCCATAGGTACCACGGAATGCTTCTGCTGCTTTTGTAGAAGCTTCTCCAGCCTAAATGTTATCTGTTTCGTTGTGGGATCTAAAGTGAACTGCTAAATCGATTTGCTGATTGACAACCACACCTCTCTAGGCCCTCTTCGAAGCCCTCCTGACACTTCGAATAACATTTCAAAAAGCCCTCTCATCATCAACATCCGTCCCTTCAGCCCTTCCCGCTGACCCTGCGGGCGAGCTCGCTCAGAAACGAATCGACATATTGAAGAGCCTGGGAGATCTCAATGACCGCATGTTCATCCTTCGAGAATCACTCAACTTGTCCGGAGCTGGAGCTGCACCTGGAGCTGATACAGCAGAGAAGGCTGCTTTGGGGAAGAGGAAGAGGGAGGGTGAAGGGGATAGCGGGAGCGCAGAGTACTGGATGGAAAGTGCTCAGCAGTCGCTGGCGTTGAGTGATGCGTGAGTTCCGAACGCTTCTTCTACACTGGTATCTGATAATACTAGTCAATGATGCGAGAGCACCACACAGTAAAGCCTGGTTCAATCAACGGCGCAACTGTCACTGTTGCTTACAGGCACTAACTTCACTGCTTCCTACTCCAGTGCGCATCTCCACCTATTGCCCGTCCTCAACAAATGGTCAAGCAAGATCCAAGCTGCATCACTTCAGCTTGGCTCTAAACAAGCGGGAGGGAGCAAGTTTCTGCAGACTATCAAGTCTGGTGCTGGCGGTATTGTCGAGGCCATCGAGACTGGTCTGACGAATAAGGTCAGCCATACTAGCTCTTCACTGAAATTGTTTCATTCTTTCTGAAACCCCTACTCGCTTTCCGACTTAGTCCTTGTTTCACCCTGACAGATCTGGTCAAGTGCACCGCAATAGCAAAAATGGCCCTTCGCTGACCCTGTTGCCATGTTCCATCACAGCGGGACTCTGAAAAGACGCTCATGGAGAACGAAGAATCCTCTTACCGAGCCTTACTACGAGAAGTCATCGAGTCACGATCCGGATCTTCAGGCCCAGCAGCCGACCTTACCCATCTTCGTAGGGAGAAGAAGAAGAAGCGCGAGGCCGAGAGAGGCGGTAGCAAAGGCCGTAAACTGAGATATACCGTGCACGAAAAAGCTCAAAACTTCATCGTGCCCATTCCACTGAGAGGAGGGTGGCACGAAGAGCAAGTGGACGAGCTGTTCTCTTCGCTCTTTGGCGGGGTGGGCATGCAGGGAGCCGTGGCTGAGAATAGGGTAGAGGTGGATGCTGGGGTCGACGGAGAGGGATTGAGCGGGCTGGGCGGGTTGAGGGTTTTCTAATTTAGGGCGTGAGCTCAGGGGTTACTTGATCATTTGGCGATGCTGCTCTGCATCGGTCGGTTCAATCCTCATGTATGCATGTACCCTGTCTCGTCGCCTGGCCATGTTCATCGATTCCGAGCCGAAACGTTACCCCAGGTGAGTGAGTGAGTGAGTGAGGCAAGGCTGGCAGATCCAGATCTCGTCACGTGACCGGCTCGGATCCGAGATGTGATCAATGCCGTCCTTTCCATACGGTGACGGGTCCGACCAAAAGTTAAATGACGAAAGTACCAAGTTATAGACTGAGTGTTCTTGTTCGGTCTCTCCTCGCACATCATTTGTATCGTATAAACATTGATCATTGATATTGACTATTGGCCATCCCGTCTTCTGTCTGGCCTTGATTTGCGACAAATACAGAGAGAGAGCTCAAGGCGCGCTGCACGACACGAGACAGGAACGACAAAGCTCGGTCCTTCAACTCCGATATTAATAACCAAAGAGAGCTATCGGAACCCCAAGCTTAGTTATCGCTCAAAGTTGACAGATAGTCATGTCGGCCCAGCACCATATTGATAGTCTATTCGAGCCGCCCGCGTCGTCAGCTTCTGACGGTGATTGGGAAGCTCTGATCTCCTCATTCGCGTTGGGCGATACCATCGCCAGGTGAGTCCAGCGTCTAGCTGTACTCGATCTTGGACAGAGCTCCGCAAGGGAGATATGATCAGCTGATAGTCATGAATTGGCCCCCGTACCCCCGTAGCAGCTCGCTGGGAGATGAGCCACCCGAGCCTGTATTTGCGACTACGCCTTGGCCTTCTGTCTTGGATCATCTAGCAGGTCCGTCCGCCGTAGATGCGATTACGTCGACGCCGGGAACGGCGCCATTGGCGGCGGTATCGCAGGCAGCATCTGAGTCTCGGAATAGAGCTCAAGAACAACCCCGAAGGGTCAGCGCTCCCTCCGACCTGATAGAGCGTATAAAGGGGTGAGTCTTGTCTCTCTCCATCTGTCAAGGCATATCTAAGGCGATAGCGGCACCGCTGTGTTGGGTCTCTGTCAACTGAGATATAGGAATGGGACTGGACCGACCGTCCACTACGAGAATACTGTGGCTGATTGACGCGAGCTTCTCTTTTCACTCTCGTAGCCACCTGCCAGTCACATCAACGTTCAATTCCCTTCTAACGCTCCTCGGCTCCGCTCGACCGAACGATGACATCCAGTCCGAGCTGATCGAAATAATGGGTTTTGAGGGTGAGGGGTTGACGTTGGTCGAAGAGATTTTGAAACCTGGTATAAGGGGGTGGATTGTGGACGAATGTGGGCATGGGAGTCATGTGAGTAACGCACAGATCACTACCCAGGGGCTTCTAGATGAGTGGCTGCCTGCCCCATCCCATGTTAGGTGCCAATGTCTGTATTCTGGAAAAGCGGAGCAGAGATTGGAAACTGCCTACGCTATATACCACTAGTCATAGGCTCATTGATCACCGGAATTTTTTGCTGATGAGAGCGGTACATGGTTTATCATCGACACATACCATATATCATCAGCCCCCACAAACACAATCGTCTTCAGGCTATGTACCCTCCGGATCTAGGGTGACGGTCAAGGGCAAAGGCAAGGACAAGAAGACGATCAACATCTCTGACGTTATCGGGTCGGCGGAAGATATCGAACGAAGAATACAGGAACAGCTGGAAAGGCCTAAAGCGATGTTCTCGGAGGGCGGTCCGGTGAGTACTGGATAAGGTCTCAGAGTCCGGAATTCTTCGTCACACGAGGAGGGCTTCATCACTCATCCTGTCTGGATTTCCTTGAGCAAATTTAATGGAGGCTGACATTGGGGTCGCGACCATCGCTAAACATGCCATAGCGGATCGTCGAGCAAGAGGTCTTGCCGAACGTATACACTTCGTCAGGCTCGAAGGCCGTCAATACATCGTATGGGGGCCAGATCGCCCTGCCAATGGGGACACAGCGAGTCATAACTGACGTGAGTGTGAACCCTCCCCGCTCGCTGAACGCCAATGCTGATTTTACTCCATTGGGTATCCTATCCCAGATTTGCGAGGAGGTCACCGTGCCACCGACGAACCCCGTCCCGCCAAAACGTTCCGAGCGTATAGTGAAAATTGCTCAGCTGCCGAAACTGGCGCGAAACTGTTTTCCGGTGAGCTAAAGCTCTGAATCTCTTAGCACGCGAGCTGCGGGCTGATCAACTATTCATGACCGTATGCAGAAGTACGTTGAACTCAACAGGATGCAGAGTATCGTTCAGCCGACAGCTATGGAGACGAACGAGAATATGTTGGTCTGCGGTACGTCCATCTCTTTGTTGACACAACCCGAATGATAGCTGACAGAGTCTATCATTGCATTCGCATGAACAGCTCCCACTGGTGCAGTGAGTGACCCGCGTTCGAGCCAGATTCCCTCTATCGTTTTCTGACCCTCCTTCACTGCTTTAGGGTAAAACCGACGTTGCGATCATGTCCATCATCCGAGTTCTTTCACAATACGTTCGAGCAGAGAGTAATGCCTTCCCTTCGAGCTTCGACCTGAACAAAGACGCATTCAAGATCATATACGTGGCACCAATGAAAGCTCTCGCAGCCGAGATCACGGCTAAATTCGGAAAGAGGCTCGCATGGCTCGGAGTGAAAGTCAGAGAGTTAACTGGTGACATGCAGCTCACCCGGCAGGAGATCAATGATACACAGATCATTGTGACGACGCCGGAGAAGTGGGATGTAGTAACGAGGAAGCCGACTGGAGAGGGAGAACTGGCAGCGGTGAGTGGTCCCAGGTGTTTTGCTAGTGTCAAGTTCCCGGTAAAACCATCAATTGAAGCATTCTTACTGAAGTATGATCGCTTTCTACATTGCAGAAAGTCAGGCTGTTGATCATCGACGAAGTCCACTTGCTGAACGAAGAGCGAGGAGCGGTTATCGAGACCATCGTGGCGCGAACTCTGAGGCAGGTAGGTGATAGCGGTCCACATGGTCGAAGTGATTATTGCTGACCGACTGCGCGAATGCAGGTCGAGTCAAGTCAATCTCTTATCCGAATAGTCGGTCTATCCGCTACTCTGCCGAATTATATCGACGTCAGCGATTTCCTTCGGTGGGTTGACACGACTGTCATCGGTTGTATATGTAATACTGCTCGCTAACAAGCGTGGCAGAGTCAATCGATATCAAGGTCTATTCTTTTTCGATGCTTCCTTCCGACCTGTACCCCTCGAACAGCACTTCATCGGGATAGCCGGCAAGCCCCGATCTGCAGTATCAGCAAGAAACATGGACCGAGTAGTTTTCGATAAGGTGTCTGAACTCGTACAAGCCGGGCATCAAGTAATGGTCTTTGTGCACGCGCGTAAAGAGACCGTGAAAACGGCTCAAAAGCTCAAGGAAATGGCGATCGAAGATGGCGTATCGACATTCTTTGAGACGACTGATCATCCTAAATACGGACTGTATAAAAGGGATATCGGCACCAGCAGGAACAAGGAAATGAAGGAGCTTTTCGAAGCTGGTTTCGGAATACATCACGCCGGTATGTTGAGAAGTGATAGAACTATGATGGAGAGAATGTTTGAGGATAACTGCATCAATGTGAGTAGTACTCGTTTCAAATGCTGCCAATCAGCCTGTCTGTGAGTGGCGCGGGAATGAACGCTTTTCTGACATGAAGCGTTGCCACCGCAGGTGTTATGCTGCACTTCGACACTTGCTTGGGGTGTGAACTTGCCTGCTCACGCCGTCATCATCAAGGGTACCCAAGTATACGACAGTGGTAAAGGAGCTTTCATGGACCTCTCAGTCCTGGATGTACTGCAGGTGAGCTTCCTGTCACACACAGCTGCACATCGTGCAAATCAGCTCATTGCCATTTGCATCCGACAGATCTTTGGTCGAGCCGGTCGACCAGGCTACGAGACGAGTGGTGTTGGATACATTTGCACGACGCAAGATAAGCTGGACCATTATCTACATACAATCATGGCACAGGTCAGTTGTCTGACACTCCTCATTCTATGTCTCAGTGCTGATTACTTCCTGCAAATACTTCAGCACCCAATTGAGTCCAAGTGAGTACCATGTTGCATGATGACAAACGATATCAAATTGACCAGTGCGGCCGTAGGTTCATTCCCGGCATGGTCGACTCTCTCAACGCCGAGATCGCGCTCGGTACGATCGCCAATGTATCTGAGGCTATTCAATGGCTGGGCTATACCTACCTGTTCGGTGAGCCGCGTGATGACCTCCCAGATACAATGGGTGACAGCTGACTCCCACGTCATGTTGCATCAGTGCGAATGCGAAAAGAGCCGTTCATCTACGGAATGCCTCATGATGTGGTCCGAGATGATCCTCAGCTGGGTAACAAGCGAAACGAGCTCATTATCCAGGCTGCAAGATTGCTGCAAGCTGCAAAGATGATACGATACGACGAGATCTCGAACAGCTTCATCATGTCTGACTTGGGAAGGATCGCAGCGAAGTATTACTTGAGGTACCAGACCATTGAGGTGTTTAGTACGTTATCATCGCATGAAGAGCAGTGTTCCAGTATGAGCTTAGCTAATGCCATGCGTTCTGCTTTGCTAGATACCCGCTTCAACCCCCGTATGAGCAACGCCGACTTGTTCCAGATGCTGTGTGAGGCGACAGAGGTGAGCTTCTCGATCTTGTCATTGGCAGTTTTTCGAAAGCTGACTTAAGTAACGGCTTACAGTTCGACCAGATACAGTTGAGAGACAACGAAGTGGAAGAGCTTGAAGCGATCAATAAGAGCGATGTCATACCCCTTGAAGTTGCGGTAAGTCAGCTTCCTCAATCCGCATAAATCGAAAAAAGCTAACGGTCATTATAGGGCGGAGCGACGGATCGACGAGGCAAGGTCAACATCTTGCTTCAAGCCCATGTCTCTCGAGTGTACATCGAAGATTTCGCGTTGGTATCCGACGCGGCATATGTGGCTCAGGTGAGCTCAGATCTGAGCAGTCACCTGTCAACCTAAGCTGATTCTCCTATCCAGAACGCTGCCCGAATCATCCGAGCCCTGTTAGAGATTGCTCTTAGCCGAAACTGGGCGAATTGCTCTTATCTCCTGGTCGAGCTGAGCAAGTGTATCGAGCAAAGACAATGGGTGTACGACCATGGTCTCGCTCAGCTTAACATACTGCATCGTGATACGCTCCACAAGCTCAACCAATACACACCGGACGATATGACCATTGCCGATTTTCGGAACATGTCAGCCGCCGAGCTCGGAGAGTTCATCCACATGAACGAGAAGCATGGTCAAGCTGTCCTTGACGCAGCTACGATGTTCCCCACTGTGGCGATGAGCTACAGACTGCGACCGATAAGCCATGATCTTCTGCAGATGAACATCAAGGTCGAACCGCAATTCAAGTGGAATAACAGAATCTCCGGCTCAAGCCAGCCTTTCTATGTCTGGGCGCAAGATGAAGAGGGCCTCAATATTTACCAATGGAGAAGCGTACGGATCCAACCGACAACGTCCGTCATTGATCTAGAGTTCATCCTGCCATTCGAAGAGAATTTACCATCAGCTATCTCGATCGTATCCATCTCGGACAGGTGGCTCTGGTCCCACGAACAGATCAATATCACCCTTTCCGACTTGAGTATGCCGGACCACCCTCCCCCACATACCGAACTGCTCGACATTCCCTTCCTCAGGCTATCATGCCTCGATGATCCAGGGCTTGAGGCTGCTTATAGAGAGACAGGAGGTATGAGCACACTCAATGGGATTCAGAGTCAGGCATTCTGGACATTATACAACACCAGTGTCAATGCGCTTGTATCAGCTCCAGTCGCAAGCGGTAAATCGTTCCTTGGAGAAGCGGCAATCTGGTGAGTGCAGTTATCCATTGCTCGCAAGTCAGTGATCCCCGAGCTGATGATTAACACCTCGGTAGGAATGCATTCCGACACAATTCGGATGCTGTGGTACTCATAGTAGTACCTCAGCATCAAGCTGTACTTGAGACAGTCGCTAGATTGCGCAGCATTTGTCCACGAGGGAAGAATATCGATATCTTACCACTGTTCTCTTCCTCTGAGTTTGGGAGGCTAGCATCACCTCGAGGCTCTATTGGCGTCACCACCCCCTACCATCTTATGGACAACGGACGTATCGACGAGACCTTGTCTCTTCGACAGCTCGGTCTTGTCGTCCTAGAAGATCTACATCTCCTCGACGAAATCTACGAACTTTGCGTGGCCAAGATTCTCTCTTTCGCTAAATCTGTCCGGACAAGGATAGTCGGTCTCACCTCGTCGCTTGATGACCCTTCAACACTCGCCAGCTGGATCGGGCTGGATAGAGTCACCCTTCCTTCCGACGGAGAACTGACGGCCGATGAAGAACCCATGCAGCCGCCTGCGTTGTACTCGTTTGCTCCTGCCAACCGTGGCAACCCGATCTCCGTCTCCATCAAACCATTCGCAATCCCGCATGGACCGACTCTGCTTCGATCAATGACGAAACCGACATACGATATCCTCAAATCTGTTGTTGGAGGCGCGATAATCTTCGTACCCTCACGAGGGGCTTGCGTATCCGTTGCTACCGACTTGGTGAAGCAGAGCGGGACCGAGATGGACTTGAACGGGTTCTTGTCAACGCCGCGAGATCATGTTGAACCCCTACTTCAGCGGCTGCGGGACAGGTCGTTGTATGAGCCGATTCTCCATGGAATAGGCTATATCCACCCCAATGCCTCTCCTTCCGATCTCGCTCTCGTTTTAGAACTATTCGCTAGTGGCATCCTACGAGCGTTGATCGTCCCTCGAACATCATGCTGGACCTTACCTGTCAAGGGTGACACGGTGATCGTGATGGGTGCGCAGTACGCCCAGACGACGGCTATACCAGGCCGACAAATGAAGGGCGGCAAAGAAGCTTTCGAGCGAACGATCATCAATTATTCGAGAAAGGAACTGGTCAAGATGCAAGGCTATGCGATTCGATCTGCTAGTCCATCGGGAGAGGGAGGAAGGATGTTCGTCATGTGTCAGGCGGAACAACAGGTGCTCATCTCCAGAGTCTTATCGGATGGTCTTCCGCTCGAATCGACTTTGCCAGACTTGTTGCAACGACACCCTAGACAAGGACGAGATGCTCGAGCTGAGAAGACTCTGAAAGCAATCTTCAAGAACCGAAAGGCACCACCACCTCAACAGGCCAATCGACCGAAAGTGGTCGATCTTAGGAAGAGGGACATGATGGATCTACTGAATTGGACGTATTTCGTGCAAAGGGCGACGAAGAATCCGAGCTACTATGATCTGCTCAAAGGCGAAGAGGAGTCTTTGATCAGTCGATGGATTGATACCTTCTTTGACGGGATAGATGAGGAGGAGAGCGCTAAGAATGGAAACAAAGAGGTCGAGACAGCCACGAACGCGAAAGGCCAGGGCAAGGGTAAGAATATAGTGAAAAACGGGGACAAGGTCAACGGTGACGACGAACACGTTGATGGCGGCGAGAACGACGAGATGGACGTAGATGCGGATGACGAGGTGAACGGTAAACCAATCGCTGTAGTAGGGGACGAAGTGAACGGGGACGCTGCAGTGGGTGAGAAGGATGGCGAGACTTTCGAGAAGCATGGCCCGGCCGAATGATTGAATCAGTGGGCTGCCTAGTTTGGATGCTCAGCATCGGAAAGGGAGAATGGCGGTCGTTGTAGCTAGGCTCAACAGAGACAGATTGAACATCGTAGCATCAGCATTGACCGAGATACATATCTGTCTTCTTCGTACATATTGCATCACGTCGTGTTGTGGCATCCTTTGCATATGCATCCCATGCACATCGATCACGCAGACTGTTGTCACAGCTACAAGATGGTTGAGGTGTATGCCTACCAGGTAAGTTGCGTTTTCCTTACCAACTGTCTTCAATCGTGAATGGCGCGTACTGTACATTACTCTGTTTGGGACGCTTTTTACGTTCGTACGGATGCGATACCCCCTAAGAACTCCAAACCAATCCTACGATCTCTATAGATAGTTCTCGAATGTGATCGATCAATTTACGAAATACGGTGATATCCACTCCAACGATCTTGGTCGAGAGGGTTTCTGAGGAGTAGGTATGCGATAACTATTCAGCTGCACTGGACCGATATGAAGAGATACAAAGCAACTCACGGATGATGGCTTGGGCCCGAGCATCTTCTATTGTCTTACGCAAAGCGTATAACAGCGCTTCGACCTCGTCCCTTTGAAGGTCGGTCTTCAGCTGACCACCGGTAATCTGCAAGAAGGCCAGCAAAGTCCCAAACCACTGCGCTTGCCTAACGCTCTTCGTCACTCGACCTGACGACTTGTAGTCTTCGAGGTAGGCGGTTAGACAGTTGATGGTTGTGGTTTCGACCATTGACAAGAATCTCGAGATGGTCGAGGGAGAAAGGGAACTTTGCTGGACGACTGCATGACAGGCTGTCAGCTTCAGCGAGGCAGGCAGTTCCGACTTGATTGGGGGGTTATACCGACTCAGCAGAAGGGAGGTGACTCGCCAGGATCATCCAATAGTGCGCGGACCAGGAGTTGTCTTCCCTCAGTCATATCTTCCTCGAAGAATGCTGTTACCACCAGCTTGGTCTTCTTAACCTCGGTTATGACATCCTCCATGTTTACCTTGCCGCCTTGGTCATTGTCTCCTTCGTCTTTTTCGACCAAAGTTTGCTTGGTTGTCAAACTCTTGATCGTACTCCCGAGGCGGGCTATGGCCTCGTTAAGGCCTCGCGGGATTGAGGCCGACTGCGGCTGAGCGGGCTGATCTTCTCGAGCTTGACGAGAGCCACTCGATGTGCGAGGGACGTAACGGCCGTACCTAGGGTCGAAATCGTGCATGGTGTCTTCCCTTCGGAAATCGCCTGCTGAGCCTATAGATGCCTCGGAGAATTGAGTTCCGGCTCGATTGAACCGGTTCTCGTTGAAGTCATGTTCGCTCTCGCCATCTCGAGAGGAGGGGATGAGCCGATGTTCGGCTTCTTTGGCCGTGGCATTGGAATGGGACGAAGTCCGGAAGAGAGGAGGGAGCTGTTCGTCGTCATCACTGTCGAGAGAGATGGGCTGATCAGACGAGCCACCGGGGCGTGACAATAACTTGGATCCGGATCCAGACGGCTGCCAGAAAGCCGTTTGCTCTTCGTCGTCGTCGTCGTCATCATCCTCGATGACAACGGGCTTTGAACCACACCTCGCGGTAAATCCGGAAGAAGTGGCGCTCGGTGGGATTTGAGTACTGCGGGGGCTTGGCCTCGGCGCGAGGGAGGCCAAGCGTGCTCGGATTGCGGAGGCGGAGGTCGGTGTGGTTGTCATCGCCCTCGACCGGATTGATCCGGGCGTTGCTGACGACCGGCGCCGAGGGGAACGGACAAGTGCTTTGGCAGGGGAGGTGGGCGTGTTTGGGAGCTGGCAAAGGAGCGTCAGCATCAGCGCACGGCACGGCAAGTTGTTGTCCTATCTGTACCACGCAGAGATGCCTCACTAATGGCTTGACGTCAACCTGGATTGAAGTGTCATCAACGTCAGCGGTCAGTAGTCGATCAGAGAGTCATGGGCTTTAATCGCATCACTGATGTACAATGTCACACTCACTTGCATAGCTGACGGAGGTGTTCTCAAGACTAGCGCAGACGAACCTGAAGAGGAGCTTGAGGGAGTCGAAGGAGAGGGGAGGGGCGGCGGTCCCATGATGGCCTTTCGATTAGGTGTGACCTGCAGTAGCAATACGGTGAAGGTTATCAGCACAGCAATCACGATTGAGTCTCCCCCTCTGCCAAGTTCGCATGATCATACAGATATCGGAATGCGAACGCATTAGATGAAGGAAGCAGTAAAACGTGCAGGCTGACGAGAACTTACTGGAGGCATGCTGACGATATAGTTTTTGCTATGAAGGTAATTTTAGGTCAAGACATATGAAGCTAGTATAGAGAAGGACTGTCGAGATGAACCGCTGAGTCGGATAGCCGGGAGAGCGAGCGTGCGGTCAAGTGATACTGTAGGCTGAGGTTGAGCAAAAACGACTCTTTTTGGTTAGCATAAGCGGGGGGAAAGATGCAATACAAAAGAGGATCGGTCAGTCTCCAATCAGAACAGGTTCGCGTTATATACCCTTCCAAACTCGAGACACACACGGTAGCAAAGCGTCACGTCTGCAAACAAACCCCTCTTGACATCCTCTCCTCCCGCCCTGGTAAGACATGACGGCTTATTTCAGCTCGCATGACACTTGCTCGTTGTCAGGTCACCGCTCGATAACATTGGATATTGAATCCTTGCTTGACGACGATCAAAATTCGATACGATACATGGCATAAGAGGCTGGTAGTATGACAACGGTGCTTGAGAGCTGAAGCTGAAGCTGACGAGAGGAGAGGCAAGGGTGGGTGGGAGATGATCCTTTGAGGCATTAGAGCTTGGCTTTCGCACCCTGTATCAAGTAAGCATCTCACGTCAGCTCATGTCACTCTCACTACGGGACTTGCAACTAGATCCTTAACTGACCTTGAGAACGCTATCGAGCTTGGTCTGCAAAGTCAAATTATGGTCAGCTTGATGATCCGCAAGGATATAGCTCGGCATTTAGCTCACCGCAAGCATGACCTAGACGTTGTTATGCAAAACCCTGGTCAGCCGCTGACATCCTTGTAGCCAATTCCGCTGGATCACTCACATTCCCCTTGACCTTGAGACTGCCGGTCATGAATGCCTTTTGAGCATTGACTTTGCCGTCGGCAAGTCCGATGAAAGTGTCTGCACCCGAGACGTGGCGTTCATCGATCCATCAGCTATCGGTCTTCCTCACATCTGATGGTCATTATTGTTGGCTCTGCGCACTCACCATCACTCAAGGAGATTGATACGTCTTTGCGAAGGACATTATTCAGCTCAGCTTCGTTCTTGCACCCGATTCCGAAAACACCTGAGCTGACTTACCGGGCTTCTTAGCGGGTCCTTTGGTGACGTTGCCTTCCTTCTTAAGGTCGATTCTAGCGATCAAGACCAGCAGCTCGAGATCTCAGCCTTATACTATCGCTTCAACCCCTTCCTCTCTGTTACTCACACCCATACAGCTTCTTTGCCCTCGCTATTCTTCACGTTTAACTGGAAGATACCGTTGGTCTAAGAGGCGCATGTGCAAAGCAGCATCAGTCTCCAGCTGCACACAGCCTCACTTATCATCAAGCAAGAAGCAGCTGACTGTTTGTAGGTTGATTACCGACATTGCAAGGTCGAAGGGCTCACCTTCTTAATCTGGCTCTTCTTCTCAGCCTCTGGCATCTTCTCAAACACACCCGCGAGTGTCTGATTCGTAACAATCAACCGTGTAAGCTATGTTTCGGTTCTGCTAAAGACCAAGCTTACGGAGAGCACCTCGCTGGTCTACGAGCACGTATGATCCAGAAATCATCAGCTATCTGCTTGCCTGTCTTGAGTACGAGGAAGGAGGGTTTGGACGTGCAACAGGCTGCTCACCTTGAAGCCCGGTTCCTTGAGATCTGACATTGTGGGCGAGTTTGGTGTTGTGTACTGTTCAGAGCGGTCGGACCGGTGCAGAGATAAAAAAAAAATGAGCGAGTGATCTATCCAGAGAGCTGCGGTAGAAGTTGAGGGGGTGATATAGACAAGAACAACCTCCTAGACAGGTTTGAGGTAGACGGCGAAAGTGAAGCCCAGCGAATGAATCAATCGTATTTATTGCGCTGGCTGGCGGCTGACCGGCTAATCCGAATGAGTTCAAAGCGATTAGTGCGAGGATAACAAACCAAAGGCTAATCAAGCTTATCATCTCCCGTAATTCCTAATCAAGAGGTTTAATCTGCTGTTTTGGCTGCCGGTAACGAGATTACCGGCCTGATAGTATGGATATGCGTGGATCCCTCGTGGTTTCCTTATTGGAATAGGGATTAGGGATGTCACCCTGCGAGCGATTCCAATGATTCGTGTCGTGTCGTTTATTGCTCCGACGTCATATATGCTAGGCGAGGCTCTGTCCTGGCCATTCTATGATATGATGTATAGGACGCAATGCAGCTTCCATAATAGGTGAGGAGGGGTTTGTGACTGGATGGAGAGAGGAGAGGCATCGAGGTACAGTTGCAGTCGTTTCCTTGAACATCGTCTCGCTCTACAAAACGCATATTGTAAGCTTGAGAATTCACTTGAATACTCAGATTTAGTCGCCCCTAAAGTACGAAACGTATCAAGAGCGAAGATCGTCCATCCGAACACCTAAGATGAGCAGCATCCTCCCCACAGCGCTAGGCGGCAAATCGCAAGAGGAGCATATGAGTCTCGCAGACACGATCGAGGAGGCTAATGCCACTTATGTGGCTAAGCGAGGGGCAAAGCTGAACTTGGAGGAGATCGGGCCCAAACCCACTAGGAAGGTCAGTGAGACCGTCTTGGGAGGGGAGAGGACAGTAGCCAGGTGATCACACCGCAAGGCTCGCTTCTGGCTTTTTGACCGGTTTTCGTGCCGTTACTTGTCGCTGACATTTTCTGCCGTGGACATACATGCCTGGAACGCCATTCTCACCAGGTCGCTGTCATCTGCTGCATGGATGCCAGAATCGAGTGAGTCAATACAAATTTGATCATATTTTCGGGTCTTGCCCTGTTCTACTTGATCTACCACCCCGCACGGTGAATTGGGTAGAAGCGCAAGCACGAGCGCAAGCACAAGCACAAGCAGCGGGATTGTTGAACCGTAGTCTCAGCTGAAGCCGCAGTCGAGATGGAAGCGAGACGTGGCGCTGATGTCTACTCATTCCACACACAGCGCCTTTTCCGCTTTCGGCTTGAAAGAAGGCGAAGCGCATATCATCCGTAACGGGGGTGGACGAGCTTCGGACGCGATTAGGTCGTTGGTAATCTCGCAGCAGCAGCTGGGCACCGAGGAGGTTGTGCTTATGCATCATGTGAGTGGAGTGGTATGGGTGATAGCCAATGGAGAGCAGAGGACAAGAAGAAAAAACAAAACTCGGGCTAATCGATCGTTCTTACGCATCTTGTCAAGACCGATTGTGGCTTCTTCACTTTCACGGAAGACCAATTCAAATCCACCTTGAAGAACGACAAGAAACTCTCCGCCCCACACGTTGACTCGGTGGCATTCTTACCCATGTCCGCGGACGATATCGAGCAGAGCATCAAGGAGGACGTGGCGTATCTCCAGGATCATCCGCTGATCAGTAGTAAAGATGGATGTATCAGTGGGTGGGTTCATGATCTAAAGGATGGGAGCGTGAGGAGGGTGGTCTAGAATAACTGTACTGCATGGCAAGTGTTTGTCTTGTTGGTGTAAATCACGTCTGGTTTGATACGACGCGTGAGGAGGGTATAAGAAGAGCGGCAGCAGGGTGACAGCGGAACGAGCACTACTTTTCCGGAAAACATACTGTAGTATACGAGCATACATACGGGATCTTGAAGGTTTGAAAAAGAAGCACTGGGGCCGAGCAAATGCATGACCATGAACGCAATTCTACTGATCTATGGTGACCCACCAGCATGTGATTTGTAGGTTGATTGCGACTGGTGCATGCTCCAAGTCTCTATCTACGGGTCCAGCGGCTCCATTGATCACGATACATTCCTGGTGATCCCGATACTTGTAGACCCGACCCTTCGCTGACATTACTGATGGTCGACCGGTCATTATCGATTGCGAGATCAGCGATCAGCATAGACCTGTGGCTGCGCTTGTTCCGTGCGTGAAAGGACCCTGTCCCACTCGGTCGGATCATTGCGAACAACCGGGACATGTATGCAGTGTATCGTGGATGTACAGATCGCAATCGGCGCAAAAATCGTTTCTGCATTTAGCGCATCTGCGAGGTCCCTCGTCAACTGGGCTCAGGCTCGGACTCAAGTGTGGTCGTCCGCTAAACGACAGGATTGATGGATCGCTTTGAACGAAATCGACGATATCAAGGAGGACCCCCGGACTCACCTGTACCTGCCCGTCGGACTGACCCCATCTTCTACCTGATTAAAGCCGTCCTCGATCAATGATACCTAACACCGAACATCATATAGGATTAATACAGTGTCATGATGATATGACGCGTCCGTGCACACAATTTCAGCATTGTGAAAGAAGGCCAAGTTCCAAAAACTCACATCTGGAAATTCGACATCACACCCATGGCAAGTATTGCTCGTGCTGCTATCCATGACGTCCTCGACCGCTAGTACACCGTAGTTGGCAACGGGGAAGAGGAACCAAAAGCTATTGCGCGAGTGCGCATTGTAGATGTCACGAAGTGTGGATCAGCATGACTAGTAGCACAAATGAGTCAGTCGCTGGGACAGCTTCCTCTTGGCGGTACCGCTTCAGAGAGGCCGAAATGTCATAAATGCTCACCTTCTCGCTAGATGCGGGCTACTGACGACCATCAATCCACAGACCTCACAGTCCGTAGGCACATCGCACAACTTGCTTCCACATCTAGGACACATATATCCGCCTTTCTTCAACAGTCCATGACAAGCACATAACGTCTCTCCTCCCAGAGGCAACTGGATGGGGAAGCCCATGACCATCAAATCCCCCGCAGGGGCTCTTCCTCCGGCGCCCGAGCCACCAGGCTGTCTTCCACCGGCAGCTAATGCGCTCCTTACGCCGACAGTGACCGGGGGCGCCATAGTCGTAGCGGGGGGCGGGATGGTCTCCCACAACAAGTCTTTCAGGTGATCTTGGTCTAAGGCTACTCCGAATTTACCACCAGTCTTCTCGGCAATTTGACGACAGATCTTGATCTCACCCGCGAGTGAAAGGATGGACGTTCGGATTTTGGATTGTACGAGATCGGCGAGGACATGGTGGATCGTCACAGGACCGTCGGGGTCGGCGGTTGATATAGCGGAAAATATTATAAGTGTTTCGAGGGAGGAGGTGGATGGTAAGTGGCTGCGCAAACAGTCGTCATGAGATCAGATACACAAGTCATACAAGCAGGTTGCCCTTCGAGTTGTAGCTCGTCAAGAGCTGCGCGACGGAGGCTTGTCAGAGACAGTGCACTGCTCACCTCATGCCGCCTTTAGCCATCGTCAGCCCATTCTGCAAAGAGGGTTCGCCAGAAGGCTCGAGCCGTCTCTTATCGCTAAGCACACTTAATATCTCTTGCGGGTTGCCTTATGTGACGTATCGCTTGTTTGTCAGCTGATCGTCGCAGGCACACTGCGTATCCTTCTAAAGCTGCACTCACCTCCCATGGGTACGAGAACCTCCGATAGTCTATCCCGGAGGATGATTATTCCTATCTGACCAAGAGGGTTCTGGTCGAACCATTCTACGACATAGCTGCGAAGGTATCCTAGTATGACCTCGAATCTACCGTGAGAGAGCGAGAGCGTCCCACAATGAATATCGCTGTCAGCTGAGCGACCACTGTACAGAATGGTACTGACCAAGGGCGAGATGCTTGTGTGTATGGTTGACCATGTCTAAGACATCGAGAAGATTCGGCAAAGTACCCACCTTGTTGGCCGATAGTCTTTATCCATCATAGATTCCGACAGGTCCAATATTATAAACATGTGTCGGATGATAGATCTTCTCAGCGGCGTCTCGGACATCATGGCTCTGGAGAGGATCAGTCAGCTTGTGTCACGGCATACCGACCGATATATATTTCGAACGCGACCGCTGTATCCGTGTGACGAACAAGGAGCGTAGAAGGGGAAGAGTCTACATAATAGGACCGTAGAAACTCACCTTTTTCTCCGTCCTCTAGCTAACAAGCTCTCCACAGCTGACTCGAGAGACCCCTTTTCATCCTCCTGTACGATGTCCCACGACTTCTTGTATTCTGCTTCCCAAGCGTGTCTTCCAGGCTGTTGATCCGTTCACGATCAGCGGTTTGAATTGGTGTCTGAAATTCGGATAGCCTCATGCTGCTTACGTCTTTTCCTTTCGCGCCGTTTTTACCACCCCCGTTCCCGGCTGCTCCAGAAGCGCCATGCTTCTTGCTAGGACCAGGACGATCATCGTCCAAGAAGTCATCGTCTTCTTCGTCTGACCCTGCGGGGACGTAGTTCCTATCCAAAGGCATGATGCGCAGTCGAGTGATACTGCAAGTTGATGGGGAGCTTGCTTAGCTGGGACACGGACGGGCAGTGATCGGCGGTTTCTTCGTTTCGCGGATCAAAGCGGTAATCCAATCTTGTGGACCTCTGATTGGTGTCGGTCTGCGTTGTCCTCTTGGAGCGCGCTAATAGAAGAATCTGTTTCGAGTGAATGTTATTGCACAAGCTACAAGCGATAATAAAGGATAAAGAATCGGACCGTCGTAGAGCATGTCACGCCACGTGGTGAGATCTCTGTGTGCTATGTGCGGCCATCTCCGGCGGAAGATAGTCGACACTAATGAAGCGCAGCGGTGCCTGACTTTACAGTGAGTGCATGTACAGTACATACCATGTACATCTCTTCCCTTATGACCCTCGAAATTACAGTAGGATCGCATGTACCTGTACCCTCGGCCTATGTCTGCTTCCTTCTTTTCGGTCCGCCGCATTCCTCGCTCCGCTCTTATCACTTCAACAGCGACTCGCCCTGGAGGTGGACATCGACATCCCGGTAGCATTGCTGGACTGGATCTACCATTGGCTTTGGCAGCGAAGCAGCGAAAGCGGTCCCAAAAAGAGGTATGAGTACAAAGAGTTCCTTTTAAACCCCCTTTTTCCTCGGGCGAGATAGATCGTGGGCACCTGGACGGATCTTCCCCGGGCAAGTCTTTCAGCCTCAAGTCGCGCTATATGGAGGATACCTACTTGGTCCCGATGACTAGTAACTCAGTGGGACACGAACCTAATGTGAATGCGTTTATCCATGCAGCTCAACGAACCTCATCCCAAAAGCGCAAGTTTATCCCCCATACAAGCGCAAACCATAAAAGCACTAGGAAGTCCCGATCGGCATGCCGACCTCAAGCCTCGATCCTCACTCAGTCTCATGAAATAACGAACGTAGACGACTGTAGATATTGTGAGTATGAGCCCTTCTCTCGATGCTTCTTGCTTCCGCTAACAAGGAACGCTCGAGTTCCTTGTTCCTGCGAAACCATCTCTGGTATCGACTGTTCGTGGGTTTACAAGAGTGCATGGAGCTGACCTTGTACTTTTCAGGTTCCCGGCAAGCCTGCCTCTAGATATATCAACATTTTGACGTTTAAAACATCCCGTCCTACGGATTTATCCTCGGCTAGACCGTCGACAAGACTAGGGGCACCATTCCGCTCCGGCGAGGTAGCATCAGAAATTCGCTCGTCCTCTTCAGCGAAGGGGCACCTTGTTTGGTGTACATATCAATATAGCACGACGTGCTCACAGCCTTTGTTTACAACACGGGTCACCCCACGAATCGACCTCGAAATCTCTCCGGGCGCGGAAACCGAGTAACGAAAGAGAACGCTGGCCGCCCTGATGGACTCGAAGGTATCTTCGACGTCCTCGGACACTCTCTCTAAGAACCGGAAGCGTTCCGCTCACTGGACAGACGAAGATACCGATACGCTCGTGACTTTGTTGCTGCGGCATCGAGATACAGGGAGGACAGCAGACAACGGGTTCAAGCCTGAGATATGGCAGGAGGCTGCTCATTTGCTCAAGGCTAGGACACATGTGGGAGGCCCAAAGACACCGGATGTGTGTAAGAGCCGCTGGCAAAGGGTGAGTTCGTCTTCCTTTCCATCTCTGTGTGGAGCAGCACCCTCAACATGTGCATGGATGCCGTGACGCTCTGTGCGGGCGAATTGCATGATGGTCTTCTGCTGATACATCTTCCTCCAATCTCAGCTGCAACGGGACTATAAAGCTGCGAAAGATATGCAAGCGATGCCGGGCTTTAGCTGGGATCGAGAGAACCATCGCCTAGCAGCATCGGCAGAAGCATGGGAGCAAGCTGAGAAGGTGAGCTTTGCTTGTACAACTGGCATCGCTGCGCAGACACGTCTGTGTTGTGACCCGGGAACACTAAGCTGAAGGCCGTTATCTGCGATATAGCATGGGGACGCCCATAAGTACCGCAAAATCCATCTGCCATGTTATGACATACTTGCTGGGCTGTGTGTCGTCGATGGGACTCGACCTCGACCGAAAATGCAAAAAGGACGATCTTCCTTGGGCTCGCTATCAAACTCGAGCAGCATGTTATCCCTATCGACAACAAATAACCCTAATGGCGCTGGACCAAGTCAACAACCCCTCAATCTAGCTAATCACGGGCATGGACATATGAACCATCATACCATGGGGAACATACATGGTCAGCCAGATGGCGGCGAGAGTGGGAATGATGCGAATGCTATGGCTCAGCTGCAGGGTCAACTGCAAGGGGAGAGTGGAGTGTTCAACTGGGGTGGTAATGAAGCTGGAGATGAGAGTGGACAAGCGGAGTTCGAGACATCTTTTACGATGCACGATGGGGTGAGTAGGATATGTTCTCGTGTATATCTTGCGGCGTATGTACTATGGGGCATCGACGGTGGCGAGGGTGGTGCGATCTATCGAATTCTCGCCTGCTGACATCTTCACGCGATGTGATATCTTTTTCAGTCTCAAACCTTCAATCTGGGCCAGAAGCGATCAATACCTTTCGATCCTTCCATCTTAGCCGGGATCACCACCAATAGCAATGCCGCGCCTCAAAATGCAGCTTCGCATCCGCATACGCTGTCTTTGCCGCAACAACAAGCAGGAAGCCCACCGAAAAAGCCTCGTTCATCGAGGCAACAGAGTCTACAAGTAGCTCCACAGCATCCAGTACGCTCTCAGCCTGACACGCAACATCCTACACAAAACCAGAATCACGTTCAAAATCACAGTGCGCATCAAACAGCACATGCTCTGCCTCCTCCACAGTCCCTCGCACATACCCATCCTCAGTTTTACCAGATGCCTTCCCAGCCCCAAGCGCAAGTTCAGGCCCAAAATCAGGCGTCTGCTTCTACCCAGCCATCCCGAAATCAAGCTGTGCCGTCCAATGACAGCAATGTAAATATGAATGGGGCAAACAATGGTATCGTCCCTCGATCACCCGATTTCTCCAATACGCCATCTCTTCTGGAATCGCACGTATTACAAACCTCTTCCGTAAACCTCGCGGCCAGTCCGGGCACCGCCAACGCCAACACCATCCTGCGCCATTTCAACCCGAATACCAATTCACATACGAATGCGACGACGAGTAGTCCAGGGCTGACCCAATCACTATCTTTGTCGAGTCTATCTTCGTTGTCGGCAGAGGTGTTGACCGCTGGCTTGACCGAAGCTCAACGGCGTACAGAAGCCATCATTCAGCTGCAGAACCAAGAGAACGATAATATGAGCGATCAGGATCTGGTGGAAGTCATGGCTGAGTTTGAGGGCAACGTGGCGGCGGCTGATACTTATCTGGCGATTAAGAAAGAGGGTCTGAGGAAGTTGTGGTTGATGAAAATTGTCAAGCGACGGAGGAAGTAGCGCAGGGTCATCTCTCAGAGGCTTGGCCTCTGGATTGTTCGATTGTATTCTGTCACAACTCCCTTTCCTGATGATGACCGCCTCCGCGTGATGGCCTAATCTTCGCTGTTTTTTTCTTCGCTTATTCCATTATCTCACCAGGACTATTCGTATAGCATTTGTCATCGTCAGCGTTGGACCTCCATTGAAGAGTAGCGACTATGTCTGTTGCATTCGTTCACGAGTTCTTCTCATCTGTGCTACTTCCCTCTGTTTCTCTTTCCCCTCTTTTTCCAATTTGCGTCTTTCATTTCTATGTCTAACTTCGCGTGTTCACTCAAACTTTCGAAAAGGTCCATTGTATTCGAGGCTTAGATACGCAAGCCCATCTCTTCTATATCGTGCTGAGACACAATTTTACGCCCACTGAAAGTCTTAGGTGTATAGGGTAGTTGTCGTTGTGGGCTTATAATAGTAATGTCCGAACTACAAGTATTGTAGAGAACTTCGATCTCCAGTTGTTAGGAAGGGGAGGCAGGTAGTGTCAGGGCAGAGGGATCCGTCGAGTGAGCTACGAAATCGTTGTATGTTGTGTGATAAGCGTGGGGGGGGTTATTATTGTATGCTGTTTGATTGCGATCACACGATGCAGACCGTGCATCCGGAAGAGTACACTCTAGTATCGTACATACAGTGCCGCAAAGCAATATTAGATAGTTCAGTCTGACTCAGCACCCGGCTCGGCCCTTACAAACTCCCAAGTCCTTGCCTTTCCCTTCCTACCCAGAATCTCCTCATTCGCACCCTTTGATTTCCCATCCTTCCAACCGATCGTCCGTCGATGCTCATACCCTTCATACAGCGCCGGCACAAACTCGAACGATCTCGCCAGATCGTATTTCGGTTGAGGGAGGTGTGTGCCCGGACAGAGATGAGGGGGTTTCGTGGCTAGTTTGGGCACTGTCCAGAGCGTGTATGGTGGGCAAGAGAGAAGAGTGAGGAGGATGGAACCTTGTCTCTTGGGAGGGGTGAATTCTTGTCGATGGAGCAGTGAGTCTGGGACGCCCCACGCTGCTGCCGTTGCTGATCCATCGCCACCTTCATTCAGGATATAAGGCGAATCCTCATCTTCCAACCCATCCGCGTCTTCGTCTTCTTCGTCCTCAGTTCCGGAATCTTTGTTAACCCGTCGAAGCTCCTTGGCATTGCCCTTCCCTTTCCCCTTCCCCTTCAGCTTCTTGGTGTTACTCAAAGCAGCACCAGATTTTCCCTGAGATTGCGAGGGGAAAGCGGACGGACCGTCGGTGAGGAGCGGTTCGACAGACCGGAAGAATCGAAGAAGCATTGTTTGGTTCGAGAGGATATTCCGATCTTGGTCTGTAATTCCTGCGCCTATAGATGTCGTTCAAAGCGAATGCAGGCGGGTTTGGGGTGTCAGTGACCTACTCTTGTGTCTGTGGATATGCCAAAATCGAGCTCAGAGTGTTGACAAAGATGTGTCGGACTGTATTGTTTGTGCGCGAAGGCGCTTCGAAAGTACTATGCTGATCCACGCCAACTCACCAACATGAGGGAAGTTGAACACCACTTTACTCCACTTCCTCCCCTTGCCAACAGCCTTACACTTCTCCAGCGCACCCGCATCCACGCCAAACTCGACCCTTGCTCCCCTCTCCCTCAACGTCTCCACAAACCGCTGTGCATCCGGATACTTCTTGTAGGTCACATCTTGACTGTCGTACGCCGTAGCCAAGATCTGGTACGGCGGGATGTTGTGCGGTGGTAAGAGGAGGGAGTGGGAGAACGAGAAGTTGCCTTCGCCCAGGAGGAGTATGGTGTCCGCCCTATCGAAGGGGTTCGTTCCTTGGATCTTGGCCTTGCCTTTGTTGCTGGCGGAGATGCCGGCGACATATTCATCAGGACTATGCTCTTCCGCAGCAGATTTAGACGGTCCACCGCCGTTCTCTCCCACTGCGGCTGAATGAGGGCCAGAGCCTGAGCTAGAACCAGAGGCCGAGACTGCATTTCGCCCCTTGTTCGCTGCTGTTGCCGCCTTGGCCCTTTTCGCTCCCTTCTTGATTCCAGAAAGACCCGCCTTGACACTAGCTTTCTTGGCTTCTTCAGCAGCTGCCGCGCGCTTCTTGGCAGCTGCCCTCGCGGCGTTGTACTGCTGGTTCGCGAGCGCCGCTTTCAGTTTCGCTTTGGCCATGATTGAGAATTTAACGTTTGTAGAGACGATTTCGGAAGATAAAATTCGTGACGGGAGATTCGAGAAGGATCGCCTGGGATGGCTTGCGGCTTCGATCGCTCCTTGCTGTTATGATTTTTATAGTTATAGCACTTGATCGAGAGAGAACTCGTCTCTCTTCTGCTCATGCCAAAAAAAAGCGAAGACAGCAATGCGAAGAGGGTGAGCATCTTCCGCCGGAACCCAGGTGTTTGGGCATAAGTTACGTAATGATATATGTCTTGTAAACAAACAATCTCAGCGTTGAATGATGATCCCGATTCATCGACGAGACTGTTTTTACTGTGTCGCCAGATCCTCCTATCCTCACACTCCTCTCAGCTTCTCGTCAGTCGACCCGATTATATCATTATCATTAGGACTCTGTGTAAACTTTCGAGCTACTTGGAGCTCTCGGCTACGCGAACACCTACTCCAACAGTGGCAGCGATCATTCCTCTCAACAAAAACCCCTGTCAGCCTCACCTCGTTCCTTTTGAGCTGAGAGAGATGGCTCTGGTTCTCACGCACGAAAGCTCTTTCTCTCTGGGCCAGCTGCCCCCGGCTTCCTCAACTGCTCTCGGACTCGCCTGCACACCAATTGCGCTTCCGTCTCGCTTTCCTAAGTCAACAAGACCAACCGTCTCCACCTCATCGTCGTCCGGAGCGATCTTCGTACACAGTACGAGCGGACATGTACTTTGGGAATACGATTCAAAAGGAAGAAGAATTTCAGAGGTATCTTTCCATGGGAATAATCTCTCTCGGGTACTCCCTCTAGGTAGAACAAAGGGCAAAGAGAGGGTGATAGCTGGGATGAAGGGGAAAGAGGAGCTGAAGGTGATGGAGAAGGCTGAGGGCAAGTGGAGCTGTATTGACGTGCTGCAAGTAAGTCTTCAGTGATACCTGGAAGGTAGACCACCATGTATGAAAATAGTATGGAAGGAAGCTCAAGCGTACCGTGATCACCTTCCACTGACGCAGCTGTATCGTTTGTTCTGTCATTCTCATCCGATAGGGTCCCAAGGGGAAACTATCCGCTCTGACCACGAATCAAGATTCGACTCTGATAGCCGCGGGGAGCCAGGACGGCGAGCTGGTACTCTTCGACCGAGAGCAAAGCTCGAGAATAATAGTACCTCTATCAGATCGGACCCAAGGCGTGAGCTTACTCCGCATTGTGACGCCGAGGAATAGGAACATCGCTGATCTGCATATGCGGTACATTCTTGCAACGATCGCACAGCCTATCTCGATCCTTGTCTTCTCTCCTTCTTCACCTAGAATCCTGCTTGTTAGCAGCTCGATCCTATCAGTAATCTTGCTCCTCAAGGTACCATCAGACTCGACATTACCGATTGAGGTCCGGGCCATTCGCCCATTCTCATCCGAAACACATGGAAGAATCATCGATATCGTTTTGTCACCTGTCCCGGAGACTCAGAGTGACAACCAAGGTGGACTGTGTGCTGTGCTGAACAATAATGGAGAAGTCGCTCTGATAGACTTTGCTGACCCAGAAGGGTACGTGGGGCGTCGTATCAGCTTCCATGACCTCACCTCAGGCGCGTGCAGAGAAGCTGATCACGTCATTTCTTTGACGAGTAGCACCCTCAAACCGATTTCATTCGCTCAGTCAGAATTGACTGGACTTGTCTTCTTGGACGAAACGACATTGGCAGCTCGTACAGAGAAAAGTAAGTCGTCATCTCATACATATCGGCTTGCTTCAGTGGTTCAGACTCGGTCAAGGAGGGACGCTGATGGAAGATTGGAACTCGCAGGTTCGCTGCTAGTCAAAGACCTTGGAACGGCCTACAATCGTCCGAAGGAGATGACATGCCCCGAGCCGATTCTATCAGTGCAGCGTCTCACCCTATCAGTGAGTGCTACCAAGCGTTCTGAACCCCCCTGCTGAAGATACTGACAGATACTTTGATTGGCTTAATCATCCCAGTCTCGCTCGGCGCGACAATCGACTGCCGCGCCATCCTCGACTGCTTCGCGACGAAGCGCATTGGGCGAGAATCGCAATGTGGCCAATATTCCTACTCCGCCGGCGGTACCTAGGCTCAGCATGGACTCCAAAGGTGGACATGTGGATAAGGGGAAAGCTTCTGCTCGTCCTCCCGCGACGGAACTTCCGAAAACGATTCTCCAGTCTCGAGCAGGAAGTCTCGCTCGGAACGAGGGGACGGAAGCAGAGAAGCGCATAGTGTCTGCGCCTACGCCTTCCTTCGTGACTAATGCAAAACAAGCTAGTCCTCACATCGGAAGCGGACAAGGGAAACGAGCAGCTCAACCTCGAATGTCCAGCTCAAGATCCGTGTCTGGTCCTATCGCACCAGCTATCGTGCACGCTGGGCTTGCACCTGCTCCGATCGCTGGCGGCTCAAAACATACGGTACATATCGCTCCTCCTCCTACGTCTCTTGCGTCCAGATCCACGACGCCTATAACAACCATAGAAGAAGCCGATGAAGATTCAAATCCATCTCGATCTCGACCACAGATGGAGTCTCGAGTTGAGACTCAGGAGCATAGTCCCTCGCGTCGATCGGATGAAGTCGGGGACGACGATCGGATGGAACGTTCTGTCCAGCTGGATTGGGTACTGGAACCCAAACAAAGCAGAGTCCGAGGATCATCTGACACGGATGGCGCAATGACCGACAGGGAACGGATTGAGGAGATGTGGAGAGAGATGGCGAATTTGCGGCTCGATATGCTCAGAATGAAGCGAGAACACAAGGTGCGTGACGGTTTTAGTCAAATGATCCCTTTCTCTTCCTCTGCTACTCCTAAGCCAACGATTGTGAATCTCTAAATCGCGCTGATTTCCTTTTGGTTTCATCGGTCCCATCCTATTCTTTCAATCATTCTCCTTCGTCCCGGCAAATCTTCTCGATTGTTTTGCGCAGCGCGATCTCAATCACGCTGTTCGAGTTTTACGAGAGGAGATGATAGGTGACAAGGCGCTCATTGAGAATCAGAGGCGAGAAATTGACAGATTACGAAGGGGATATTGACGTGTCGTATCCAAGAGATTCTCGTGGCTTGTCGTCAGGAACGATTCGTGTCGGTATGCTTTTGAACTCAGTGGTGCTTTGGGAGTGTGTGCGTAGGCACGGCTACCTCGAAAGCGGAATCGGTTGTGCGCCGCGCTCTCCACGGTGACTCGGGTTCTTGTAGTTGACACGTACATGCTGTTTATGCTGTGACTTTGTGTTGATGATTCGTTCCAACACGCACGTCGGTGATGAATCAACGTATTGGGTCGAAAATGACCTGGGTCCTTGGTGAGATGGTCTCTGATGCTACACGCATCGGCCTAGAGCCGCTATTCGCGCCAATCAGCCTACCGTTGTTGTCTCGTCTCGTCTCGACCTAGAGGCACTGGTCGAGGGGAAATGGAAAGCAAGTCCAGATTGACCTCCCCACTCACACTTCATTTGATCTCCACGGTAACAACTATCGACAACGTGTCATCGTTCTATTTCCCGACGCTTGACCTTCGGATCCACCTCCTCCTAACCCGAGTCTCCGCGCTTCGCTCCTCCTATAACCCAATTCTTTCCGCCACACTCCTCCCATGCTTATCCACCCCTCCGTGAGTCTGAGTACTCAGGCCCTTTCGAGCAGGATCGACGGAAGAAGAAGAATCGGTTCCGTTGCCAGACGTCGATGAGGCGGCAGCCGCAGAAGCGGAGGCAGATGCAGCCTCCCTCGCGGCTTTGCGTTTATCGATCTCAGCTTGGAGAAGCTTGACGTCGTTGGCTCGGAGGGGTATAGCGGTTGGGTTAGAGCGGATCATCGTGTTCAAGTAATCGTGATTCTGGCTATGTGTGGGCGAAGTGTATAGCTACTTGTGATGGTATGGAGCCGCAATAGTCGTTATCAATGACGTTGTAAGTAAACATTGAACATTGAATGTTGAGAGGATGGAACGTTGACTGTCGTTCAACGCGTTGAAGTGAATCCAAGTTGCCTGTTACCTATTCGGGTGAAAAGGTGCGACTACGACTACGCAACGTGACTGCTGTGTCTGTTGCCTGTCACTCCTTCACTGTCACTGTCATTCTTACCGTCACTGCCGCCGTCAACTGTTACTGCTGCGGACATGTCTTCGAATTCGCATACCTTTCTACTCATTTTCACTTTCTCATCGCAGCTGAGCTCGGTATCGTCGCTATCATCGCTTCAAATCTGCATCTTTCAAACACACACCAGCAATCACAAGAAAGCAAACACGACCAACATGGAGCAGCTGTCAAGAGTGGGCGACCTCGCTCGGAACTTTAGGGTGAGTGAAGGAGCATGATTGAGCGAGCAGGCAGTGCAGAGCAGCGCAGGCTCCGACGTTGTTCGCTGGCTGGCTGTATCTCTGCATATGTTGGGACGTGTGGTGGTTTCAGGCAGCCGTAGCTGATCGTATCTATGCGGGCTTCCGTAGGAGACAAGGCTGTCGACCCTCAAGACTCCTCAAGAATTCGTGAGTGAATCATATTCGAGGAATACCCCAAGGTTCCCGTGCATCTTTGTTTATGATATGGTCCGGGAACAGAATAAAAATGAAGGAATGAGGCATGACCTGCGGCACTTTGAACGGGCACAACTTATCATGTCTGATTTTTGGAGGATACTGTTCTGACTTGACCTCGGCTCGAATCCAGTTCGACCACCGTCAGCTCTCTCGACCGGCTGACATGAACGAAGCTACCACGGTGAGTCAGCTAAATCTCAAGATGCCATACCGCTCACTATCTCAGGCTCGCCGCAACCCGTTCTCCCTGACCTACAGGGCTGCTCTGACCGGTGACTGGGGATCCTATCCCTATGGATTGCTAATAGAGCCTAGTGCTGATCATGTTTTTTTGTGTCATCTTGCTTCGCATTATTGATCGTATAATAGAGGATAACGTATAACACTCGACATTTCTCTGGGAACTACCTGCTCGTGATCGGAGTATTGGCCGTATATGCTCTGTGAGTATCGTCTACGCGTCTCGTCTCTCCGCTGTCTGCTTGTCTCCAGCTGCTCAAAATAAGCGTCTAAATCTGAATGTTTCTCTCGTCTTGTCAACACTCGCAATATTCGCTTTTCATGCAGATTGACGAATCCCCTTCTCCTGATCGCTTTGGGATTCTTGGCTGGTGGTTTTGCCGCTATAAACAAGTTTGGTGAGTGCAACTGATTCCGCGCAAGAGGCGTAGCTTGTCGTCAGATGTCATGGCATAGCATTCCTGTTGGTTGAATATGAGATGGATGTTCGGGACGGGACAGCATAGCTCACCCGGGTGTGTCATAATCACAGCTCCCGAGCCCGTACAAGTCGGCAGTCAAGTCGTGACCCAGAAGTCGCTCTATACCGCTCTTTTCGTCATTGGTGAGTATCCGAACGGTGCCCTTTTACAAACATAATTTTTCGATATTCCGCTTCCCGCCTACAACAAACACGAACGGCGCGGCCGCCTGTCACATCCTATCTCAGACCTTACTCTCGCAAACACGCTTTGCTGACTATTCGAACTACGCACAGGCATCCCCCTCTTATGGTTCGCATCCCCCGTATCAACCTTCTTCTGGCTTGTCGGATCCTCGGCGATCCTCATTCTCGGTCACGCGGTCTTGATGGAGCCCGGCGTTGAGAGCGAATACCAAGGTGTCGAGGGTGTATGATGAGACAGTCTGAAAGAACCTATCCACTCGTACACTGGTTGGTTGAATCTGGTCCTCTACGACATCCGACCTATCACGTGTATATGGCCTGGAGTACGTCCAGGAGATTTAGAAGAGATGGCAAGGCGGGAGAGAAGCTGGGTCAAGACAAGCGTTCATATATGACAGATGAGCTTAGAACGCGACGTCTTCTTGGGTTAATTCTTGGATAATCTGTAGACATACTTCGACTCTGTTATCGCTGTCTGTTACCAAAGGAGTCAGACATCGTTCACGCAGACATACGATGCACGTTATATCCATACAAGCATGAATGAGCGACATAGATCAATCAGCTGCAACCGAAACACATGCATGCATCGATTCAGTATTCTGTTTGCCCAATACGCATCACCCAAGCAGCCAAAAAGATATGCCTTCTACCTGAATCGAACAGGTGACCCTGTCATAGCAACCGAATCGCAAGATCCGAGACTACTAGTGACAAATTCTAAACCACTGAACTAAGAAGGCACATGTTAGCCATCATTCTCGAACTAATATCATCCCTGACAATGCCCATCGGGACCCTTTGCTATTTGAGACACAGGTTTGACCATCTATTAAATTGTCTATAGATAGCCCTTGTCACGCATGGATAGGCTTAGCGCAAGCATCATGTACGTCCCTCCTGCATTCCCGTTGGTCGAGGCTGCCTTCCCCTGTTGTCTTGACAATCCCTCGTTCTATCGACTCATCCCCATTCCGTGGGCTAGCCGTGGACATTCTTCGTCACTGCCTACTTGCGCAGATGAGCTTCTGAAGGCTTCCCTTCCTTGACCTAGCCATACCTGTATATTGTGGGTAGTGGCCATCGCAGTGCCACGACGCGCTGCAATAATAAATGATATTCCAAAGGCCAGGTGTATAGCTGATCTGTGCATGATTATTCTTGGGTGGAATGGAACAGAAGGATATCTGAATAACTTGCGCTATAAGCAATGCTAGGAATTATGTAGATCACGCTCAACAGTAGGGACCGAGGAAAGGTAGATTGAAAATGGGTGTATTTGTGTGATAAGCGCACTTGCACTTCTTCGAACCCTTAACTAATGTAGCAACTCTGTAGACCTTGCATCCATCGTTGCTCGTCTATCTGTTCGCTCTTCGGTATGTCTGTGACGATCACCGTATCATGAGACACAGCTACAGCGACTTAATCGAGTCAATCACAGCAGCGCGACCAAATTAATCGTTTTGTTCATACCATCTTGTGGGCGACGATGTCCAGAATACCTCGGATAGCAAGCACATGGCTTTGAGTGGCGGGATCGGCAGGGTATCGCTGGAGGTTAGAAAGAACCTGACCCAACAGCCCTTGCACAACGGAGAGCACTCGAGAGATGTAGCCAGTGATGTTTGCGTCCTGCATAAACATACAAGCGTTGATTAGTAGAGTATCGAAGCAGAGAAGTTGTACAAGCCGACGGATCAGCGGACTTACCTTGGGGTCCAGCAGAGCTACAGTCCTGCGCTCCCATCCAGCTACCTGAGCGAAAGCAGGATGGCCGGGAGTGAGCTCCGTGAGAGCAATAGCGAGCTAAGCAAATAGCGCCACAACTTTTGGTCAGTACTGATCCTCTCAGGCATAAGTACGGCAGGGCCGATGGACGGCAACGAGCGATGCTTTGACTCACTCGATGTAGAAGAGTGAGCAGAACAGCTTGACTCAGTGGACTCTTGCCGTGGGTCGGTAAACAATATTCGGTCAATCCGATGTGCTCGCCAACAAGCTGTAGCGTGGACGCGGTGGTCTGAGCTCCCAAAGCAGTGAGGAAAGTGTCCTCGAGCTGAGATGGCGACGGACCTTGAGGAGGCGGTGGTGGCGGGGCATGCGTATGAGAGCTATAAGCTTTCGGAGGCGGGAGGGATGGAGGAGCCGAGCCGTTGGGCTGAGGGGTTTGTTGCGCTGGAGCGGAACGGATCTGCTCGGAAAGGGAGGCGAGCTGTTTCTGAAGCTCGGAGATCGACGTGGCCATGTTCTTGAGCAAGTGATCGTTGGCGAGTTGACCTTCTTTGTTGGGCGGTGAAAGCTCTTTGCGGATCCTGGAATGATATAAATAGTCAGTTGTGGGGTTCAATTTGGTACTTAGCTATGCAACAACTCACTGAAGCATTTCCGAACGAATCTCTGTCATCAGTTGATCACAGACGGTAGAGCTGGCCTGGGTCATGGCAGGAAGCAGAGTATGCTGGACAGCCTCATGAACTGCCTTGTCCATCTGTCGTTCCGCTGTCAGCTATCGCACATATTCGGTATCATCAATCTTTCAAGACTTACTGCATTCTGCACGAGAGTCGAGATTGTCCTCTGCACAACAGGTGCAAATGCTCTCTCAAGCTCTTTGGGGACGGTCTGTAAAGCATCGAAGATGGCCGCAGGTACTTGATTACTTGTTACGGTTCGCACTTCGTTCTGTATCGTGGTTGCGGCAACAGGGATGACGCTGAAGGACATCCAATGTCAACGCATGTCTCTCAAGAGTTATCATGACGACTTACGATTTCTTGATCTCCTGAGCGATGGTATTCGACAAAGAACCCTTGATTTGCCTTTCCACTCGAGCTGAGACGTCTGCCGCAAAATCAGGGCCGACGAGACCATCGAGTCGGACGTTGAGAGTGGTGATCTCATTCTTAAGTAGCTGCTTGAGATGATTGGACAGACGGTCCTCGGTCTATATGCACTTGATCAGTCGTATTCATGCCCCGGATGTGGAGAACGGCTTACCTTCTTGAGAGCTTTGTTAAGCTCGTCCTCGGTGATAGATCCACTCTCCTGTTGAGTCTCGGTTGGAACAGTAACGCTTGCTTTTCTACCCTGCTGGCTCCTGATACGCGAATGAGCGACAGCTTCGTCGTCTGAAGCGGATGGGAGCTCGGTCTTCACAATGGCGGGAGAAGCGTTTTTGCTGGCGGCCTTGGACACGCTTCCGGTCTTGACCTTTTTCGAGGGCTCGGGCAGATCGACCTTCCCTCCCACTTTGGGCGACTTGGGAGACGAGAATGTTGGCTTGGCGGCAATGACAGGTGGAGGTACAGTGTTGCTCTCGCTAGCAGTAACAGAGATGAGAGAGTCGCAAGTTGCTTTGGGGATAGTCGCTTGGCTGAAACCGTTCGGAGTAGCGAAGAATAGTTCCGCGTCTTCGTCCGCACCCTTCGTCGCTGACACCATACTGAGCACAGGCTCGAGAGGATACTCAGCGACTCTGTCAAAGGCAACAACTTTCGGTCCATCGGGCTTTGAGACGTCTTTGATGGGCTGTTGACCTTTGAGAGCATACCTGAATGCGTAAACGCTGCCTCTCGAAAAGGGAGCGACGAAGAGTATACTCTTGGCTGAATCGTAAACAGCTTGACAGTAATGCAGATTCTTTGGTGCAGGAGCGACAGAAATAAATTTGATGGTGGACAGGACAGCGATATCGACGGTGATTTGTACGAGATCGAAATGAGTATTATTGGCTTTCCCCACCAAGAGATTTGACTCGCAGAATTGAATGGAGCTCGGTTCCGTAGTGGGGGAGGCGGTGGGAAGGGATCGGTGCCAAACCCGATTGAGGTTGGCCACATTGTACAGGGTAACATGACCGGCTGAGGAGAGAACAGCCATCGCTTGATGGGAATGGTTCAGACAGAAATCGACGACAGTCTAGATAATGGCAGGTCACATTAGCCCCAATCGAGGGGAAAAACCACGGTCATTTAAGTCACTCACGCCCTCCGTCTTCAGAACCTTCCGATCCTTGGCGATGTTCTCGAGAGCGTAGATCGGCTCGGTATCGGAAGCCACGTTTTCGTATGCAGAAGGGTCGATGATGAGCACTCCCTGAGGACCCCCTATCGCCAACCAAGGTTTCCCTTCCCTCTTCACCCACTCAACTTTGGTAGCGACACCTGTAGGTGCATTGGCGGTGGCGCAAATGAGAATGAACCTAGTCTTCGGATCGTCCTTTGCCCAGCCGTCGGATACACGAGTAACGATGACAGACTTATCATGTCCGATGGTAGCGACTAGATTGCCGCTCACAGCGAGATCGGCGACTGGACCATGAGAGGCAGTCACGGGCAGTTGGAGGACGAGTCGAGCACCAGAACGGCTGTCAATTAGACGGACTCGACCTAAAATTACGCGTTAGTCAGACAGGAAAGGGGGGACAAGTAGACCAGCGGTTAGACGACGTACCCTTCGACATTGTATATGCAATGAAGTCGTTGCTGATTGCTACTCGTCGACCCTTCTTATATATCAAGGTGTCAGGTCGCATGTATGTGGTAGGCGTGAGCTGAACAGCATCGGCAGTCGCGACAAGCGAGTCAAGGTTCGGCTTTGAAATATCAATGGTCGTATGAGATGTGAGGGATTTTGGACTGCGTAAAGAAGCCGATCAGCTCAAGGACTTCCATCACTGACTTGGCAAACGTACCCGTTTCCTTCGCTGTCCTTGACGATATTCTGCACCTTCCAAGTTTTCCCAACCTGGTCGTTGATATCCACCTGAGACAGCTCATGCACCTCGACCGAATTGGTAGCGTTGAATGTTTCCGGAGAAGCAGGCTTGGCACTGTCGACCCCAGTGGAAGTGGAAGGCTGCTGGGGCGAGCCTCTGCCACTCTGTATCCCATTCCCTCCCAGCTTTTCGATGCTCTTGATCCTCGCTAGCGACTGCCCCCCTTCATCAATCTTATGCTCGGTCGCTTTAGGTGGTTGTGTAGGCTGCGGTCTCTGGCTAGCCGGATGGGTCGAAGAAGGCTGACGAGACCTGGTCGGTTGATCAAAAGCGTCGAATGGTGAGACAAAGTCGAACATGCTCTTTTTGGGAGTGGTTTCGACAGCGGGTGAAGCGATAGCAGGCAGTTTAGGCTGGTCAGATCTCTTTCCCTGCGAAGAAGTGTTGGAAGTGCCGGTATTCTGTGCTTGGATTGAAGGGATAGAAGGGAGCTTGGCGGGTGGTTGAGGAGGGGATGTGACGTGTCCAGTCAGGTGGCCGATCACGGGTCCTTGACCGGTAGGGGAAGCGGGAGGATGGTTGGGGTGGCTATTGCGATCCTCTCGTCAGCGTACACCCTCCATCCGCGCCACTGAGAGACATGTATGTAGACTCACCCTGCTCTGAAGATAGCCAATGGGTCCACCTTCTCGGGTCCACCAATGGGAGTATGGACTGCACTGCCACCGATGGGCGATGTCACGCCTGAAGGCGGTTGGCCAATTGTGTTAAGCATCCCGAGAAGCTTGTTCTTCTGATCCAGCGGTTGAGGGCTAGTGATACTGTCGCTAGGGACGGGCAGAGGAGGAGCGGGAGGACTTTGAATGCTCTTGAATAGATCAGACAATGACACAGCTTGAAGGCTCGGAGGCGGTGGTGAGGGGCTAGGCTCGCGTGGTGAACCAGCTTGGATGCCCGGCACAGCGAGATGACTAGATTGGGAGCCCGTATGGGGTGTAGAGGTCGAAGAGGGAGGAACCACTCCTGATGCGGCTGAAGAACCCGAGGGAGGAGGGGGCGAGGAAGAAGGAACGGTCGTGGCCGATTTAAGCATGGCTAAGAGCCTGTTTTGCTGATCCATCTTGACGAATGAGATGAAAGATGGGATGTCGGAGTTGGTGATGGAAGCGGAGTTGAGAAAGGGAGGAAAGGGCGTGTATCATGCGCGTGATGAACGTTGCAGCGTAGCGGCTCTTGAGGTAAATGTGCTTCTTATTTGCTCGAGTGGGGGTGGCAACAATAAAGCACAAAAGATGCTTAGGGACAGCTGTGCAACTGAGGGGATACACACACAGGTGAAGAGAGGGATATTGGGATGATCGCCGATTGAAATGATCTTTTAGCTCCCTCCTCGAGGTAGCAAGGGACAGATACTTACGAGGAATAAAGGGCTAGACTGAGGCGAGGGCTAGGAGCGTGCCGACGGCAGGACCGAAGAGCTGGAAAGGAGATCAAAGGAGATATCGGTGTGATTTCGGGATGAAGGAGAAATGCGACAACCCAACTTTGGATTGATTGACATTTAAGTACTCATACGGTGAGATCATCGCCGTGCCTCGTGGCATTTTGGTCCCTTCCCATCATGCGGTCCTTTTCACCGTTCAAGATTCCTCGTTCTAGCTATTGCGAAGCAACTCCTCTTCGCTCACCTGCAAAACGATCGTTCCGGCATGACACAGGCGTAGAGATACAGTATTCATGACTTGCACTTCTAGGTGATTATACAGAGCCCGACTGACTTCTATCTGCCCGCCTTGACCTGACACTCCTTTCATTTGTGGCACTCTTCTTCCTTCCTTTCGCGCGTGTATTATAATTCTGCTGACTCCTTCCACAACGCAGAGCCTCCCGTCTAACAGAGAGAATATAGGTATATTGAGACCAAGCAAAGGAAAAAGATTATAAGGCTAGCCCGCTATATGCACAGTGGGTATTATCTGGAGTCTGGTTATAGCGTGAAATCCGGGCGAGAAACCGAAAAACCGGCGATGAGAGTATTGTCCGTACTCCTCGAGTCCGAGAGGTGGGATTTTTCGCTGCGGAGCACGCTCCAACGAGAGAGTTAAGCGTCCCGAGAACGATCTCAAAATTTCTCGCCTCCCATGCGACCTGCGTTGACGGCGTCAGTAAGCTGCACTTGACATAGGAAGAACGAGGAAACTCACCGGTAGCGAATCGACCACAGGCGCCACAAGCAGAGGTGCACATAGCAAGGGCCAGAGAGGCAAAGGCACCAATGGTGAACCAGTTGGCGTTTCCCTAGAAGCAACGCTGATCAGTTCTGGGACGGACTTCGAATCGGATAAAGAAGAAACGAGTGGGAGCTCACAAGTCCGGCTGAGTAACCGGCGTCCTGAATCCTGTTCTTGAGAACATTCCAGAGTACCATGTCGATCACGAACACGACAAGGGTTACCAGAGCCCCGAAAGCAGCGGTAAGGGCCATAAAGATGGTAGCAACTCGAGAGGCAGCGCAAGCACCGAGAAGACCGAAAACCAGGGCGAAGAAGGCGAGACCACCAGCGATGGGGTGCAGAATCATGGTGTAGGTAAGGTTGTGAAGGACCTTGGAATTGAGGACGACATTGCTGCGAGGAAGATCATTGTCAGCGTTGTGCATGTACTGTCAATGGCGGTCACGCTCAACGATACATTGGACAATTCCAAGTCATATTCGCGTTGAGATTTACGCCAAAGAAGACCCAGACCTAGAGGGCTTGAAAGACAGAAACTCCATAGAGATAGTGCAGCCGTTCCAGATTCTATATTCTTCGGCTAGCAGAACGGAATTGAACGACGCTCACCTTGCACCGTCAAGGGTCAGATCATAGCCCACACTTCTATGCGAGCAGGCTCCGCCTTTGAGACAGTATCCGAAAACACCGAAGACCGTCTGTCCTGAAGGCGTGGTAGCATGCAGGAAATCGACTCTATTCCATGCTGGAGGAGTGACGGAAGCTGTCAAGCCGGATGAGAAGCAACAAGATTAGCTCCCATAAACTCTCCAACTTCGTTCAAGCCGTGTGCACTTCAAACACTGCCGTACAGAGGGGCGATTGGGGATCGCTTTCGAATGTCAAAGGGCAGGGCTTGAGAAAGCCAACGCACCGAAGATCAGAAGCGCCATTGCAGCGAAACAGAAGAAGAGACCTGGGAACGCTGGCGAGACCATCTTGAGATGTGTTGTCGAGGTGTGGAGTCGATGAAGAGATGAGAAGAAGCGATGAAGATATCGAGGTGTTGTGAAAAGTGGCTTGAGCGGAGTTGAGCGCTTGACGGTGCGTTTGAAGCGGGGTCAGTGCGTCTGGATGTCGGAGTAGCTTGAATCAGTGCTCGCTGGTGTACACAGGTAAGACTGAGAATGTGTAATGTTGATGTGAGATGTCGATGTGGATGAAGAAAGAGATGGAAGAATGGAAAATATGATTGTTGTGTGACAGCAGGTGCTGATAGCTAGCGTACGCTAGCATTGGACGATGGGATGGGGAATGAGATAGGGGTGGTAATGTCCTGCGAAAAGTGTCACCGTAGCTAGGTATGTGTAACACAGCCAGTCGATCTGTGGCTGGTCAGCTTGTGTAATCCCTATTCTAATCCTATTTCCTAATAAACTGACCCTGGCTTTATCACTTTTCCCCTTGCCCTTAGTACTTCGTATTGCCTTACAGAGTATCTATTACCCATTACCCTTCAACACTCCCGGTCCAACCGGCAAATACGTCATACGCCATGCGATGGTCCATCTTTTTTCGATTGCCGTCATCTCTCGGTCTATGCCCTCCGTCGTTAATCCTCCCCTCGTTCCCGTCCCGTCCCCTGCCCCTGGTCTTTACCGTAATTGTAATGTTCATCCTATGCTACTGTGAAATGCTGCACCGTGGGTCGAGGCCCTTGGTCGAAACAGCATGACATGTGAGGCGGGTGTCATACAGCCGCAAGTCAGCGTCAAGACGGTGATGATGACGACTTGTGCTTCTTTTCTCGAGCCCCGCTCCAATGATTTACAAACCAATGCAACACTTTTCCGACACATGGCGTTCCAGCTCATATCAAATCGATGTTGCTCCTTCCTCCTGCATCTGCGCTCTTTCCATCGTCATTCATCATTCTACCACCTAGTCCCTCATTCCGTCAGACTTGCTACGCTATTCTCAGTGGCTGAGCTGAGTGGTCCGATCTGCACATCACCCCAACCATAGTAGAAACGTCTGCAGCTGTTGAAAGATTTCCCGATTAGATATGATCATCTGTCCATGCCATCATATCTTCGAGGAACCTCCGATTGCACTTTACCTGATATGGCAGGTTCTCAACACGGTTCTTGGGTAATTCGTTTTGAAGTGTCCATGACGATCACATACTCTATGCATGCTGTATACAGTACGGTCCCTCGGTCAGAGAGATCCATCGTCATCGTTTCGATCACCGGAATCACGGAATATGAATGCCCGCTATCGTCGATGTCAACAAATCACGAACCAAGCGATTATCCCTCACAAAGTGCTTCTTTTAGTGGCTCTGAGCCCCCTGACACTGTAATTGACGAATCATCAGACTCACCTAGGCGTGCGTCGAAAGGCCTAGCTGCTGTACTGGCACCATACGGTTCGATAGAGATGAACAACTTCATGACAGATGCATACATTGCATGGCATGTATCAATAAATATATAAATATATAACATGTAAAACACAGATTGTCGAAAATCATCAAAAATTAAGCGGCGCAATGCGAGCATCACCTACTATAGAGTATATGGGACACGGTTTGAGTGGAAAAGAATCACGAAAGTGATTTTGGGTATAAAAGGGGCAAGAGTCTAACAAAGGGGGTTAGACGCGCACACTCTCTCCCCAGCAGGGGCTAAAAGTCGGTCTTCTCGAGTTGGTATAGCTGAGCACATCATGACCGGTGGGGTCGGGTAACAGAGGTGTTTGTATCCTGATGTGAACTTGCGGGCGAGAGGGGTATGGGTATACGAGGTGGGCAGGAAAGGGAGACAGTATTTTTTGCGAGAAAGAGAGGTGTTACTTCTCTCAAAGGTCGAAGATATGTCAGAAAGACATCATCGAAATGTCGGTCGGTATTAGACGAACGGAATGGTGATCGCCAGTCCCGTTCAAATAGGAGATAATCGCCATGTCGCGTAAATATGGTACCGGGTCGATTACGCCTTCGTGCCCTTGACGTTCTGCGATAGCCACTGCAAGCCTTCGAAAAGACCTTCTCCCGTCGTTGCGCAACTGTAATCCGGATGACGGGGTCAGTAAGGCAAAAAATCAACCGCTGACGACTGGGGTCGTTTTAGGCTCTCAGTCGCGATTTTTTTCTCGATGCGCATATGCAAGACTGTCACGTCCGCTGCCACAGTCCTTGCCCCGTGCTCAGTCTGCCTTCGTCTCCCCATCGCGATTTGACGAGCATCGACCTGTGTTCATTTCTAGCCCTTGAAACTCACCTGGGGTGCACATACCACGACCTCTCTCTCATCTTGTGTAGACCAAGTTTCTCTGTTACTTCGGCCGGTGACATGGCTACATAGGTATCGCAGCGGATCAGCAGCTCTCACTCCGGGGATGTCGGTGTGATGGTGGAAAGGGCGGCATTGACACCTACCTCCTGGCAAATCCTGCTTGTTGGCAAAGACCATTAGGAGACAATCTCTCATCTCTCGGTCCGCCAAGATCCGCTCCAACTCCAATCTAGCCTCATCGATACGATCTCTATCGCCCGAATCAATCACGAAGATCAGACCCTGCGTTCCGGTATAGTAATGTCTCCAAAGCGGTCGAATTTTGTCTTGTCCTCCAACATCCTAATATTATCACGTACTTGATGTCAGTGCGTTGCTAGCTGGAGCTTGCTCCGATATAGCCATATGATAGCGGATCGAGGAGATAGCGCGCTCACCCAAACGTTGAACTTCACGTTTTTATATGTCACAGTTTCGACATTGAAGCCGACGGTAGGAATGGTCGTCACAGACTGGTTGAGCTTGAGCTTATATAAGATAGCTGTCGGGAACGATCAGACACGATTTTAGCTTTCGATTCTAAGCAGCTTCGGCACGAATCGCCATGCCGGTATTATTGTTGAGCGCGTAGGGGGGCCTTGCTCAAGCGGATATTGTCCCTCTTGGGAGTTCGGGAGTTGACACCCCGGCTGAGCAGCCTTGAAGGAAAGTCCACTCACTCGTCTTTCCGGCAGCATCCAATCCCAGCATCAAGATACGCATCTCCTTGTTACCAAATAGTTTGCCTGAACGCACGAGTAAGCCCAACAGTTACCAATCCATCAGTTGTTGCTTATAGAATCAAGGGGTGGTCCACTTCCTTCGCTCTCACAGCACAGCGTACCTGGCAGCTGAACTGCAGTTGGCTCAGGAGCTTTGGCTACTCACCAAGCGCTTTACTCAATTGACCGCCCATCTTGATCCGCTGCCACCGTCTTTGTTGATGAGTTCTCCGATTAAGTGAAAAATGAGCTCTTAATGAACCTGATCAGGGGCGAGGCCTAAGCAATGAGATTTCGAAAGAATCGTAGCGAGCGTTCAGATTGTCGTGCACTATGTGGAACGTGGTATCCTCTCCGTTCCAGGACGCCTCGCTGTCTAGTCTATCCACTTAAACGACTCGTGTCCAATAGTTGATGGCGAGGCGGTGGAATATCACGCGTGTGTAAAGAGTGACTGGGACGAAGATGTTTTCGTGCGACGAGTAGGACCGTTAGGAGTGCAAAGCCAAAAGGCGGTCAATGACTCGTTGAAAGAGGACGAGAGAAGTGAAGGAAGGAGGGACGTGTCCGGTGGTATGTGCGGTGTGACTATGGGTCAGTCAGTGTATGGACGTGTATGGACGTGTGGTGTGTATAGATGTATCAAGGTCGAATGAATTGAATCGATGTACGCTGCATCGCTGGCCGCCGTGCCATATCTGAAACGCTCAGGTCGCCCTTCGCCAGTTAAGACAATCCCTATTTACCCTGCATCAACGCCATGTTCATCCAAAGCGCGTTTGTTGTGATTAGCTTTTACGTAAACTTCATATTCCCTTCCCCTCGGTGACAAGAATCTACAACCACAACTCTGGGACTATAACTCCGCTAATGTGGCGGCACGAGTGGCGATCGCCGCCATCCCCCTTGACCTTAAAGTTGGTTCTTGTTGGCTGGGATTGCCGGCGGTTGTCTGGTGTGTTCTTTTCAAGGATCGACTCGGTCGGAACATGTCATTGCAGTATTAAGCGTGAGGCCTACAGCTACATCCCCGACCATTTGTCTCCAAAATTCAACGACAACATATATATCCCATTTGAACTAGTCCTAGATTCAGAAACCTCAAGTTCACCTATACATACATTTGACCGCCCCTGCATAACGCATAAAGCCATGAGCATCCCCAACGGAGTATCAATTAGAGACGTGAGTATCAGCGAACTCGTCGACTGGCCGGCCCGGAAAGAGGCGTTGATGAGATACAACTTGATCGAGACAGGCGATGGATCTTCTTGACGATCGACGAGTCAAATGCGTCCGACCTCTTATTCCGTGAGTGGTCCAATCAGTGACAATAAGAGGCGAAATTTCGATACTGATGAGCTGGCTTTCTGGCAGCCCTCAAATCCTGCTTGAAGAGTAGGTGAAATTCCGAATCGTAGCGATGTCGGGGTTTGAACACTCGCTCACAATCACTGCTCGCTAGGCTACCGCTCTCCCTTCGAGGTGCTCAGACCGTTCTTGATGGCCGAAGACAGGTCGAGGCTGTAGTAAGAGGTGACGATGACAGACTTCTTGTAGTAGTAGGGTGAGCATCATTCTGTTCGTGGGGACATCCCTCTGTATGACGCTTACAGTGCGTGGTTCGATCTCCAAACTTTCCCAATAGACCGTGCTCTGTTCACGACCCCGAGCAGGCTATCACCTACGCCAAGAAGCTGAGGGAATACGCCAAGGAGGCCGAGGAGGATCTTGTAATCGTGATGCGAGTCTACTTCGAGAAGTGAGCTTTGACTTTGTCCAGCACATGCTATAAAAGCGCAGCTTATAGAGAAATGATACAGGCCTCGAACTACCGTAGGATGGAAGGGTCTCATCAACGGTGAGTTGTTTGTATTGCGACGGCCCTCAATAAGCTAGCTGACACCGCGGATTGTCTTTGATTAGACCCGGACATGAACGGAACCTACCAGATCAACCGAGGTCTTAAGCTCGCCCGAAAATTGCTTCTTGACGTCACTGAGCTGGGTCTCCCTACTGCTGGAGAATTCCTTGGTGAGCTCGACGCTCAGCGCTATTGGAGCTCACAGTTGACTCCCCTTGTCTCGATGCAGATGTCATTTCTCCTCAGTACCTTGCCGACTTAAGCGCTTGGGGTGCCATCGGTGCCCGAACCACCGAATCTCAGGTTCACCGAGAATTAGCTTCCGCTCTGTCTATGAGTGTCGGCTTCAAGAACGGTACCGTGAGTACGCTCGATATCTCTTTCACTTGGTCTATATAGCTGATGGTGTAATGAGGTGTCCAGGACGGTTCCATCGGTATCGCTGTGGACGCTATCAAGGCCGCCGGATCGGGCCACACTTTCCTCTCAGTCACCAAGCAGGGTCTCTCGGCCATCGTCGAGACTGAGGGAAACACGTCGACCCACGTTATCTTGAGGGGATCATCAAAGGGGCCCAACTACACCGCTGATCATGTAGCAGATGCCGGAGAGAAGTTGAAGAAGGCTGGCTTGCCTGCTAAGATCATGGTGAGTCCGTCGATGACAATCTTTGGTCTTTCATCGAAAGAGTCTTTCCGTCACCCTTTGAAATCGGCCCTCGTGCTGTCAGGGTACAGCTTGAGGAGACCGTTTGCTAATTTCGCTCAATGTTCCGCCATACATAGATCGACTGCTCTCACGGCAACTCGTCAAAACAACACATCAAGCAGATCGAGGTCGGACATGACATCGTGAGTGATCATCTCATTTGTCGACTCGATGTGCGCCCATGTCCGAAAATCCAAGCTGATCACAATCTTCCATTTCCGTTATAGTCTGCCCAACTTTCCTCTGGCCCTACTTCTCAGATGATAATGGGTGTGATGATCGAGTCCAACATTAACGAAGGCCGACAGAACGTACCCCCTGAGGGACCCTCGGGACTGAAATACGGTGTCTCGGTGACGGATGCCTGTATTTCATTGGAACAGACTATCCCTCTTCTCGACGAGCTGAGAAAGGGTGTTCAAACTCGAAGAGAAAATGTCAAGAACAAGCACCTTAACGGGGAGTGAACGATATAATGGTATGGATTGAAAGAGAAAACGGAACCATGCTTTTGCTGAGTTGACCACGAAAAGTCCCCGTATAGGGGACCCCAGACACTGTATTAATGCATGCATCGCTACCATATGCCATATCTGAGCGTGCGCCAGATCCAGACTGGATACTGGATATCTGCAGATTCGCGGCGATCGTAATCGTGGGTCGGATTAGCAGGCAAGCTTAGGAAATGAATGAGTCGGTAGTACTTCAGAGCATCCGGTGCATTATGAGGACCGTACTGTGAGATCAAGCACGACAAGGCAAGCGTAATTTACGTTCTACTTCGGTTCTAGTACTATACTATATAAGTGCCAAGCAAACGAGCACACATATACGAGATGGGAATATAAAATGAGAGATCGTTTGATAATTTCGTGATTAGGCAGGGGTACGGTGTGGGGACCGTCCTACCATCGTTTCCGTCTTATTCCGACTGTCCGTCGAGAGTCTTTCTCGCTCCTTGGCCTGTGTTACAATCCGCCCGTCATGGGTCGTCATTCCCTTGAAGTCTGTTGAGAAGGTCACAAGCAAGGTGGACTTCCTTGATATCTCATCCCATCTCAGACCAACGTCCAGCCAAGGACACCAAGAACCAATGCCAAAGCTCCCGCTCCTACGCCTGTGCCGAATCGAGCGGGGGCCGAGCTACTCTCTCCAAGAGGATCATCCTTGGTGTTGACGCCCTTTCTTCCGAGACTGTCCCATTCCTTGTACGCCGCATAGGCCATCACCATAAAACTCTGGCCCTCGGCCGACTCGCCACCTTGTTTGCTGAAGTCGTATGGGTTGACGACTTGAGTGAGGTATCCTGTGGAGTTGACGTATGACGAGGCTGCACCAAGAAGGGCGGTAGCGTTGGGGGTGTAGGCGTCGGTGATATTTAGTTGGGACAGTCGGCTACGGGGTTCGAAGAGAAAGACGAGTCAGTCATGTGTCAGCCAGAGGCCCTGTGAGGCCTGGAGAAAAGGATCTCTAACTCACAATCCGGTGGCGGCATAAAGGGCAACGCTAGATGTGTCTTTGAATGATGAAGTGTCGTCAAGGTAGTTGTGGAACAGGCTGTCACTCGTCTGCAGCCGAACAGATGGGAAAGACCAACAAAGTAGTCCGTGTCAGCCGTCTACAGTCTCGGGCAATTCCAAGAGCCGTTCACACTAGCGGCATTCCCACTCACAATATACTGCTGGGAAGCCTTGAAGATCTCCTGAACCCAGTCGGCAAGATCATTCGTCTGGCTCGACATATCATCGGCGTACTGAGACCACTTGATCGTGGCGTACACCCTAAGCATGCCCATCATCGCCCAGCCGTTCCCGGTCGCCCAGAGACCTGGATCGTGCGTCCCAGTGCCAAGTAAGATGTGCGCCCACAAACCCGAGTCCTGGCGCAGCGTATCACGGTAGAGGGAGCACTGTTGGTATGCTTCTTGCAGGAGAGACTGGTTGTTATGCATGACTCCGTAGTATGCTGTCATAGACGTTGTCAGCCTTGGGCGGATTCGAGCATGATACACAGGATAATATCCCATCCGGGTGAGCCGTGTGCATACATACTCACCAAGGAAAGGAGGCACCATGTACACGCTGTCTGACCATAACTGAGCCTGATCCGTTCGATGGGATATGGCGCCGTTAGGTGCCTTCAGGTGTTCCAAGCTCGATATATCAGCACACATGCTCAGATATTGGTTTCCCGAAGTGATACGTCCCCGCCAAGATGTGATTTCTGGCAGCGATTTGTACCCTACTCACCTTAGGAACAGAATTCAGCAGATAATTTAGCTCAGCTGTCGCCGCGGCTCCATAGCCCACTCCGTTGACCTGCTGGTTGTTGGTCGTAGCGTTCGCTATCAGTACTGTGATACCCAAACTGGCGGGATCACCGGCCGCTCCATCCTCCAGCAAGGTGCTTCCGTTGAATGAAGCTGTGTTGTTGCTGGATGCAGGCCGGTTCTCCATCGTCGTCTGGGCGATATCTATGATTTCAGGGATTGATCCGGAAGACATGTCGCTGGACAATGGGAGTGGGGCCTTTTGAGCGAAGACGGAGAGATCTGGGTACTTAGATTCGAGGATAGCTTGGGCTCGTGTACCGTTCTCCCAACTGCACAGCACGCACGAGTCGACCCAATCAGCTTCTCTGGCAAAAGAGATCGCTCATTCGAGCAACAAGGGCACGGGAGGCGGCTGATCAGCACCACACGTACCTGGCAGAAGAGATCTCGTTCATGACATTATACACCTTGTTCAACAGTGAGTCCGTCAAGTGAGTAGCAGTCACCAAGGTCGGAGCCGAAAGCGCCGCCAACAGCGCGATCAACGGGGCCTTTCGTCGCATATCGCGGAGGCTGATATTGGTGAAATGACGGGGGATCTAAGTTGGTTGTCTGTCGATCAACGTTCCTTGATTCCGGTCTATGAGTCTAATCTAGATGAGATATGTATATCTATCGAGATGTGATCTGGTGATACAGTGAGCGATCCGAGGGCAACCTCGATCGCGCAGATGATATTTTGAGATAACTGTGGTTCAAAATAGATGTATGCGACTATCAAACTTCTGCAAAGATTGTCGATCTGTCAACAGAAGGATACATGACATGCATGTGCGTAGGCTCTATCAGACGTGAAAGGAGCGTGTCCTCGGCAACATTTTCTAGTGTGGTTGTATGGGACGTCGTGGGTGGGGTGCAGGTAATACAATACAATACACGAACGAATGTCTTGGATGACGTCTTGGCATGCTTGGAACAGTGGGACCAAAGGTGAAAGCTGGGTGGCGCTTCGGACCTTGAACATCATTTCTTCAAAGGAACCAAAGGGGGCGCCAGGGGAAGAAAACTGTGAACATGATTGCTCCGTTCCCTGACGAATAGTGTCCCCTTGAAGGCGGCTTCGGCCGTCACAAGAGCCAGGCTAGGAGAGCAAGCTCAGCAGCAACTTTAATTGTCGCGAGTCTAGAACATGCCTTCAAAGGGGACGAGTAAGACAGCACCCTGAGATATGGCGAAGTTTCAGAGATAAAACCTCTGCTTGTCGTTACCGGTCTGTGTGCTCGACAAATGCAGCATATGTCCCGACAAGCATACACATCGTAAAGGACTGTGTGCTTACTGGTCGTTCTACCTTGTGCTGTGCATAGGTGTAGCCAGTCATGCGCTGTCCTTGCTTGATCTCTGTAACGTTCAAGAGGACATCGAGCACGGAAGGAAGGAAGCTCCGACGCGCAGTCGAAGGCGGACATACAAACGCCAATTCGCCCTTCGGACGATCAGTGCTGTGCACGGAAAGATGTAGGCTCCGATGTTGCCCCTGCTGCGTAAAGGATTATGCATATACAGGGGACAGGCATACAGTCATGGGTATGACAATGCGGGGTAGAGGTAGAGATGTGCATTAGTGTGACAGAGGTGGATCCGCTTGCGGTCACTCGCAATATGTGCAAGTGACCGGTATGCACTGAACGCGCGAAACTCCAGGAGGCATTGTGTCAGCTCAATTAGCAGAAAGCCCGGCGAGCTCGGGCAACAAGCCATAGGACTGGATTGGGTGATTCAGAGTCATCGCGATCCAGTGTCAGTAGCTGCATCTTCGATATTATCTTGTCCAGCTAGCGAACTGACCCGAGGGCATGCCCACTCATGCGGTAATGGTAGCATCGAAGGGCAAGTGCCCTTCCGATCATATGCGCCTCGCTGGGCAGATCGTAACGAGCTGCAGTCAACTGGCCGAAAATGCCGCGCAAGCGGATCTTCCTTGTTCTTGTTCTTCTACATAGGACGTCAATCCCCGTCTTTCTCGAATCTGTGTCAAGATGATTATGACGCAGACAGCTTCGATCTGAGGTCGAACTGTGTCTCAGTGCTCGCGGGGATCGGGTATTGACGCGAACCACCTCTCCTCGGAAAAGTGCTTGATCACTGAGACCTCTACCGCGAGCGGGCTGCAAAGAGATTGTATGTGTGCTTGTGGTCAGCCGCGGCTCCCGTTTTGAGCGCGAACGAAGAAGATTTGAGGTGGGCGCGCAATAACCCACACACCGGTCCCAATCCATCCCAATTCATGTTGTTGAAGAAGCACTCTGCAGGGCAGGGAAGCGTAATCTATGGCGCATAAAACAGTAACCTGCCTTTCTTCGTCAGCCTTTTACACCGTCATCGGTGTATATGTCAATGACCAATGTAGATCGAGCCCTCAGAGGTACTATACCGCCATGATGCCATGGGCTGCTCTTCTCAGCTTCGTCCAGTTGAGGATCCTCTCGCAGCAACAATTCACCATGCAGACTTCTCATCCGGGCCCGACAAACCTCAAGGAGCCTACCTAGGAGGTAGCAGCAGAAAGTCGGGGTGTAGTCTGCAGTGCTCTCTCCTCATGTCGATTAGCGCTGAGCGGCTTCGCTGATTGGTTTAGATGATGGCGGAAATAGACGGCAGGTAGCAAAGCGTTGAGGGAGGCGGGTGAAGGGCGAAGCGAAAGTCAGACACCGTTGGCGGCGGGCATTATTGCATGACCGTGTTGCTGTCATACTGATCAGCGCCGTCCTCACACAGCATGGCTTGCGGGAAGACATCCATGTCTAGCCGATTGCGGCTACGATCGTCGCGGAAAGGTAAGATGAACTGCTGAGGCGGAGCTGTGCTTAAAACTCTACATTTATATATTTTAGATATTTGAGGTGAACATCTAAGCCTTCTTAGTTCAGTGGTTTAGAATTTGTCACTAGTAGTCTCGGATCTTACGATTCGGTTGCTATGACAGGGTCACCTGTTCGATTCAGGTAGAAGGCACATGTTTTTGCTGGAGTCACCTAGCGATGGGTCAGCAGGATTCCGCTCTGTGCTTTTGCTTGCGAACGGAGTGCTGATGTAGGTCTGCTGTACCTGCTTGAGTGCTCATGTATTCATGAAAGACTCACGACGAGCTGAGGCCATGCATGCATATAATTTATGCGAAATAGGTTTCTCGGCGGGAAGGATCCTAGGTGCAGACCAATGCAATGAGCCGAGGCATGCCACATAACGAGATGTAAAACATGGAGACGCGCCGGTGCGTTCCACGTCATGTCACCGCAGTTAAGTGATTCCAAGTGCTCGCGGCCAAAACCTCGCAATCTAACGAACGAACGCTTCGATACTTGCGACCAGGTATTCACCCAAAACACATGTTGAATCGTCTTGCCAGCTTCTTCACATTCGAAAAGCACATTCGGTAGAGAGGCCACACTCGTCCTTCGGTCCGTCGTCGATAAGTCTCACATTGCCGAGCTCGGCACTCCCCCCTCTCTATTGACGCTGCGATCACCATCTCAACTTCCGCAGCGTGACGCTCCTCGGCCAAAATGCCTCCTAAGGCTGCCAAATCCCCCTCTCCCGCGTCTGCCGCTCCTTCAGCGCAAACTCAACCGACTACTCTACCGAGAAAAGCTTCTGCCGACCTCTTATCCACTAATGATTCTCAAGGAGCTACCGACAATGCGATAATCGAAAATGCAGCTGCTGCGACTAAGAGTCGGAAATTGGCGTACCCTCTCCCGGCGGGTATTTCGCCCACGACGATCAATAATACTCAGTCCCTGTTACGGTTCATCATCCTCGCTTTGATCTGTGGTGCGGCGATTGGGAGTAGATTGTTCGCTGTCATCAGGTTCGAGAGTGTCATCCACGAGTTGTGAGTTAATCAATTCCCCCAACTTATTGTCATACCGTTTCTGGCTCACCTGCCAGCCCTGCGGCTTGGATCAACAGCAGTCGCCGTCTACCTAGCTCACAGTTGCTGACATCACCCCTGTTCCATCTTTCAGCGATCCATGGTTTAACTTGTAAGTGTAACACCAGAATCTCATCCGATTCTACAACAGTATTGCTAACAGTCGATCCGCAGCCGAGCATCCAAAGTACTGGTCAACGAGGGTTTCTATGTGAGCTCACTCATGGGTCATAGGAATAGATGGCAAGGATCCGCTGATATGATCCATTCCCTCGCAGGAATTCTGGAATTGGTTCGACCCCACGGCATGGTACCCCCTCGGCAGAACGGTCGGCACTACGCTCTACCCGGGTCTGATGGTGACTTCGGGCTTGATCTGGCATGCTTTGAGGTTAATCAACATGCCCGTTGACATTCGAAACGTCTGTGTGTTGCTGGCGCCCGGGTTCGCGGGCTTGACGGCATGGGCTACCTATCTGTGAGCTACCTTCAAGCGAGACCCTTCTCAACCAAGATCACCCACCAAAGGCCAGAAAAAGCTGATGCCTCTTGTGTGGACTATGTATCGATCATAGCTTCACCACCGAAATGTCTACCCCTTCTGCCGGTCTCCTTGCAGCCGCCTTCATTGGAATCGCACCTGGATACATCTCACGATCCGTCGCAGGATCCTACGACAACGAAGCCATCGCCATTTTCTTGTTGATGAGCTCGTTCTACTTCTGGATCAAGGCGCTCAAGACTGGAAGCTCGTTATGGGGTATGGTCACTGCTCTGTTCTATGGATGGATGGTAGCCGCTTGGGGTGGATACGTCTTCATCACCAACAGTAAGTCATGTCATGATTATAACGCCTCGATGACCGTCAGACGTCTTGTCCTAGACAACTGACACAATCTTCTCTGTATGCAGTGATCCCCCTTCACGCTTTCGTACTCATCTTGATGGGCCGATTCAATAACCGACTCTACACCGCGTACTCATCATGGTATGTGATCGGTACGATCGCGTCCATGCAAGTCCCATTCGTCGAGTTCCTCCCCATTCGAACTTCGGAACATATGGCCGCCCTCGGTGTCTTCGGTCTGCTCCAGCTCATTGCGTTCGTGGAGACTGTTAGGCGACTTGTTCCTGGAAAGCAGTTCCAGCTGTTGCTTCGGGCCTTTGTCGTAGCCGTGTTCATTGTCAGTTTCGCCGCGCTCGTGGTGCTCACGTTCTCAGGCTGGATCGCACCTTTCGCCGGTCGATTCTACTCTCTTTGGGATACTGGCTACGCCAAGGTTCACAGTGAGTCGTGTTTTGGTAGAATTCGTCTCACGGTCATTGCACTTTACTCATATACGTGCTCTACAGTGCCCATCATCGCATCTGTCTCTGAACATCAGCCTACTGCCTGGCCTTCGTTTTTCTTCGACCTCGAGATGCTCATCTTCTTCTTCCCCGCCGGTGTATTCTGGTGCTTCAAAGAACTCCGGGACGAGCAGGTCTTCATCATTATTTACGCCACTCTTTCCGCCTACTTTGCGGGTGTTATGGTCCGACTCATGCTCGTCATCACTCCCGTCGTCTGTGTCTCTGCAGCCATCGCCTTCTCCAAGCTGCTCGAAGCATACATTGACCCCGTCGTACCCGAGTCGGAAGATGAGATCGAGGAAGCGACTTCTTCTCAGCCTATGTCCAAGGCTAAGGCGAAGAAGATCGCGGCTGCTGCTGCTCAGAAGGACAAGGTGGAGTTCAGCTTCACTGGCATCCTTGGTGGTGGCAAAGGCACGAAGGGAATCTTCGGCCTCGACACTCGGTTTGCTGTCGTTTCCATCCTTTCCTTATTCCTCTTCCTCTTCGTCTTCCACTGTACATGGGTCACCTCAACCGCATACTCGTCTCCTTCGGTCGTACTCGCTTCGAGGAACCCGGATGGAAGCCAGAATATCATCGATGATTTCAGGGAAGCATACTACTGGATCCGACAGAACACTGAGAAGGACGCTGTTGTCATGTCTTGGTGGGATTACGGATACCAGATCGCAGGCATGGCCGACCGACCCACCTTGGTTGACAATAACACCTGGAACAATACTCACATCGCCACTGTCGGTAAAGCGATGTCTTCCAACGAAGACGTCGCTTATCCGATCTTGAGAAAACATGACGTTGACTACGTGTTGGTCATCTTTGGCGGTCTCTTGGGCTACTCCGGTGACGATATCAACAAGTTCTTGTGGATGGTTAGGATTGCTCAAGGCGTCTGGCCAGATGAGGTCCAGGAGATCAACTATTTCACACAGCGAGGAGAGTACGCGGTAGATGACAGAGCGTGAGTGCACACAGCTGGAGCTTCTTCGTTTCTCGATACTGATGCTGTCCGCACTGAAATAGCACGCCCACCATGAAGAACTCGCTCATGTACAAGATGAGCTACTATCGGTGAGAAAGTTGCGCCGTAGCGTTTAGCGGGACACGAGGACTGCAGCTGACATCGCCCTTTGGTATTTTCACAACATTTAGATTCCACGAGCTGTTCGGAGGTCATCCAGCCCAGGACCGAGTGAGAGGCCAACAGATCCCTGCGACTGGCATTCAACTCGATACGCTTGGTGAGTCCCGAACGGTTAGCCGTGGGTTGGCGCGGATCAGAGCTAATATCTCTTATATTATGCTATATTCAGACGAAGCATTCACATCTGAGAATTGGATCGTCCGGATTTACAAGGTCAAGAAGGAAGACCCCATTGGCCGAGAACACAAGGCCGTAACGGCGTGGGAAGGTGGTAAGAAGCTCCGCAAGTCAGCTTCATCGACTGTTGCTGCTGGCGGTGGGAACAAGGGAAGGCCCAGTATGTGATCAGCAAGACGATCATCGCGTCAACGCTGTGGCTTTTTTCACCAGCTACAATGAGGGAGATTTGAGGGAAAGGTAAAGGGAGAAGCAGTTATTAACGCTGCATGAGAGCTAGACGCACGCATATGCATGCATGGATACGCAATGTCAGAACACCATCTCAGGACGTGAAGTATTATGGTACAGCGGATGATCACTGTAAGGCCAGCTTATTAGCATGAGCATGAATATGAATAAAGAAAAGCCAAACCTAGGAGGGAAGAAGACAGGGCAGGCAGGTAAGGGTCCTTGATTGACGCCACAGTGCCTAGCCTCATATCATTTCCTATTACGTGGTCAGTCACCGTCCGACTGGAGCGCGTATATACTGTAAACTGTAGCGAGTACTTTGAGAAGTAGCGAAGTCCATCTTTGAAGAGATGGCAAGCATCGTGCATGAATGCGTGCACGTTGTCAGGACAAGTTAGTGATCGGCGTCGGCGGCTGGTATGGCCCCGGCATGAAAAACTGCGAACATCAGCGCACATGAAGTAGCCTTGCTGTTAGTTGCACCGTGGATGCAGAGGCGGCTTTATATGACATGTAACTCAATTGCCGATCACTGCTCCTGCTCTGCGCTTCTCTGCCCAGTGAACCAAACCGAACCTTTAATACCTTTAATTTACCCTGCCCCCCTCCTCTCCTCGTTGGCTTTCACTCTACAAATCCCACACCTCTAGGATAAAGTACCGTCGCTGTATGATGTACAGGCGCACTGCAACGTCTTCATCAGACATCAACGACATCACCTTTTTCAAGTAGCTCAATAGCTAGGTAGCTAGTTGATCGTCGCTCTCGTTTACGCTTACGCTTACGATTCCCAGATTTGGGTTTGACTCCGTCCCCACTACCACATACACATCGCAGCTGACGCGCGCGAGCGTTGGGTGGTGACATCCCTCTGCCCTCTGCATCCGCATATCAACGTACACTTGTTAACTCGATCAAAACACATGCATCCACACGCACTCACCTTTCGGTGGTGAAGAGGTCAGTCATCGGAGCAGGCAGACAAAGGGATACAATCATTTAGCGACACACACGCCAGACACCATGTCCATCTTTCGGAGATCAACAGTCGCCCACTCGGCTTCCACTTCCACCTCCAACAACTCGGTACCTGATCTCGGAAATCCGATACAGATCAACCCTGGTGCATCATCATCATCCTCTTCGTCCACCAGCAACACACGACAGCACGGTACAGATACTTCGCCAACTCGGTCGATAGCGGGCAGATCGGACAGGACGACAGTACCACCACCTTCCTCGTCTGGACCAGGCGGTTCCCCAGCATCCACGTTCTCAGCCAAGATATCCCACATCCCACACCCCCATATCCCTCATCCTCATGCTCATGCACATAAACATTCACATTCGCAAGTCGATGAGCAGATGATCGACCCGTTCTCACCATCAGAATCCCCCGAGAAAAAACGTCGCCATCTGGACGCTCTCGATCCGTCGGCCGCTTCACCTGCCTCGTCCAGCACATCACAACAGCCAACCGCCTCGGCATCTTCAAGTTTCGCCGCGAACGCCTCTCTTGGGCCTCCCGCATCTCCCTCGGCCACGCGCACCAGATCGCCAAAGGGCTTCCCAAGAACACCTGCCAGCCCGTCACTGACGACCGACGGCGGACGGAAGAAGCACTCGCCACGCGCGAAGAACGGAACGAGCGGAGCGAGAATGGAATCGGCCGAAGAAGGTGAGAAACGCCGTTCGAGGATCAAGGCAGAGAAGGAGAATGGCGAGCAGCACCGGAGCCTTGTGCCTGGCCATCCTCCTTCGGAGGACGACCAGGATCGAAGGGAAAGCTTGGCATTGTCAGTCGATGAAGACGGCAGAAGAGACAGCTTCCTGGATGATGATCTCCCGCCTCAGAGAAACGTGAACAAGGTGTCTCCGCTAGCGAAACGTTTAGGCGAAGAACCTCCTTTCATGCTCCCACATCCTTCCAAGAGCTCGACATCGCAGACATATCCTGGTGTCGTGATCGGATCCTTCGCAGGTGGAGGAGCGACCGACTCTCTGGGTTTTGCACAAGGGATGGGGTTTGAAGGAGGAATGGATGATATCTTAGATCCCATGGCAGCTCCTCGGTCGACTGGAAGACAGGGATCCACCGGTGGTCAAGCGGCACCCAATATCGCTCCTTGGTTGATGGATGACGAGCCATCCAAGACACCTACGCCTACTCAAACGCCAGGATCAATAACCCCCCAATTCGACGAAAGAGCAGCCAGTAAAGGTCCAGCAGCGACAGTCAGAGACACATCGTCCAAGAAGGGGTCTCTTCCTGTGCTAAACCACTTTTCATCCGTACCCTCTCTGCCTAAGATCCGACGTCCTGGCGCTGTCGAGCCCATCCCAGAATCCTCTTCTACATCTCGCGCTGGCTCAAACCCCTCAATTCACAACCTGCCTGGAGGGCAAACCCCCATGACCACGTCTTCTACTAGTATCAGAGAGTCTGGCGGACGGTCGAGGAACAATTCGAACGACAGCCTACAGACGCTCTCTGCGGTGCAGCGCTCGACCCGAGGCGGATCACCGGCCGCTGAAGCCCCTCAAGCGTTGCATCACCAAGCGTCGAAACATACTGGTGGCCGAATCGGCCGATTCGGCAGCACGGCAAGCAATGTCAGTGGAGCAGGCAGTACAGGTAGCGGCGAGAAAAAGAAGGGCTTCTTGGGAGGCTTGTTGAAGCGGAGGACAGGCCCCAGCGTGTCGGCCGGTGAGCATTATATTACATCGATGTCTTTACAGCGGGATAACTTACCCCATTCATGTAGCTCCATCATCTGGACCGCAAGATTTCGGGCCTAGTAATGAGCTATCTCGGACGTCAACGGGCTCAGCAAGCTCCAAACTTTCGAATTCACCCTCCATCGGTTCTCTCAGCACTTACGGCTTGGTCCCCGATCGTCTGCCAGCAGACTCATTTGGCAGAACATGGAGACAAGGCTCAAATTACGTTTCAGAGGGTGCTATATCACCACTCCAAGAGGTATCCGAGACGCCTTTCCATCTTGACATGAACCTGGATGATATGGAAGGTATTGTCGATCCAACCAAAGCAAACGTGCAGCCGACTGTTCCCCATCGCGCCAACACCAGCTCTACGGCGCAAACAGACGCGACATCTGGGTCAATGGCCCTTCAAGACGCGCTGATGCACACGAGTAGTTTCGCTACGACTGTCAGCGGTGGGGAATCAAGCGGTTCCAGCGGATCAAATGGTCAGCCCTCTGCAATTACCCAGGGAAGAACGCTGATCGGTGAGGCGGAGAGACTATCCGCACCTTTCGTCAGGAATCCCTTCTCCACTGGAAGTTCTGTCGGATCGCTGGACGGTGCGAAACCCGCCACCCCGCCCTCGCCTCATACTCTGTCCCCGAAGCATCACCTCCCACCCAGTACCCAACCGAGACGTCCATCTCAGCTGCGGAACATGAAGATGGGTTCAGTCGATTCCGAAGACAGCGAAGGCGGTCCGTGGCAGCCGATCGCGCCATCATGGGCGCCCAGCACACCTTCCGGTCAGACCATGTTCAACGATCCATTCAACAATCTTCCTCCTCCAGCCGAAATACCTTCGACCAATACCAATGCCAATGCTCCCGCAACGCCCGCCGGTCAGGACGGACTCACTTCTTCAGGTTTTTTGGCTCCAGCCGCTGTCGCGGCCGCCGCCTGGGCAGCTCCTGAATCGTGGGGTGTAGAGGGGGACGAGGTGTCAGACGAAGATTCGACGACGAGTGAGGAAGACAATTGGGTGGCAGAAGAGGCAGAGTCTGTCACGGACGGCTCAGTCAAGAGTCCAACATCACCTACATCTCCGATTAACTCACCAGCAGCAAGCAAGAAACCTCCACCTTTCGGCTTTAAATCAGCGCAGAACGGAGGGGCGAAATCAGCAAGATCGTCGAGTGGCCGACCAGGAACTGGTCAGACGAGAAAGGGGAAAAGTGGTGGGGGACGCCCTTCCACAGCTGCTAGGCCTGGTACCGCTGGTAGACCTGGGACAAGTGGTAGCATGAACGGGACCGCGCCTATGGTGAGCTCCCTTGTGTGAATGCTATGATTTGTCAGAACGTACTGACTTTTTGCACTTGTAGCACTGGATCCGGATTTATCGGGCGGATGGAAGTTTCACGCTTTTGAATTTACCCATCGCTACCACTACAGCAGAACTCATCAACATCCTGTCCGGTCAGAATGATGCTGCTGGCAAGAAAGTAGGCACAAACATGAAACTGTATCTGAGAGAACGGGGTCAAGGTGAGTGCACTGCCCAGTCTACAAAAAAAACATATCAGCTGATTTCAAATATAGACCGAATGCTTCTGCCTTCCGAGAAACCATGTGCAATTCAGCATCGTCGTATTCTGCAAGCCGGTTACACGGAGGCTGAACATCCCGAAGAGATCGGGAAGGAAGATATGGCAATCTTGTGCAGATTCATTTGGCAAGCCCCAGCCCTGCCAATCATGAATCCCGAAGAGGAGAGTTCCTACGACTCTTTCGAGTTCATTGACGTGGGGCGAAGAGACCTCCAGACAATCCCCATCTTCTTACATCTTCACGCACACAACATTATCATCCTCAACGTATCCGCCAACCCCATGAACGATATCCCGCTCGATTTCATCCAGGCATGTACGAGCTTGAAGGAGCTTCGTATGTCCAACATGGCTCTGAAGCGAGTACCCAACAGTATTCGGGCCAGTACGACATTGGCACGACTCGATTTCTCGTGTAACCGTATCGCCGAACTCGACTCGGTATCGCTCAACGAGGTTGAAACACTTGTGTCGCTCAAAGTGCAGAACAACAAGCTCACCTCCATGCCCTCCTATTTCGCTCAGATGAAAGCCCTCAAGTACCTCAACATATCCAACAACAAATTCGAGTCCTTCCCTTCAGTCGTGTGCGAGATGTCGAACCTGGTCGATTTGGATGTATCATTCAACAACATCACTCAGCTTCCCTCAGAAATGTCAGACCTCAAGTCGCTCGAGAGACTTGCGCTCTTCAGTAACGAGCTTACCAGTTTCCCGCCATCGTTTAGCACATTGAAGAATCTGCGGATCCTGGATGTCAGAAGAAACAAGATCACCGACCTCACAGCCGTGTACGCCTTGCCCAATCTCGCTACCCTGCAGGTCGATCACAACAATATTGTCACTCTCGATGCGCAGATTGGGGCAAACGTTCGTCAATTCAGTGTCCCCCACAATTCGGTGACTCGTTTCACACTCGCACCGCCACCTAACATGGGCATTACAACTTTCTTGCTCACCAGTCTTGACTTGTCTCACGGTAAGATTTCGACTCTGGCCGATGACGCTTTCAACGGACTTTCGAATCTTGTCAAGCTCAATCTGAATTTCAATCAATTCACTCGGTTGCCATCTACGCTCGACCGGTTGACCAATCTCGAGTACTTCTCCTGCACGGACAATATGCTCGCGTCCATGCCTCCTGGTCTAGGCCGACTGCAGAAGTTGAAACAGCTAAATCTGCACAATAACAACTTGAAGAACCTCTCTTCTGAGTTATGGGCTTGCGGTGCTTTGGAGGTCCTCAATGTCAGCTCCAACTTGCTTGAAGGTTTTGAACCTCCTCCAGAAGATCTGGATGAAGCTATGGGTACCGATCCTGCGGCTCGACCTTCGGCCATGGCGCTAGCCTACAAAGCATCTGGTATACCGCCCGCCGGCTTGAGTGGCAAACGAATGTATCTCGGTGACAATCGGATCACAGATGAGATCTTCCATTGGGTCGCTTCCGTCCCAGGACTCAAAGTCGTCAATCTCAGTTTCAACGACATCTATGAAATCCCTCCAGATACTCTTGGCAAATGTGACAAGCTCGAAGCGATATACCTCAGCGGAAACAAGTTGACTAGTCTACCTTCGGAAGATCTCGAAAAGCTGGTCAACCTCAAGACGCTTTTTGTCAATGGCAATAAGCTGCAGACTTTACCTTCTGAGTTAGGAGCGATCAAGACACTTCAACATCTTGATGTCGGCAGCAACGTGCTAAAGTACAATATCGCTAACTGGCCATACGATTGGAACTGGTAAGTCAGCTGTCGGATCGTGTGGTGAATCAAGGTGCCTTGAATTGCTGATACATCTTCCGTCTACAGGAATTGGAACACCGCATTGCGATATCTCAACTTGTCGGGCAACAAGCGTCTTGAGATCAAGCCCACTTCCGCCCAGGACATGAACCACGCGTCAAGTTTCCGAAAAGAGCTCTCCGATTTCACTGCTCTCACGCAACTTCGCGTGCTTGGTCTGATGGACGTTACCCTTCGTATCCCATCTCTCCCTGACGAAAGCGACGAGAAGCGAGTCCGAACCTCTTTCTCGTCCATCAACAACATGGCGTACGGTATCTCTGACATGCTTGGCACCAACGAGCACTTGGGAATGTTTGATCTCGTAGTGCCCAACTTTAGAGGTCGAGACAACGAGGCCCTCTTTGGTATGTTCGGTCGAATGTCGCCATCAATGCACGCCGGAAAGCTGCCGAGACAACTGCAACAGTTATTCGCGTCAGTCTTGGCAGGCCAACTGGGCAAGCTGTCGCCCGAGCTTGACCCTAGCACGGCTCTGCGTAGGACCTTCTTGAATACCAACCGACGCTTATTCGAGGACTGCTTGCCCGGAACAAAGGCTCGGAAGGACTCTGCGGCCAGCTTTGCAAGCATTGATGACATGTTTAGAAACTGGGCGCCTGCCGTTGGATCGCTCTATCGAACCGGTTCGTCCGGCGCAGTGGTCTATCTCGTCGATAAGACACTCCATGTCGGCAACGTCGGCGATATGTTGATTGTCATTTCGAGGAAGGGCGAGGCCGAGCTCTTGTCGAAAAAGCACGACCCGACTGAGAGAGAAGAAACGGCACGAATCCGACGAGCGGAAGCTTGGGTATCTACCAAGGGTTTCGTTAACGACGATAAGGACATCGATATCTCTCGGGCTTTCGGTTACTGGCACAATTTCCCGGCCGTCAACGCGGCTCCGGAGACCCGGACCCGTCAACTCACGGAGCAGGACGAGTTTGTGATCATCGGTAACAATGCTCTTTGGCAGACCTGTTCGTACCAGACCGCTGTGGATATCGCACGAACGGAGAAAGGAGACCCAATGATGGCTGCTCAGAAGTTGCGAGACTTTGCCATCTCCTATGGTGCAGACGGCAGTATCATGGTCATGGTTGTTAACGTATCAGACCTCTTCGTCGGGCCCAACGGGAACCGACAGCGAATCTTGGCAACCGCCACGGACGCAGCGACTGAGGGTGTCAACACGACCAAGCGTGTTACCGCTCGAAGGCGAGAAGAAGTCGGTGATCGAACGCTGAATCGATTACAACAGGAAATTGAACCGCCAACAGGTCAAATCGCCATCGTTTTCACGGATATCGTCAACTCTACCCATCTCTGGGAAACCAACCCTGGTATGCCCTCAGCCATCAAGATGCACCACTCACTCATGCGAAGGCAACTTCGTCTTGACGGTGGATACGAGGTGAAAACAGAAGGTGACTCCTTCATGGTGTCGTTCCAATCGGTGACTGCCGCTTTGCTGTGGTGTTTCAACTGTCAGATCGGTCTCTTGTCTCAAGAATGGCCACGAGAATTGCTCGAAGCCCATGACGGTAAAGTTGTGCATGACTCCAACGGCGTAGTCATCCAGCGTGGACTGAGGGTACGAATGGGTGTGCACTGGGGCGCGCCCGAATGCGAAAAAGACCCAATCACCCGCCGAATGGACTACTACGGTCCCATGGTGAATCGAGCTGCCCGAATCAACGCCAGTGCGGATGGAGGACAACTGATGGCGAGTCAGGATGTTATCAATGAAATCGCTGCCGTTAGAGAATACCTAGAGACCGCCGACGAAGAGGCGCTCAATGAGCTTCAGGGTGATCTCAAGCGAGAGATTCTGGATCTGCGTAGAATCGGCCTGGAAGTCAAGGAGATGGGTGAAAGGAAGCTCAAGGGTCTGGAAGGTGAGTGATAGCGGAAGGCCTTCGTGATGTACAAATGCTGAAGACAACGTGCCATGTTTGTAGTGCCCGAGCGACTTCACCTGCTTTACCCCAAGACCTTGTCCGGTCGACTTGAGACATCGAATGAGATCCGAGCAGAGGTCGAGGTCAACGATTCTCGAAAGCCAGAGCAACGAATGATTGACATCGAACAAGTCCGAGAGCTTTCATCACTTACTCTTCGACTCGAAGCGGTCTGTAACCTCGGCCATACCTCGCCACCTTCATCGCCCTCAGCCCCCACAGCCCATACCCGTGAGCTTACCGGAAGCGGCCATGCACACACGCATGCACATGGAAGTGCAAATGCGAATGCGGGAGGTACCAACAGGGATCGAGAAAGAGACCATTCGCAAACTGTCAGCAAGAAGGGCACACCTCCTCCGCACGTCCATCTCGGTCCTGTGATCAAGGAAGATATGAGCGATGAGGAGTTGTTGATCATCATCGAGAGCTTGACGGGCAGAGTGGAGAATGCCCTGTCCACTTTGGTGAGTGTAACTATCTGGGGTATCCTCTCTCATGAAGCACGTGCAAGACTTGATCCAAGCAGAAGCTGATCGAATCCTCCCTCCGGTTTGCGATCTCCCTCAGTACCTGAAAAACCTGGGCGGTTTCGCAAGTGTCATGGCTGCTTTAGAGCAAGCGACAAGAATCGACCAGAAGTTGATCACGCACGCCATGTCGCTTATGAATGGTGCTTTTGGCGGGTAAGCAAGCACGTGAACAGATCCTTTCCATGCGGGTCTTGCACTTGCTTGTTCGACCGATCCATCAATCATTCAATTCAGTCGATTTTTTTTATCCCTCATCGACTGTCATTCCTTCAATACATCATACGTAGTCACGCATTCTTCAGGTATCTTCCACATCCGTATATCAACGTGTCTCATTTTGATCTTCGGGTCTCTCCATTTCGCTCTGTCTCTCTCATCTCGGTTCGGATACAACTGGACTGCATTTCTTCTGTTCTCCCAATGCGTGTCTTCAACATATTCTGTCATTATCAGTATCAGTATCAGTGTTAGTGTCAGTGTCAGTGTCAGTGTCAGTACCAATATTAAAGTCGTCATCGGTAGTAACGTCAATCGTATAGTAAACCAAGCTCAGGTCAACCAATCAATCATATCCATCTCAACCATTTCTTGTCCGGGCAAAACCTGTTTGAGAAGTTCCAAGTTATGTCGTTTGGCATATCTACATATATGTACAATTGGTACAGGAACGGAAAGATGTATACGCAAATATGGCACAAGTACAAAATGCGGACTAAAAAACAGTATAGTATATAAGTATCCATCCAGCCGTATAATGACTTCTCACGTTGTCTCGCTCGAGTCACTTCGCACCTGCTCAACTCTGGCTCATATGACCAGCCATCTGCACTCGTCCGCTTCCTCTCTCATCGTGAGCGATTCATTCCTATTCCTATTCCTATTCCTATTCCTGCCCCTGCCCTCCCCCTTGTGCTTGGTTCTGGACCGGCGCTGGCGCGTGATTAGATGCCGTTCCCTGTGTTACCACTTGCACTGGTGCTGATGCTGCTGCTGCTGATGGTGGTGGAGCTTGTGATTTACCGCCGTTGGCCTTGACAAACGCCGCGTAAGCCGCTTGGTTCGGGTTCACGGCTTTACCACGTCGTCGTTCTCGCTCAGGCGCTACGTGAATATGTCGATGCGTGTGGCCGAGGGCGTCAAAGCCTGGGACTGAGATATTCCAGTGTTGGTCTGAAGAATCACACACGTCACAAAGCAAGAGAGCATCAGCAAGCCTGGACACTACCTCTCAATCATCACTTGAGTGAGTGGTTATATAAGCGAGACATGACACGATTCGATTTGATAGAACGGTTCCACCGTCACTCACCGACAAAGTATGCCATGTCTTTCAGTTCCACTTTATCTGAGCCGCGATGTTTCGCAAGTCGGACGGCGCCTTTGAAGCCCTCGTCCAAAAGTCCGTCAAGCAAGTCTTCCAAAACCTAGATGAGTGGCAAATCACGAACATGTATTGAAAAGACTCAGTTCTAGCCCGATAGTCCGAAGCGATTTCAAACTTGTTCGAGGCAGCGCCTTTCGAAGCCGTGCTAACTCATGCCGCAATGACGCATAGAAGATATTCGGACACTGCAACGGATTGGCAGACTCGAGACGAGGGCAGTCCTGAAACGGCCAGCTCACCTGATCGATCCCCACTTCCATCTCCATACCCGGTACCATTTCATCCACAAACTCTCTCCATTTTCTCTTTCTCCTTATGTGCTCGGGCTCAGGCGGCGGCGGTGGTGGTTTGAGTGCAAACGCATTGGGATCCGGTAGAGCAGTCGCAAAGGCAGGGGTGGACTCTGTATTGGCCACGGCAGAGGGTAAGGCAGGATCACCGTTGATACCAGGAGCAGCGGCGGCGACTGGAGCGGTGTCTTCTGTAGCTTTATTCGTCGAGCCCTTCTCCGCATCGACCTTCTTTTTCTCATCTTCCTCAGGCGCAGCAGTAGATGCCACTGTCGATTTTTCCTGCATCTCGGAGCCCGTTGTAGAAGCTTTGGCAGCAGTAGGCTCTACCGACTGACTGGGTAGCTCCGTATCCAACGCTACATTTCCAGTAATCGGCCCGGACTTTGCTGACTCCTCTGCAACCTCTGGCTGTGATATCTGCGATGTCGGAGCTGTCGTTGTCGGGGCGGGAAGCGCGCTTGATGATGTGTTTACTGCAGCTTCTGTTGTTCCTGGCACTCCGTCCGCAGGAAGCTCTACCGCACGGGTTGAGGAAGGGCGATCAGCTTGAGAAGGAGATTGGGTGGAGGGTGGCATTGGTGTTGCCTGAGCTTGTGTTTGCGCTGAAACAGGTGCTGGTGGTACGGGAGGAGTTATCGGTGGAGTCTGAAGGGTGGACGGATTGATAGTTGTAGGCATAGTCAAGGAGGCATTGTAGCGTCCTACAGTCGGCGAGCCAGTGGCAGTACTGGCATTGAGAGCTTGCACCTGCGGGGGAGGCGGCGGAGGAGGAGTCGATCTTGAGGAGCCTGCAACGGGGACGCCGGAGGACCCCGCGTTCCCAAGCTGTTGTTGCTTCGCTCCCCAATATTTGATGGAGAGATTGTAAGCGGCAACTCGATTTGGGTCCTACAACCAAGTGCGCGAGAGAAAGAACATACATGAGCATGTTTGCCCGTCAGTGTCAGTCAATCAAGAAATTCGAAGAGCTCTGAGAACGGAGAAGGAAGGTCACAGAAGCTCACCTTTGCGAACCATTCCTGTCTCATTTCGGGAGAGGCTTTGACCAGGTCCTTGAGATGGTTCAAGCTGAATACTCCAGGCGGCAATTGACCCTGGGAGACCGGTCCCAATCCCGCCACCAGTTGAGGCGGTCCGACGACCGCTTGGTGTTGCTGCTGACCTGCCACTCCTGTTTGTTGTTGCATTGGCATAGGAATAGGTGGGGTTCCAGGTCCAGAAGGTTGCTGCAACATGTTGCTGTTCATGCTTGTTCCAGCCTGAGCCTGCTGTGAAGATTCCCCGATGGTGCCGTTACTAATTCCAGCTGCAGCCAAAGCAGCTTGCTCCTGCGCTCTCTTGACCATGTGCTCTTGTAAGTGCGCTGTCGTTTTCTCGATTGAAGCCAGATATGCCTCACGACTGATGAGTGGAGGTTTACCCTTCCAAGACATCGTCGGATCTATGCCGGGCGGTAAAGATAGCAGAGGGTTTGGACGGCCGTTACTTAGTGCGGAGGCTGTGACGTGTTTGTAGTGGGTATGCATCAACTGGCGGAGCTGTATGCAGAGAATGAGTCGAGTTTCCGTACGACAGAGGAGATGTGGTCAGCATATCATGCAGACTGCCGCCCGAGCTTGGCCTGGCCTGTTCTGCTGTGGGACCGCAATGTACGATTCATCCTCCGTTCATGAACATACCTGATTGACCTGCAACTCGGTCAGATCCCCCCTGGCATGCATGCCAAATAGGTTGGGCAAGTTGTGCAAGATGGTGTTGATAGTCATCTGGGAATTACCGCCGTTCCCAGACGGTCGAGGCGAATTGCTCCCTCCAGTCGGTGTACCGGGACCGGGAGGGGGTCGAGCCATTTTGAATGCAGAGGACTCGAGGTTGGTGATACGTTGGATTAACGATTCACGATCGTTCCGGCGCAATATGGAATGTTCCGATGAGAGCAGAGAGATATTAGTCCTGACAATTGCTGAAGCAGAGACGAGATATATAGCGATCAAATCCAGACAGCAAGTCAAGTTGAACAGAGCGATCGAATAACAACAAGTAGGCGAAACAAGCTTGTAAGACACATTTCCGCCGGTATTGGGCTTATTATCAGGCTCAGGCTGAACCTCCCCCCCCCCCCCCCCACCCCCGGGCTGTAGAAGCAGGTGCAAATAACATCTGCAATATCAGGCTGACTTGTGCCGCGACTGTAATGTCACTATCTCACTGACTGAGACGCGTCTTTGGCAAAGCGATGTGATAAACCCATCAATCATGTTCATGTTTCTCTTCTCGTTCCGACTCTATCCTTTGGAACATTTACAAGTCCATAAGGTCACACCCTGGTGTTCTAGAGCAACGAACCTATACAGCCAGCTCGCTATAGTTGACGGAAAGAGCAAATACATTGCGGAAAACGCGACCATCATCGCTCACTAACAACTACCCACTGCCAATCATCTTCATATAACTACTCGACAACATGGAAGTGGAATACGAGTCTTCACCCGTTATTGGACAACATGAAGGGGAACGAGAGCAAGAGGTTGATCCAGAGCATGAGGGAGCAGGGGATGCGTCTGTGGCTGAAGGAGGTTTCTCCTTCAGACCTGGTGCGGATGCAGGTGGTGATTCAGAGGGGGAAGGGGAAGGAGAAGGAGAAGGAGAAGAAGATGAACAGGCGGGTGCTTGTGAGTAGTACTACTTTCTTTTAGACAGTGGCGCTCTCCACTTGTCGCTCCAGAAGGAGCACCAGATGCTCGAGAGAGTGTCTAGCCTGACACTGTCCGACACAAAGCTGATGCAATCGGTCCAATGCGATCCATTTAATGTTGCATACAACTACAGCCAAAACAGCCCCCAAGAAACAAAAACCAAGGCAATCCTTGGCTGAAAAACAACTGGGAACGACGCTTTTCCCGATCTCGCGAATCAAGCGGATCGTCAAAGCTGACAAGGAGCTGGAGAATATGAGCAACGAAGCTGTGTTCATGGTCGCTGTTGCGACGGTTAGTTCGCCATCTTCCCCTCTGTTTGCTTAATTGTTCGTTTGCTCAGGACTGCCGACAGCGATCTGGTTGTATTTCGGACCTACCTTAGACGAGGGAATACAACCAGCGATCGAAAGCTGACTTCCGTTCGATGTGTCATCATAGGAATACTTTGTAAAGCATTTCATGGAAGAGGGATATACTAAGGCGAGACTGGAAAAGAGGAAGATCGTGAACTACAAAGACCTAGGTGAGCTTTTATGAGACCTCAATGTATCTGGGTCCAGTGCTTGTCCGCGCGTCCATGACTGATGGTGTCTTTACAGCCTCTGTCGTTGCTCGATCGGAAGAGTTCGATTTCCTCAAAGGTGGGCGCAGCTCTTGACGGTATCGACATCTTCACACGCCCGTGATATGCACAACAGCTGTGTTGTGAACAATGACATGTCAAATCCCTCCCTCATCAACCATATCACGTTCTCGCACTAGTCACTGTCCAGGATGACCAAACCTATTGTATCATCTCTTTGTATTGAGCGCTCTCTTGCTAGAACGTGCAAGGATACATAATCTTCTCTCTGAATACCTTCACCCCGCTCTTCGCCTATCTCAGGATATGTCTCACGATCACCCACAAACAAAGACCGTGTCATACTGATTCGAATGTTTTGCTCCAAACCCTTTAGACGTCATCCCCACACCCATTTCAATGTCCGAAGCCCTCGAGCGACGCAAGCAGAAATGTGAGACTCTCCCTCTTGTGCGTCTCCAAAGCAAAAGGAGCAAAGGCTGACATTCCGCTCTTCCGACTGCCTTTCTTTCTTCCTTCGGGTCGCAGTATCAGGTGAAGAGAACCCATCTTCCAATGCGGAGGACGCCTCCTTTGCCCAGCAGACGCAAGCAATGAACGATGAGGATCTCCCGCCCTTGGCACCTTCGACTAACCCTTTATTTCCAAATGCTATAATGAAACGGCCGCCCAACACGCATGCCAAGACAGCTATATTTAAACCTGCGCCTACCGAGGGTGAAGGTGAGGATGTGGGCGAAGGCGAAATTGACGGGCAAGAAGAAGGGGACGGAGCAGGTGCTGAGAGCAGTGAAGAAGCGAAGCGAGCTTCACCTGAACCTGCATCTGCACCTGTATCGTCTACGGAGAGAAAGAAGCCGAGGGTGTCAGCGACGACGGCGGGGACGCCGGTGACGCCCAAAGTGGTTTCCGGGAAGAGCGCGCCTGTGAGTAACGTTCGTTCTGACCGTACATCCAACAAGACAGCTAGCTACATGGAACACGGTTGAAGTATGTGACCTGGAGGAAAGATGGCTGACAGATGTTATGCAACTCTGTGAAACAGACACCGCAAAGTATCTCACATTCTCACGGCACGAGGGCGGCTCGAAGATCGCTGGCTAACACCGATGTAGACATGGGAGAAGTGAATGAGGTGCGATCAGTTGATCTAACGCAGGAGCAGGGGGAGGAGCAGGAGCCGAGTCGAAGAGTGAGCGAGGCTGTCGGCTATCGTCATGCTGGCGGGGATAAACCGGAGGATGAGAGGACGGAATAATATCACCAGCAGGGGTCCAGTTGTATTGTTGACCGATAGGATATCTTTGACAGTGCGTATGCTTACGCCTTATCTGACCCGATCCTCACTCGGGAGAGTCGAGTTGAGAGTCGAGTAAGTCGAACGATGAATTAATTGAGTCATCCGAGTTCGAGTTGAATAAGTTGAGCGTGTGACTGTATGGGTATATACATCATACAATGGAGGCAAAGATCGAGTAACAGCGCTGTCGCGCACTGCTGCTACTCTTCCTCACACAGCTACTCTCCCCGACGGACCGTTGGATGGCGATTGTCGATAATCAATCAGAGTCTATCACGCCAGCATCACAACGTCCAAAATATGGCTGAAAATTTTATAGGTTCCAGAGGAGAATATGATGGTTTAATCAGATGACAGGATCATGCATATGAATTGTACGATAGCTCGCGTATATGCGAATTGGGTTCTGGAGCGCTGTTGAATCTTCAATCTACGCAGTGACCCCAAACATGGCTGCGCTTGCTCCGATACCGACTCCAGCGCCGCCTATGGCCGACCCCGTTGTCGCCGACGAATTGAGCATAGGCAACTTCAGCCCACTCCCCCCGCCGACGGCGCCAGCTTTGGACGCAGCTGATCCAGCACCTCTAACAGCACCTCCCCCACCAACACTGCTGCCGGCACCACCGGTCGTAGGTTCTCTAGCTGGGCGAGCAGCGAGCGCCTTGGTGAGTATAGCGCCGACGCTAGCAAATTCAGAAGCGGATGATCGCCATATCGCTTGGAACGGGATAGTGGCTCGATTCTGACCATTGAGCGAGAATTTCGAGCTGCCGCCAGCAGCGCCAGCGCCGTTCTTTCCGTTCCCGTTGGCGCCCGCGCCGTTACTTGTGTTCGTACCTGACAACGTGCCACCAGCGGACGCCGAATTGCGCGCAGCGGCAGCCGCAGCAGCATTCGCCGAGTTCTGAGCCGCTGCGGCGGGATTAAGCTTCGGGATTCCGTTCGGTCCAATCGTCGCTATCGGTATCGGTGCTGGACTTGAACCACCCAAGTTCGATGCGCTCAACTGACCCAGCATGGCGTTCGAACCCCTCACCCTCTCCCCTGCCAACCTCGTCATCCCTATCAACTCTTCCAGCTCCCTGAACCCGTCTTCGTCTTCCTCAAGAACATCATCGTTATTTTTTCTGGACGACGCGCCAGACTTGTTCTTCTTCTTCTTGTTGAGCGCCGCCTCGTGCCTCTTCCTTTCCAGCTCTCTCTCCTTTTCCTTCGGATCTTTCCTGACGGGTTCTTTGAAGTTGGGGTTGTGTTCCCTCTGCCATTCAAGATAGAGTTCGTCGTAAGGTCTCGTTCGACCTTGGACAGCTCGTTTCGCGCCGACGGTGTGCGTCTTACATGTCAATGATCGAGCGCAAGGGGTGGACTTGTCGTTGATCACGCCGCATTGACGATCGAGGTTGATCGGGTTTGAGGCTATGCAACGAATGATATCAGTTGACTGCGTATGCGAACCAAGAACACACGGTTTATCCCAAGCAGATGTGCAAGTAACAACACGCGCCAGCTGCTTTGCAAGGGTGAATGTGAAGATGAAGACAACATGCGATCCCCCAACTGTCCAAATCGACTCACCCCGCATCCTCTTCCGCTCGGCAATCTCCATCCTCTCTTTCTCTTTCGCCTCTTTACGTTCGATTCGCATCTTCTCCTTCTCAAGCTTCTTAGCCTCGGCCTTCTTTAGACCCTTGAACGAGTGTGCATTTGACAGTCCTCCGAACGATTGCGAGTTTGAGTTGGAATGGGATAGTGAATGGAGGGGGAGGTCGTCATCCTCTGCTTCGGTGGATTCTGCCAGCGATGCGATCGGGGGGAACTTGGCGCGCTTCTTCGGGGATGTTTGGTGGTCTGATGCTGTGTGTACAATGGGTATCCAGAATCAATTACCATTCCTCGAATATGTCTATCGCCCGCAACTCCGGGAAGAAACGGCGGGGGTTGAAAAAGCCGTGAACGGTTCGTTTGTTTGCCCGCTCGAACACACTCACCCTCGCTCGCTCTCCGCTTCTTGTTCATTTCGGTCGTCTTGCTCGCTTTGGTCATCTTCTTGGTTGTGAGCGGCGTGCCATCCAGCACATGATTGCAGATGCCTAGAACAAGCAAGCGCCATGTAGCTTCGCTCAGCACGGCACAGCACGCTTCATCATGAGGGGTTTCATCGCCACGAGGAATTTCTCTCCTCGTGGCCTTAGATTCCGATACTCATGGTTGGTGAGGTGTACACAGCTGGCCTCAGTTCCACTCACGCCGATGTTCACCCGCAGCCCATTCCAGCGTGACTTTGCCACATCGCCTACATCTCACTCGTCCCGTGCCGATCTCTCCGGCTCCCAATAAAGGGTACGTCCCAAACATGTACATGTCTTTCTCGGGGATGAAAGCTGCCGGCGGTCGGGGCGGGCCAGCGACAATGGTACTGGCACCGGTACCGGTACTCGAACTCGCTGTGGCATTTTCATTGTTGTTACTGTTAGATCCTCCGGCAGCCGCAGCTGCAACGGCGGGAGGAGGAGCGACATCCGATGGAGGGGAGGGCAGGGAGAAAGTGAATGGTGCCAAGGGGGACTCATCTTGGGAGCGAGGTTTGAGTGTGAGCGGCATTTTTGATACAAGATGGTCTTCCTAAGCCGAGGCGATGTCAAGTGAAGAAGGTGTAGAACGATTCGGAAGGTTGGATATCGGGTCGGGTGACCTCGAAGAAGGTTGACGATGTGATACGCGATATGCCACTTTGCTTTGCAGCACGCTGAACTTCTATGCTGTTGGGCGCAGCGCTCCTGCGGGATTGGTATTAGAGGGAATCTGAATCACTCGTTCGTGGTTCGAAGTCGTTTGAGCCAGCTGTCTGGAGCTTCAGCCCGCAGCTGCGTTGATAAACCCTTGCGAGCAATCGAGGGTTCTGCTGAGATTAAGATTCCGATAACGGAGCTGATCGTGATCGCCTCTCGTCTCAGCTATAGCGGAGACTCGAATTGGATATCGCTTGAGTGTTGATGGAGTCGAATGTTGCTCCGTCAGCTACAGCTACTTGGAATTGCTCTTGATATCGTCTGCTGTCCCCGTGCTGCTCTGGATGTTGTAGATGTCCGTGATATCACAATCATTGAATGAGTGATTCATTCATAACTTAGTGCTATAGCTATAGGACTCAGGGCGAGTGGAATGTAAACGCGAGAACCACGTTGTACCTCCTGAATATCACGATCGACCGGATCAAAGCGTGCCGGAGTGTCCACCACCGAGACGACCCTGCGAGTGTCCAGCCAGCCTATTCCACCGCAAAGGATTCGATTCTCCGGTCAATCGATTCATCGGAATCTGATGATTGCATTTGCTCTCTGTTGCATGTCTTCTGTCGTGCAGAGTCTGGCAACATGTGCTCTGAACGTTTGGTATACGGCGTGTCATGCATGGCTTGTAGGTTCTAGTCCTTTCCTGGCCTTTCCCTTCCTTCCACTTGAGAATGGTGGGTGATGCCTTTCCCACGGGAACGCTAGGTGGTTGATGCAAAGGAAAGGGAAGAGTAATGCTCGTGCGTACGGGCTGTGCATTGATCAACTGAATAGCCCAATCATCAATCATCAAGCGGCCCTCGCCTATCCCTGGCTGTCTAGACTTTGCATCTATCCATCTTCATCCTTGTCTTTCCTTCCTTCCTTTCTTCCAGTCCTTACGAATCGATCCTATAATAACTCATATCAAAACTGCCAAGTGCACTTGCAGTCATTATCTCATCGTGCATCCCACTTCTCCTTCATCACTCATCACTCGTCACTCTCATTGTCATATACACCAACGTATAACTTGTACCTTCACGGCCAGCCCTCGTCTCCTCTTCCACAATTGAAGTCACTAGTCGCCGACATCCCACCGCACAGCTCACCACTCGACAACATGCTCGCCCATCTCGCTATTACCTTCCTCGCCCTCGCGTCGACCGCGCAAGGTAAGCTGACGAATCCGAGTCCCTATATGATGATTAGAAGAGCTGACAAAGATATCTCCGTTTCCGCTCTTCCTGTATATGTCGTCCAGCGGCTATCTCGATTCTCTACCCCAACTCTCAGACTATCTGGTAAGCGATCACAAACAGATCAGCTCCCGCTCCGATGCTATAACGACCATCCTACTCAATCACAAGTCACGGAGTCTGACGCTTGAACTGATCGTGCTCGTGACCAATACACGCTCAGGTACAAGAACAACACTGTTCATATGAACTGGACTCGGACCGAACCCAGCACCGACATCTACGACTTCAGGGCGTACCTCTCAAACTCTGATCAGTCTTTGCTGTCAGATAACAGGAGTATCGCCGATAGCAGTGAGTGTCCATCCCGCTTACTCCTTGGATGGACCACTCAGGCACGCCGCGAGGCTGGTTGTATAGGAGCTCTAATCCGTGTCGCAGTGCAGTCTATATCTGATCTAACGCTGACGATACTGAACCACTTTTAGCAAACGCGACTGCAGAATACGTTCGAGTCCTCCTTCCTCAGATTTCCGACGGGTGAGTTGACAGATGTTTGACGATAATCATGCCGTCTTATATGTTCCCCTGATAGTCGCACCCGCCACCTTCATCACCTCCCTTTGTTCTCTGCACTTGGTCGGTCCTACCTCGTCATTAGGGCTGGAAGATTCATCGTCACCCACCCCAGAGTATAAGCTAACCTCATACCGCTATGCGACCACTCGGTTCGAATAGACAAGGGTATCTCGTTCGCTTCGTGAACACTTCAAACGAGGATCAAGTGTTCGCAACTTCTGAGCCATTTGAGATCCAGGCCGGAGAAGGTGAGCCGACAGGTGTGCACCTCATACCTCTACTCCGCTCCACAGGCCTTGGGAATGGCGGGCGAATTCTGATTAAATACCTACATGTCCCTGTTAGTCCACACGTCCTCGACCTCAGGAAGCTCAACTTCTGCCTCTTCTCGAACTGGCAACATCCCCAACGCCGCCACCCAGGCTACTACGTAAGTCAGACGGGTCCAAACCACCAGCGCCCCCCCCCCCAGTGGCCCCAACTCCTCTTTCATCCGGTTCATAGATACTGACCGCTGTGTACATGCACCGCGTCGCTATACCTCGGGCGTCAATAGCTCCAACCCCTTTCCCACCTCCATCACCTCGGAAACTTCCGGGGCAGGCACCACGTCCGGTTCTTCCAACTCTGCTAGTGCTCTCAAGTTCGACACGACTACGTTCCTGTTCCAGGCTGGCGTGTCCATCTTCCTCGTCGGCGTAGGAGCGGGCCTCACGCTTTGATAGTGGATTAAGCTCAACACGAGACGCTGGGTCAGACGAGCGAGCTAAGGTGTAATCACACAGAGAGAAATGACCGGCGTCACGAGGACTAGAGGTGGCACAATTCTTGAGTTTTCTTACCATTATGATGGCAATAGCAACAGACTCGAGGTGTCTTGTTGATCGCGAGGTCGAGATGGACGATTGATTTTGGATTTTATTGTGTAAATTTGTTCGTATACCTGCAAAATGTTCTAATTGAGACACCTGTTTGTGCACAATGAGACTCCTATTTGTGCACAATGAGACTCCTATTTGTGCACAACGGTTCTACTTCCTTGGACAGCGATGGATAGTACCATTCGTTTAGATACTCGAAGTTCATGGAGTCTAGCATGGGCGCAAATCGTACCTAGATACACTCCAGTAGAACGGTAATGCATCTGTTACTTGTCTGACCGAATGCACAAGATGTAAGTAACGAAGGGACGGGTCATCTCTCTCCTCCATCTAGGTTAGCTATACGTCAATTTCGACTCCAAACTCTGATAATCCGTCGAGATTGTCTCCTTCCCCGTTTTGCGCTACTTTATCGTGTACCGGCCCTGACGAGGCGCCGCGAGCAGCTTGAGAGATGATATAGTCTAACGCAAAGGTGTTTTCGTCGCTCCTATGGGTTGAGGCATTAGATCAACACAGAAAACGGATCCAGGGTCAAAATCGGCTCGATGACACGTATTTCACTCTGTGAGCTCTTATGGGGGATGTGCGACAAGAGTAGGATAGGAGGTGGGAATCATGAGAAGAACGCGCAACACTCACAGCTTTGCAACGGACGACTCAAGCCCCATCAGACCCCTGACCAGACCCCTCAGTGTACCCGACATCTCCCCTCTTCTCTCCTTCAACCACCTCCCGTGCGAAGTTAGGATCGCCGCGGTCCACAGCAAGTCGAATTCCACGTGCGGGGAACTCTCGATATGGTCCGCTACGAATTTTGTGAATTGGGCGATGTACACGGGGGGTAGTTGACGAGCTATCAGCTTGATCGAGGACGGCGGGATAGATTCGTATACTCTTGTTATTAGTGGTTTCTCCGACAACCGCAGAGCCATGATCAGAGCTATCAGGTGGTCGCCCTGAGCCAAGGTGGACAGTATCGATTCGGGAGTCAGGTCGAGAGACAGGTCGAACGGATCAAAAGTCGTGCTTTCGTCCAGCGAGTAGATGAGAAGACCCTCCGTACTGGCCCCCGCCCAACTTCGACCCGTCGCCGAGAACCGAACACAATTCGTCCTAGCTTCCATCCTGTACTTCCGCTTAGACAGGTCACCTTTGGAAGCTCCAGGAAGGGTCCTGTCCAGACGATCTTCGACGTCAGAGTTGTCGCCCGTCGTATCGATGGAGTCGATCGGTCCTGCCTCTGTCATTTTCCTACTATCAAGCATCTCGAGCGTACCGTCCAAACTCAGATTTTGGCTGATCTGGAACTTCTTCACCATGACCCCTTCGGCCCGATCGTAGATCACCACATATTTACTACTACCTCCAGCTAAGACGCAGCTTCCGTCCGCAGTATACGCCACGCTGTTGAAGTATTTCGACGCGGCGTTGTTGGAAGCGGTCAGTCGATCATCGATCTTTCGGCCGCCAGAGATATCTTTTCGGCCCTCGATGACACTCTTGATCTGGCCTTCGGCGACATCGATGAATGTGAGCTGGCCATCGAGCGTGGAGGCACAGACTTCCTTCCCGTCGGGTCGGAATGATAGAGCCGTAGCTTCGCTGGACAAAGTGACAGGCTCCGTTGCTCTCGATCGTCCGAAGACAGACCACAGCCGGATAGACCTGTCCCATGACGCCGAAGCAAGTTGATTGCCTGTAGGCGAAAAGGCAAGGCCGCAGACAGGGGCTGTATGTCCGGAGAGGATATCAAGCAGTTTACCGGTCTGCACAGACCACATATAGATCTCGAAGGAATCTTGAGATCCGGCACACACTACATCGCCTGAAGGGTCTACCGCGAGCGAAGAGAATTGGACGGGAGTAGGCGAGGTAAATGTCCGGAAATTTCGATATCGAACCATATCGTACGCTCGGACCGTACCGTCCAAAGAAGCAGTAAACAGCACCTGACCTTGTTTGGCAAACTCGACCGTGGACACTGATGCCGTGTGTTCGGGAAAGGTGACAAAGCAGAAACCACTGGCTGCGTTCCAAATCTTGACTTTGCCGTCTTCGCCTCCTGTCGCTACGTTCTGCCCATCGGGGCTGAAAGCTAGCGTGTTCATATCGTAGTAGTGGCCTTGCTGTTTCAAGACGTAGCTCTCACTCTGCCATTCCCAGACCAGCAGCTGTCCGAGCTTGGCAGCGCCAAATGCGAGCCACTCTCCCGAGGCAGACACGGCGACCGAAGAGATCTTCTCGTTCGAGATAGAGAGCGTGTGGACAGGCGTGAAGTCTGGCATCTCCCACAATCCGAAAACACCAGTCGAGAAGCCGACGATGAGTAAAGAAGTTTTGGGATGGAAAGTCGCACAAATGACTTTGGTTCCTGGTTGGTTGAAGAAGTGTCGGTTGGTCACTCCCCATCGGGTGTACGCCACCGTATGCTCCAATGCGAGGTTAGCCCCTGAAGCCGAGGTCGTAGGCGCATCAAGGATGTCCATCTCGACGTCGGAGTCATCGGCGGAAACACCTTTCTTAGCGGACCATGCGAAGACGGCTCCATCTCGCGAGACGGTGTATATCTGATTGAGGGGAAGAGGTGTAACATATTGGTCAGAATACCGCATGGTATATTTTCATACATCGACAAGAGCTTGGCTTACCGTCTTCTCGTCCTCGGAGAAGAAGGCACCCAGTACCACATCCCGATGACCCGCAAATTGCTTCGGCTTGAATCCCTCAAGAGGGTTCAGGGTGTACATCCTGGCTGTCATATCTCGCGAAGTCGTTATGAAGTATCTAGAAGACAGCATACCAGTCAGCAAATTTACCGAGAGAGGGCAATATCTGAAGCACATCAGGTGGAGGGCAGTCGTAATCATCCAGAAGGACAAGCGAGAATGATGGGATACAATATGCAACGATAACTCACCTGGACGTCTTGCTCCAACAAACGCTGACCACTTCATCATGATGTCCCGTATACTCCCTATGCAGCACAAACGGGGCAAACTCCCTGACGAGATGACTCGGCGTGTTCCACACTTGGATCTTGTGGCCGTGGGTGATGGCGATGTGTTTCCCGTCAGGCGAAAAGGAGACGTGGTTCACTTTGCCTTTGAATGAGATATGGTGCAGGACTGTCCCTTTTCTGAAATGTACGAGCAGCGCTCGACCGTCTGTAGATGAGCAGTAATCATCGGCTGTCAGCTTCGAGTTGTGAATCTTCGTACTCAAGCCCAGGAGAGGTATGAAATCGAGAACCGAGCTCACCTTCGTCAATGGAAATCAACACATTGCCATCAGGCGACAAAGCGATCGAGGCGATGTTTTTCCGATTCTCAAATGGCAGCGTCCTTGACTTGTTGCTGCGGGAGGAACGGAATTCAGCGCAGCTATGTTAGCCGCGGCTCCTTGCTCGCATGGAAGTAATGATTTATGCCCAGACCAAACTTACTTCACTAGATCAAAGACCGATACTCTATTGCCGACAGGACTCAGCACCGAGTTGCCATCGGGGGTGAAGACGACATTGCCCTGCTTGTACACCGTTCCGCAGAGATTCTGGAAGACGAAGTTCGATTTCATCTTGCTCGCCGATTGCTTATGGCCACGCCTATTCCGGAGTGAGCGAGTTGGATGAGGCGAGAGTAATGTAGGTTTCTGATGTGACTGAAGTGAACGGAAGGTCGAGAAGTTGTGGTCTGTAGGCCAGCAAGCATAGTAGAGCAGTCAAGTTAGTTGATATTTTCAACTTTCAACTTATAAGCTATCCCATCTCAGGAACGTCTAGACAAGAGCGGAATCAAATCCATCTTCCTACATTCCCACGGTGCAGTCCTATTTCCGGGTGCACGCGCCTGATCTTCACTTTCGGTGACAACAACAACAATGACAACAACAACAACGACGCTAACGTTGAAAGACACCTTTCCAGTCGTATTCTGCAGGTCGGCGAAGATAACCCTTTCCTTGGCCAGCAAAATCTATATTGTTATCATGGAGAACAGCATCCGAAGACCTCTGGGTGTATCACGCGCCTCCAACATCCCAGCACCTCAAATCTCCACTCCGCACATCTGTAAGACCCGCAAGGCGGAAATCAGGAAAGCCCTGGCGGAGACGGCGGATCATCATCACCACCTTAGACCCAATTCCGATGTGTTCGGACCAGCATTGATGGGAGGCGAAGATGACGATGATGAAGTGGAGGAACTGAAGAGAAATGTGTGTGCGCTCCTGTGCAATCTGTAGACTCTGTGAGCTGACAAATGAATCTACGTGTCGAGAACAGCTGGAGAAGGCTCGAGCCAGATTAGAAAGACGAGATGAGCGGATAATAAATCTTGAAGCACAGCTGCAGAGGAAAACTAACAGCCACTCGCTTGGGATAGAAAGGAAGCTTGAAGATTTGGTCCTTCAACACGTCACGTCGAAGAACAAGGTGAGTCTCTGTGGTTCTGTGTCTCCACTATGGCTGAACTACAAAGACTGATCGGATGGCTTGTTGGGATGCCTTGCAATACAGTACCATGCCGAACTGGAGACTTTGCGCAGCGAGAACCAGAAGCTACAACAGTCGCTTTCCTCCCATCTCAAAGAGACGGCCGATCTTCGAAGAAAGTCCGATCTGATCGACAAGGAAAACACCAATTTGAAACGAGAGATAGCCTCTCTCCAGCATTCGCAAACCCACTCGAACGAAGTAGCTAGCGCTTCGAGGAAAGAGATCAAGGAGCTGGAAGATGAGAGGACCACATGGAAAGCGGAGAAACATCGATTGGAGCGAGAAGTAGCTCAGTTGCAGGTAGAAGTGCAACATGCGCGGAAACAGCAGAAAGAAGGCAGGGAGGCCACGCATGCTGAGAAAGAGGAGATGAGGCGGCTGCGACAAGACATTGCGCGGCTGAAAGTCGACAATGACGCCTTCAAAGAAGAATCATCTGGTGTGAGAGAGACTGAGGAGGAGAATGACAGACTTCAGAACCTGCTTTCTGCCAGTGCGGCAGCATATCGTCTCCTGCATAAACACTCCGTCAGCAAAAATGAATATCAAGAATTAGAAGAGCGATACCTGCTTGCGAAAGGTGAGAGGGACCAGTGGCGATCGGAAACGTTTGTTAAACATCGACAAATATCGAGCCTGGGGAAACAGGTGGCTGCATTGCACCATCAGATAGAGGTCATGGGGGATGAAAGGGAGACATTGGAAAGTATGGTCGAGGATCTGCTCAAAGACCCGGAGGCGCTTCGGAACGACATGTCCACGATGTCGGATTGCCTATCTTCGACAGTCGGACCTTTGTACGAGATCGAAGATTCTATCAAGGCTGATGAGTACTCGCAACTCCTCGCCTTGGGTCTTTCTCACATCGACATGCAGTCCTCGCACTTGCTCAATCAGCTCGACGACATCTGGGAAGATCACGCTCCACTTCGCTCGACCCACGACAAGGTGCAAACTAGTCTCAATTTGTGCCAGCACACCCTCTCGACTCTTCAACGCTCGATGGCGGAATTGGAAGCCAAACACATATCCCTCGAAAGTCAACATTCTTCCTGTACCAGCACGATCATCTCATTGACTCGACAATCGAAGGACGCACAAGACACTGCTAAGTCGCTCAGAGTCGAAATGGCCAAGCTGCGCGAGGAGATGGTGAAAGTGGAGAGTAAAGCCAGGGAAGATCGAGAGGCGCTCAAGAGGGTCAATGAGGTTTTCAGCAGGAGTAAGACGGCTGAAGCGGTGTTAGATGAGGAAGTGCAGCAGTAAGTGATGGTAGACCTTCACACTGCAGAAGGTGACAGGACAGGAAGATGCAACCCCAGAGAATCGCTGATGACCATGAGTATCTATCTAGTTTGAGAGAAGCATACATCGCCGCTGCGCAATACGAAGACCTTTACAATGATCTGAAGGAAGAACAAGCGTTGATTACCGCTCGCGAGGAAGTGGCAATCCGCGAAGCTGAGCGACTTGGTCTGGAGAATGCCGAATTGGCAGGTCATACGAATGAGGGGCAGAAGATCAATTATGTCGAGGGTCTGAGGAGGGAGATGTTTGGTGTGAAGCAAGTGGGTGGTGCCGTTCCTCTCAAAGCATTCAGACAGTGCGAGATCAAGAAAGTACCCCACATGTGATGGGCACGTCAAGTGTAATTCCGAAAAAGCTGATCTATTCGTTTCCACACATCGCTCAACATCACGCAGGAGCTCGCAACGACACGACACATGCTCAACCGCGCAAACGACCAGATCCTCAACCTACAACAAGAAATATCATCATACAGATCGATCGATCCCACTTCGCAGCCAGTGTCATCTCATCACTCGGCCATTCACTCAGTCCCTTCCGGTGCGAAGACAACTTTGGGCGCGAGTATGGGTGGATCGACTCGTACGAAGGTCTCGAGGAAGTCGATGGTCGTCCATCGGCAGCCTGAGGGTGGGCGTCTGAGCTCGAGTGGTACACAGAAGGCTACGGGACGGAGCGTATCTGGACGCAGCGCCAGGTCATGAAATGATCGGTACATCGAGCCCGTCATCAAGTGATCTGTCCCTGCTCCCCCTCGACCCAACCTTGTCTCAGCGGTCGTTAACATCTTAATTTTGGATGACTCACATTCGTTGTATCTTATCTTAAGGCGTCTGTTATCCTTTTGGCTCCCGTAATGATTTATTTGTTTTTCTTTCTTTCGGTGTGTCATTTGCCCAGCCTCTGCGTTCAGTCCATTCTATTGTATAAACGATTTGCACTTGCAAATCTGTGACCCTTGTACAGTCCGTACTCGATGAATCTCCTGTGAACAACGGTATGACAGTTGAGCCGCACGTCATTCATCATCCCAGGATGACCAGGGGCATAACCTCGACGAGAAGATGCGACATGAGCGCAGTTAGGAGAGGGATCATACAATATACTGTACAACGGGGATAGTCTACCGTAAGTCCAAGGTTGTCGTCTACAACAACAGGGGTTCGCCAGATGGGCGATGGTGTTGGCCCTGCTTTCTGGTCATCAGTTTTGTGATCATCTACAGCATCCTACGCGACCCACGAAGGAGCAGGATCAGAATATTCCTCTCCAACGATGCTAGTTTGACTTATTAGTCGTCCTTCTTATTCGTCTCCAATGCCTCCTTTTCTGCCTTATCGTCCGCCCTCTCCGTCTTCACCTTTGATTCTGGCGGCACCGACGGCGACGACGACGCTCTCGCTCTCGCTCTCGCTACCGACCGCACTCTAAGGATCTTGTACACCAACCATGCCCACCCTAACCAAATCACGAGTGTCGTCACACCTTCAACTAGAGGCTGATGGGACATCTTGCCAGTCGGTAAGTGAATCTCGATAGGTGCGGTACCCGATATTAGATGGGCTTTGGGGAGGGGAAGTAGTGATGCGCCTGGAAGGCGATAAGTATGTATGTCTGCGTTTTTGTCGCTGCGAATGGTGTCTGAACGTATGAACGTCTCTGTGAATCATCGTTCAATCTATCAGCTGGCGGCGTTTATGACGGATGTAATCCGAGGTGAACCAGACCGATCGCAGCTGTGAAGACATTGGGGAAGAAAGGTGAAAAAAGAGAGTCTCCACTTACTGCCGGCAGAATCAACATCGACATGTTCCAAGCACATCCATCCAGCTCTTATTCCATCCTCCTGAGGATCTGTATCAGGGGGTACGCGAATCGTCCCATAACCAGACTCATTCGGCGGTATGTATCGTCCATGCAGGGGTATCTCGATCGTCCACTTCCAATCTGCATCTTCGGTGTGCCTCTCATCTAGAGTGGCGTTGAGTCCTCCGGCAAAATGAGGTTTCACGCTCATACGCAATTGAAAGACGTGCTCTTGCTCCTCTCCTGCCTCTTGTTCATGCCCTGTGAGATCTTGTTCATACGAATGTAGATTCAGCGAAGGGCGTTCAATGTCCACTTTGACCTTCTTCTTGGCTTTCCATCTTCCCGCGCCCAGACCCTGACCTTCGCTTTGGCCTCCGACTGCTAACCCACTTGCACGGCCGGCCTGAGATCCGGATCCAGACACAGACTGCTCGGCTGCGGCCTCGCCCTCAGCCTCACCAGCTCTTATTGATGTGAGAGCCCAGTCCTTGACGCCGTATAACAACAACTTATCTCCCAGTTCATCGGGGTCCACAAAGATGCCTTCTGGGATAGCTAGCGAGATGTATATCAGAGGTGAACACGCTCTTTTCTTTCCGCTTCCGTTGGAGGTCGAAGGAGATGAAGTTGGATATGGGTGAGCGGGTGAGATGCGTAGTGTCAAGGTCGGGTGAAAAGACGGCGGTGAGAGGGATAGGCCTAGATTGACGGGTTGCAGCTGCAAGCCAGCTTGAGTGTCAGTGTCCATGATGATGAGCTTGGCTTATCGAGCTTCGAATCGATGTGACCGTGAGTGTGTCGCGGGAAAGTCTTCCCTAGATCAATGTCTCCCTCCTGTCCTCTTCTTTGTTGTTCCTCCTATCCTAGGTATGACAGACGATCATCCTATGCGTTTTCTGATTCAAGTTGAATTCGGTAAGTTAACTAGTTGACGACCTGCCTAGTGGACGTGTTATCGCTCGCAGGGTTCCCCTTTCCGATGGAGGTCTGTGCGCTATGCCCTTGATACGTCGGTGATCGCCGTCACTGCCAATCCTCAGCTCCCTGACCGCTAGCTGCAAGCTGCCAGGTGCACCGGCGATAAGGGCAAAAGTCCCACTCGCTGATAAAAAGCACATCACATCGCATTGCATCTCGGCAGAGCTGTCATCAAGATTGAATGCCACTTGGTATCACCTATCATTGATATCAGCATAACCAACATAACCATGGCATCGTCATCCGCCGCAACCCGGACTCTCGACGCGGAGAAAGTGGCGTTCATCGAAGCTGCCATCGAGCACGGTGTCCTGCTCTTTGGGGAGTTCACGCTCAAGTCTGGACGGTGAGCTGAGCTCCGCTTGTTCTCTTCGCGTCTGTATAATAACGATGTGCAACGGGCACATCGCTGATGAATCAATTTGTTTGTTCATCTCTTATCGACACCGCGAAATGTTATCGGCGGGTATTTACTCTACTGCTCTGACTGCTTTACCTTGACCCAGAAAATCACCCTACTTCTTCAATGCAGGCCTCTTGTACACCGGCTCCCTCCTCTCATCCGTCTCAAAGGCCTACGCCAAGATCCTCACTTCGTCCAGAATACCCGAATTCGATGTGCTCTTCGGCCCGGCTTACAAGGGTATCTCATTGGCTGCGATTACTGCGGTTGATCTGGTGAGAGACTATGGAAGGGATGTGGGATACGTATACAACAGGAAGGAAAAGAAGGATGTGAGTGCGGTTCGGTTTGGGTTTGGTTTACGCCTGTTCCGTTATCCCCATCCGCCTCATCTTCAAGGACTGCGCGGTCTTCTCACTTTACCCTGGGACTTGCCTCAATTCGCGAAACTGTCACCTCCCCTTGATGCCGGGCGATGAGGTCATCTCCGTACGAGATAGTCAGCTACCAAGTCATTCGGCTGACTGTTCACCCCTTCCCACTTCAGCATGGCGAAGGTGGCCTTCTCGTCGGTGCACCCCTGAAGGGCCGAATCGTGATCATCGACGACGTCCTGACCCGAGGCACCGCCATCCGAGAAGCCATCGCCATCCTCAAATCCCAACCTGGCGCCGAGCTAGTCGGTATAGTCCAGCTTGTCGACAGACAAGAAAAGGGCCAAGGAGCAGATGGCAAATCTACCGTCCAGGAGGTCGAGGAAGAATTTGGCGTGCCCGTGGAGCCTATAATTGCGCTGGAAGATATTGTGGCGTACCTCGAGCAGAAGGGCGGATGGGAGAAGGAACTGGAGGATGTCAAGAAGTATCGATCCGAGTACGGGATTGTGAAGGCTTAGCTAAGCTCAAGCTATGTGGAAGGGTAGCTGGTCTAGAGAAGATAGGTTGGAGTCCGACCGACTTGTGTAAGAGCGTCAATGCACCTCGCTCTGATCTGACTGTCAGCAGCTTGGCCTGTCAACAGATTGGGTCCGAAAGGGATCCCTTTCGCCGTCTTTGACAGCCTTCCTATGCGGACGAGTCAATCGTGATCCAGTACAAAGGAGGGACAGACGCCTCTTGTCTCACTCTATGCCACCAATGCACCCTGGCGCGGTACATATCTAAGACACCACGACGGAAGTAGCGAACGTGCAACATTTGATCATCTCATCTCACAAGCTAGCTGATGCGAAGGGACTTGACTTACATGATCTTCTCCTTCCAGGATCATTCAAACTTGGTTATTACAGTGCCCATCAACCTTCAATCAACGCAACACAAGACAACACAATATGGCAAGACATCCCACCCAGTCAAGCTGGCAAGCCTCACCAGGCGAGATCTTCCGTCCGCCCCCATCGTACGCCCCGATGAATCATCAGGCTTCGACGCACGGTCCAGTCATCCACTCGCGATCGGCCGTCAATCTACTCTACGAGTCCGACCTGATTCCCTCCCTTCAGGGTCCGCACGGTAGCGTGAGTCATGCCGAGCTCATGGGCAGAGGAAGTCTTGGTGTTTCACTGCAGCCACGACAGCAGCCTCAGCAGTCGCATCTGTCTTTGCCCAATGGTGGCGGCGGAGGTGTAATGGCAGGACACCGTCGCGGCTCGTCTTTCGACGATCGGATCAACGCGTCGCGTGCATTAGCCGGGCTGGGCACGGGAGTGCCCACAAGGGAGGAAGGAGGATCGCACTCCAGAAATTGGTCGATGCAGAGCACCGAGACGATCCGTGATCTACATCCTGTACCCCAATCTCTTTCTCATTCCCGTTCTCACCCGCAGAACGGTGGCGAACATCCTGAATCGCTCAGACCTGGTATGATACGCCGCACGTCGTCATACGGCCATCCGCCCGTAGCACGGCCTCACGTGGACGGACGAGCGCCAGGACATAGTCGCACAACTTCTGATTCAACTGCCCAAATCTCCTACGACACGTCAGGAAGGTACAACGACAACAGGTTGCCTCTTTCAGATCAACAACAGCCGTTCCGTTCGATCTCGACGCGGACATCACCAGACCCCAGGACCACTTCGATCACCTTCGCTCAGAAAGAGCAGTATGAGTCTCGGACTCCCAGTCGATCCACATCCCTGCCTCACCCGGGATCAAGATCATTAGGATCGATCGCGGGCTGCGTCAGACTCGGTTTATCAGCCGATACACCACTCCTCGCCCGTACGCTCGGTGCACTACATGCTCTCACGCCGTTCGATAGGGTCCCCGATCCGTTGCCTCCTGCGGCCTCTTCGCGGACACTGCACTCTTTCAGTCTGTTGGCCCCTATGGCTATCATTCTAGAAGCGTTGGTGGTGGAAAGATCGATCTTGAAAGGTGAACTGCTTGGGAGTACCTTACCTGTGCTTAGGGATGGTCGATCATTGCAGCTGTTCTATCGGAGTCAGACCTCGACCTCTGACCAGGACAGGGGTAGCAATGGTCAGCATTCACAAGAAAGTGAGCAAGATGATTTCGATGTTAGTGTTAATACCGGCACAGAAGGAGGTGGAGGAGGAGAGCTAGACTGGACCACGATCAAATGGTACATCCTCTCCCTGGGGCGAATAATCGACGACCTGCTACCATATCTCCGCGAAAAGCCATCCTCAGCTCAAGAGGAAGAAGTCGTCGAAGAGCTAATCAAGAGCGTCAGAGCTTATGTGGGGAAGATGAAGAAGGTGTTTGGGGAAGTGGCGAGCGGGTACGTGGATCAGTACAGCTTCATGCGAGGACTGTGGGATGAAGGGGAGATGAAAGGTGCTGCTGGGGAAGTAGGAAGATGGGGGGATCTGTTCGATGCGTGAGGCTTCAGGTGACAATATGGGCATGCAGGGACATGGTGAAGATGCAGCTCAGTCGGTGCGTTGGCGGATGATCGAAAACACATTGATCATATGCTGGCATGGACGTGCATGGCGAGGCGAGGCTTGGGTAGTCAGATACGTATGTATAGCATAGCGAATAGTCAGCATAGAGACGGGTTTGATCGATGCACTCATCATCTGCGCAATGCGTCAGGTCGACGTAGAAGCTTGGACAACGTCATGTCATGCATGCGATGATTGCAGGACGCCATCAAACAGGGCAATCGCAGACATCGGCGATAAGAAGTAAAGTCTTGTTAAGACCGAAACTATTCCTGCAGCCCCTCACCGGCGGCGTCCGCCGCATGTCGTCTTTGGTGAAGCGAATGCCACGGTGCGTTACTGCCTAGCAGGTTTTGCTATGGTGTGGGTGCATGGGACAATCATCCCCTCTGCCCCCGCCCTGGCACCCTCCTTACTCTGCACTATCCTCCGCACCACACTCTCTTCCCTCCCTCCCTCCTGCTAGCAACTGCAGCGCTCGCTCGCTCACACTACACACCACCTGGACACCCTCATATCATCAAATAATCTCGAAATCATCACTATACTCTTTCTTTCAGACCTCAAAACTTCAAGTGAGTATACTCGGACCTCGACTAGCTTCAGCACCACCACACCACCGTCAACGGCAAAGCAGCAGCAGCAGCAGCAGCAGCAGCAGCAGCAGCAGCAGCAGCAGCAGCAGCAGCAGCAGCAGCAGCAGCAGTAAAAGCGAAAGCGACAAATAGCGGATCGAGGGATGGAATGGGATGGAATGGATGATGATTTTCGGATGCTAAGAGCGAGGAGGGGACCTGGGTCGTTGATGGATCGATTGGAGGATGGTGATGATCGGGATGACATTGACAGGCAAAAGATGAGCCAGGATGAAGAGCCGCTCCGACAAGAAGGGTATTGATCAGGCTGGAAATATCGCTCGACTTCGCTACCACGCTACTGCTGCTGCTGCTTTGTCCGAATGACCGCCCGCCCGTCAACCACTATACCACCGAAAACATCACGACCATCTCCAACCGGGACACCCTAACTGACAAACCTTTTTTCTTTTCTCCTCTTCCCCTGCAACAGAATGGGTATCACACGAGACTCGCGCCACAAGCGCGCCGCTTCCGGTGCTCGACGAGCTCACTAGTGAGTGAGAATTTCATTAATATCCAGCGCTTGTGGGCATAGGTTACTGCTTGATGGGGTCTATCACAAGCGGGTCGGACGTCGGACGGATTGAGACGACGCCAAGGTGTAAGATCATCGTGCTGATTTCTCATCCTTTTCACCCCCTTCTCTTCAGCCGAAAGAAGAGAAAATTCGAGTTGGGTCGACAGCCCGCCATGACCAAGCTCGACTCTTCCAAGCGAATCCAGGAGGTCCGAACTCGAGGTGGTAACACCAAGTACCGAGCTCTCCGACTCGACACTGGAAACTTCGCCTGGGGCTCTGAGCACATCACCAGGAAGACTCGACTCATCCAGGTTGTGAGTGTTGCGCGCGAATTATCAATCATCTAAGAGGGATATAGGTGCATGGGAGAAGATGGAGTCTGCGCAGCGAAGCGAAGGGCGACAGCCGAAAACGAGTGCTGATGTTGACGAACTATGGGCACTTGCAGCGATACAACGCTACCAACAACGAGCTTCTCCGAACCCAGACCCTTGTCAAGTCTGCCATTGTCGACATTGACGCCACCCCCTTCCGACAGTGGTACGAGTCCCACTACGCCCAGCCCGTCTTCCGAGGCGGCAAGGCTGCCGCTGCCACCGAGGAGACCCCCGCTGAGGACAAGAAGCAGTCCAACCACGTCAAGCGAGTCCTCGAGGAGCGAAAGAAGGACGCCAAGATTGACCCCATCCTTGAGCAGCAGTTCAAGGCCGGTCGATTGCTCGCCATCATCACCTCCCGACCCGGCCAGAGCGGTCGAGCGGACGGTTACATCTTGGAGGGCAAGGAGCTGGACGTGAGTTGGATCATTTCCGAGACAAACCAAATCGTTTGCACAATGCTGACACAGCATTGTTACTCGTTTCGACTCGCAGTTCTACCACAGGAAGCTCCAGGTCCGAAAGGCCAAGCACGCTGCTTAAACAAAACCGTAACTACATAATAGCATTAGTTCAGTTACGTTTGGGTATCGGGGCGGGGCGAAGCTTGTATGTCTGAGATGGATACGATTTTCGGCATTCACGCGATTGATCTGTTGGCGCCGTCGTGGCTTGGCATCCACACTGGCAATGTTCATTAGGATGAGACCGCTCACATACATATCTCGACGGAGCATGTTCGCTCGCTCTATTTACTCGATCGATCAGATTCTCTGAGTTTCTCTTCATCTCGCACTCGGAGGCAGGAAGGAGTAAGAGGAAGAAGAATCGCTCTGAGGCGGAACGCCCCTGAAAAGTTCGATCTCTAGATGCACAGGACTAAGACTGAGTTGGTCCTCCCCTCGTAGTCGTATCATTGCATCGCATCACGACCGACCCGACGCAGAGCGTGGCGTGGCGAGGTCTATCCATCTCAGCCCCCAGCTGGACCTACTGCTACTCCCATCTCCCCTTGTTAGGTTTTGCAAAGATGACGACGCAAGTGAACGGCGTCTGACAGTTTGACGATTGACTGTCTACCTATGTACTAATACCTCGCTACTCACACCTGAAGGCGCACTCTGCATAGTCATTTTCTGACTCTGATTACTCTGATTTTACCTTTCTGCCCTCTCACCGCGCTCGGACGCTTCACCGTACACATGGTGCTGTGAAGATCGATCATTGCATATACACTAGCTAATGATACATCGTGTATTATCTATCTATCAGGTTCCAGTCCAATCACGTCTATCCTAAGATCGCATGCATGTATGTATCCGTATGCTTTCCCCTTCCGAATCATTCAAGTTGTATCTACCGTTCTATTTCATTTAGTCCATCATACAAATTTACAAATACCGCAAGTCATTTGTCCCTGGATAGGTTCCCTCTCCACAAGATTGATCATAGACCCACTCGAAATAGCCACTGCGTCTCCCACGGCATTCGTGGCGGAGGGTGAGGCTGATGCAGACGACATAGCATCGGCGGTACTACTGCTGCTGCTGCTGCTGCTGTTGTTCAACATAGCAGCCGAAGTCGACGTACTTGAGCTAGTGGTATCGGTAGAGCTTGAGCTGCTTGATGCTGCAGTCGCTGACGAGGAGGACGAGGACGATAATAGCAAAGGATCATTCGCAACCTTCGAAGAACCCTCGAGTTTCGTGTCCCGTAGGTCGCATTCCTTCAAACTCATACTCGCGCACACTTCAGCCGGCATCGAGCCTCGCAAATTCGGGTTCGAGGTCAGGGATAAGGAAGCCAGGCTCGCAGGGAGTGATGAGGGTGCGAGTTGGAACGAGTTTGATTGCAGGTAGAGGGTCGAAAGAGACGTGAGCGAGGAGAAAGTGGGTATGTCGCCTGACAACGAGTTGAATGAGAGGTCGAGGTACGTGATCCCAGAAGGGAACTTGTCGACCCTCGCATCTTCCAGCCCCTGGCCTGTGACAGCCAAAGATTTAAGCGCTTCATTGCTCGACAAGTCAGGCATCTTCCTGCCCAGGTTAGGGTTGTTCACCAGAACCAAGGTTGTGAGACCCTTGGCCGCGGAAATGGGAACTTGGTCGATCGAGCCCCTGATAGCGGTGTATTCCAGGTCGATCGTTTTCAGGTTTGGGAGAGAAAGAACCGAGGTAGGGAACGAGCCAGCTGCAGGCAAGTAAAGATAAGCCAAGATTAGCACAATTCCATCGCTCCCGGAGGTGGAGCATAGCTCGTCGCAAAGCACTTCGAAGTGTATGAGGGGTATTTGTATTTGGACTCACCCGGCACAGAAGTTTTGCCCAAAATCCTCAGCGCCTCAAGCGCATATATATTCCCAACAGTATCAGAGATCTCATCCGGCACATCGGGGTACTGGATCCTAATATCCGTGACTCTTCCCCTGGAGTCGCACGTTATGCCACTCCATCCTCCACAAGGACTCACGTCCTCTCCCCAGCCTTTCATACCGCCCGAAGGTGCAGGGGTCTTCTTGAACATGTCCATCAACGCGCAGAATTGCAGTGCCGAGCCGACACCCGTCGAGTTACCATTAGTCAATGGAGCGGCGAAGTCGTTGGTAGTGGATGCGAGGAGCGGGACACAATCTGCGCATGGGTAAGATTTAGGTGAGTTGGGAGCTGAATTTGAGAAGAGGTTGAGACATGACGTAAGGGTCTCAGAGGATGTCGAGGCAGGCGCTGCCGCGGATGAAGTCGATGTCGAGTCGGAGTTCGAGTCAGACGAGGAGGAAGATGTTGAAGAAGAGACTTTTTCTGAGCCTTTGCGCAGAAGCGTTGTACAGAGACCGATGATTAGTGCTGCCAGGAGGAAGATCGCCAAGACAATCGAATACTGGGTAGGTCAATTCTCAAGAAGTCAGTTGCCTGCATTCAACTCCTTATATTCGCAGAGCACGCACCTTCCAGATCTTCTGACGTCGCTTGAGTCTCTCTTCTTCCTCTTTTGTAGCCCGCCAGCCTTTATCGCCTCCACTCGGCATTCGCGCTCTCTGGCCTTCGTATCCACCTCCGACACCGCCAAAGCCAACGTTGTACTCGCCTCGACCGACCCAGCCGGGACTTCGCCGGGCATGCACCCCGATCCCACTCATCTCTCTGACCGGGCTAGAAGAAGATGAGATGGAAGACCAGCCATGTTTATTATCGGGGGGCCCGCTCATCCTCTCATCGTCTGGTACCGCCAGCCTGACAGGTCTAACCGTCCTCCTAAACCGAGCCATCTCTTGCGCTTCTCTCTCTCGCATAGCTCTGAGAGACTGATCAGCGTCCAGCGCCGCAGAAGGCTTGAGAATTGACTTGCCAGGGATCCAGCGAGAGTTCCTCGCTTGTCGAGCCACGTCGGCTATACCGTCCGTGGCTTTGTCGAGCAGCGTTCTGCGCCTCGAAGCGTATCGGGCGGTCAACGACTCGCCTTGAAACGAGGTCGGAGTCGGCGTCGACGTCAGGGGCGGAAGCGGGGATGCGCCAAAGTACGTGGGAGTGAGAAGTACGTTGTGCAACACTGACTCGTAGTTATCAGCATGTGTGTCGACATCGCTAACGGTATACTTGCTGATCCTGCGCTTGGGAGACGAAGTGGAAGCGGAGGATCTTGAAACGAGCGAAGGGATCATCTCTCGAGGTAACACCTGACCAGGTCTTAAGTCAACCTTGCCTCCCTTCCATGATGGGTATCGGTGTCCAGCTTCTACCTCGGCAACGTCAAAGGGATCATCAACCACTTTGACGGGCTTGACCTTCTTTTCCTTCTCTTTCTTCTTTTTCTGGTCTTCGAGCTGCTTCGGCATAGCTGGGACAGCGGGTCCATCGTCAACGTCATTTCGCTTCTTCGGGGGTTGGGTATCACTGTTGGCAGGGACGATGGAATCAACGAGTGGAGTAACGGCTGTTCCGGGGTCGATGACTACGTCGTTGTGGTTGGGCGGGTACATCATCTTAGTTCGCTCCAAATTCAGTGGAGGGGGTCTGGACTTGGGAGAGCCTTTGCCTTCTCTTCTGCTCTTGCCTTGCAGACCCCGCTTCGAAGCTGAGCTGGGTGTTGGAGAGGACTCGTCGCCATACGGCCGTTTCTTGGATATCATCGGTAGAGGAGTAGACGGATCCGGATACTCCGAGGGGACAGGCGAGAAATCCGAGGAAGAGACTACTGTTTGGTGTCGGCCTGGTACGTCATGTCGGGGCGGCATGGGATGGGTCACATGGAGCGGTGGGTGACGAGCGGGAAGGAAGGAGAGGATGGAGAAGCGGGATTTCCAGCTCTGCCGGGAGGTCGAGTCGGGTGCCATGGTGGATGTGAAAGTCGACCGCGATCTAAGCTTCGGAGGGAGCGAATGACAATACGGGTGTTCTATTTCGATCGGGAGGACAAGGTCGCGACGCTAAGCCGAGGTGAAGTGTAGCGTTGATGTCGCGGAAGGATCCGAATGTCGAGTGAGACCCTGTAGACTGCCTTGACAGGGAAGCACGCCTACGTAGGTGAGTACGCGAGTGATGATAGATATAGGAACCTCGCTCGACGAGATATCCGACGTTATAGAAATCGTAACAAATCGATAGGCGGTGAAAAGCAGTAAATAAGTAGGGAGAAGAGCAACGCAGATGCAGATCTATCAGTGCCATACATATACTCTTCACCGCCTGCAGAGCTGTGTCGCAGGAACTGAACGATCATCGTGGGGTGAGTGGGAAGATGGACGACTTGATGCGTGACGTATCATCAACAATAAGGCGACTTCCACACCTCATCTTTCCCTCCCACCCTCCGCCCCTTGCTGACTTGGGATACGATGCAAGGGATCAATACGGTTATTCCAGGCCATACTATCAGTATTGGCCATAGTGGTAGGATCGGGGACAGGCGTTTCGATGAACAATAAGTGATGAGTAACATGCAACAGAAAACAAAAGCGAGAAGAAAACAAAAAAAAGTCGCGATGAAACGTTTCGAGTGTGGTGGGATTGAATTCAGGCACCACCATCATACATCCATCCTATTCATTCACTCAACCGCCTTTCGCCTGCGAGCAGGACACTAATTACTAGCGTGCTTGCTTTACTTCTGCGGTGGTCTGTGCGTCATCAAGTGACTCAAATCAAATCTAATCTAGCACTTTGTAATGTTCTCGACGCGATCATCGCGCTCATCGCGCGCTCATTCTTCATTTCTGAACCCTTGCAATTCCTGATCCATGCACATCACAGTCAGGCAACATGCTCCACCATGGTCTGTTCTGGCTGGTCTCTGCTGCAGGCCTCTTGTAATGTCGGAGCATTCGTCGTGCATGTGAGATGCAAGGGCAAGGTCGCTAACAAGATCACATCCACTCGGTCGCTCACAAACGTGTTCGCTATTATTTCGCTACTACTGAATCGAATTATTATTCGCTGCTGCTGGTATTCTTCTAACCAAGTCAAAATTATCCAAAAGAAAGAGTTTCAAGATTACACTCAACCTGTCCCTTGTCTGACATACCCCATCCACTTTTTTTATTGTCCAGCCTCTTATACCCGGCTGCTCCTCGATTTCACACTTCCCTTGCTCCTCGTGCTATTGCTCTTCTTCAATTTACCACCAGCTCCAGATTGCGCATGCTTCTGTTTCTCCTTCTCGCTGAGCGCTTCCCACTTCTTGTCAATCTTGGCTAATCCCCTTCGAGCCTTTCGGTACTCGGGATCAATGTCATCCTCGTCGGAGGTATCGTCCCTCATCCTTCCTATCCTCGTCGACCATTGTTCGTGGACCCGCTCGGCGTTCTCATCGGGCTCGGGACTAGCAGCCCGGTCGAGCTCATCAGTGTTCAGCGTTGTTGGTTGATACGAATGCGAATGAGTAGAAGTGGTGATGGGCTCTGGCGCTTTCTCTACGACGGGCGAGTCAGGTACAGCCATTCGTACCGACTTTCGGCGAGCGATCGTTGAGCCGCCGACGCTAGAGGGGGGTCGAGGAACCTCGATAGGAGCGGGTGCCGGAGCTCGCCCGGAATTGTGGTTCATACCCTGAGCAGGAGTCGGAGTAGCGGCACTAGCACGAGCACCGGCGCCAGCCTGGGTTCTTCCGTCGACAGTATCATCGCTCGCGTCAGACTCGTTGCCTCCGTCTTGTCCGTAACCAGTGGCAATCTCGCCGGCTCTAGCGACCTTCTCGTTCTCAACAACTTTGTAGCCCTGCTCATCCTCGTCCTCGGACGAACCACCCTCATCGTCATCTCCACCTTCATCCTCGATAGCAGACTCATAGATGCTGTTCCCATCACCGCTGGTCATGGAGTGGAACGAGTTCCGCTTGTTGTTAGGCGGAGGAACCAGAGCTTCCTCTTTCTCTTCCTTTTCAGGAGTGAGCTGGACTGGTCCAGGAGCAGAGATCGAGAACATCGGTGGGGGAGGCTGAGGAGGTGAAAGCGGCGCAGATGGGATCGGAGAAGATGGTCGAAGAGCTGATTTCAAGGGCGGCGAGAGAAGCCGACTGGGTGGAAGGGGGGTGGTCGGTCTCAAAGGCGGTGAATCGTCATCTTTTTCAGGTTTGGTGGCCTTCTTCACCGTGGAGGACCTGGAGATGCTCCTTCCCAGAGTAGGCACTTCGCCATTGGCATGAGGGCTGGCGGACTTGAGCGGTGCGGCAGGAACCAACGACGATCCAGGCGCTTTAGGTAATTCCATCTGGGGAGTGACTTGACTCTTGGGTGCTTTAGGTACATCCGGCATTGAAGGCGCGGAACCTTCGATCAGCTGCATGATGTTCCTGCCTTCGGCCGCCTGTTGAGTGGTCAAGGAGGTTCGAGAGATACTGCCGTTCGGACGAGTCTTCTTCTTGGTCGTACCTGTTGACTTGACTGTGCCAGCCGATTTCGTCGACATGGTTGATTTGACCGTTCCTGATCTCGAGAGAGTCCCAGAGCCAGAAGTCGTCAGGGGCTTATTGGCGGTGGGAGTTGCCGATCGTTGCTTGGCAGTCGCGGTCACAGTTGACTGGCTGCTGTTTCGCTTCATTCCCAAATCGGACCGAGCAGCAGGCTTTGAGGGGATTAAACCGCTAGCAACGGGCATAGTAGAACTTCGCTTGATTCCGCCTCGCGAGTCTCGGTTGTTGTCAACGGCCCAGGTGTTGTTCCTGTTGTTGGTTACGCTCACTAGATGGCCCTCGTCTTCGTCCGAACTCGAGTCATCGCCGCCTCTTCGACCACCTCCTCGAAGCGTTCCAGCTCGCTTGATGTTCGAGTCAGTTCTAGTATGCCATCCGCCCTTGGATGAGCCGTAAGGAGGTGAGTCACGGCCGGATCGGATCGAGCCTTCTCGTCGTCTGGATGAGCCACCTTTGAAGAATCGTCCAATAGAAGCGAAGAAGCCCTTCTTCTTCCTCTGCCCTCGGATGCTTGAGGTGTCGGATCCAGCTCTCCTAGCACCTCTGGAGGGGCTACGGTGATCGTCTGAAAACGTTCGTCTCAGGGGTTGTCTACCCTTGGGAGGTCGGTAAGCCATACCTCCTACGTCACTCGCTGCCCTCCTTCCTCCCGCTCGGGGGTTCGGTGCATCTGAATCCGAATCATCGTCTTGATGCAAGTCTCGTTGAGATCCTCCGATAGTGGATGAAAGAGGTCGCGCACGCTCGTTGATACTGGGGACACCAAGAGGTGAAGGGCGAGAAGGTGTCGCCGCTCCATTTCGTGGTTTGCTGGGAACAGCGGGCGAAGCTCTCGAACCCGGTCGATTCTCATGCATCACTAGCGTGCCACCAGGCGCTTCATCGCCAGAGCTTCCATTCTCATCCTCCTCAGCGATGGAACCGGTGATCGAGCCAGGACCATGCTCATGCCCAAAATGACGAGGAAAAGGGACTCCACCACCCCCACGGTGTGGAGAGTCCTCGTAGGCGACCTGGGAAGCAGATTGCGAAGGTGCGAGAGATCCATTGGAGTCGAGCTCGAAGGCATCGGGAGGGAGGTCTGATCAAGAAAGAATGGTTAGCTTCTCAGATCGAGGACGGCAGCCGTGTAAAATGGGGATCGACATACCTTGCAGTCTCTCAAGATCCGTGAGACCCCTCTTTGCCTGTGCAACCCACATCCTTCCTACCACTTCCATCGACCTGAACCTGTCCTCCAGGCCGCGCATCATGACCTTGTTCCTCTCATTCTCAATCCTGACCTCAAGACTTCTCAGGTGCTCTTCGCATCCTAGTAATTCAGCTTGGGCATCTGCAAGTTTTCCGGCTCTCTTGCCCTCTTTGGTCGTAGCGGATCCATTCGAGCTCATCGACAGGACCGAAGCTCTGCTTGACTGAGCACCGTTATGCGAATAAGAAGAGGCGATGGCGGACAAGTCGGAACGAGTCGGTCTCGACTTGGTGGTCTTGATCAACCGCGTGACCAAGATCTCACGGTCCCTCTTCACTCGCGAGAGTTCCTCTTCGAGCAAGTGAATCTGCTTGAGATCCTTCCTAAACTCATCCAGAGTCTGGATGTATGATGCCCATCCGCCTTCACCTTCGTCATGTCCGTGTCCGTGGTTGTCTGGGTTGCTCATGAGCTCTTGAGAAAGTGGTCCTTCGAACGCGGCATGTCGGACCGCTCGGCGGATGGGTACGATTACGCCCGGTGACGAGGTCACGTACGCCAGGAGAGATGAGGTCGAAGAGTGAGAGTGCGAAAGCAAGGTCAAAAGGGACGTCGTCAACGATTTTTGCGAATCGCTGTGGTGGTGAGAGAAGAGTATCAGGTCAGCTGTTAGCGTACGCAGTGTTCGATGGACGAAGCGATATATGACTCGTTGGGTTGGGTTGAAGACTGTGGGAAGAGGTCACACTATACGCACAGGTAGTTGTTGAGCAGTCGATCACTGCTGCTCCTATGAGCATGTCCGGGTCTCAGAGCGTCCATCGTGATCCAGGAAAGCCAAGTCTATCACGGTTCGAATCTGCTCAGTCTGTCCAGTCGATCCTAGTTGCGGTCCATTCGATCGCTCGGTACAAGTCCAGTAACGCCTCGAGCTGTCAAAGGTACTGTTACAGAGATTGGGCAATACAATCGATGCAAAGCAAAGGAGGTCGGACACTGTGCGAGCGCGGAAGGAAAGGGGTTGAGAGTGGAAATGATTGTATCTACAAACGAGAAGCTAAAGATAGGATATACGAGGAAGAAAGAAGAAACGTCATGCGAAGGGATGGGAGGATGGGTCGAAGCAATGTTGTCGATGCCAGTACGAGGTGTACCAACCAGGTATGATGACGATGGGAACGAACTGAGCAGGTAATTAATGTAATGTCTGGCTCTGAGTGTATCAATTGCCGGCACTTGCAGCTTGCATCATGCCTCATACAGCATGCATCCAACAGTCTCTGCTGATCGCGGGAAGAAGCAGGGTAAGGGTCATCATATTCATATTCATGCTCATGCTCTGACCGATCTGGTAAGTTACCGGGTTGAGTAAATGCGCTAAAAGGAACTACCGGTCGACGTCATTGCGCATTGAAGATCTGTACAACTACGACGACCGGAGGAAGGATTATCAGTCACATGCAGCTAGATAAAACACGTCAGCTACATGCGTGCCCGACATCAATCGGTCTGAGACCTATATACAAGATATACGAGGTATAGGTATGCATATTGAGAGACACCTAGCTAGTTTGGGGGATCGAGTAGTGGGTCAGTCTCCTACATGTGTACGCATGCATCAATTTTACGCATAGGCATGAAATGGAGATAGGGACGGGATTGACTGCAGCCAGTATCAATATGAGGATGAATGGTAGCTCGTTTCCACGTGGCTCCCACGCTCACGTTCGCGAGGCACGTCGAGATCAACATTTCGAGCTCCATCCATTTGTCCATCCTTGAGAGGGTGGTGATGGGTTGGGTTGAATGAGATGTGTGTTCTACTCTAATAACGTTACATGCATCAAGTGACCTTGGCCTTGACGAAAGATTTGTCTTTGTCTATCCACTAGGAAAACTGTCCGCTTGGCTTGTTGCGTTGCTTGTGAATAACTCTAAGACTGTACCGACGACCGGAGCTATCACGCACGGACCCATCAGCTTGATCGCATCACGTCTGTGCGCCAGTTCAACCAACCCACCACTACCACTGCTTGCTCAACGATGACCGACTCCACCACCGGTGACGTACCGCCATCCAAGTCGTGGGCTGATCTGGACGATGATGAAGACGCCAAAGTCGATTTTGGAGATTCACCTTCTTCCTCTACCTCAAACCAAAACAAACAAAGTGAGTCTTCTTTCACCCAGTAAAACGGCATCCTGTAATCATCGCGGCCGGACGTGTTGCGTCGTGCGAGCTCAGGGCGAGCTTATATGCATGGGAGGGCCGTGCAATGACACCCTTCCGGACCCCTTCCCTGGCTGTACCTCGTCTATATGCTGGCAGTCAACAATCCCTGGTGTTCTACGGCAGGTCGAAAGGAGACCTGAAAGCGGATACAAGCACATCTTGCTATTCTACTTCCTACTCCATCCCACAGCAACCCTCACCGGAGCATACCACATCTAGACATGATGAGCGACCATGATCATGCTGATTCACCTTCGCCAACAGCCGACGACGCACCCGTAGCATCTCTCCTATCTCGAATATCGGGTCTGTCAACAAACGCCGAGCCCGCCTCTTCTTCTTCGTCGCCCTCTGATACCCCATCAGCTCCAGCTGTACGGCCGAAGCCTAATACATCCAATCCGTTATTCGGAAGAGCCTTGGCAGGCGTGAAGAGCGATCGATCATCCGCTTCTGCTACCACATCGTCAGCAGCGACTTCAGCAACGTCAATAGCTCCAACGGCGGACAAGCCTGCGTCGGTGCCGGAGGAGAAGAAGGAGACCGCAACTGGGCAGGAGCCATCGCAATCGCAACCTAAAGCTGAAAGGGAAGCGAGTAAAGAGAAGATGAATGACAACACGGGGTTCAACGGAGATGATGGTGAGCCAACACTTCTTCTTCTCGTCCAACGCGCGTACAGATGCTGATTAATTTGACGGTGACAGGCTGGGGCGACCCCGTGCAGAATGGGAACGGGGACAAGGTAGACGATGGTATGAGGAGTGACGCTGGCCTCATCTCCAATGAATTCCAGGTCGAGGTGAGCACTTCCTTCACCTTGCAATGCGTGTATTTGTGTCGGGCTGTTTCACATGTTTATATCCTTCGTTGGCTTCGTACAGGTTAAACTCGCCGACCTCCAAGCCGATCCCAATTCTGCCTTGTTCTCAGCCAAGACTTTCGAAGCGCTCAACCTGTGAGCTTCTTCAGATAGGGCATCTTTAAGTGTCTGAACACAAGCTGACGAGAGTGTAGGCACGAGGACTTGATGAGGGGTATCTACGCAGTTGGTTTCAAGAAACCCTCCAAGATTCAGGAAAGGGCTTTACCCCTGCTTCTCAGTAACCCGTGAGTGGAATCTACAATGAAGACGGAGGGCTTCCGCTTAACGACATATCTACTCGTCTCTCAGCCCTCGAAATCTCATTGGCCAGAGTCAATCTGGTACCGGAAAGACTGCGGCTTTCACGCTCAACATGCTCAGTCGGGTTGACCCTGCCCTTCTCGCTCCTCAGGTATGTCAATACTGCTAAATGAAATGATCAAGGATGGGAAGGCTGATTCGACTTCCTCTTATCCAGGCGATCTGCCTCGCGCCTTCCCGAGAGCTCGCCCGTCAGATCCAAGAGGTAGTCGACAAAATTGGGCAGTTCACCGACATCAAAACCTTCCTTGCCGTTCCCAAGTCCTGGTCTCGAGGCGTAAGGATTGACAAACACATTCTGATCGGCACTCCTGGTACTATGATGGACATGATCACCAGAGGACGAGTGTTTGATCCCAAGCACATCAGGGTGTTCGTTCTGGATGAAGCCGATGAGATGATTGCGCTGCAAGGTCTCGGTGATCAAACGGCCCGTATCAAGAGGTTCGTATCTTTATCATCCAACTCCTCACCCATCTTTCGATCCAACCGTTGCTGGATAATCATCACAATCAAGAAGAACCAGAAGCTCACATTTGAAAGTTACACAGGTTACTTCCTCCCACCGTTCAGAACGTCCTTTTCTCCGCTACCTTCCCTGAAGAAGTCCAAAGATTCGCTGAGCACTTCGCGCCCGAGGCGAACCAGCTGTTCCTCAAGAAGGAGGAGGTTACTGTCGATGCCATCAAGCAACTGTATTTGGAATGCGACGGTGAAGATCAGAAGTATGACGCGCTCTCCATGCTGTATGACTGCATGTCAATCGGTCAGAGTATCGTATTCTGCAAGGTAAGTCAGACCATATCTTCACTTTGACCACTTCTCATTCGGATCCCGACCTTATCTCTCCCCGCCCGCGTCGCGCCTGTCTTGCTTGTTGTCAGGCAGAGGACGTTGATGCCGTTGTTCAAATTCCACTCCGTACCACAGCGAAAAGACACCGCGGATAGAATTGCCGGACGACTCATCCAGGATGGCCATTCGGTCGCTTCTCTACACGGCGACAAGCAATCCGAGGAGCGAGACGATATCCTTGACGGCTTCAGGAACGGCAAGACCAAGGTCCTGATCACTACCAACGTCGTCGCTCGAGGCATCGACATTCAGCAAGTGAACATGGTTGTCAACTACGATGTACCTGATCTCGGACCCGAAGGAGGATTCAGGCCTGATATTGAGACCTACATTCACAGAATTGGTGAGTGGTCGTAATCTTATAGCCGACGCGTTACATTTCGCGCATAAAAGGCCACTCCGTCTCGCTACAGATGAGGGCGAGAAGCTTACGATCTTCGCGCGACTGCAGGTCGAACCGGTCGGTTCGGTCGAAAGGGATGTTCAGTCATCTTCGCCCATGACCAAAGATCTATGGAGGAGGTGCATTATATCATGGAGACCCTGGGCAAGCCGATGAAGAGGATCGACGCGAAGAGTACCGCTGATCTTGAGCAGCTTGAGAAGGTGGGTCGTGACTGTATCTAGTCGTGATGCCTGGCCAGGTCGACCATCTATGCTTGAGCTAACCAAATATCCGGTCGGCGGTGTCGGCGGTATCTAGGCCCTCAAGTTTGCTCTCAAGGGCCCGAATTAAGCGCATATGTGACCCACCGCTCTTACCTGGGCCCGAGGATTGCATCAACTCGCTAGCGCGAGAAATGAGAAACGGAGATCTGTGAGACGACTAGGCGATCATAGATCGATACAATCGAGGAGCAATGTATGTATAGCGCCAAAATTAGAAAACGAGACATGGGAGACAGCAAGAGATCCGTTCGATATAAGGCGAAACTCGACTCCAGAATGAAGCCAATCTCATCCGACTTGACAATGTCGAAATCTTTCTTTCCCCGATTTACGTAGATTATACGCCTTCATGCGCGCTAAGATTGAGTGTGCTCTTACGCAGTCTCGCATGTATAATAGTCTGAGGATCATCATCAAAAGACGGACGGAGTGGGCCGAGTCGAGATGAGAGAAGTTGAAACGATGTGTATAGTGTACAGTACGTTGATACAGGGTCTCGAATAAGGCCAGGAGGCCTGACCTGAAACGATCGGCCCTCACCCATACACACATACACACACACACGGACAAACACCACTGGATCCTTGATTTGCGGCAGTTGCGGATCACCATATGTTCTAGATCCTAGCTGCTGACGATCAAAGCTTCCGCAGCCATCACTCACTTGCCATGCCAAGGTTACTCGCTGTAGAGCCGTCTGTTGCGGATATGAAGTCTTTCACCACCTGCTTCACCTGCTTCAAGAAGGAGGTTGGTCGATCACTTGTCTCTAAGCGATCAATCGACCAGTCTTAGTTTCTGCCCCTACTCACCCAATTACTCATCATCCATGAGTGTATGTGGACTAAACTGCGCTACAAGTACCTTAACCATGCCTTTGCCGTCTGGTAGGGACCATCGTTTACACAAAGGGGGTATAATGGTATGTGACCTAGCCTCTAGCCTGCCTCTGGACCTCCTTTCACCCCCATTCTTGGCTTCACACGCTCGAATACTAGGCTAGTACTGGACTGAGCACTGCACTCGGTCTAGAACCCTCAATGAACGGTCCCCACTCCGCTTCACTTCCCTTGCCGCACGGCAGGAACAGCTCATGACAACGACAACGACTCACTAGTGTTTTCACACTTCCAGTAAGCCAGGTGTCGCGTTGTGCTTGCTCTGCCATCGCCTCTACTCAAATGCTCTGTGTTATATCGACCATTGGCCTGAATACCTGCACTCGTTGTTTCAGTGGCCAAGTTAACGTCCGATAGGTATACATTTACCATTCGACAACGTCGGATGTACTGACGCTCGAAGATAGAGCCGCAATCGAACTCGTAGCGGCAGACCAAGAGAACTAGCCCGTTTATTGCCCCCAGCACTGCCCCCAAGATGTCCCACACACCCGTAGACTCCCACTTCGTCTCCAATCCAGATCTCGACCTCCTCGGCCATCGCCTCCACAAATCTGCGATGCTCCTCTTCCAAGCGCTGACAGCGACAGCCGTCTTCCGGGTCTGGCCTTCGTTGGTGTTTGTCGGAGGATGGTCGGCGATGATTGTATTAATCAACAGGGAGACGGAGGCGGAGATGACTGTGCCTAGTACGCTGTTGACCGCTTTAGGTGAGTGCCCGACGATGTGCGTCTCACATGTGTCGTAATTTGTTCACTTTCTCGGATTCACCGCACTGGATACAATGTGTTTCAGATCAGCTGAGGAGAGGTTATGTATGGCTTGCTGATGTGGGGAAACAATCTGCATAGGTGTGTTGCTCGGTCTGACACTGAGCTACCGGTAAGCCTAGCCGTTCCTTCTATCAGGTTGCCTGACTGTGTCCTGCTCGGCCAATCATTCTCGCTGCTGGTGATTGACGCCCACTCGTACTCTCTTTTCGCCACAGTACATCGTCAGCATACGGACAATACTCTGAAGGTCGAAAGCTATGGTCTCAGATCATTCAGGCCAACAGGACATGGGCGAGGATAGTCTGGATCCACTGTAGGTTGGCTCGTTATGATGATGACACAACTGTGAGATGATGACACAACTGTGATCCGCGTCAGGCCTGCTCTTTCCTTTTAAAGTGCCACTTGGCTACCCACCACTAGAATAGAACAGTATTGTATACCACACAGGAAGCGTCGTACTGAAAACCTTTCCGTCATGTTTGTCTTTTGCAGGCCCCGACGCACTCCGCCCGGCACCGCCTGAAGATCCAGAAATCCGAGCTGTAGAACACACTCGAGCTGTAATTGAGAAAGCCACGGTGGTTCGGATGGGCCTAGCATTTGCGGTCGCTGTGAAGCATTATCTGAGAGGCGAAGAGGGCATGTGAGTGGTGTTCCAGGATTTCATACGTCCACACATGACCACTTTGAGCCTTGCTGGAAAAACGAAGGGCGCCTCTGTTTGTTTTCGGGGTTGATTGACGTATGAAGACTGACACTGACACCAACACGTATGGCTCTGATCTCGGATGTGTATTCGATCACAACACACCGTAGCCTCTACGAAGACCTGTACGACCTGGTCAAGTTCATCCCCTCCCTGCACATGCCATCGGGTATCCCTTCCTCCAAAGACGCCAATATCGGTTCTGGGCCTATCCCACACCGACACATTCACAACTCGTCAGTCACCATCAACTCCTCCACCGAGCTAAAGAACCTCTCCTTACCATCGGCGCGGGGATACAACGCCACACCGGAGAGCTACACATGCACAAATACATACAGACCGCACTTGCACCCTGCGAGGGATCCTCCCAAATTCAGATTCTCAGAGACCTTCCCCTTTAGATACCTGACCACGAAACGTCAGAGGCTCAAAGCAGCCGGACGACAAGCGATGCGGCAACGGATGAAAGAGGCGCGAGCGTCCGGCGGGGTGGGACACAACGTACCGCTGGAAATCACAATGTTCATGTCTAGCTGGATCTCCACTCTCCAGCGCCGAAAGACGATCGACGTCCCCACTACCAATGCGCTGATAGCTGCTCTGCTGAGCATGTCAGAGGCTTTGAGCAACTTGGAGAGGATTTTGACGACGCCTATCCCGTGGAGCTATAACGCCCACATATGGGAGGTCACGTGGATTTATTGTCTGGTCCTGCCTTTCCAGCTGTATGGGGCAGGCTTCGGGTGGATAACCATCCCTGCTGTTGTGGTGAGTCGCGTCTGTACTATGTCAACGTAAACCCCCCACCTCTCAGAAAGTTGCGGACAGTGTCGGTGGCGTGTGTACTGAATCATTTGTCCACACACTCACCTCTTCAGATCACATCGTACATTGTCCTAGGTTTCGCCGAGATCGGCCAGGAGATTGAGAATCCCTTTGGATATGACAAGAACGACCTCAACCTTGACTTGTGAGTACGGTGTCGTACCCGTACGGCTGCTTCGCCGGAGAACCCGGCCCCACCTTGGCATAGGCTCACGTGTGCCGTACGAGCACCCGGCTATACGTACAACAACTGATATAGCGGCTTGATTGATCGGTGTCATGTCAAATCGTTCTAGCTTCACCCACAATATCATTCGCGAGGAGCTGGCAGCTATCACAGCTCGCCCCTTTGGCTCGACTGACGAATGGATCTTCTCACCGCACAACGAGACGCTCCGTCCATCTCCTTACGACTACAGCTCTTCCTCTTCCTCTTGTGCGGGCGGCGGAGCCGCTACAGCCAGAAACACGATGAGGAAGGTGGTTGGAGCAGACCAATTGGCTGAAAAGGGTATTGACGAGGTCATGAAGAATCTGGCGGCTCTCAGTGGCAGTGGGCAGAAGAGGGGTGGTGGCGGCGATAATGAGACCGGGTTGAGGGGAAGGGCTAGATCACCCGTTTGAGCGGATTGCGAAGAAAGTCCATTGAACGACTGCGATGGGTGTTGGTTTGCATCGATGCGGCCAAGTTCTGTTCCTTTCCTTCCATCTATGAGAGTCGGTCAAATTCTCTCCGAAGTTGCGCTTTTTACCGTGCAGTCCGCCCTCATTCAATTATTCTGCCATACCAGTCACCTTCACGATCACAGCATACAGCCATTGCATACCAGTCACAGTATATACAACAGTATATCCTCAGAAGGATCACATGTATCAGCATCATCGTTAGCCCCGCCATAGCGTGTACCGCACAGTATACCGGAAACAGCTGATACCGTTGTCTCTCCAGGCTGATGATACTGTACTGTATCGTGATAAGCAGTAGAGCGATTGATCAGTAATCATCTCGCCAGATTCTGAAACCCAGCTCTCCGCCATCCTTGCTGAAGAACCCCTCCATCTCGTCCACCTCCGCCCTTTCATTCGTCCCGTCACGTTGCTGTTCGGCTCCTTCAGAAACGGTTTCGACCTTCCCATTGCGAGCAGCCTGACCACCAATTGCGTTTTGTATACTCCCATTGGCTTTGCCTTTCCCTGTAACCCCCTTTCCTTCATTCCCGCTGATACCTCGTCCGTTGGTGAGCATTGCAGAGTGGCCTCGATTCCATGAAAGATGAGCCTTGAAGCTGCTCCCTGGAATCTCCTCTTCTTGCTCTACATCTTCTCGAATGATCGGGAGATCGTTCCATTTCTTCGGGAACCGCTTTAGTTCCAACCTCTTCACCGGGACGGGCTTGACCATATCTTCATCTTGCATATCATCATCATCTTCGTCAAGGTCGATATCCACTTCCATTTCCTCTTCACCTTCTGCTGCATCTTGCCGACGATTATCCAGATAATCTGCTTCGTCAGCTTCCGAGAACGTCTCGATATCTTCGGCGGGCCCGCTAGCTTCAGTGGGAGCTGGAGACGAAGGTAACAGGCCTCCCCTAGGGTTCTTGAGGTATCTTGCTCTTCTCTGAGCTGGATCGAGCTTGCGAACGAAGCCTGTATACGACTGGTTCCTCTGAGAGATCCGACGGTTGGATGCCTTTATGGGGCTTTTGCCCGTCTTGACGTTCTTGCCCAATCCTTTTTCAGTGTGAGGCGCCTTATTAATCAGATCAGGGGGTATGATAACACTTGCTGCTATGTCAGAAAGACGCTTGGTGGGTTTAGGCGGCTCGGGATCGGATTCAGTATCTTCATTGGTCTCAGTTGCAGAGTCCGATTGGTCGTCAGCGTCGATATTCACAGAAGAGTCATCTTCGTCTTCATACTGATTCAGTCCGTGGTCCGTGTCTATATCCCGCACGAACAAGTTTTCTTGACCTTGGGGTGGACCACTGTCAGAACTGTCTGTTAGAACATTCGAGGGCGTGTAATGCTCTCTTCTAAAGCGAGGCTTGACAGTCTTGGGAAGGCTGTCTACCGGCTGCCTGGCAAGTCGAGCAGTACAAGATGGAATGAACTCGAAAGAATGATGAAACGGAGATGATCTGGAGTGAGGACCCGTTGGATCATGCGACCCGTCTTGGGGATCCAAAGCGAAAGAGGAGGTAGAGCCAATGTCAGTGAGCTCGCCTGTCGTGTCAGAGTCAGCCTCCTCGGAGTCGTCTTGATGTCGTATAACCTCGTCTATTGGGGTTCGCTGACATTTTGCGGTATATTGGAAGACGGTGGCAGGCTCAGGCACGACTGGAGGCTAGCCATCGATTCAATGTCGTCAGCTACCTCAATCAACGAACGGTCGATCACTTCATAGCTTACCAGTTGAGCCCAGTCATCTTGGCCAATGATCTCAGGTCGCAAGAGATCAAGCTCATCTTCCTCTTCCGCCATCTGTTCCAGCCTCTCTACGACAGTCCGCTTGTTCCACTGCTTCGCTACCGCCCGAGCCTTGACGCGCTCACGCCTCTTCTGCTTCTTGAACTCCAAGATCTCGCGATGGGCTTCCGCCAGCCTGTCCTCGGCGGTCTTTGCAGTCCTGACAGTTCCATCGGAAGAATTTGAATTGTGAGGCACACTACCATGCACCAACAATCGTTGTGTCGGATGCTTGTTGACTGAACTGTTTTGGTCTGCTGGCAAAGGGAATTGGGACGGTTGTTGTGTGACTTGCGGTGAAGCTGGTGCGACAGGTATCCGCGTGTGCAGTCGCATCTGCATTCGGGATGGACAGTACACCGGCTCTGAGGGCATTTCTAAAGTGTTTGGCGTGTAAGCGGGATCCTCAAGGTCCCGATCTATGTGCCTCGGTGTGTTGGGGTACCGTACCATCGCTGACGAAGAAGAGCGCTGACTGTGATGCTGATGTGAGAAAGCTGGCGATTTGGCGGGAGAGTCTTGCCACCGTTCGGGAGAGGCAGAAACGAAGCGGACTTTCTGCGAAGCGATGGGCGCTGCGTACTGAGATGGAATAGCATGAATCGGGTGTGGTCTTCGAGTTTCAGCACCGGCAAAGGCGCCAGGATGGTAAGGATGATCGGATCGATGCTGGATAGGTCTTGCATAAGCATTGTTCCAATTCTCAGAGGAAGGATACCCGTTCCCGACTTTCAGAATACCTCGAAGGCCAATTGACTTCGGATCTTCGGTCTCTCGTTCACGTTTCCGCATCTCTCTTTTGTTGGGCGTGGACGTCGCGTCGGGTTGAAAGCTGTAGAAATGCTGTTGAGCGGTTTCCAATGATAGTTCCCAGCGCTTTGGATAAGACTGGTAAGCAGGATCGGAAGTGCGATTTCCATTCCATGGCGGCTGAAAGGCATGGGAAGGGTCGTGGTGGCTGTACGCCGACGCTAGCAGTTGAGGAGGAAGGTGATGGTCGTGATCGTGACCGTAGTCGTTGACGAGATGGCTGAAACTCGCCGAGTGGCTTGGATGATCAAAACTCTGGACAGGATTTGGAAAAGGCGGCTGTTGAGGAAGATATCCCAGAGACTCGACAGCTTCTTGTGGGAATCTGTTCTCAGAGGATTGTAGTCGCCCAAACCGACGTTCTTGATCCTTGGCATAATAGTGCAGGATTTCTTGAACAGATGTTGGTTCTGGCTTATCACGGATCCATGAGGGACGTGGTGGACGCTATCATGACCCAGAAAAGAAAGTCAAGTCAGCCAAGTTATCTGTTGACATAAGACAGAATCGGGAGAGACGGAAGAAGGGGAAGTATATGTACTTCGGTGATAAGACTCACAGCTTGTTGAGCGAGAGTGGTCGGTCCAGCGTTCTTAGCTAGCCCAGGCATGCGCCCAATCGAAGTCATTGCCACCTGCACTCGTTCTTCTTCCTCCCCCTGCCCAGGTATTATGTGCGAATTGTGAGTCTGCTTGATTATACCAAGCTTCTCGTATAGCTGACTATTTCTAGCTTCAATATCGGTCTTCCTCTTCTTCACCTCTCTTTCTTTCTCTTCTGCGTCTTTGTAATTCAATGTCGACGCTCGGAGTCGTTTGATCCGTTCGTTGCCGATCCTCTCGAGCTCTATCTCGTACTTTGACAGTGCGTTGGAGGGCCTAGCAGCTTGAGCTCTTCGTCTACTTGCTACTTCCAGAGGAGTTGTCGGATCTCTAAGTCGGTTCGATATCAAACGCACACAACTGTCAGAAACGTCATATTGTACATGTACCTTGGACTGCTCTGCGCATCCACAGTACTTGACCCGGGGATCGGTGCCCGGGGCATAGACCGGTGTCCGGAGGAATTGACGGAGAGCAAAGAACCGCAAATGAAGTGATACTCACCGTTGATCCCTGTTGTGAATGAGGGCCGACGGCCTGCTCAGCCGAGCTAGGCTTGTAGCACCCCCCGACATCCCCCTGGACGTCTCTCGCGTCGAGTTGCGCTGACGCTAGCAAGCGCCTGGCCTGTCACTAGGATGTATAGATTCGATAAGCGAGGTGTAAGTAAGAGGGACAGTGAGAGAGGTAGACATGAAACACGAGCCGGGTTGGTAAGAGTGTTATGTATCACTCTTTGGGTGAGGATGGCTTCTCATATCAAAGACGAAATATAGAGAGGAGGAAGAAGTAGCTATAGGACGAGAAGGTCAGCCCTTTACCGGCACGCTTATCTTATATCTTATCGTACACTTGGTTCCTGACGCGTCATACGCGCCATGACCAATTAACATTGCAGGTGACATGAACCGATACTGTAGCAAAGGTGACTTGTGCAAAACATCAACCTGAACGCATGGATGCATAAGTACAAAGATGCAGTATCTGGCAGAAAGACAAGACAACAAGGGGCACGGTACCTACGACGATGTACATGACCAGAAGATACATCTCACCCCGCTTAATCGACGACTCCGCCTTCTTTCCCTTGCCCCATTGACGACAATCCCCTTAGCCCACGTTCAGCCAAACTCAGTATACCGTCCATACCCTCCAATCCATGCCGTCTGCGGATCAGGCAGTTCAGTCTATACAGCTCTTCGCCAAGCTTCTTGTTGTGATCCTTCCCTCTCGCCTCGAGTTCAGATCGTAGTCCCTTTGAATGGTTCATGACATTGTACACGGTCGAGATCGACTTATGGCCCATCTCATCCGAAATTGTAAGCAAGAAACAAGATTGAGGGTACACGATATCGGTCTGGTATGGGTTGGAGGCGCCGTTGCGTTCGTAATCGGGTTTCACAGCCTGCATGGTGAGCGGCAGTCGTGACGAGAAGGCGGTTATTTGGCCTGTGAGCGAAAGGTCGATAAGCGAGGCGTTCGGGTCGTTCATCGTTGCTGGGGGAATGTTGGTTAGTCCTCGCGGACGGGGGATTTGGTTGACCGACGGGTCGGGGCCGTGTGACGGGGGATCTACGACCAGGAAAGTGAGGGGTAAAGACGTTTTGTCCAGGATGTTGTTCCAGACTGCAAAGCAAAACAGAGCAGAGTGCATGATCCTCGGTCAGAACCCTTCTTCCTTCTGCGGCACGAATTGGATCAAATTGCCCAGCGACAGACTCACTCCTGATCTCATCCAAGGCGACGGCTCCGACCCTCGTCACACTGCCCTTCCATTGGATGATCCACTCTTCTGTCCGATCCTTGAACCATTCAAACACCTGCTTGACCCTGCTCTTGACTTCCATCTTCCCTATATCTTGCCAGATATTCAGCTCGAACGCTTCCCCTAGATCGTCCATCACGCAAGCTATCATCACGTCATATTCCTCGACGATAGTGTAGCAACCGTGCGTAGATCGCTGGGTATTGAGAACATCGTATGATTTCAGAGGCCACGACATACTGAATTCGGGTTTAGGCAATTCAGTCCGCGCCAGGGTGAATGCGTGGGCGGGGACGACTCTGCTTTGATCGGGGTTGTGATCCAGGTTCGGGTCGAGCGCAGCGTGAGAGATTGCGCGGACGGGTAGCGGTAGTCCGTCGTAAATGTCCATAGCTAACTCCCTGTATCTGTCTTGCGAGAGGGCATGTCGAGGAATCAGACGCATTATCGTGGAGGGCGAAGGCGAAAGTGCGAGAGAGTATAGTCCCCGGATGACTGAAATAATAGATGAGCTCTCGGGCGGAAGTAGAACGTAGATAACGGTGTTGTGTGATACCTGGTTCAGTAGATCGGCTGGGTTGACACACATACATCTCAGTTAGAATCCATGACAAATTTCTAAGGAGGAGGAAGGGAAATGCTCACCAACTGTTTCGGAGATGCCTGAGCTGGAAACGGAGACCACACCGCGGTTATTACCTGCCAGTTCAGAGACCCTGTACTTTCCCAATCGGAGAGACTTCGTGTCGGAAGAAATGGGTAATCTTTCTATCAGCACGTTGGACCCCGTGCGACTGCCTTGATATGCAAAACTTACCTCCCAAGCCCGCTTGACCTCCAGCAAGAGTTGCCCACCAGCTGCCTTTGATACCTCATCCTTATCGCACACAACTACGCCTTCCACATCCTTAGGACCTCCTTGAGGTTGCAAACCGATCTCTACCCAATAATGTAAAGCCGAGATAGATAGCTTGATGACGCTATCAAAGTAGCCGGCATGGATCTGAGGTTGAGCGAGAGATGATGATGGACCTGTTATCCGCAGAGATAGAATCAGCTCGACATCTTCTACCGTGCAAAACAAGTCGAACTATCACAACGTACTCTGACTTAGGTCGGACAATACCACTCCTTGTTCCACAAGACTTTGGGCGTTCATCGCAGCAAAATCCTTCTCGTTTGCGCCTGATGCGCAGATTGACCTCGAGACCTTATTTGATAGCAGATCTCTCACAAATCTGACGCAGTCGATGCCCTTCAATGCGATTGCAGATGCACTGTCAGACGCAATCCCTGCATCTGCCTCTTGCATGGCAACTGGTAGTAAGCTCGATGTAACCCAGGACAAATCCCACTGCTTTGCCAGCGTCTGGACCTTCTCCGGTAGATAGATATATTCCAGCCATTCCGTAGAGAGACACTGCACCCCTCCGAAATCGTTGATATCTTCCTCGCTTCCCTTCTTCTCTGCAGGGCGATCTTCGGTCTCGGATTCGTCAGAGTAGGCGGATTCAGGAGTTGGCGGACCGGTGAATTCCTCTTCTTCGTCCATTGCCGAGGGCTCCGATTCCATCTCCCACACATCTGCGTATGTTGCCGTTCTGGACTGCGGTGGCTTGAGCCGTTGCACGAGATCTTCCCGTAGGGATGACGGCGTAGGAGCGGGAGAGGGGAAAGCGTAATTGTAGTACTGGCTTGATTGTAAGGGCAGCAGAGGGAGGGGTGAGAAGGATGGTGGAACGAGGTCGGTTGTGCTATACGAGCGTTTATGTAACGATAGTGCAGGTGAAGGTGGTAGCTGGACAGGCTGAGAAGCTATTACTCCCTCAGTCGAGGTTGACGCTTCAACGGGGCGATCGTCTATTTGGGCAGGTTGTGGTACACGTTCTACACTGGTCCCAGCGGCATCGGGCGCGGCTGGTGCTTCCATGTTCATTGATTGAGCACTTTGTGCTGGATGTTCCGGTGAACCCTCACATCCTTTCGAGAACCCGTCGATCGTCCCACCGAATATCGCATTCAGATCGATATCCATCCCTTCATCCGCTGTCATTGCATGTCCGTTCGGCGGCGCGTTCCCATCATTCAGCAATCCAACGAAAGAGAGGCCATCCACCTGATCTGTAGGTGAATCGAAGAATGCGAAATCATCTTCGGTGACCATGATTTCCTCCCGCTGTTCCGGCTTCTCTTCAGCCTCACTTCCTTGCTCGCGTCTGACAGGTGCACGAGGGGGTTCGTAGTCGACAGCCTCGACCATCTTCTCATCGATCCTAAGAGGCGATGACGGCTTGACAGTAGCCAGTGGTGTTCCGTCGTTGCCTGGAGAGTCGGAATGGGCTGAGAAGAGATCGTCGATGTCGGAGTGCGGGGACCTATCGTTTCCCGTATCGAGACCATCCGTGATTGAATTGGGTTCTATGTTGGATTCTCCATCCATCGTAACATCCTCTTCCACAGGGTCGGGATCATCTTCCACTTCTTCCACCACTTCAGGCTCCCGGTAATTGGACAAAAAATCGAAGACGTCACTTGCAATATCTAGCAGATCCGACGATTTGGTTTTCACGTTATAATCACCCAGGACAACGGGATTGGAGGGAGGCGCGGTAGTATTGAGGTAAAATGGTTCGGCTAGATGAGTAGGCCATACGGTGAGTACACCTGAGCCTTGTCGCCATCTGTCCGACAGCTGGCGCGGGGACAGCTTGCCCAGCTGTTTTGGGGAAAGGGTTCGTTGATCCGTGATCAAAGGCACCCAGTAGACGGACCATTCGGTGTAAGTTTCGCCGAGCATCCGAGCGCGAGTGAGGGCCTCCTGACGACCGCTCTTCCAAGAATAACCATAGTGCAGATCAAATGCTGCAGATAACCGGGATTCTTGCGTCAGGGATGGGGACAAGTTCGAGATCCGCAGGGCAGGTAATCGCAGCGGGTTCAGGAGTAGTGGTTCAAGGGAAGTCGAGGTGGAGCTGGTAGGTCTAGAGGATGGTGTGACGGAAAGAAGGAGTCTCGTCGGGGATATGGGCCGTAGTGTGGTCGTAAGAGATGGTGTGATACTGTTACAATGCGATACGAATGGTCAATGTTTTGCATCGAGAAATTGCCCTGTATAGCCATTTGGAGGATTCATACCTTTCGAGGCTGGGATGCAAGCACAACCTCCAGCCAGCTTTCCAAGCCATCCTCTCCACTACGGCAGCACCTAGCAGGTCCAAATTCCTTCTCGCTTGTTCCGAGGAAGAAAGTGTGATCTCGCATGATCGTGGCTGCTGTCGATGAGCTTCGGGGGATGAGTAGAAGCATGATGGGTTCTGACCGTGATTTGAGCAAACGAGGAGATTGTGGATGTTCATGGGCGGTAATCTTGGCTCCATTTCTGCGAATGTGCATCAAGCATACATGCGCGTTAGCTTATTAACCTCAACGAGGGCTCTCCATTGTCGGTGTTGTGGACACATGTAAGCGTGGTACTCACCTTGCAGCCCATGAGGTACGACCATGTCCTCAGCCGTGGTAGAAAAGACCCATAAGACCCTCTCTCGCGCGTCCCCCAGAAGCTCAGACGTAATGATTCCACAAGGGTGGCTGAGCATTGTAAGATTCTCATCCGAAGTGCCGGCGGCAGATGATGAGGGTTGACCTTCTGCTATAGCTCGCCAAGCGGCTTCTAACAAGTTCGTGTTCGAGCCATCCACATGACCACCCTCTCTTTTCGTAGACGACGACGGTCCCGGTCCTGCGTCATCGGCAACACTCAGGAATGTAGCTCTGAAACGGCGGACATGTATAGCAGCTTGCTCGTGAGTGTCAGAGCTAGAGTCGGAAGTGACAGTCGTAATCGGGAGATCGAGGATCCAATGTCCTGGTATCGTCGTTTGAGGTCGAGCGGGGCTGTATCCCAGCAGATCACGGTGAGGTTCACAGGACATCGTCGATGCGCTCTGCGCGTCGCTTTGAGGTCTGTTGCCGGACACGTGTGTTATGATGTCTATTCGCCTGTCGTCGTTCTAAGGCCAAGCATTGCTTGGTTATTGATGATACGTGAATCGCGACATGCTGACTATTTGCTCTGCTTGTTTCGAAGACTGATGGCTTGACTGAACTTGACGGATCTAACGGATATCTGAGTCGTGTTCAGCGATTCTTGCGCTCTTCACCACTGGTCTGGGTCAATTTATCTCTTATCACTCATCACTCAATGAAGAAAGGACCAAAAGGACTATCATGAGACCTAGCCTCAGTTTACATGACTTTCCCGGCGAGGGTTAGCAGTCTCGCTCAGGGTTCAGACACGGGGCACCGAGAAATGCCACGTGACAGACGATCATCTATCCAACCATATCACGCGAATATGGGTATAGACACATACCTGCCAGAGCCTCCGAGCGCCGAGGTCGCTCGGACCTCTGGTCCGCTGATGTAGCGACGAGGTACAGAGGAGAGTAGGACAAACGATCGAGGTTATTTTGATATGATGGTCCGGCTCGGCGGGTGTCACCGCTTAGCACCCTACGGGCTCTTCATGTAGCACAGCGTAAATCAGCCTTCAAGAGGACATGTGCAAATATGGCATGGTCGTCTAGATGCAGAGGAACGGACATCTTAGGCCAGACTTCACACGTACGGGTCTTGATCGTGTCTTTCTGCAGTCAGCCACACCTTATTATATATTCGTGCCAGATCGACAAGACACACACCCCCGACATCATGTCGTCATCGGCATTAGCTTCATTCAAATACACTTGACACCGACGCCTGTTCCGAGCGAAGCGGTTGGACTGATAACAACTAAATCGATTGCTAGCTAACGTGGGCCGATCGAATGCGATTCTGACGATGCCAGAGATGTACATGCGGTGCCAGCGATGCAGTACGGCGCGCAGCAGGTAGGCACAAGTGGAGCGAGCACATCAAGCATACATACATGTATGTAAGATGGCGTGCATGAGGGAATGAATGCTGCACAGCGATCGGCAAGCAACCGTGATGGGATTTGTACTTGTGGCGTGAGAAGAACGGAGGAAGTAATGAGGCTATACAGTAAGAGGGCGATCTAGTAAGTTATCGAGACATCCGGCGCCCTCCCGTATGCGTATGTCGCGACGCCTCTGCCAAGCCAAGCCATACTGTACCTCTTCGCGCCACTCCTGACTTATTCATAGACTGACTGCCTGCCATCCATACATGACACTTGTGTGCCGCATACGATGGCCCGCATCCCGCTGAAAATCAGTCTATAGCATGCTATGCGAGGCAGAGCTTACACGATGCATGTCGAAGTTACGACAGGAAGATCGGCGTGCTGTCCGGTGCTGTGGTGGCTAATCTTCGTTCGAACGAACGACGAACGCATGTAGAGCTTCAGCTTGAAGTGTCGCTCTTAGACGGACAGACGCAGCGTCTACCTTCGAATGAACCCGCTCTCCGCTCCCCCCTTACATTACCTATATCCGGCGCCGAAGCGGGATCGGCGCGGGACAGTTGTCCTAATCTTCGGGAGCGAGCCGTGTTGCCTGTCTATCGCCTCTTTCTTGGGCTTTGCATCAACCCTCGGAACAGCAAAGTCAAACTGGGACATACATCCCGAGCAAACGCGAGCGAGCGGGAGAAATCATGTACTTGGTGTACGAGCGCATGCCAGACGGACTACCGAAGAACTCACTGGCGATCGGAATCGAGACATGCCAGCGATCTGAAAGTCTACGGCCCGTTATCGGGTACTGTACATCCCACGACGCTAATGAACAGTTTGTAGTACTTACTCTCCTCAGAGGCACCCAGGTACAATATTGATAGGTACACTCGGCGCAATATGACGTGTTGGGAGCATGCACTACTTCGGCTGAGAGAAAGTAAAAGAAGAAGAAGGCACTTGATTGTCCGAACGAGTCAGTAGTCAGTAACGAATTCTTCGCACTCTTGACTCCACAAAGCAATCTCCGTGTGGCCTGCATACAACAGATCCGTATCTCACAGTTTGTATCATTGTGATGTGCAAGAAGCGTGCGTGCGTGCTGGCAGTATTGCGCGTGTTGGATGCAGGTTGAAGCCGATGAGATCTGTTTCTTCTGCTTAACCATAAGCTCACTCGTCTGAGACCTCACTGGCTCTACTCTTACATGGCATGTCGTGCAGTGGCTACAGCATGTCGCCATCGACTCATCTCTACCGTCACTTTGTTACGTATAGGCGGTAGGAACGAAGTGGAACCGACCGGTCGAGCGGGAAAAGGACCTGAAATAGTAACTTGAAAGGAACCTAATTCAGCATGCATGCGATGTGCGTACATAACATGGAGGAGAGACAGCGATGTGCGTTTCATCTCAAACCGCTCAATTAGATGACGTACTCCTTCTCTTCTACATATGCGGGCATCCTGTGTAGAAGGAGAGGGAGCGGGATGGGTCGAACCCGAGAATACGGCAAGTCTCAGACATCCGGACTGGGCTTCCCAGCCGCCGCAGCGCAGCTCCCCTCGCCCTGGTATGGTGGTGACGAGGGGGGGAGCAATATCCTCGCTAGTTTGTAGCATGGGAAAGAATGCCCGATTATTAAATCCCGACCCGTAAACCTGGAGAGGGATCCTCCCCGTAGCCGCTAAGGCGTTTTTTGTTTCGACTGCTAAAAAGCGTTCGTTCTTCGGGTCCTCTCCTCCACCGCTCCGCGCATAACGGGCGATGTCCTGCACTGGTGCTGGTGCGCCGCTTGGAATTGTGGTAGCATATACCCGGAATCCCGGTAAGGTGTCAGCCTAGCGCGCTCAGGCACAGAGGCGTGCTCTTCCTCAATCTTCTGGTGTTTCGCTGGCCACACTTCAGGAATTGGCCACTCGTTTCATTCCTTTTGTGTAACTGTCAATCGAAGCGGGATCAGTACCGAGACATCCAGAAAGCGATCAAGTGTACAGCATCGCCGTTACATATATAGCAGTGATAAACTATGCCGCAGTTCCGCTAGGTGCAGGGAGATTCCGAGCCGATCATGCAATGCAGAAAAGGTACTTTTATGTGTATGTAATAAGATGATATACGGGAGTGAGTTCAAACCCACTAGAGAAGAGTGACCGTGCGGTTCTGCGGAGCTTGTTGTAGCTTGTAGTCAGATGCAAAGTCAAAGTCTGGAATCTAAGGGGAGAAAGGGAGTCAAAAGCGTAGAATCTAAGGGACCACGGTTTCTTATTAGTTTCCGAACCCTTTGTTATTCCGTTATTTTTGTGTTTTTGTATACAAGGTGCACAGCTGCATACCTTTGGCCGGCTACAGGCTAAACAGGCTACAGGCTGAGTAGATACGGTAGTACGAGCTAAAATTCCTATGATCCTGCTACGGTCCTGACTGTGATCATCCAGTCCCACTTCCATCACACCCCCCCCTCCCCCCCGCAAACAACCCTCATTCTGTACCGATCATCCCGCTTTTTCGCTTTTTTGCTTTGGCTTTATTGCGTGTCACTTACCATCCAGCCTATCCATATGGCCGCCTTCGAGCATGAGCCTGAGCCCGAGCATGAGCCTGAGCAAGGCGTGTATTTGTATTGCATAGTATGTACTAGCTCGACCGACACTTTCGACATTACATCGCATCGCAAACCTTTACTTGGTGTTACTACTGACGGAACACAAGAGTGTTGTATCGACATCAACGCCTGAACGACCCACGACTCCCTTCCACAGCAAGCAATTTGATGGGCAAGGACATCCGTCCTTTCGATCATCATCATCAACAACAACAACCAACAACAACCTCATCATCATTTTCATTAACGTCTCACAGCAAGAACAAGACAATAGGGATCTACAATATCCTCTGCCTTACCCCTTGAACTGTCAAGATAGATACCATCAATCAAGTCCGAAAATACGTCCTTCCGCTCGCTGAAGATCAGATTCGATACTTTAGGATCCATCAGATCAAGCAAGGAGGGGGACAATAGGATCAATCGGCGATCACTTGCAGCGGCACTTCGGATTTGCCACCATTTATACACGGCAGACTGCGACAACCTCGAAACTTTTCATTCGTGTCAAGCTCAAACCTTTCCCCTTCCTTTGCATCCCATCTCGCTTGGGCTCGGCTTGGGGGAACAACAGGACAGCGCAAACATCTCTGCTGCATAGGGGAAGGGAAGGGACCAGAGACGGATGAACTGACAGTGAAAGGCAGATCAGGATCAGGACAGGTGAGAGATCTCGACTTTCGCATCAAGAGGTCCTTTGACACCTATTATATCTCCCCTATCGCGCGTCACGGCTCCATCGTAACACGCGCACGCATAGAGTGGTGCTCAAGTACAATCGCACACATCAAACACACACAAACTCATAGAACAAACGCGAACACGAGTACGGACAACACACGCAGAGGCAGAGTTTAACACCGTTTTCTCTCTCTACTGTTGGTACCCGTCATAATCATTCGTCACTCAGATTCAATCCGCTTGACTAGATCGACCTGGACAAGATCGCCGAGCTGGTTCTGGACCACGCAGTCCGATAAGTCGCACAGCCAAAGAACAAGGCTGAACGAGAGCCAGCGGAGGAAGGAACAATAGGCCCACGAAGAGAAAAAAAAAGGATTTTGTTGAGCAAAGGAATTTTCTTTGTGTATTCGGCAACAGCAACATTTCATCGGTCTGCGATTCATCACATTACAATATCCTAATATTGGACGAATGCGACGGTTTCAATCAGCCTGCCGAATACCTCTACTCTTTCTTTCACGGGTATATCATCCGTCGTACCGATCTGCATAAGGATCGTTGATCACACGAGAACGAACAAGCGTATCGGAATAGGGGCGAGCCGACTAGGTAGAGCTTGGTGCGCCTTCGCGTTCGAACTCGCGAGTGACTCAAGGATAAGGTGGGCAGAGTGCGAAGAAGTTGAGTCGAGCGGAGTGCGTGGGTCAAGCGGGACCTCACAGAAAGTGTGTAAAGACGCATTAATCAACCAATAAACGAAACCGATACGGAACGGAACGCGACCGCGACGACAACAGTTACGATTACGATACCATTATTCACGGCTATTATAGTTTGGGTATTACGGTATCCCGCTTGGACGATCCCCCCATAGCGTAACAGCTTAATTAACAGTGAGTTGACCTGCTTTGTTACTCAGGTTGAACGGTGATGCCATTGCAATTGTATTGCTCGGCCCACCTCCTGCGGTACTCCATGCAGAGGACGAAAATGTTGTGTACCGGATGTGATTCCAAGCTGATCATATAACTGGGTCAACGAACTACCCGATCTTTCGTCGAAGACATGAACCCTACACCAGCCAAACGTGCAAGACACTCAACGTCCCCGTCTTCGCCCGCTGAATCATCTACATCTCAAGCGCAACGAGATCGAGAGCGAGAGCGAGATCGCGACAGGGACCGGGACCGAGAACGCGATCGTGAACGAGAACGAGAAAGGTCATCTCAGAGGCCTCCATCAGCATCACCGTCACATCCAATCTTACCAGCACCTATACCATCTGGACCCTCATTCCCGCCTTTCGCGCCGGGACCATCAGGATGGCAGTCAACCTGGAGATCAGATAACAGGAGATCTTTCGATGCAGGTTCTCCTTCGTCGACGTCCTCGCCCAAGTTGGGCGAAGGCGCAGAAGAGCAAGGCGTGATCTTCACTAGAGATATTGCAAGTCGGGCACCGAGAAGTATGATGGCGTGTACAAGATGTAGAAGGCAAAAGTAAGTTCAACGTCAGCTAAACACCTTGTAACCAGGCCCAGGTGAAGCCGGGCAATCTTTAGACCACAAGCTTATCGTTGACGTACAATGATGAAACACTAATTTATCGTAGGATGAAATGTGATGGACCCAGTTCAGTCCCATGTAGGGGATGTCGACAATCTAATCAACCTTGCATATTTGAACCTCGTTCACGGCCGAAATCAATATCTGTCATACCTTCTCGGCCACCGCCCTTCCACATGTCGGGGCGACCCGGCTCACCGACAGCGGGCTTCTACCCTGCTGGACCACAACCTGCGCCTCCCGTCACGTCTCGAGCTCCGCCGCCGGGAACGGAAACGTATGCTTTCAGACAAGCGAGAGAACCCATGCCTCCTCCTCCGCCTTCGTCTCTCGCTGCTCTGGCATCGCCTTACCATGCGGGCAGACATACGCCTCCACCTATTGGTGCTGTAGTTACTGTACCTCCAAGTAGCCATGGTCTCGCTGGACCCCCTCCTGCACCCATGCCGCCAGCCGCTTACTACAATCCACCTCCAAACGTCATACATCCTCCCCCCTTCCCCGGTCCGACTGTCGGCCCACCTCCCGTTACACCCAGTCAAGACTCCAGATTACGCCACGTCGAGTCTGCGATTCGGTCCCTGTCTGCGCTGCCTTCGGCCATCTCGGCATTACAGGCTTCGGTCCATTCGATCCAACGCACTTTGACGCCTAGGCGAAGTGTCGAAGTTCACGAGACCACTTGGGATAATTACCGGACTCGCGCTTGGCCTTTGACACCTTGGCTAGTCGGACTTCGGGACTCCAACGGCTTACCGGGGATCGTAGTCAGCATTCTCGGCAAGAGAACGGTCGTGGAAAGGGACGAACTCAAAAAGAAGGAGTGCGAGACGCTTTCACTCGACGCTGCGAAGGAGATTGGCCGGCTCGTAACCGAAGGCGGCGAGTGGTCGAGAGAGGAGATGAGGGCGATTGGCGTGTTAGCGTAAGTCATCAATACTGGCACGGTTTTTGATGTCATGCTGAATTCGATATACATAGAACCTGGATCAACGATCCCACTTATGCGGCGTTGGCGATTTCTCAAGCCCGATTGATAGGTTTGGACAAGCTATTCCACCATCGTCGGACGCATGACGATTGGCGAGAATGGATCTACTTGATCATCATGGACCACTTGTGAGTCTCAGTCTGGTTGCTCAAGTCATCATCGGAAATTTCCAGGGAACACTAACGTATTCTTGAATGCAAAATTTTCAGTTGTCATTTGCCCGATTTCGTCCCCCCCGTCACTCGGGAGAACCTGGCAGGACCCTGGAGGGATCGTCTTGGCGCTTCTCCTACCGGCGATCCAGCTGTACGAGATAGGGACCTTAAGCTATTGGCTTGGCTGGAGTACGCCGAGATGCTGGCCGATGGTGAGTCAAAATTCTTCCAAGACTATGCCGCTCGCAGCGGAAACGAAATGAAACGGTTGGCTGACGAGACATGTTCATGTTTCACCTGGTAGTTCAACATATTCAGCACGTGTCTCGGTCAGCAGTCGCAGCTTTAACCTCAGGTCAGGCTGGTGCCGCAGAGGATGCGGCCATGAACGATCGAACGATCCGAGCGATGGACCCCTGGCGCAAGTTCGGCGCGAGCTGGGAGACCTGGGCAGGAGGGTGGGGCGCGAGGAATGATCCGTGAGCGAGCATCTGCCAGGCTGTTGAGGCTTGAGAGGGCAAGGACTGACTGGCCCATTCCCTCACCAAAAAAATATCATTAGTATTCTCGCGCTCCATCACAATTATGCGATCCTCTATACCTCTTCGCCCGTGTACATGGCCGACGAGCGAATCTGGGAAGATCTCGCTTCCGGCAAAGAAGGGTATACTCAGCTCGAAAGAGGAAGAGATGCAGCTATTGGGGTCATTCAGGCGATTAGCTCTGTGAGTGTGGTCCCATGGCTTTCGGTTCTCTGGCCATGGACAATAGTCACTGCGCTTACTTGAGCGCGCTAACCTTTTCGACTTCCGGTGGAATGCCTTACAGGTTGAGATAGGCCGCACCTTGCCTTAGTGAGTCTGCCTGTCGAGCGAAATCGGAGAATCAGCGCTTCCATACTGACCTGAACAATTACGTGCCTATAATAGCGCCTTCGCCATCTTCCGTCCTTTCCTAGCGCTCTCGGTCCTTCATCTCATTTCGCTCGCTCTAGCTATACCTCTGTCTTCAACACCCATCATGACCACTTCGCAACTCCTTGCGATTCTCCGACAGGCATACGACGTCATCATCGCTCACCAACCACTCGATCGTCAAAATTCGTCTAACACCACTTCATCATCGACTCAGCAGCCACCACAAACAGGGATACCTATCTGCTTGCTGGGTGAGATTGTCGAAGGTGGTCGAGTGGAAGTGGCGAAAAGATGGGTTGGGATGGAGGTGGGGCGTGATACTTGGAAAAGGATCGTTGGGTAGAAGAAGATGGATTGACGTCGAGAGCTGGATGAGAGCTCGCATCTCGAGTCCGCTCTCGGTCAGCTCCTCCGTTGCCGTCTTCAAGTTTTAAGTATACATTTCCTCTCTCTCTCGATCATTGCCCCTTTTTTTGGTTTCCATTGTTCCGCAAAGACACCCTGCATAGATCATATACACCTCGGCTGAGTCTGGTCTCACTCAATAAGTCTCGTGCTATGTGAAGATCGTCCTTTCTTATCGTTTATTTCGTTCATTGCCTACTGTTTATTGGCTTTTCGTGTCTCTTGTATGTTCTTTTTTGGGTCATTCTGATTTACCGCACTCCACTGAGTTTTGGTATTTTTAGGAATAATGCTCGTCAACGTGGATGACCATATATTGCAACCCAACCCGGCGTATTCAAAGTTGCCAAAATCTATAGTATATAATATTTCGTCTCATCAATTACCAAATCATTTGATTTCGTTGATACTTGATACTTGATAGTTGAGAGCAGGTGAAGGTGGGAGATGACCTTTGAGCTCAGCTCATCTCAGTTCAGCGAGTCTTCTACGTGCAATTTACGTCATATATATAGCCCGCCTTTGGCGGCTTGGCCTTGTTCCTCCTGGTGAAGCGAGCGTTGATGCATCGTTCATCGTAAATCTGTGCGGCTTCTTGGATGTATGAACGCTACTCGAGTACAGTACGAGTACAGTACGAGTACAGTACAACACGTTGGACCAGTGCCACACGACAATGTCCGAGCCAAAGCCAATCAATGTCCTGCTTGGTGCAGCATCGGCGAGGACCGATATGACGCACGCATCGACCATACCAAGAGGGAAAAGGTCCGTTCGACCTCGAGTGCTTATCTCAATGCTTATGCTTCCCCGTTAAATCGACCCTCACAACCCATCTTGCTGTTCACGCAACGCTAGTATCACCTCAACCTTGACTTGACATCGGCCAACACGTCCATACTGTCCTTTCCCCACCAACGATAAACTCAGGATTTCCCTCTTCCCTCCGTCGACCATGCTGATATCACCTTCGAGGATCCACTCGACTCTCTCCTCTCTTCTTGGCAATGTCAACTCCAACCCCGAAGCGACCACCTCGTCCTCCAGCTCCAGCGGTGCGACTCATGAGGGCGTCCACACAGCGCTGTTGATCACGCCCCAGGGTCAATTGATCTCGTCTGCCAATCTTCCTCCTTCCGAAGAAGACGAAGGCGATGAAGGAGAAGAGCGAGAAGAGGGTGACCCTGTGCCGGACGGCGCGAACGGTAATATATTCCCTTCTCGACAAGGTGAAAACGGGGAAAATGATAGCGCCAGCGCTGAAGAAGAGGAAGGTGAAGGGGACGAGGAGCCGTATCTTGAGACTCAGGAGCGGAGGAGGCTGTTACTGGGCTTGGCTAGTCAGTGGGATCAGAGTGAGAGCTCAAAAATGGAGTGTGAGGTGAGTAATGGGTCATCTATCAACCTCTAGTCTTCCGTCTGTCTGTGACAGATCGTATCGTTCTCCGTGCTCCTTTCTCACCTGTTCTTGAGGAGTGTGGCCTTGGGACCTGGTTGTCTTTTTATTCGTTCTTCGGTTCTCCACAAAGATCAGCAGCAATGGGCGACCATACTGGAGGATGTGACGTGGTGCAATCATAAAATACGTCGACAAACCACACCGCACCGACCCACTTCACCACCTCTCGCCTGAAACTTCAAAAACTACCTCCTCCGACCCTGTATCTCTGTCTCTTCCTACTTGGTTGATGACAGGCCGTAGCCAAAAGAAAGGATATCGTCGAGAGAAGGACTACAAAATACTGATGAGAAGCCGCTCTCTCCAACTCGTTTCCCTGACTTGTCCACCCATCACGTGGAATATTCAAACAAACAGCTCGGAAGACTGCATTTCACTTACATCCAACTCGATTACCCAACCCAACCGAGCTCGACGGCGCGCGATCATTTGCCGACTCCGAAACCGCCGTTTGTGGATGGTTTCGTGTTGGTGTTGAATGGGGATAAGGCCGTACCGTGGAGTGTGTTCAGCTCGAAGGTGGGTCTCGGTTTCGGTTTTGGGACCTCTCAACCTCGCTCAACCCATTGGCTCTGGGAGGATCATCAGACAACAGACAGGTAGACAGACCGAAGCGGACTATTTACTGACTGACCTGGAAATGTTGATTGTTCTTCCCTGCCTTGGTCCGGCTCCAATGTCTCACATCCCACCATCCCGCTCGCACCACGCTTCGCCACCACCACCACCATCACGACCATAACAGTCCGAAGAATTCAAGAAGAAATGGCGGGATTAGACTTTACTCTACTAGATTCGACTAGACCAAGTTACGATCACCGCACACCGCAACCGCATTTGCAGTAGCACCTTCATCCGTCCCTGTAGGAGATGGATCATCAATAATGACCAGGCAATGCACCGCACGACACCGATAGGATTGCGACACTCGCATCATTCTCCAAGCCGCTTCTTCAGTTTCCTTCAGATCGAGCAACGAGTCGCCTCAACATGATTTATGCTTTAGCTCAAAGTCCGAAACTCAACCTCACTAGCCTCGCTCCCAGAGAAGGGCCCTGCGGGTAGTCCATCGTCGGCGATGACGTCGAATCGGCTCGGTTCGGACGCAGTCTGATGAAGGGGTTTTGTATATCACTCTGGCACTGAGCGTCAGCACAGGGAAGATAATAGAACGGAGTAGACGCGGATCATGTGCAGAGGCGATCTAGATCGAATAGGAGACGAGGGAGTGCAAGGACCGAATCGGCACAGAAAGGGAAAGAAAGACGTGTAGTGCACATCACATGTACTGAACAGCTGTGGCTCCATCGCAAAGGGCCCTAGGCTGTATGTGTCATCCATTTGTTCTGTACATGAGAGATTAGGCCATCATGCACTGCACTATAAGTCGAACGTATCGATCACTTATTCGTCTTTGATTGTCCGAGTATCAAGCTTCACCAAACCCGAAACGTCCTTCGCTACCGTAACGAGTATAAATCCCCCAATTCAACCATTGTCCTTTTCGTTCCATGTGCAAGCGCAGCATTATACGATACAAATTTTTGAACCAAAGCGAGGTTGGGTGAGGCGAGACCATGTCTATGCCTGCGCGAGCCCACTCAAACTCCCCCTTCGGATCTCACCAAACGTGCCGACTGTACCCACAGTGCTCACACTGCCTTCAGAAACATTTCTCATCCTGATTCTCGGTACAGGGAAATCCATACGCTCAGGTAGTGGCGTCTCCCAATCTTCGTAGCCTCTTTCCAGCTCCTCCACGGGATCCATCAGTGCTGCTGTTGTCACCTCTGTTCCTAACATCGAGCCGGTGGCGGCAGGAGTCCAGGAAGCTTGAGTGCAGCTGTGGTTGTAATTGTAGCTGAAAGAAGAGGCAGAAGGGGAGTCTGCAGCTGGTGGGGGAGGGGAATCCATCATCTCCATCGAAGGTGTAGAGTATTTCGAGCTGACCGAAGAGAGCGAAGAGATGGATAGGCAAGTGCCCGTGTGTCTTCGGAGAATGTTCGGCCTTGGGCCCAGCGGGTGAGGAGTCGATGTCGTCGAGGGACAGCCATTCTGTGAGCAGGAAGACGAAACCGGCGGAGGAGTACTCATTGATGAGGCGGAGCGCATCGATGAAGGGAAATGAGGCTGTGAGGTTGCATATCGAGGAGTTCTGTACAGGGATTTGGATGGCACAGGAGGTGGAGGCGAGGAAACCTGCTTGGTTCGGGGGGATGTATCGTGACCTCGAGGCTTGGGTGACGATGTTGACATTGTCGAGGCAGACAACGAGGCGATGACGCGACTAATCGGTGCAATGTAGATCGGATCACCAAGCTATAGCGATTAACGCGGTCATTGAGATCAGCCACACCATTACCAAGCAAGAAATTTAACATCCAACTCACCAGAACTGCCACTTGCTCAATCAGCCAAACTAATCTGCCTCGGCTTTGTTCATCCCACACTCCACCACCTCTGACGACCGTCGCCATCTCTCTCTGAATCACCCTTTGCAATCCTTCTTCTACCTCCCATACGCTTAGGGCCGAATCAGTCCCGGCTGTTCTCTGCTTGACAAGTAGATTCATCACTTCACCTAAGGGCACTGCGTCTTGTGATGCTGTCATCCCAATTCCTTGCGGGGCGACACTAGTGGTGTTCGAACTGGTGGACGATTTGGTGACTCGAGAAGTGAGTGATACAGATGAAGGCACAAAGGACACTTTCGGCAAGAACTTGAGGCTCGAGATTCTGGGTGAAATCCCAGGTTTACTGTCAACTTTGTTGGAAGATTCATGGAACGACGAGCTGCATTTCGAGGTTGAATTAAGCGTCACGCCAGGCGGTCTCTGAGAGTCCGCACAAGGCGATGTTGTCGTATGCGACTCGTCCGAGCATTGATCGCTATTAAGAGCGAGCAGTTTCATCCTCGGCGTAACAGGATCTTCCACTTCGATGTGCAAACTGGTCATCTCTTGCGTAGGCGAAAGGGAGACTTGTTCTCCGTCAAATATGGCGAAGTGTCGGTGCAAATTTCTCCTCGACTTGTCCGCGAGTCCTAGCCCAAATGAAGCCCTTCTGCCTGGGGTCGGGGTGACGAGGTGAGACTCAGAGGGGGAACAGAGGGTGCTGACTGAAGCCAATGCAGGCAGGGGACTGTGACTGGCTCTGGAGGGGGCGACGGGTGTGGCAGTCGTTGACATTGTTCGGGTGTGGAAAGATCGAGGCGGACTGGGTGATCCCGAAGTGGCAGTGAAGGAAGGATCGTGACCAGGGGAGGAAGGCAGATCAAGCTTCTGACACTCGAACTGACCTTGATATTCGAGCGGAGTAGCCGGTATCGGCGATAGCTCGAGCTTCTGAACCGAGTGGAGTCTAGACAATGACTGAGATGATCGCATCTTGGACTTCCTCAGACTGCCTACTCGTGGCGGCAGTCGAGTGTACTTCTCGCTGCATTGTAGATTCGGAACCGATCTCGACACTCGTTTGTAGGTCTCCCACTCATCTTCGCGAGGAGCAATGTCTCGGGCGGGGAAGTGAAACTGGATCGCTTGTAACTGCAATGGAAATTCTCGCTTGGCCTGCTGGATCTCGAAACAGCTCATCCTCGAAGCGATATCGATCTGGGAGTCGGTCGTGAGCATCGAGGCCATCGTGAGCACGGAAGTCGCGCCCGCGCTGGCTCTTCGTCGTGGGGAGAAAGGAGTAGAAATGACATTGATGACCGGGGACTCCGGTGTCTGCACCTCTTCGCCTTGTATACTAAAGCGACAGTGTCCGTCTTCGTTCTCGTCGGAACTGGTTGGCGTATGGGAAGCTGCGGGCGGTGCCAGCTCAGCGAGGTAATTTTCGAGATCGAATGACACGCTCCGGCCATGTCGACTATGGCGACCGATCATGGTGTCGTGTTTCGACCCGGTCCCTACACTCATGTAGGTGGTAGGTCGAGAGAACGATTCAACCTTTTCCCCGGGTCCTAGATCGAAAGCTGATCGCATCGAGTTGAAGACTTCCCTCAGTCCCATGAGATCCTTCTTGCCCAACATTCTCTGCTCAAGATGCCCCATCAGTTCCTCAGCTTGTTCTCTTCCGCCGCCCAGAAACCACCCTTCGTCATCATGTCCATGTACATGGTATCGCATTTCCATCAGCTGGTTGAGAAGTACCGTCCTAACGTCTTCTGGGTCGGTGAGCGACATGAGGGATGATGTGAGATCGTCGTGAAAGCTTGTTCGAGGACGCTCGTGCATTGTTGAGTGTCGTAGAACGCTCTCATCAGGGAACGTGACGGTACTAGGAGAGGTGAGAAAGCTAGGTGAGGGGGAAAATACGGGAGAAGAGCTTGGCAAGGACGGGCGGCAATGCTCAGGATGATGGATGCTTAAGCTTATCTTACTGCTCGACGAGTTGTTTCGACGATGGGAGAGCCATTTGGGCGCATGGATGTGGCCGTGATGATGCTTGTTGACAGATCGCTTTCTTCTCATTCTGGACGTTAGAAGTGGTAGTGGTCGAATTCGCTTTCCCGTAGGGGAAGTCTGAGTAGGCGAAGGCGATAACCAGAGCAAGCCGAATTGATCGCAAGTAGCTTCGTCAAGCTTGCTTCGTATTCCGAAATCGTCAAGTACAGCTATTAGGATTTCTCGATGACGATCGTCGTTCAACCGGCTCTTGACATTCGACAGCTCGTCAAGAATCAGTTGGTAGCCAACTCCAGTGCAAAGTCGCCTTTGAACCCAGGCCCGTACAATCTGATTAGGTTGTTGTTGTCGGTGGTGGTGGTGGTGCTGTTGGGCGACTGATCCACTGCCGCTGTTGCTCAGGTTGATGCTGTCGCTAAGAGCAGAAGCTGAGGCCGAAACACTCCTAGATCCGATGCTTCCCGACGTAACGCATAATGAGATAGGGTATGTCGTGCGGGTTATTGTTTGATCAAGATGAGGAGTGTTGTTCAATCGGGTGACAAGCTGGGGGGATGTGACGAAACCCAATTGAAATCTGATCTTGTGGAAGATTGGTAAGATAGTGGAGTCCATTGTCGCTGGGTGACCTTGGACCTGAAGCTACGATGAATGTGGTACGCAGCTCACTGCAAGCTTTAGCTCAGCTTTTGCTATTTGTGTCACACTCTCTCTCGCAGGTAAGGAAACCCGAACCTGAAGAAGGTTTGGTCCCTGTCGCGAAGGTTATTGCTCTCGATGGAACGGAGTTGAGGGAGTTGTAGGTCACCTTATCGGAAAGGCTACAAGAGTGCTCACCTCAAATTCCACCTCAGTCAACTTCTTGCTTATCATATCTACAGTTCCTTCTTCGCATACATCCGTTGATCGCCATCGCTTAGCAATATACTCAAGGCAGAGCTCGCATACCAGTGGTTCGTCGCAGAACGGTCGACTACCATCGTGGTAGTTCTCGATGCTGAGTCTGACAAGCGCAGCAATGAGCTGATTGCGCGAGATACTTCCCAGGGATGTCGTAGGAAGAAGCGGTGACGGTAATGGTGGCTCTGTTGATGGGAAGAACGCGTTGGATGGCAAGTGTACGAAAGGCAGAAGGATTTGGAGAGGTGGTGAGTGGATCGCTTCCTTCAGCGACGTGGAGATTGGTATCTGCAAGGGGAGAGTTGTTTCAAGTTCTGAGTCGAGCTGTCGAACGAAGGAGGAGGAGACTGCTGACGAGAGGTTGAGATGGAATGGCACCACTCACCAATTCAAGGATCTGAGAGATCTCCTCGCACCACTCTCTGACCCTCTTCCCGTCCGTCCACGAACGAAGTATGAACTCAATCAAGCACCCCTCGACTTCGTTATGACCTATCCCTCTCTTCTGAAGCAGCTCTGCCAGAACAGCACTTCGAGTCGGAAGATCGAAGGTACTCATCCTGTTGGATCGTGGGAAGAAGACCGAACTTGTCGGGGTACATGGTGAAGGCATGGTGGAAAGGTGTTATTGAAGGATCAATGTATGTCGCTACGCCCGGCCTTACTTGTACAGCACGATCACGATCACGGGCAACGGCAAGGAACGCCTACCTCGCACGGAGATGCCGACGACGATGGTAGGAATGGGTAAAAAAAGGTGAGATGCTGTTTGAAGGTGAGACAAGGGGTCAATTCAATCAGGTCAAGGAAATGAATGGGCGGTATGCCGAGAATGAGACGCTATCCGTCTCAGCGTCAATGTTGGTGGAAGGTAACGACACGTATGTGACGAAGAAAGTCGTGTTGCCAGAAAGAGAGCGAAGAAGGATAAGACGGACTGGCGATCTTTTATCTATTTTCCACTCCTGCACCAAGACAAGTGAAAAAATGGATTGGCATGGGATGATCGATCGAGCAGGTGACTGTGCGCATGTAAGCGAGGATGTAGACAGATGATCGTCAATTCAAGCTGAATCAATGATCCTATCACCTTGACACATCAGGTTCAGCATGGTTGAGCAAGGTCATTAATGTCAGAAGATGGATGTTTACTCGGTTCCCTCGCCATCGCTATTCCGGCTGCCGAGCCGAAGAAGCGTCAAGCAATCTCTGTCGGCCTTCCACGCTGTTGTAAGTGGTACTGACCCGAGCATGCAATGCATACTGACACGCGTGGTGTTGTTCTGTGGTCATGGTGATTGATCGAGTCAAAGCGGTTGTCGTGGTGAGACATGCCTTTTCCGTCGTGTCAAGTTTTCTTGTTTGCTGGTCATGTTGATGGTGATGGAAGTATGAGTCATTGATGGATTATTGATGAAGTCGTGCTGTTGATGGTGAGTTGGTTGTGTATACACACGCCTAGAGCGCGTCTACTTTCCGTCATCCACATCCTTGTCAGCATCATCGGAGTCGTGGGCGGCGTCGATCTTTCCTTCGAGAGAAGATAGTGGTTTTGAGTTGATTGACCCTGTAACATAGGTCAAAGAGAAACAGAAACACGTATATATCAACGCACATCCATCCAGAATTGAGGAAAATTGACACTTGACCCTGATTGATCGATCTTATCTGTCCGATGTCCGAGCTGATCAACAAGTCTTCGCAACAGCATCTCAGCGGCAATGGACGGAGCCGAGATTTCGTATCGGGTCCTTTGAGACCTCTTGTGGTGTCTCGGACGTCGGCGTTGAGTGTACGGTCGGAGTTAGGAGATGGGCGGTCTGTTCGGCATGATGCACTTCGGGCAACGGACTACGATCTAGGCCTATCCGGCTGTCCTCTCGCTCACAACAAGTATAGTAAGTGGAGTGATTGATCCGCCAAAGGACGTTATACTCTTGTCTTCACTCGACGGCCGGTGTGGAAGTTCGGGACAATCCACACGGTCGCTGATCTCGGCCGTCTTTCAACCAAAGTCGCTACGAGCTACGTTCTTATCGCTTTATCGTTTCGTCCAAGCGGATTTGCCGAGGCTATCTCGCCAAAAATCAGAAGAAGAGAGGAGAAGACGTACTCGCCTCACAGACCCAACTCAAAGTCCAACATAAGCGAAGCGGGATCAGATATCGATGTCGACGCCCGCTCGTTTGCGATCACTTTCACTCTCGAGGCGCAAGCGTTCATCGGTCCGGCGCCGGCGCCGTTCGCTTCAGTGAATGATAGGTGTTATACCACAAACATTTAATCACGCTCCGGCGAAGAATTAGAGAAACAAAACGCAAACAAGACCTAAACTCAAAAGTGCTTCGGATATCGGATATCGAGCGGAGCGACGACCTAAGACCTACGACTCCACAATACCATTCATTAGCTAGTGCTAGGAATATAGGCGCAGAAATGCCGAACTCCGTAGATCCCGGACCTTCTCCTGCTAAACGTAAAAAAAATGCCTTCCCCAACAATCGGTGATTTTAACCGCACGAACGGCACCACAAAGATAGCTGACATGGGGTAGGTGTTCTCGGCGGAGCGGCTGTCACTCTATGCTTGCCGCGTTTGCCGCTTAGCCGCTTAGCCGAGATTCTGTCCTACTATTCTCGCTGTCGCCTGAGGATCAGCAGCTAGGTCCGCACAAAAGCTCCGATCGATTTGGGTCTGGCTCATCCGGAACGATCGTAAACATATCCATCCGACAGATCTTTCGGCGCAACTACTGGCTCATCGATCATGTGGCGTGTGGAAGAACACGAAAGAAGGATCGATGAATATTCACATGCGAGAAGAAGAAGCAGAACAGGATCATGTAGAAGCAGCGAAAATCTATTACTATGACGGTCTAAACGTCAGTTTTACCCTACTCACTCCCTGCACTAGGCGCTTTTTTCAGTCCGATTTCTGTTGCTAACAAATCTAAGGTTGATGTTTGTTTGTTCACCCTTTTTCGTTACCAAAAAAGATCGGCTAGCTTAGTGAATAAGACTACGTACGGTGAACCTCCTGTATTTCCGGAGATGCAAATAGCACTATAATAAGTTACTTCTGAATCAGTTACGGAGGAGCAAGAGTACTCGAGAAACGACGCATCATTGTCAATAGAGGTTGCTTTTGCTATCGTCATGCATTCCTGCTCTCAGCACAGAAGCGATGCACCGTTACGACTGATGCCTGATATATGTATGTAGGCCCGCATGATTCCTCTTCGACTTTGCACAAAACATATATCATCATTCTCTTCTCGACCTCACCATTGCCTTTTGCCATAGCGTCATCTTCCGTGCTGATAGGTATATCGACCTGATCTATACCACTCACCTGACTCATATCTGATTGTCATCCAACAATTGCCCATTTCCAATTTTGGGATCGCCCAGCCGAGCAAGTGTCGATATGGCCACAACTTACGCCTCAGTCGTCGCCGAGCACGATGGTACTCACCATCCATCGAGCAACGGTGACCGCAAACCCACATTGATCATCTATGGCGCGACTTCATTCACCGCCCGCCAACTGATCCTCTACCTCGACACCCACACCGATGGCAAGCTGTTCGACTTCATCCTTGCAGGAAGGAATCAAACAAAGTTGGAAACTACTAATCAGAAGCTTGCGGGAGGGAAGAGGAAGATCGCTGTTTGTCAGCTCAATGACGAGGAAGCGGTCAAGAAGTTGGTTGAGAAGGGTGATGTGGTGGTCAACCTCGCTGGTGAGCTGGACCCCTGCTCGCTAATTCTTGTTTCCTGTAATCAAATGCCTGATCCCACCTATATACTCGGGTTATGTCCCTTCCTTGTTCCTGATAGGCCCATTCAGATGGCACAATGCCGAAGCCCTCATCAGGTGAGCATCGCTGTCAAGCAAAGCCTCGACCTATTATGGGAATAGTACAGCAGCGGAGACGTAAATGAAGCTGACCCGCTCACCTCACTTACAAGGGAGTGCGCTCGAACTGGCAAGCATTACGTCGATCTGAACGGCGAATCCGCTTGGCTAGCGACCGAGATCATCCCGCGATACCATGACTTGGCTAGCTCGACGGGAGCTTGCATAGTGCCTTCGTGCGGCTTTGACTCTGTGCCCTCGTGAGTTTGAGTGTTGTACCTCATTCGACGGACTGGGACATTCCGATGTGTAGACCCGGTTGAGGAATTTGGTCGTCCACTGGTGCTTCTTGCTCCGGCTCTTGGTTCCACTGCTGCTCTTGACATCCGTTTCATCTAGTCAAGAGCTATTCCAGGCTGATCTGTTTGTCCGCTTGCCCCTCACTGGCATCCTGTATGACTCCCACCCACAGCGACATCACCCTCTACACGGCTCTCAAAACTCTTCAGACCAAGTACGGCAAACAAGCGACTATCGCAGACTCCACATCGTTGTTCAAGTTGAAAGGAGGCTCCATGTCGGGTGGTACGATCCAAACGATGTATTCCGTCGCTGAGCTTCCCAAGGACCAAAGGAGGTCAGGCGAATTCGATCTGGTGCCTAAGTGTGAGTGATCTCAGTCCTATTGACACTTACCCGCATGGACAGCGGTAGCGGGCCCTTCTGGCAATTCTCGTTTCGAAGACGCATCTGAGCGTCCTCTACGGAGCAGCACATACAACATGATCAGTTGGACCTCCGTGCTGAATTCGTATATTTTCCATCGATGTAGCCGCCCCGCTCGCAAGTCGTCGATCAACGATCCCCTCGCTCGCATACGCCTTGGACATTCCAGGCCAAGCCAAGCGATTCGCTTCGTTTTTCTTCATGTACCCGTTCAACAGGACCATCATTCGTCGATCAGCCTATCTCAGTACCTTGAACAATAACGACGACCAAACCCAGTCTATCGCCCAAGGCAATGGCAATGGCTCTCCCGATGCTGAACCTGTACATGATCTGACGAAGGAGATGAAATACGCTGAGGGAATGGATACCGGTAAAGGCAAATGGGGCTCCGGGCTGTTCAGCGCTGGATTGTTTTTGGCGTTTGGGCTGTTCTTCGGATCCAGCTTGGTGAGTTGGATCTGCAGACTACTCCTGCAGCATGTATCCGTCTATTCTGCCGTCGGTCTTACGCTCGTCGTCTACTGGTCTGTTCACCTGTCTCCAAGCAAGGAGATTGGCTGACGAACAATGGTGTTTGATCGCTGCCAAAATTTCCCAGATCCGAAAGCTCGCTAGCTATATCTTGCCGAAAGCCGGAGAGGGAGCGACGGACGAGTGAGTGTCCACCTGGCGAGCTGCTCTTATTGGCTGAGCCTGGCTCAACTTAGCCTAAAGCTGGCATTGTCGTCGTTCTCACATAATTCAGGCTGTTAGTGCACCAGCTGACCAGGAGATCTTTGTCTCTCCTTGTGCTGCGTGTCGCAGAAACCTGCATAAAGCGTCTTATGTCGTGACCAACGTGTCGACCTCGAACCCCTTGCCGGAAATAGGAACTGTCAAGGTGATCACCACTTTCAAGGCGCACGGCGATCCAGGATATCTGAGCACTTGTCGTAAGTGACCACTCAACCACAGTCAACTCAGCAAGGGCTACATACTACCCGGTTCTGGTCTTCAGATGATGGCCTCTGCCACAAAGTCGCAATGCGCGTCTGTGCAACGAAAACGAAATTTTGGCTTCAATACATATGCTGACCTGAATGCCGATGCGGACACTTCCTCATCTGTGTCAGACTTACTCGCCGAAAGCGCTCTCTCGCTCGTCCTGCCTCCTCCGAGCTCCTCAACATCTCTACCTCCCCTTGCCAGGAAGGGCGGATGTCTTACCCCCGCCACGGCGCTCGGAGGTGTACTGGTAGATAGGCTGAACAGGTCTGGTAAAGTCACGATCGAGAGCAGGGTGGTCGAAAGTGAAGTAGGGAAGAAGAAAGACCTGTAAATGTAAATCGCTCAGTTGTCTGTGTCCTGTGGACCGAGCTGTTCCCGTATTCGCGAGACAGCTTCCGATCAACTGCCGAATTAGTGTCTTATAAACACAGGCAGAGCAAGGTATAACGTTGAGAGGTCCCTGAGTTCTTCTTAGTCTCATATATATATAGATAGTCACTTAGAGTATATATAGTACATGTCAAGTCTCCTGGTAAATCGATGTGCCCAAATATTGTACTTAATGCCTATCTATTCTACGGAGACGAGAGAGACACTGTCCAAGCGGCCGTCTACTGCTGCTGCTGCTGCTGTTGTCCACGGCCTCTGTCACTGGTGGTCGCGACTGCACCGTTGTAACCCTTCTCGTTTGTATTTGCCGTACTCGTCAACATTACATATAATCTATATCTGGCCAACGGCACATCCATCGCCCCTCAAATCAGACCCACATGCCCATACCCGCCTGCCATTCGGATCCACGACCCGCTGGATCACCTGTCCTCTACCTAGTATACTCCGCTTGTATCCAGTCGCTCGTTCGCACCTATGTCCCATGGCTATGAGGGAGAAGACACGAACACATATAAGCAACGCATTTCTGCTGATTCACGCCTACCTCAGAAGCCATATCACCAGATAGTTAGAGTCGCAGAGCTTCGAGTGTGAGCCCCAGTCAAGGGGAAAAGCCAAGCCAAACCAAACCAAACCATACCAAGCTACGAACCGAATTACTCTGACTCACCTTTAAGTTCCTCCACAACCTCAGGCGCAATGCCCTCCTCGAACCAGATCTCGCTATTGATGTCCCCGGCTGCATCTTCATTCTTCTTGCTTGCGTCCGGTAGTCCCGCCGATATGCAGAACCGGGGTGCGTCAAGCGATGCTTGGGATGAGAAGCCTCGGAGCTTGTTCAGGAGTACTTGAATGTGTCCTTGTGGTTGCATGAAGCTGGAGTAGAGCAATAAGTGAGATGAGCATCGCAATTGGGATCGTGAAAGTGCAAGGGCAAGGTCTTGAGCCAAGGCCTAATTGCGTTACTAACGCTGAACCAAGGGATACGGTCGGCCACTTACCCGCCCATCACCCCGTAACTCATCAACAACTCCCCATTCTGCGTAACCATGGCAGGTATGATCGTATGGTAAGGCCTCTTACCACCCTTCACGTTGTTCGGATGACCTTCTCGAAGCGTGAAGCCTGTACCTCGGTTCTGGAGGGTGAACCCGCATCCTTTCGGTATGGCACCTGTGCCGAAGCCTGACCACGGGAGAATAGTGAGATCAACTTAGCAGGGCACGATGGGAAAGCGGCGGTGACCCGTGGGCGTCTTCAGAGCATTCAAAATGGGTTAGGATAGCTGGGGAGGCCTTCTGATAGCGCAGACTTACCCGCATAATTCGATGCGATGAAAGAGCAACTATTTCCCTCCTTGTCGGCCGTAGCGAGGTACACGGTATCGCTACTATTGATGGGGTCGCCGTGCGTGATGGACCCTGTCTTCTTGAGATCGATTAGAGCCGCTCGTTTGGCAAGATACTCCTGTGGCACGTAGAAGACGGTGAGTATGAACCTCTGTATTTGCCCGTATGACGAAGATCGACTGTGGAGGGTACACGACTGACCTTGCTCAACAACTCTTCCACTGGCACATGCTCCACTTCAGGATCGGTGACGTAGTACCTGGCTGAAGGCATCATCAGCTTGACTCAACCAGGAATCGTCCGTTATTGTAAGCTAACTCACTGTCTGTGGGCGTGAGAAGGGTGAGCAAGGACGTGAGCTCAGATTGAACTACGGCTCAATAGGAGTTATGGCTCGTCACTATGCACGACCCACCTGCGAACGCCAGCCTCAATGCCTCAATAAGGATATGCAGGTATAACGCCGAGTTGTGCTCGAGCTCCAGTACGTCTATCCCATGTTGCAGCTCGACAGCTTCGATGATACCCAACGCTACCAGGGCGGTCAAGCCTTGACCGTTGGGCGGGCACTACCAAGGATGGACCTATTCATGAGTTTCGCGAGACTTGCTGAGGCTCTTTTCGATCAAGAGATAGATGGGTGACACAACGAGCTTGCCCAACTCACCTCCCATAATGAGACTCCTTGGTCTCCTGCTTCTCCAACCTTGAAGTCGTACTTGATAGGTTGGATGACCTCGGCATCGCATTCCGCTAGATCATCGAGCTGCATCACTCCGCCACCGGATTGCACAAGCTCAACGACGGCTACACCTTCAACATCAGTCGAAGAAAACCAGTTGGTCTGATAACGATCGGCTCTAGATGTTGTGACAGCTGGAAGCAGAGGGCACTGACCTTGCGCTATTCTGCCCTTGTAGAAGCCTTCTCTACCATGATTGGCGATGGCTTCGAACGTGTCTGCTAGCTCCGGGTGAGTCATGACGTGTGAAGGGAGGGGTGAGTTCTGATACGAAGGTCAGCACGGCTGCATGTGGGTCGAGCGAGCAAGCCACCATGTTGGGCTACTCACTCCATCTGGCATCATCATTCTTGATTTCAAGACAACAGCCTCACATCAGCTCCAATGCTCACCTCCATATCCGTTGTATCACTCACTCTTTCCAGTTCGGCGACGCGTTCTTGATCAGGTTCTCAGAAGCTTGCCACTGTCCTCCATGGAATCCCTCATAGTCAGCAGAATTTCTGCAGCAAGTCGTTTGCGGCAAAGATCAGAAGTAGAAGTGTTACTCACCGCTTTGCTGTTGAGCTCATGTTCTGGCACTCCTTCTCTAGCAAGCCTGATAGCCGGATCAAGGATCTCTCGCATGCTCAATTTCCCTGACCCGAACTCTTGGACTGTTTTGAGCCAGCCTGCCGCAGCACATGGCACCGTCACTGAGTTCAGGTTGGTCAGTGGGATCTGGGAGATCATGAATAGTACGCATCAGTCCTTCCATTCAAACATAGGGATCTTCCCCTGGCAAACTAGGGATAGCGTATCACTGATTATGAGTAGGAGATGCCGAATGGCAAGGCTGGTCATAAACGGCTCTTACCGAGTCTCCTGTGATACCCTGGCTCCTGAGATGCTCTAGAGTAAGAGCTTTAGGTGACCTGCCTGACCCATTGATGCCCCTGACGGTTTTTGTCTTGGCATCGTAGAACAAGCAGAAGATGTCTATTGACGCATCTCAATATCAGCCCCAGTATGGCGCAGAAGCTCGAGGTTATCGTGGACAGCGCAATGATGTCCTCTGATCGCAGATCCAGACGCTCACCTCCGCCGATACCTGTGCGATAGGTCACGTCAGCACCGCAGAACACAAGCAATGTTTCTTGGGCTACGGATGTCGGTCATCAAGCTCACCAGTACATGTTGGCTCAGTCACGTTCAACGCAGCAGCAGTGGCTACCGCGGCGTCGGCTATCAGATTCAACAGAGCAGTCAGGAGTCGCTGAGTGTACATCGCACAATCTTGAAGCTTTCTTTACAGTCCGAAAGAGCGGTACTCACCTGCATTTCCACCTTTGTTTAGAATCTCCAATCCAGCCTGACAAGCTATTTGAGAACGGGATCAGAACGAGCTGAACTACATTTGGAGTCCGATTACACAGCTCACCTAGAGGCTGAGACGTAGCTATAGCCCCCTTCGTAGAGAAGATGGTGGACCTCCTCGACGGGAAATGTGAGAATTGGGGGTTATATGATGGGTGCAGACGGGTAAAGTCAATTGGTGCCATCGTGAAGGGTAAAATGAGCAGATCGCAGGCGATGTGGGGACGTGGTATGAGAGAAGAGTAAGTTCAAGGCGAAGACAGAATTGTCAACAAGATGCAGCTTCTCTTCTTGGTGGTCTCTATCTGTATCATGGCGATGTTATCTATCGCTTGCATGTCATGTTGATCACGCATCATGAGCGCATGTATCATATCAACAACCCTGGAAGTTAAAGGAGATAGCCGATAAAAGTGGAGGTAAGAATGAATGGTATCGGCGGTGATATCCGTCCCTCGCATCATATCTCTACCGCTGATATCGGTGTTAACGCTTTGTGTCGGGCTTAAGCACGTTGCAAGAGGGCGCCACACTGGATGCCTTATCCACCATAGACATAGACTCCCCTCACCCCGCGGAGACATGACTTGATTGGCCGCCAGCGTAACGCACTACATGCACTACCAACCGTGGATGGTGCCGTATGACCCTGCTCTCACTTGCGGTTACCCTACTAGGTAGGCTACAGTGACAGGTCCCACGCTTGCTTTCCTTGCTGGCTTGCTCCTCGTCGTTGTTGCTGCTTGCTTGCTGCTGCTGTGTCCCGAGGTCTGGAGCACTATTCCTCAAAACATCCTTGAATACCTTGGTGTCGGTTCTTTATCCGTCAAAAACAAGTCAAAATGGGTTGTAAGTATCTGGAGGACATCAGGAGGACTTGCGGATCGCGGAGAGAAGCTAATCAGGTGGTCGTTATCCCCCATTCTGCTCGCCGTCTTCGCCATCGCGGTCGCCGTTTGTCCCGCATATCTTTATTCGACAAACTTGATAAAATAAACACAATCTCTCTCTTCTCGATCCACGCCATCTCCCACTCGCACAGCCAACAAGCCTCGAGGATTGCAAGCGGCTCGAAAGCTCCGAACTTCCCGAAGGGAGAACCGATGGGCGGACAAGAACTACAAGAAGAGGGCTCTTGGTAAATTCTACAAGACCTCCCCTACCGGTGGCTCTTCCCACGCCAAGGGTATCGTCCTCGAAAAGGTGGGTCTCGGATGCAATGGTCACTCGGTTGCAGATTCAAGGGAGAAGCATGGAGGATATGGGATTGGAAGGGCAAGAGGATGTCACTATGGATTGGAGGGATGGGATGAAGCTGGGCGCTTCAAGGCAAAAGGCAAAATTCTCTCGCGAGGGCGTGATACAGGCAGGCAGCGGGGATGGGCATGGGAACATGCTGGAATGTCAGGCGAGACGAGACGCCCTGGTGTGGCTTCCATACCTGGGATCGTGCACGGATGGGTGGCTCGCCATGAGTTGCTGGTCGGCGAGATGGAGGCGATCGCTGGTTGTTCGGACATCGGCCTGCTCAGCAGGTCGTACCCACAGCTGTAGGCGCGTACATCAACCTTCCGGCGGTATTTTGTTGGGATGATGGACAGGGAGAGAAGGGCGGCTGTCGAGGAAAAGGATGGAAGCACCAGCGTCTGTGCTGGACATGCGCTGATACTCTGTTCCTTTTCGCCCATTTGTTCAGGTCGGTGTCGAGGCCAAGCAGCCCAACTCTGCTATCCGAAAGTGTGTCCGAGTTCAGCTCATCAAGAACGGCAAGAAGGTCACCGCTTTCGTTCCCAACGACGGTTGTCTTAACTTTGTGAGTTTTTGCCGCTATGTTCTAGCTGAACTATGGCCTCCCCTCAACAATGGTTTTCCGGACTACGCTGACCTGGGCGACCGTGTTCGTAAACGTGTACAGACCGACGAGAACGACGAGGTCCTCATTTCCGGTTTCGGTCGACGAGGAAAGGCTAAGGGTGATATTCCCGGTGTCCGATTCAAGGTCGTCAAGGTATCTGGTGTCGGTCTTCTTGCTCTCTGGAAGGAGAAGAAGTGAGTTGGAATCATTTTCTCGTGTCGCGTCATGTTCATGTGTCATCATTCTTGCGATGGAATTACGTCTCGTCGATCCCGCCCGCTACAGCTACACCTATACATGAGTGTATACTGATATCCATCTTTATTTCTTTCATCGCACTCTCCAGGGAGAAGCCCCGATCCTAAACAACTCGCATATATCGCATTTTAGGGCTAGTTGGATTGGACTGGACCGGACTGGACGTCTGGGATGCATGTATGACTTGACAGATATCACGCGCAGAACAAAGAGGACCGACCAGTTCGCAACATGGATTGTTCGCTGAGCGTGCAATAGGGAGTTGAATTCGGCTTGATTGAGAGCTTGCGGACGGACTGTCAGCTGCGAACGGAGCACGGAAGAGCAGTTGCCGCTTGGATAGAGTGAAGGCGTGATCTGTGGACGACTGTTGAGACTGGGTGCGAGTAATTCGGGCACTGGCACCGTTTGCTGCCACCAGTATTCGTCGAGCCTAGGGCAAGGAATAGCGCGACACAGCAACGACAAACATCGTCGATGCCTCTTCGATCAGGTTGGCTTGCCGCTGAGAGCTCGCAGCTCCAGTTATAGTCTGGGAAGAGCTGCTTACAAATGAGTACTTGTGCTCGATTCGCACTCGGTTGCGTATGCGCCGCTGATTGAGCGACTGGGCAATCGCCAGTTGTCCGTCTTCCAGCTGTGTCGTGTGCAGCCAAAAGTCTTCGTCGTCTGTGCAGGTATTCGCGCCGGACTGACTGCAACGTGTCGAAGATCAGAGTGCATGGACTGGCCGCCATTGTGAGGCACGCTATCATCAGCCCCCGGTGGAGGTGACCACGCAACATTTCAGTGTACGCGTGCGTGTTTCAGACAGAGCATAAGTAAGGTACAGAGCATTGCATTGTTCGCTATTAAGTTACTTCTTCTTAGCTTATGCACGGTTCGGCCTTCATTCATGCCATGTTACGATAGCTTGTCGTCGCCTGATCACGAGAAGCACATCTTCACTCGACGTATGATCTACTCTAGAACATCTAGTCAGCTGTTCGGCACCGGGCTCGCTGTCGGTACTCTTCGCTACGATTACAAGTCATTCCCACTTGCCTATACATCTCCTTGGTTGAGCGCCGAACAACTCATCGACGCATAACCCGTCATACGCGCGAACCGATCTCCGTGACGCGATACCATCCATCATCTTCTGCTCTGACCGCAATACGCATCAGCTCAACTACATCATCATATCATGGCTCTTTCGCTTGCTGACGAGCTGGCTGGAGCTTTTAGTAGTGGAGTAGAAGGAGATCACCTTGGTCTTCGTCAAGGGGCCGGCTCGATGAGCTTGGCAGAGGAGTTTGGCCTCGATATCGATATGGATATGAATCAGGATACGTTGGATCCCATCGAATCAGATGACGAGCACGGAGAACACGTCAATATGTATGAGCGCGGTCCGGGAGATGTGCTGGGCGAGGATGACAAGCAGTCTCAAGAGCAGCTTGAAAGGAAGGGAAATCAAGGTGAGCCCAGTGGTGGATTGTCTTGACCAGATAGTTCGGGTCCATGCCCAAGCTCACAATAGAAGGGCTTAGCTTAGCCTCTCTACTTCCACATGAGACTATATCATCTTGCCCATGGTATGATGTCTACGAGCTTTCAGGTCATGGGGGACGCTGACATTGACTGTACAATCCAGCTATCACACCGCCCAAGGGAAGCCGGCGACTGAATTCAGGAGGTACCGCTCGAACTCGAACAGGGCTCAGAGCAGCCAAAGCCAATGCCAACGCTAAAGCTTCGTTATCGCCTCGACTACACCCTGATCTCGCTGCAGACTCCAACGACGACCTGGAGCCGGAACTAGAATACCAGTATCAACACCACCAAGGGCAATCGTTTGACCGTCCTTCTACTTCACCCGATCAAGAAGACGGAGAGCACGAAGACCACTTCTATAGGATCCGAGAAGAGAGCTTCGATGCTGTACGAGTACCGGACCTCGAAGATGAGCATGAGCTGTCATCACCCGTTCCCGGCCCCAGTCCACTCAAGATGCGTAACATGCGCTCAAAGTCGTCTATTAGGAGCACAAACCTCAATCTCAACCTTAACCCTCGTGCGAGTCATCGAAACTTACGAGGTCAGGGCAGTGTATCCGACCTGAAGCCCTCGTCATTGTCACAATCACAGAGCAGCCGATATGGCTATGGTTACGATCATGGAATCGATCAGTCAAACTCAAGTCAAGGTCAGGAGGCGCTGATCGTGCTTTCTGAGACGCTGGGATCGTCGTCTAGGCTACTTACATCGCTAAAGAGCCTTGATAGTCCAATTCCGCCTGGATCCCCCATTTCAGCGTTACAGAGCGATCACTCTGCTGCTCCAGTTTTGGCGTCAGGAACAAGCCAGCGAGTGAACCTTGACGGATCGCGCAGCGATACAGTGCCGATGGCGATCGATGCGAGATTACATATACATCTGGGGAGAATGTTAGATTGCGAGAAGAAGAGAGAGGAGATGATCAGGGAGCTGAATCATATGGATGACGAAGCTGCATCAAAACTGGGCTGGAGCCTGGGCAGGACTTTTTCTTGCTCCAGCTCATCCGACACCCGTATGGATGTTGGTTTTCTTGGTCAAGCCGAGATGAATGGGCTAAGGAGCTTGACTGAAGAGGACGAGGAAGGAGAAGACGGTGCGGATGACCTGGAAAGGAAAGATAGAACCAACCTCGGCTGGACAGGAGAAATACACTTTGCGGGCGAGGAGAAGGGGCTGCTACAAGACCAATCGAAAAAGGAGGAGCCCGCTGATTGGAGAGAAGACCGACGGACTCAAACTGGAACGAAACATGATGACGGATGTCCGGACACTGCGACGCATAGTACAAGGGCACGAAGAGGGACTAGCGCCCTCATGCAATACGAAAACATAGATGAAGACAAAGATAATCACGATAATGACCAACTCGACCATGACTTGGACGAGAATGATAACGACAATGACAGCACGAACAGATACGAAAACGATGATCATCATGTTTACGACAGGATCGAAAACAAGGAAATTGAAGAAGCTCATGCTCGCGCTCGTGACAGTCGCATCAATGACGAGGACGAAGCCGCAGACGAGCACATTGACCCGCACGACGCCTTGATGATGGACGATGATGACGACCAAGACCACGGAGGGGGGCATTCGTTTTCCCCGTCATTATTACCACCCATAACTCCGTCCGCATCGTCTTCGACAGCCTTGTCTGGAACTAGCCCCGCTCACGCAAACTTACTTTCTCGTACACGAACCCAAGGTGATATCGCCCAGAACCAGAACCGAATACACCAAGTACCAACGCCACTCCTGCCTCACCTCACGTCCGCCTTGATATCCGATACGGCCTCTTTCCTGTCCATCCTGCGCCAACTGTCTGAAACGCTGCACACTAGCTCTTCACTCAACACATCCATAGCGCGCCAACTGAAAGGCATCAAATCGTCGCTCGAATCCGCTCGAGCGAGAGAGGAAACCGTGCAGCAAGCGAAAGCAGGTGTCGAGGAGTGGGAAGCTGGGAAGATCCGAGATGGCTTAAGAGGCGAGAGCGTGCAGGGTCGGCTAGGTGGAGAAGTCGATGGGTTTAGGGTGAAATTAGAGGAGTATGAAAGGGTTCTGCAGGGGTTCAGTGTAGCTCGAGGTGGGCGGCAGAGGACGTGGATTCGTATACAGAGCTAGCTCGATCGCTTCGATGCACAGAAGTGTAGGTGCACACGACCGCTTTGGGTCATGGACTGCCCCGCGCATTGCGAAGCGAGCGATGCGTAAGTAGATACAAGCGGCGATTGAATACTGTCCGTGTGTAATCTGTTACAACTGGGATATGAGGACGGTAGTCAGCCGTGAGAGTAGCGTAGTGCATAGATGCTCTACTCGTAGTGTATATCTTTCTTGATTAGAACATGGCGTATTCATATCCCGCTACATACAATGAAACCAATGACCGTAATGAGTTGAATCACAGTGCCGTACGCCTCATCCCCGTCTTTCTCCCCTCTCATCATACTCGTAAAACCCTTTCCCGCCCTTCTTGCCCACCCAACCCGCATCGACCATCCTGACCAACAGTCCACAGGGGCGATACTTGCTATCCCCGGTCTCGGTGTGCAATACCCTCTGAATATGGAGGCAGGTATCGAGGCCTATCAGGTCGGCGAGTGCGAGGGGACCCATGGGATGGGCCATACCTAGTTTGAAGGTGGTGTCGATATCGGAGGCTGTTGCTACACCCTGCAGCATCTCGGAACGAACCGAATTGAAATTTTAAAGGGCACAGCACAGCACAGCACAGTGTAGAAACGGACATAAGAAAGGATGTCAGCCTGTCTCCAGTGTTTGCGTCATCCGAATCCGTTCAGCGCTTCTCGTATTGAGCGCAAGGTTTGAAGATATATGAGTAAGGTGGACGTGACCAGATGAATCATGCGCTGTCTGGCGATCTATATCGATGGGAATGTTGATGAGGTAGTACGTCTTACACACCTTCTCGAGAACCATGATAGCCTCGTTAATCATCGGCATCAGAATAGCATTGGCGATGAAACCCGGTGCGTCGGCGGATCTCGTGACCTCTACCAAATGAGTGCGACGATTACGAAACATGCACAAAGTTCTTGTTGTCAGCTGTCTCTTCTCTTGCGATACTACTGTACCCGTTGGGCATCAGTTTGTCGAACCCCTCGGCACAACAGAGCGATTAAGAGTGAGAGTGAGGAGGGACCAGCCCCATTGCAACGCAACTCACCCTTCTTACATGCTTTGCCGAATGCTGTGGCCCTTTCTATCGTCTCTTCGGATGTCTGAAGCGCAGGGATGATTTCGACGAGCTTCCTGTATGACACAGAACATGCGCAATCCAAGAACAATAACGGGTCAGTGAACTGCGACAAGATGAAAGGATTCTCCTCTCCCTCGAGTGAGCAGCACAAAATTATATCACACCCCTTACTCACATTTGGGGGACCGGATTGAAGTAGTGGATCCTACACAGTCAGATCAGCTGAAGCTCCCAAATTTCGAGGCGATCAGCCACTATATGCTCACCCTATCACCCTCTGAGAACTCTTGATCCCTCCTTCGCTCCTTACCCCGATAGCTTCGCCCGCTGAAGCAGCAAGCTTGGTTATACTGATCGAACTTGTGTTGCTTCCCAAAATAGTCTCGGGCGCTAAGAGACCTCCTAGTTTCTTGAACAGATTGAATTTGAGTTCTGGGATCTCGGGGATTGCCTGGGAGAGATGTCGAGTCAACCGGGGGTAGAACAAGGTCAGCACACTTCACCAGGCCACATGGCGAAGAAAGAGCCGATCATGGGGTGTGACAAGTCCGAGAGCTGATTCAGTACCAGGGAGACTTCGCTGCACACGCTCATTCGAACAGACCAGTAACCCTGCTCACCTCGACGACAACGTCAATCCCATCATCTCTCAACGACTCCACATCCCCTCTCAGTGGCGTTAGCCTCGATAGAGCCTCATCGGCTTCGTTCTGGGTCAATCTTGATTTCTTGACATCTCGATTGAGTAGGTCTTTGTACTTGTCCATGGCTGAGCTGAGGACTGAAGATGATGGATCGTGGAGTGAAACATTGACTTTGGCGTGTACCGCTGACACGTAGCTGTAGGACATCGGTGAGTGCGAGCGAATTCCCCATGAGGAGTTGCAATCAGCATCAACCAGATCAGTGGGCATATGTGAGCCACAATATGGGAAGGTAAGAAAGAGGTGCGACGACCGTTCGCCGATCAAGGTCACCGATATCTGAGACACGCATCTGCTCAGACTCACGCGATGCCCAAGCCCATCTGGCCTGCGCCGATGATAGCTGCTTTACGGACAGAAGGGAGAGCGGCCATGTTGTCGGCTGATGACTTGCAATATGGCACGGATGGGTTCGTGTTAGTCTTGAATCAGTTCAATCTCTGCGGAACCTATCGAAAAGGATAGTATCTAGATGAATGTCCAGGATATAGGTCTAAGCAGCTGTTGGATGATGTGTACGATGCAGGTGGTCAACCCGGCTAATATACTCGAACATGATCCGACCGGTTTCAGAGTTAAGCGCACGTGACCCGAGTAGTCCTTCCCTTGCGCGCCTATCGGTAGTTCGGCCCGCAGAATAAGGGATCAGGATGGAAAGTGAGAGGACGGGATTAGAAGCAGCATCAGCTTGGTACGAGTACGACGCGTAACGTGCCTGTCTTCTTCTTTCGTTATGGGAAAAAACGAGGTTCTGTCGTGTCGGTAGGGTCTGGAATTGGAATTGGAATTGCAGCAGACAAAGTGGTAAAGGCGGGGCGCTTACGAAATCACCCCTTAAATGCATTTTCTATCTTAGTAGTTAACAACAGCAACACCGCATTGCATACGTTCCAAGTTACGCGAATACAGTGCGCAGCGATCATTTGCAGGACACGGATGTAAACTTATGTCGGAGCAGTGCATGTGCGTGGTATCGCAGCTTGTTCCTTCAGATTACAGACATGTTCATGCTTGCATGCATCAGTCGACATCTACTCGTGAACATAGGAAGTGTATCAAAGGATGACCATGATGTCCTTACTGACTGAGATTTGATCCTTCAACGTCAACAACGTCATTTTGATCGACAACTCGCCCGCCTCAAGGATAGCTCGACAACAAGTTGAACATCCGACAGGACACTTACTCGTACCAAATCCACATCCAATACAACATTCCATCAACCATCCGACTTGGATCTTGCTATCATATCATTTCAGACCTGACATATCAGACAAGAGCCTGAACATCTTGTATACACACAAATATACGTTAGCAGTTAGCTACATCAGTCATACCTTGTCCGCGGTAACCGCCTGCGCCCGCGCAACACAGATTGAACGTACCGGCTGGAATCAATACACCGCAATACAACGCACGTCTGGCCGCCGAAAAGAAGATCATTCACATCATTCACTCGACGGACACACGGATCGTGCTCTTGGATCCGCGACCAACGCCATCCGCTTCGTACACCTCGATTCACTTACGACGACAACGTAGACACGAAGGTTTGGAGCTATACTGCATCGCAGTTACCCATCTCGAAGAGTTTGAGGCGTGTTTCCCAGGGCCGTGTTGTACAATAAGGGAACGCTTGACTTCGTCCTGCTTTGCAATACTCGCAAAACTGGCACTACGCGACATACGGATCTGTCTTACCGGTGGTAGCGATTGCGTCTTTTGCCGTTCAAACCTCTCGACTTGCGTATAGCGACGGTTTCAACAGAGCAGACAGGCATTTCGCTAAGTCGATCTCGCATCTGTCGGAGACAAAAAGGCAGAAACACCGATTCAGAGGTCGCTGTTCTGGAGTTGACATTGTGAGGGTCCCACCCGACTCACCTTGGACAGCATCTTTGTAGCTGGAGCATCGATAGGCCCACACTACCCTGCGGACCTCTGCAGACATCGCAGACCTAGCAACAGCCCGCAGCATGTCCTCCTCAGCTTCATCATCCGCTTCAGCCTCGGCTTCCTCGTCGCACGCAGCAGGTCTCGTAGACAGCTCGGGCAACTCAACCTTCAAGATCGTCGGTATCGCCCTCGCTGTAGGCTCAGGATTCCTGATAGGAGCGAGTTTCGTCATCAAGAAGAAAGGGTTGTTGAACAGTACGAAGAAGTATGGCAATGTCGCAGGAGAGGGGCATGCGTATCTCAAGAGCTGGATGTGGTGGGCTGGTATGATCACGATGATCCTGGGCGAGGTGTGTAACTTTGTGGCGTAGTGAGTGTCTTTGTCAGACTAGATACAATTCTTACCGAGTCTTTGGACATACTACGCGTCTTGACAGAAATACGAGGCGGGAAGTTCGGGCAGCTGATTATTGCCCTTCGCTCAGCGCATTCACTGAAGCCATTCTTGTGACACCGATGGGTGCCCTATCCGTGGTGGTAGCAGCGATCTTATCGCACTTCTTGCTCAAGGAGAAATTGACCTTCTTCGTAAGTGGCACCTGCTAGATCAACTTGACCATACCAAGACCCGCTGATAAGCTGAGCTGGCTCTCCGTTCTTCGCGCGCAGGGCTGGATCGGATGCACGCTCTGCATCATAGGAGCCGTCATCCTCGCTCTCAACGCACCCGAACAACAATCAGTAACGACAATAAACGAATTCAAGAAATACTTCTTATCCGTCGGTTTCTTGGTCTGGGCCAGTCTACTCATCGCGGGCAGCTTGGTGATCGTATTCTTCGTCGCGCCAAGATGGGGTAAAAAGAGCATGTTGCCGTACATCTCGATCTGCTCGCTCATTGGAGGTATCAGCGTCAGCTGTACGCAGGGATTGGGAGCCAGTATTGTTACTAGTATCCAAGGGTGAGTTGTTCGTCTAAGCAACTCAAGATCGATCACCATCTCGTATCGTAGAGCGAGTTCTGCTCGACAGCTGCGAGGATGTTAGGATTTCCCGCTGACTTCCTACGTCTTCTTCTATCCAGAAATAACCAAGTAAAGAACTGGTTCTTCTGGTTCCTTTTCGTCTTCGTTGTGGTTACGCTGTTGACTGAGTGAGTAGTACCTTCATTGGAAGACCCGGGACAGCTAGAACAAAGCTGACAGGTTGTCTGGCAGAATCAACTATCTCAACAAAGCTCTTGAGCTTTTCAAGTGAGTTGGACCGTGCTCGTACACCGCTCAAACTACCTCGCTGACTTCGACTTCTTTTTGTAGCACATCGATGGTCGTTCCCGTCTACTTCTGCTTCTTCTCTTCGGCGACGCTTATCACCTCTTTCATCCTTTATCAAGGCCTGAAGGCATCCGCCGTCACCCTGATCACCATGGTCCTGGGCTTCCTTGTCACCTGTCTCGGCATCACCTTGCTACAACTGTCCAAGGTGGACCCTCAGGCACTCGACAAGCTCGACAGGAAAAGTACAATCCTCATGGCTGCTGCGAAGCACCAGACGGAAGATGCCGAGAAGGGAGAGGTCACCGCCGCTGAGGATCCTGGTATGGACGCCCTGCGAGGTGGATTTGGTGCTGTGGGCAGTATAATTAGAGCCAGGAGCGTGAGCAGGAGGATGAGCAGCGCTAGCTCCATGAGTCATGGCTTAGGTGGAGGAGGGAGCAAGATGTACGGGTACAGCAGCGGGAACTTGTCGACGCACGGCATGGGCAATCTGCAGCGTTTCCAGCGTCAGTACCACGCGTCTGTCTTCTCGATTGCAAATACATCGCATGACCGCGTTCAGCCTGGATAACGTGCTGATTCCCCTCATTCCTGACCCTCTAGTCACCGACGAACCGATGCCTTCAGACGCGATGGACCAAATCTCACTTCATTCAGCCAAGTCGCCTTCGGCTCTATCAGCCCACGGCTTTCAGTCGGGCCATAGCTACTTCCCTACACCTCAGCGGTCCAAATCTCAGCTCAAGGCGAGTATTCATCTTTAGCCCTTCTATATCTGCTGCAATGGGCCGGGCGTACATCCAGCTTGAACCTTTGACCACTGCTCATGACCACATGTCACCTCATGGTCGAAGCACATCCAGATCCGAACATCAGTGAGTGGAAGAGAATCAAGCTAACATGACTACTCGCAACAACCAACAGTTCGAAGAAGCCGATGTCGTACATCAGTACCACTACGGGACTGCCCCCGATGAGACCGCTATCCACTCGTACCGCCCACACCACGTTCCTCCCTCACCAGGCCGTTCTGCTTCTGGCGATGGCGGCAGGTCGTTCATGGGTATGGGACATCGGCAACCTTCTGCGGGGTCTATATACCCGCCTGTACCGGAAGACCAGGAGCAGGAGCGCGAAGATCTCGATGAGAAGGATCAACAGTCGTCTTCTTCAGATGGTACTCGGGAACAGAAGCAGACGAGAGTGTTCACGCATGTAGTCTCGCCTCCAGAGGAGTTTGACTATGGGACCAACGGACAACAGCGGCAATACCAGGATCCTTATGCCCCTCCGCAATTCCCGGGGTCGTCATCCGGGTCGGGATCAGGTAACGATAAATCACTGCAACCGAATCATCGAGGTTTGAGTGGCCTATTCCACTTCAACTCTGGTCCGGACCTATCATTCCACCTCAGTGGCAGAAGACGGTCAAAATCCAGAGATGCCCAACAACAACCGAGCCCGCAGGAGCTTTCCCAGCAGCAGCGGAAAGGATCCGCCGATCGTGAGGACAAACACGAGTACCCCAACCTGGGCAAGAAAGACCGCCACAACCAATTGGAGAAGGAAGAGAGAGCAGGGCTGGTATCTAATGCTGAGATTGATTCGCCGGATAGCTATGGGTCGGAAGATGATGCGTATGGGGGAGAGGGAGGGGTCAGCCCTATGACGATGGACGGGAGTCATGTAGGGCATGATGCGACTGCCACTATTGGGACGGTGCAGAGGGTCAACTTGGCCCAGTCGCAGCCACAGCCACAGCCCGCGCAGTCTTCTACTATGGGATCGGGTGCGAGCTCAGCCGGAGGTTTCAGCGCCAGTGGTACGGCACAGGCAAGTTCAGCGCCAATGTCGTACTCGACTTCGGCGCCACAACAACAACATCAGGCATACCCTCAAGATCGAGATCGAGAACGGGAGCCAAGGTCCAAGATCCCTCCCTCTCAATCAATGGGCAATCCGCTCTCAAGCGCAGGACAGGGACAAGGATCTGCCGCAGGGCAATCAAACAAACCTCAAATAAGGGTAGATACTTCTTTCTCCAACACCAACTCGTCGCCCAAAGGCCCTAGGCTACCTGGATCGAAACCCAAACAACCTCAAGCTCAACCTCAAGGTCAAAGTCGAGGATCAGGGCAAGGGCAAGGACAAGGGCAGGATCCACCTGGATTTGCTGGGCCAAGGTATCAATAGAGCTACGGCATGAATCGGTTGCTTTTGGCTATGCATTGAGGGATCGGCGACATCTCGCGTCAGGCAAGCGTCACTGGATTATATACGGTACCTCGGTCGGACGTTCGGACGGAGAAGGGGGTCAGAACGAGGGCCCAAGAATCTGTAGAGATGTAGGAATAGACAATAGATTGAGACTGAGGAGAGGGATATTGTGGGATTGCTCGTCCTGGATCAGATCGTTCGGAGCACGCAAAGGAATCTTCGTAATCCGTATGTTTGTCTGTCTGTCTGCTTTTGTTCGTTGTACTTTGTACGGTGCATACGGTATGCCAAACAAGGACCTTTAGCATATAGGGCATACATACTGTATACTGTATCCTATCGTTTCGCGCATGACCATATACAAATTGACAGGTCGATGCCCGCGTCTGCTATTCCATTGTTGTCCGGAGGGTATCTACTTATCGCGAAGCCGGCCGCCTCAAGATCATATTGTATGTGTCGTATGTACCGTACCCTCGCTGTCGAATGACTCAAACTTCTCTCCGCTGACTAGCCACCCCTTGAACGGTGGTAAAGGCGGCGTCTTGAGCTGTCTTCCTTTGCTTCTACCTCTGTCTCTAAAGCCGTCTCCATCGCCATCTCTATCATTGTCTCTAGCCTCGTCGTCATTGTCCTTGCCATTGCCATCGGGGTGGTCGTTGTTGGCATCATAGCGCACATCAATGGCATCGGTCGGTCCCTCTCCCTCCATAGCGGTAGTGGCTAACAGCCCATCTTCTGCAAATTGTTCCAGACCTCTAAGCGGTGGTTCAGCACCGGCACCAGAGACGCTAGGTATACCTCGAAGGACTCGCTTGGCTCGCTGGTATCTCAGTACCGCTTCCTGGCCCTGGTAGAGGTGTACGATCTGCTGACTGAAACTGGTACTAGCACTCTCATGTGATGTTGGATCTGATGTGGCATCGGAATGGTTTCGTGTCCGTGCCTGCGTCTTCTTCAGTGGTGGTAGCCGGGGCGGAAGCGGTAGTGGGTGCTTGGCCTGATGATAAGTCAGATGACCCTTCGTCGCGTTGGAGCTGGGATTGCTGCAGTCTCTGCTGGTTATCGGTCGATTCGAGTAGAGATCAAAGAATCCACACGAGCGATTTTCACATCGATGTTGTTTGTCACTCTGATCAGCGTCACGGATCTCATCTTTGGTGACCACTTTGTTCCACGCTTGATGATGATATGACATTGGCATTCTCGCCCAAGGGCCAGATGTGAGGATCTTCGCATCGGACTTAAGACAGTGACTCACCTATCTTCTACCATGGGCTCAGCCTCAGCCTCAGCCTCAATAACGCTCATCACTTCCCGATACGCTCGATAGATCTCAAGCTTGCAGATCCTACTTCTTCCCTTCTCACGAAGGAGCCGACCCTTCTTCCACGGATACCCAAGTAATCCGCCATCGGTCAAAATCTCCGCTTTTACGGTGCTAGGCCTAGGCTTAGGTTTTGCGCTGGTATGGCTGTTAGCGCTGCGTTTCGGGATAGGCGAGGGCACAGATGGGAGGTACGAGAGCGAGAGCGGCGATGGTGCTGGTTCTGCTACTGGTGCGAGTATCATTCTCGATGGCTCCGTTGGGGGTTGGTGGTCGGTATACATATCAGTCATAGCCTCAAAGCTCAACGTCGAGACCGATGATTTGGAGTGGGCGAAAGGAATCGAGGTGAAATGTACCGCCGGTCGATGGAGCCTGTATGGAGGAGGTACGTAGTCTGCCAATCGCGGGGAGAATCGAGGGATGCATCACATAGAGTGCAGCGAGGATCAGTGAGACACCTAGTCGCTAACTACATAGGCCACGGAAATACGAGGTGTTGGCGCACGATGTATAGGATGAAGTGATCCGCTGGGATATATTCTTTGAACCGCCCACTCACTCACCCTGTATGCTCTCGAGCCGGCCCCACAGGGCTCTTTCCACTTCCCCCTTGATCCTGGCCGTCCATGCTTCCGCCTCCTCCCTCCGTGCTTCTCCTTCCACGGAATTATTTAGCTTATCCGGCACCTCGACACCGCCAACGACAATCCCATCGAGATAGATCGGATCACGATACAAACTCGACAACAAGGCGCCTTGCAGACCTAGTATAGAACACAAGGCCAGCTTGTCGGAGCAAGACATCGATATGGAGGGTATCGAATCTGGTCGGCCTGGTTTTGTTCGAAGCGTCGAGAGGGAAGTGTACCCGCTGCGACCTCTAGCCACAGCGACACCGACGTCGGTGGTGGTGGTGGTGGTGGTGGCGAGACGAGGGGTCTGATCATACTGACCAGACATCGAGCTTGTACTAGCAGTTGCGGCGGCAGATGCCTCTGAGTCGAGTTGAGCGCAAGTACCGCTTGCGTTGATGCTGATGTTGATTGCAGGCGAGGGCGGCTTCTGTTCAAGGTGTGATGGACATCGGATTGAAGTTGGTATCGCAGCTGGTGTCGATGTTGACCTCGATGTGGAAGGCGGTGACGAGGATGGAATCGAGGCGCAAGCCAGACCGGGAACCGAGGCCGCCGCGTTATCCGCCTCGACCCACTGCGAAGCTTCCGAAGCAGGTTGATGCGCAGCTGTATACACTGTCGAAGCGTCTCCGCACTACATCAAGATTGAGTACCGGAAATTAGCATAGCACCCAGACGAATATACCTGTGGACATCGGCTGAAGACTTATGGGTTCCGAGTATGGTGTATCACCGCCCGTTCAAAGCTGGAGAGAAGAGCGCAGATGCATTGTCTAGCGGCACGAAGTGAACGACAACTACCTGAAGGGGATGGATAGGTGTGGCGGGGAAGGGGGAATGGAGATGAGATTTGCATGTACGAAACACGATACGAACCGGTAGCATGGAGACATACATCCACGTCTCGGTCCCTTCTTTCAACCCAAAAGAACCATCTTCTTTCCATTCCACGAAGATTCCCTCGCTGTCCTTCTCTTTCTCTTGTTTCTCCTCTCTCACCTCCTCATTGCCCGCGTTCGCCGCATCATCGCGACGGGCGAGCTGCGACTGCCGCTGTCGCTGAAGCAGCTGTGCCTGATTCAGTAACCATCGCACAAACCCTCTTCTAGCTATGATCTCAGCATGACAATCATGCACTGTATCCCCATGTACCGATAATTTGGAGTAGGGCAAGCACTTGACGCCTGTCCCCAAAGACACTGGTATGATCCTCTTGCTCTGCTTCATAGACTGGCCCTGCTTGCTAGAGCTTTTCAAGTGCCTATCTGCGTTGTCCTCGTCTTCCAGTTCGGCTTCGAACTCTTCTGGAGAAGAAGATCGCACCAAGCAGATCGTAGCGAGGATCGTCCATTCCCTCACCCCGTTATTCCGGGTTACCGGCTTACCGTGAGACGGTAAGCAGTCGTATAACGCTATTGATGCCTTTGCAATATCGTCGGGAAGTTGCAAATCGGAGACTGAGTGTGGGCTTGGCTGCGACCTTGACGATTGACTGGAGGTCGTTTGAAGGGAAACGGACATTATCTAGCGATAACTCTTCCTAACTTACGCTCTCCCGTTGTCGATTCCAAAGAGCCCCTGTTCAGCCTATCATGTGGCAAGATCGTTGAGGCAAATGAATCACCAGTTCCCGCTACGGCTATCTACAGTAAATCCATCATACAATGTCAACAGAGATTTTGAGATCGAGTAAGGTAGTACGCCTAGGTGGTTTGTGTAAGTGGAGGTTGATCAACCGAGCGATTATCGTCACATCTGCGACCAAGTCAAGCGAGTCCCGAGTCCAGAGTAGAGCCATAACCAGATCATGCATGCATTCGAGTCATCTCTACGTAAAATGATAGAATAAAGGGGAAAGAACATTGCACCAGCATGCCAAAGACTATATAAGATATAGGATAGCTAAGCTGCCGGTTTAGTCTGAACACGTCACAAGTGATTGAGTCTTATATGTCGTATATATATACAGTACATACTGTTTTGATTTCGATCTGATACGCGTGCTCGTGCTCGTGCTCGTACCCAAACAAGGGAAAGGAAGATTGACAAAATGAATAAGCTACCTTTGCAATGTCCGATCCGAGTCCTTGGTGGAGTGGTAGAGTCGAAAGAATGGTGGGCGGGTTGGGTAGGTTAGGTTAGGTATTGATATATATATGTAGATATAAGCAGGGGATATCATGATAGATCGATAAACATTGTCCGTGTTGATTTTCGTTTGTTCCGATCTTGAGTAAGTGGGAGACTGGTTTCTAATTCTTTGATTCTTGAGGTTTTCGTTCTGTTGTCATTCCGTTCTTGATTCTGTTTCGTGACATGACAAATACCACATACTCCCACTCCACCTCCATGACACATTCTCCCCTGTTCATGAGTGCCATCCGTTTAAGGCTTACTCAATTGTTCTCGTCGGAAGAAGAAGGCGTATCCTATTACGATGACAATCTGACATACCAGACACAGCCAGAACTCCCAATGCACGAAGGGGTTGTTCCGGCCGGTCGCGATATCCCATTTCGCCAAGTCGGGGAATACGTTTCCAGGTCCGACCTTGTCTGGCGCGGTTCCTCTGCAGATAAGGGTCGACAAAGTCAGTCTCTTAATCTCATACGCAGAATCATTCAATAGTTGAAGTCGGCTCACCTGGCGAGCATGACGATCAATGAACCCAACAGCTGAGCGCCGGCGAGAGTAGCACAGACGTGGAGTCGGGACAGGGTTTGAAGCAGAATCATACCCAAACCAACACCCTGGATCGCGTCGAGGACACCGAGCCAGAGCCAAAGGCATGTGCCGATGTAAGGACCAGCGACACCACCCCATGGGACGTAGAGACCCATGCCGGAGGTTCCCCACCACATCTGACACCATCGAGGACATCCGAGACCGATGGCGAAGACCGGAAGAAGCCAGGAGTGGATCTTGGAGTATCGAATGAGAATACCCATGAACAGACCCCAGATACCGATGAAGAAGATGACGATCATGACGACGACAGCCCATCGAGCGACATCGGCAGCGTTCCAGAGGTATTGCCAGTTTCGGCCATAAGGTCCTGAGAGCCAGTAGTTTCGGAGGATCTCTGAGATCAGGAACCAGATGACAAGCTTTCGTCGAAGAAGCGTCTTGAAGAAGTTGGGCACATAAGGTGGGATCTGTCGGTAGTACTCGGGCATACCGAACCACATCAGGTAGGCGAACAGGGCCGCAACGACAGCAAGAGGCCAGGTGATGTAAAGGATGACTCGGGATGGCACGTATTTGGTAGGGTCGGTACCGTTAAGCGTGTAGCCCCAGTACCATAGGGCGGAGACCCAGATCTGCTGGAGACCTTGCACGATACAAGCTCGAGTGACCCAGACTTCTGTTGCCGCACCGGCTTCTTCACCGAAGTTGAGACCGAAGAATAAGAAACCAGCTGAAGAAGCCACAGCGTAGAAGTAGGTGGCGATTCGGGTGATGGTGACTCGAGGTCCAAGAAGAGGCCCGTGCAATGAAGGAAGACCGATGAGGAAGAAGGCGATGGAGAACCTGCGTAGGGATTTGTTAGCTTGGGTCACAATACGGCTTCTTCGGCGTGTGGAACCGAACTCACATGACCCAGGGAGCAGTAAGACACCAGATTGAGGGCTTCATTCGGAAGAGAGTGTACCAGGCGAGAGTTGCGACAGCGAAGATGGAACAGATGATGTACAAGTCGACCTCTTTCTGAACATTGCTTCCACCGAGCAAACTCAGCTGGAAGGAGGTGGCAGATAACAGTTGACCAAGAGAGATGATGATTGTGTACAGGGGCCAACCGGCGATTTGCCTTCCCATGAAGATTTGGAGTCGTGTCATTTGGGTCTCAGGAGGTCCCTGTTCGTCGTATTCGCCACCACCACCGTAGTGGTCCATGGTATCGTCATGACCGTGTCCGGAGTTCGAGTATGGCGCTATTGACGATTCGCGACGGTTGTCTAAGCGTCAGGGGTCAATGAATTGCGTGCAATTAGAGAGAGGACTTACATTCTGGTCGGAAGCCATCGATCATGCTAGGAGCCTTAGATTGGATGAACGAGTCTCGGGAGGATCTGATGGACATGGCTGAAGAAGGAGAGATTAGCTCGTCGTATAACTTGATCGAGACTATTTGTCGAACTTACCAGAAATCTTTTCTTTCTTGATCTCGTCGAAGAACGCCTTCTCACTCTTGATCAAGAATTTCTCGATACAAAGATCGCCCTTGGAATTGTCGGCCGAGAGATCTCGCAACTTCTGAACGAAGCTCTGAGCGACCTCTCCATCGGAGTCGGTGAAGGTGTCCATGGCCTTGTTAAGAGGTGAAGCACCCTTCTCGTCAACGATGGAAGAGATGGAGTCGAACGAAGATACACGAGAGTGCATGGTGAAAGGTCGCGAAGGACTGCCGGCATCCATCGACTGTCGGTTGTCGAAGTACGGGTCAGGAGCGTTTCTTCCACCGGTGTTCTTCGCGAACTGCTTGTTGGCAGCAGCCAAGAAGTTGTCATATGATTGAGCTGCTGCAGGGTCACGAGTGGGATCTCGGGAAGCGGAGCCAACAACGGTACTGTCACCGTGATCGGAGCTGCCTTGAGATGAAGGAGCGTCCTCGTCATCGTAGCCATAGAATTTGGGTTTGCCATTCCCAGACTTTCGCTTGTCCTCGTAGTACAATGGCGACGCGTTGGGATCCTCATCATAGAATGACTCGGCAGACTGTCGGTTGGCGTTTTTGTCAAATCGCTTGTGATAGTTAGCGCCGGCACCGAGAAGACCGTTGTTGTTCGATGAAGCCATGGGCAAGTTAGGGTCAAAGTATCCACCATTGTCGCTAGCAAGAGGGCTGTGTCCGGGCATAGGCGAGTTGGGTGCAGTAGAGTCGGGAGTTGCTGATCGGCCCCATTCGCCTCGAGCAAGAGATGTGACGGAACCGTTCTCGCCGTGAGCGTAAAAGCCGGCAGCACCAGAATCGACCTGATCATATCCCCAAGCGTTTTCACCGGCACCTTGTCGGGATGTAGCGATTGATCGTCGCTGGAAGTCTTCCAATCGCTGTCGCCATTCGACGACGGGGAATCGCTGGACAGCAGATCGCGCTCGAAGGATAGCTCGTTCCTCAGGAGTAGACTTCAGGGCAAGCTTGATCGTCTTGGTGAGTTGTGACAGCATGTGCGCAGTGGCACTCGATTCGACAGGGAACCACTACATAGTGTTTCAAACATGTCAGCCAGAACTTTCGGACTTTGTATAAATTGGGTGCACTCACCCAACCGGGCATAAGACCGAGACCACCGAGTCGAGAACCGACACCCAGAGCACCCTTTCGACCGAATTCGACGGCGACCAAACCGAAAGGCTCGTCTCGCGACGGGATCAAGGCAAAGTCGGCACCGCTGAACAAGTAAGGTGGGAGCGAAGTGAACTCGGGCTTAGAGTAAACACGGTCCGGGTACATTTCCATAAGACGAGCGAGCTTTTCAGCGGCGAATCGACCGTAAAGATCGATAACGGGACCAACACAGATAAGCTGGATCTTAGGCTTCTTGTCGAGCAGACTTGGCATGACATCGGCAATAAGATCAACACCCTTTTGCTTAGACCATCGACCGACGAAGACGAATAGATCGGCGTTAGGATCTTGCTTGAGACCGGCCCATTCTTGTGCTTGCCGCTTGAGTTCAGGACGTTTGGATTCAGCCTCGGTGTCGATCTCAATCTTGTCGACGGCAAGGGGTTGTTCGTCGAGAGCGGCAATATCGGTAGGATCAGGGTTCGGCAGAGAGTCAATGTTTCGCAAGGTCCAGAGAGCGGGGTATCGAGCCCATGATCGTTTACCATACTTGTCGGATACACCGGCCACACCGACCGACTTCTGGTGATGAGAGATGAATGAGGCTGCAGCGTGAAGCAAGTTGAACGTGTTACCGAACTGGACGTATTTGGAGCAGACTTCTTTCGGGATGTTGAACGCTGCACAGACTTCCTTCATCTCATCCTTGGTTCGAAGAGGCCAAAGACCCTGGAATTCGGCATTGTGCAAGGAGAGACAGACGGGGACAATCTTGGGGAGCAGGTACAGAGGAGCAAGAGCACCGTGGTAGTCGTTGATGTGGTAGATGTCGACGATGGGGTATCGTCGGATGGTCTCAGCGATGGCCTGGTTCCAAGTAGAATAGAAGATAGCAGATGAAAGGTCGTCCATTCGCTGAGGGTACGGGTCAGACTTGGTCTGAGCTCGGAAGACGGGCGAGTCGAGAATGACATAGGTAATGTTGTCAAGAACGTGAGTCTCCACCTCGATGAGATAAGGTTCACCGAAGATGATGACTTCGATAGGCTCGGCGTAATCACCTTGAGGGTATTCAATATCCTGAACCTTGGGGACGACCCAGATAAGGTCGACATCGGTCATCGCTTTACCCATAAGCGTAGACATGACACCAAGACCACCGATCTTAACCTTGAGCTTCCAGTCGATGATCTCGTATTCAAGAGTGGCGATAAGGACCTTCCTTCGCTTGTTCTGGTCCTCAGGCCAACCGATGATCTTGGCGGGAGACTTGGAGTGCTTCTCAAGGGCAAGACCACCCTTCTCGTTGAGTTCACCCTTCTTCTCGTTGTGGCCACCGACGATGGGGAAGTAGGAGGTCTCCTTGGCAGCCTTTGCGGGCTTAAGACCCCACTTGTTAACCTTGATACTGTAGAAGGAGTATCGGAAGATGGCAGCAGCAGCAAAGGCAGTGATAGCGGGGATGACCAGAAGCAGGACAAACGCAACAGTGGTAACCGTCTCGTGACCGATAGGCTCGACACTCCATTGTCCGGTCTTGTCGTTAATCAGGATGTTCCAGGCAAGATGAGGCGCAGGAGGAATCGACATATTCATGTAGTTGGGCGTCTGAGAGTTGGGGGGGAATCGATCGATGATACCATCTCCATCGACATCGCCGTAGAAGTAATCGTCGTACGACCAGACGTTGAGCTGAATGTAGTCGGGCCAAGCGGACATGATAGGCATCTCCCAAGAGTGATCAGAGGTGAGCTTGAAATGAGCGGATGCACCGAGATCGTAACCCCAAGTGTTGAACTTTCCTCGAGCAAGCAATTGGGGGTAGTATCGCTTGCCTTTAGTCCAATCAGCGTCGGCATGAACTTGGTGGTTGGAAGAACCGGCGATGGCAGAGTAGTACTGAACGATGACATGCTCGCCGTCCCACCAGAGGTCGTTCTCCTTCTTGTCGAACATGGTAGCATTGAGCGTAGAGGTCTGCTCGTAGTTAGCCCAAGCAGACCAGCTCTGCCCAAAGTCGGCGGAATATCGGAACATATCAGCTCCAGGAGCGGCATGCGTCAACGTATAAGTGCCATCGGAGACAGTGAAGAGAGAGTCGCTGTAGTCAGCCTCTTCGGGGTAGACAATCGGGTTGCTCGTTTGTCCGACTCGGATGAGCAAGTGGTCAGTGGTGTTGGTAGCGACGCCACCGGTCTCGGCGTTAACGGAGTTGATAGAGATCTCGTAGATACCGTCAACGGCACCTTGGATCTGACCGGTCCATCGCCAGGCGGAAGGTGCAACAGCTACGAGGTAAGGGGTGTCGGCGTCGTCGATCTTGCCGCAAGAGCCAGACGAGAGAGTCGGAGTCGCGGTGGAACCACCAATAGAATACTTGAGAGACATGGCGTTCTGCAGGGACTCGCAGTTCATCTCCGCATCGTACTCGATGTAGATGTCAATGTCGCTAGCATCGCTACTAGTCCTTTCCACTCGGAAGTCGTGTCCAGGGAAGAAATTGGAGATCGAAGGAGGTTGCTGAACCCATTGGTCAATAGGGACAAGGGCCTTGTATTCAAACGGCTGAAGATCGATCTTAGGAAGACATCCTCGCCACGGCGCCTCGTCGTTGGCGTAGAACGAGTCGAGAGAGTCCTCGAGAACATAAGTCTCGTATGGGTAGAGCAAGTTTCGAACAGTGTTACCGGACTGGTAAGGTGAAGAGATCCAATCGGAGCCTTTACAGTCAAACTCGTAAGTGGTAGTGGTGTTCTCGTTGGTGTAGATGAGCCATACCGCTTGGTCGAGGGTACCGTTGGTATGGAAAGAGCCCTTGCCCTGTTGCTGAGAGAGGGGAGCTCGGGTGACACTCCACATACCGATCTCGGTCTGGGTCTGGTTAGAACCGGGAAGTTGGATGAAGTGGGTCCAGTTTCCTCGCGTGACCAAACCGAAACCATCTTGCAAGGAAGGGAATTCGGATCGAAGCCAGTGCATGCCTCGAATACCTCGGAAGGGCTCGGCAGTAGGGTCGAAATGGTCAAGGGAGTTCCAGGGGTCGTCACAACCGGTCAAGACCTTGTCGTAAGGCATGTTATAGTACTGACTGGAACCGAGCTTGTAACAACCATGTCGCTTCCAAGCCTGGTTGGAAACCATCGATTGACGGCCATACAGATAGTTATTGGCCGAGTTGTCGAGTAGGTAGAAGGCTTGCTCTTCACCATACCAACCGAGAGGGATACCAGGCATCAGGAGAGTTGCGACGAAAAGACCGAGCTGCTGTCGCTCGGTACCGTTGGTAAGACCGGGCCATCGGAAAACGTCCTGATTTCCGGTACCATACATGTGCCTGGGGTCGAACTCGCCAGTCTCCGAGTTGAGGAACTCGTTGGATCCTACCATCTGGTTCCAAGCGGTAACGAAGTTGACATCGACATCGTAAGCGACCTGAAGGTTACCGTCCATACCCAAGAATCGGCAGAGAGATCGGTAAATGGAGTAGTGGAACGCAGCGGAGTCCAGAGCGACCTGGCCTTCCTCTCGAAGGAAGTATTGACCCTGGCTTTGAGTCATGTTTACGGCTTCATCGAAAGATGGGGGCTGTTGCGACAAAGTTCTTCCCCGTCCGATGTAGAGGGCACCAAACTGGTTACCACCAGTGATTTCACCGGGAATGAAGAAGTTGTTCTTGCCGAAAGTCCTGGCACACTCCTTGGTGTGGTTCGACCAGGAGGCGAGGGCATCGACCGTGACCTGAGTAGCCTTGTCAATTCGAATACCGTCGATGTCGAGCGCCTGAATAGTCAAACAGGAGAAGACCTTGATCTTGTCCATAGTTTGAGGTCGCCATTCTCGAAGACGATCCTGGACGGAAGCGAATTTGGCCAACTGACGCTGCCAATCAGGGAACACACCGAAAGCTTCGATATCTCCGTAGTGATCGAAATCAGATGCGTAACAACCAGTCTTTCCGGGGTCGTAGATCGACGAGTCATCCTCGTAGAACGTGGGGTACTCGCATGACTCGTTGTAGGTGTTCTCGAACTTGAAATCCGGGTACTCTTGGAAACCCCAAGGCGCGTAATCGGGAAGTTTCCATTGCGCCTTGTGCTCGTCCATAGAGAAAGGCGTAGAAACGTTCAGGTAGCTGGATAGGGTGTCAGTCCAACCTGACATGGTCAATGAAAAGTTCAAATCCAGACTCACTTCTCGAAACCGATCAAATCACCCATAGTACCGACGGTGAAATCCAGAATAATGTACATTCCCCTTCGGTGCATCTCATCAATCAGATCGATCCACTGCTGCATGGTGCCGTAATGGGGATCGAGAAGCGAGAAGTCGATAGCGGAATAACCTAATAGGATACGAGCGCGAGTTAGAACGATGATGGCGAATGTGAAGCACAAGGGGGCGATGGCTTGACTCACCGTCCGCTTGCCAGGGCATGTTGACAAAGTTGGTACCAGCGATATAGATCGCTTTGTATCCCATGGCTTGCAGGTAATCCAGACCTCGAGCATCCATCAAACCGGGGGCATCACCACCCGCACGTAATTGAGTTTCTTTCACATCATACTCGTATTTGAGGCCGAAGAAGTCATTGTTGTCAGGTGCTCCATCGATCCATTTATCGAGCAGAAGTGTATATGTGGGAAGGGACTATATGTCAGCTGCAATTCGGTACGATTGAGACTTACTCTCCAGTTGTCTGGCGATGGGTGATAAGTCGTGTTCTCACGTGTCGTTGAATATTGCAACACATCGTCGGTGTCTGGCAACGATCAGTCGATATCAGCGATGCTCACAGCCTGTACGAATAACGTCCAGAGGACAGGAGAGGGGTAGACGACCCACCTTGATTCTTATTGATGTTCCATGGGTCCAAGGTTTCGTTATATTTCAGTGCGGTGACGGAGGTAAAGAGGGATAGGAGCGAGAGGAGGGCGAGAGAGAGTGATAGTCGTGAAGTCATGATTGGATGAAGGCGTTCTCAAGTCGTCGGAAAATATGAATGTCAAGATGAAAGCTGGAAAAAGAGGTGCGGGTCGCCCCGCGAGGCGAGAAGGATATTGAGAGCGCTGCCCTTTGACAGTCGGAGTTTGCCTCTTTGCTCCTTGCAATAGTATCTCACGCGATCCGAGGTGGGTATCACGTCGAACGTGAGCTTCTGATGGGGGAGGTCGAGGTCGTGATCGATCGTCTAAACCAGTTTGACGGCGGCGACGACAGCGAGAACAGAAGCGATGATGGTGACCAAGGAGGAAGTAATGTATGGAAGAAGGAGAGAAGGTAAAGAATGTACGGACAAGTGAGAAGTGAACTGAATGAAATGTTCCAACTGGCGTACAATGGATGAGCGTACGGTGATGGCAGTCAATCCAGTCAGTGGTGTGGGATCCAGGGGTGAACCGCGCGCTCTGTTCTCTGTTCTCGTCTCGTCTGTCGGTCAGTCGGGATCAGAAGTTATAAAAGCAACAAGCAATACTGAAAAGTGGGTGTGACACTTAAGTTCAGGGGCAAAGGCGGTACCAAGCACAGGCGCACAGGCAGAGGCACAGGCAGAGGGCATGCTTGTAAAGGGTGTGGCGGAGTACGAGTAGGCTGTACGCTGCACGCTGCACGCTACGCTGATCCTGTACTTTGCGTTCGCTGTACGCTCAAAAAACTGAAAACAAGAGGGAAAAAACGCGCTCTTCAGCTTCGCCCCGCCTGGCCCTCACTCTATTATGTGTTGCTCTCTTACCCTAAAAAAATACCCTGTTTCTGGTAAGAACCCGCTTCTCTCCTTTTGCCCGTCTGTTTCTCGGGGCGGCGGCTGGGCAGGAAACAGCACAAATATCACGACTACAGCACAACAAAACATAGCCCGACACGAAACACCCTGGATTGCATTAAAATTCCTAAGAATCACCTCCAACGCGTCACTAGATTACTTGCTGGCCTTTCTTTCTTTATGCCCTCATCATGCACACACATGCACCGCGACGCACCGCATCATCGGAACGGAATGCAACAAGGCAATATAACAAGGCTGGGCTGGGCTAGGCAAAGCTTGAATGAGTTCGTGCACGAACCCTTTGATCACATCCCGCCCCTTCCGAGAAGCATCACCGTGCATCTCTATGCGCATAATGGTCCGTTGTTCGTTTCACGTCGCGTTAGTGATAACAACATAACAACATCCCTTGCATCGTACCCCGGGAATCCGGTCTCGTTTCGGCTCGTTTCGCGTAAGAAGGCAGGGTGTAGGGTGTGAAATCGATCGGTACTGGTATAGCATTACAACGTGGCGGTGCGTATCCCGTACGCGTATCCCAAGATGCTGTAAACCGTCTATCAAGCAAAAAAACCAAAACCCCAAACCCGAACCCATAATACATACCACGACATACATACATACATGCATACGAATGCGATGACTGATTTGGCTTATCGGACCTCCTTTTCACTTTCGGTGTTCGACTGGTCAGGATGACGAAGCGGTCCGTCCTGACTCTGCCTAAGTGTATAAGATGACGAGTGAGGCACAAGCTTGTACGCACTGCAGATGGTGACGCACCCTAATGTTCGTCCGCTCGGTATCCCGGCGATCGAGTGTACGTGTATAAATGAGTATGTGTGTCTGCATACGACATATATGTGGCAGTTGTCCGTTCTTCAAGCCACCGCGTCTGCTATAGCTTGCGGTCGGCCAACAATCAATGGAGAGCTGACAGATGCTACTGAAAGTGCAAGCGGACATCATCCAAAAGTTGCTCCGACTCAACCTCCTTTGACTCGTCGGTGACAGCTTGCGTCGCCGCACCATCCGTTCTGAGCGAGTTGACTGACTTGTTAGTCCCCTCGACGACAATCGGAGTTATGACTTGACTTCTTCACCTTGCGGCATTGCCGCAACCCGCCACTACGAGAATCACTGCTTGGTAGACAGGTAGTTGGGCCTTGAGTAGCTGCAAATCGCCCGATGTGAACCCGCGTTGTCAGAGGCTCTGCTCGTGAGATGAGGTACGTTCCTGCAGTCCCCGTATCATAAAACCTCATTTTGTCGACTGTATGACCTGCCTGTCGCACATCGTCTCCTCTTCTAAAGATACTGTAACAGCCACCAAGATGCCCGACCCTCGCTTTGCCGGCGGCACGCCGAATTTCCCAGACCACCCTTCTGACGTGTTCCTACTTATCCCAGGGGGCAGCTTGGTCCCCCTCTCCCCTGGATCCCAACCCACCGAGACGCAAAGCGCTGGCACTGGCCGGCTTTCAGACTACATAATCAGCGATTTGAAAGGTCTGGCAGGTGCACAAACTGACTACGAGTACGAGCATCAAGACACAACCCCGTCTGCAGCTCACTCAACGTCTGCAACGGCCGTGACCAGTGCCGACATCATGCCCCTTCCGAGCGACAACGACCAGAGATTGCTAGCGCTCGAAGAATACAGCCATGTTCCCCCCAACAGTGAAGCTACAGTCGAGACCGCTTCAGCTCGTATCTCGGAGTACCTTCAACTGTCCGGAGTGAAGGAAACCGTCTTGAGTGACGCAGTCCAAACCGGGCCTTACATTTACTGCCCGCTGAGTCCCACTTCTGCTTACGAGCCCGGGTCCTCTCTCATGTACGTCGCCCTTTCGGCTTCGGGCTACGAGGCCGCTCCAACTGGCGAACACTCAATCGCGTATGGGGCTCATGGCTGGGATCAGGACCCATATCGAAGGATGGCACCACCTCCGGATTGGGCTATTGGACCACAATCGCAGACGCAGGACGAAGAGGTGCGTTGTGCGGTAGCCGCATCCCAAGTGCTCACAAGCAGGATGAATCCGGCCACCGCGGGTGTCCTGTCCATGTTGACGCGGGAGAAGCTGGCGAATAGCTGGTTCGATCGACCGACCGCGCAAGCCATGACAGACACCATAATCCCCCCGCGATCGCAGCTAGGCTTTGAGGCGCGAGGGTTACATATATAGCTACGAGATCAATACGGAGCCGCAGATACCGTGTCCCTCGAGAGAATCGTCAGAAGATAGGAGGGAGGGGACAGTTGTTTCTAGAGTAGGATACTTCTTAGTGACTAACAGATTGGAGTTCATGAATATGCGTTTATACATGTCGACATCACGTCACATCTCCGAAAGAGACACTTGGAGCAACCTGGTGCCCAGGTACCTCAGACATCAGAGTCATGAGCGGCTTGAAATTGCGACTCCGCATGACCTGGAGGCTTGTCCGACAGCAGTTCCTCAAGAGGCTCTGAATATGGAGTGCCGTCGGCTCAACCTGACTACGGTTGCGATCCTGAGGTCGTCTCATACAAGAACCAAAACCAGAATCAGAATTAGAATCAGAATGAGAATCAGAATGAGAATCAGAATCAGAAGGAAAGCACAGCTGGCGACGGGTAACTCCGATCGGCAATCGAATGAGGCCTAGGACTTTGAGGCTGCTTCTGTTCTCCCTTCTTGACGGGTCAGCATACAAACAGCTCAAATCAGCAGAGACGCACCAGAAAGTTATCAGTCCGCTACTAAAGCGGTACCGGACTGTCGGACCTCCTCTTGTGCAGTCCTTGACCGATCCGAATAGAGACATTCCCAATCCGCTCGGCCTAGACTTTACGTCCTGCGCAACAGCTCAAAGGACGGAGCAGCGCCGGGCACAGGGTGCAGATGCAAAGAGATCGAAGTCAGTCCCTTGATGTGCTATAGGAGAATGACCGTCGACTTCATGTGAGCGGCGATCTGTCCCTTGCCGCCGGCATCAACGCTGTATGTGACCAGCTAGCCTTTCTTCCTTTGCAATGCGTCGCTTATCGTGAGGAGAGACGGACTTGAAATTGCATGCTGAATGGATAGAAGCATCAAGAGATAGAAGGCGGTCTTTTTCTCCTGGCCTTTCGAGTACCCTGCTTCATAATGCTCTCGAACTGCTCACAAGGACGTTTGGCCCTTTCGCGCTTCTGGACTTTTCGGAATCTCGTGTCTTTCTCCGCTTGATTCTCCTGCACAGCAATGAGTGACGCTGCATTGTGTCTCAAAGGGCAGGACGTGAGCTGAGCGATACGCACTTTCAAGCCCGAGTCGAGAGGGGAGACGATCCCAAATGGGAAGAGGGGGGTCATTTGAGAGTCGTGTACAAAAGGGGGTGGATCAGAGCTCTTTCTTTCTCGTTTTCTGTAGAATTGCTCCATCCCTTTCCCAACACCAAGCGTTGGCTTCACTTGAAACGTATCAATCAGACAGATACAGATAGCATCTCGTTCCATTCGAGTGAGTTGCAATCCGTATATCTTGCAAGAAGGGTGGTCGCCTGACGTTAACAACTTTGTCAGGTGAGCCGCATTGCAGGTGACAAGCACATATCAGCCTCAACGTTATCGCCTCCATTTACACCACCATGTCAGGTCCTAATCGCTCGCACTGGGAACCAACCTTCAGTTCTAACCCGTCAGAGTCTCTGGCAGGAATCCCCGGGATGTCATTGCCTCGCTCTGGCGCAAGGCCGGCCCAAACAACTGTGCTACCTGATTCATACAGGCAGTCTCGAGTCCTCATTGGCGAACTCAAAGGTTTATCTGGTGTCGATGAATTTGTCCAGCCTCGACCCGGGTCATCTGCGCCAACCATAACCGATGGAGGCCGAACCTTGTCGTTGAATGAGTTCCATCAGGTTGTCCGAAACCCGGTTGCAACCGCCGAGTCAGCCGCGACTCATATGACTACGTTCTTGGTCATGACTCAAAACAAAGCTCGAAGCTTGACTGAGGCGTCCCAGAATCCGTACGGCCACCAACCGCTCGTCGCACAGTCACTGTCCGGCAATTCTTACATTCGTCCGTCGAACCCGTCTGGCGGTGCTTCCACTGGCCGAACTCAGGCTACTGCCAGCCTGTGGTCCGATGCGCTGGATGTTGAATCCAAATGCGTGGTTGCGGCGTCTCAGGCGCTAGCGAGCCACATGCAACCTGCCGTCAAAGAGGAACTCGTTGCGAGCACATATGCCAAGCTTAAAGAAAAGAAAGTCGACGACGAGACTGCTCAATCAATGGTATACACTATGGTACCGTGAAAGTCTGGCGCAATGCTCGGATATGTCAGCGATGAGGTATCCGTTACAGAGTGAGATGCAGTAGATTGTAGGGTATTGATAGCAAGATATTCTTCACATGCAGTCTGTTTGACGACGAACAAGTATTGCCCCGTCGGTAGCGTCGAAGGGAGGTGAGACCTTTATCGTCGGTACTTCACTGTTTCACCTGCGGCTCTATCGAGGGCTCTAGCACCCACAAAAGCGAAAGGCTTACAATCTGCATCCAGGACTTTGCACATAGATAGGATAAGCATCGAGTAATATGTCTTCTATCCACGCGTTCCTACGGCCGAGCGCCCATCTCACTTCACGTCACACACCACTTCCACTCTTCAGTTTAGGCCATGTCGACATCACCTGTGTTCTGCAAAAAACGAAATCAGCTGGATATCCACGACAATTCGCGCGCGGCTCTCATGTGAGCTGTACTCACAGCATCCTTGTTCATGAAGCTGTCGAGCTCCTTGTCGAGATCACCCTCAGTCGTGGGACCTCGCTTGGATCCCCTGCCGCCCGCACCCGCTCCGCCTCGACCGCCACCTCCACTAACAGGGGCACCCCGTCCTCTTCCGGGACTATAGCTCACGTTGTTAGTTTGACTCACTCGAGCCTGATTAGTATAAATCGAGAGCTCACCCGGGTCGACCGCCTCTTCCACCCTTCTGACCAGCGGGAGCCTCCTTTCCACCGCCCTGGATTCTTGAGAGGAGTGACTGTCCTGATGCGGTATTACCTCCTGCAGCGGGTCTAGGTCCATCTCGGCCCTTGGCGACGATAGGCGGCAACAGCTTGATCGAGATCGTCTGGCCTGATTAGTAGTATCAAGTCAGCGTTTGAAACTCCGAAGCGCCAAAGAGCTGGCAACAAAGAACCGAGCGAAGGCTCACCCTTCGTCATCGCACCGTCAAACTTGTTGATGGCAATCTTGGCTTGTTGAGGGGAGGCGAACTCCATCGTTGCCTCGCCCTTGGATCTGCCAGATCGGTCGTACTGTTTGCCAGCAACGCCATCTACAGATAGGAAGAAGACCCGCGCAAGTCAGTGAAGTCCCTACAGTTTGACATGAGACATCTCCGGCTCACCAAAAAAGAAGAAAGAGCCAGCGGTGCATAAGCATTTATCTGAACCTCATTTCTTGAGCCCACCAAGTATGCCTTGTGTAGCGCGCTGTGCCGCTCGGTTTATACGTCGCACGAATGCGGATCGATTCCATCTTGGAACAGTGAGTATAACATAAATTTTAGGCGCTTACTCGAATGGTTGGACCCTGCACAAGCGTCCCAGCCTGGGAGAAGATGCCCTGCGGTATGTCGGAATACAGGTCAGCCGCCAGATCGGACCAGGCATCCCAGATGAAATCTTCAGCAATGAGAGGAGTGCTCACCTTCAAATCGGCAGGAGTGACTTCGTAGTGGAGATTGATGACCTCGATCCTTGACGAAAGACCGGTGAATCCAGCTCCGGTCCCGGCTACGGCAGCATTGAATCTCTCTCCACCACCTCGTCGCGAATCTCTCGGTCCCTGATAGGCATCATGCACCCATTTATCCTCCGTCGACCTTGGCGGAGGTCTCTGAGATACGACGATATCAGCTACCGCTTGAACTCAATGCAGTGATTGTAGAGAGACGGGGTTGGGACATACGGAATAAGGGGAGTTGGTTCCGGATCGCCTCTCGCTTCTCTCATTTCCTGTACTGTTTCGAGGGCCCTTTCGAGCGGGCTGATTGGCCTTTCGCTTTTCAGCGACGATGTCGTCAAGCGATCTGTCGATGTCCATTGTGTGACGGGAGTGAGTGATAGTGAATGGTCTATGCTCGAGGTGGAACGTGAAGACAAAGACGCTGAAATAAGACAACTGAACGTCTTGTACACCGCTCGACATGTTGGACCAAGCGGTGTCAACGCGTGCCTTGTGTCTTTGTCCCAAGCCATGCGCGTGCCTATCTCTGACGCGTCGCGAACACATGTACCTGACGGACCGGGGAATCATCCAAAAGTTCAGCTATCCAGGTTCATGGCCAGCTCAAAGTAGTCTGTAAAACACATTTACCAGGCGGACAGCCGTCATCTTGAGCTTCTCCCTAACAGCAGACGTTGAGCCGCACGATGGTTCCTGGGCAATCCCCTTCCCCGGACCCTCTCGCGTCCAACTACGGCAAGAATGACAACGAATTAGCAGATTGTATAGTAGTCTCTAGCACGTCGCCCAAGTATGCGGTCGGACCATCGACCCCTTCCAAGACACCTCGAAAGAGGGTCCAGCCTGTCGTTGAAATCCCAACGCCTCGGAAGAAGAAGACCAACAATGCTGATGGGTCTATCACTACACCCAAGAAGACACCCGCGAATGCTGCGAAGGGAGTTCATACGCCATCGAGGGCAAGCCCAACACCGAACGGCAAAGGCAAGAGCGGGCCCATGAAGGCAGGAGAAACGGGAGAGGCTGTGACACCGATAAAGAGACCGAGAGTCTCACTCAACACTCCGAAAGGTAGTGCCAAAGCCACACCTCAAGTCAAGGTAACTCCTACATTGGCTTCGAGTCTGAATAAACCCTTGCCTACGCCTTCACCTGCTCAATCATCTCGCAAACGACCGAGAATCGCGTCACCCGTGAAATCAGTAGCGAAAGCTCTGACCTTTGACGATGAGATATTTGAATCTCCTTCGCATCCAGATCAAGTTGACATCAGTCGTCAAACATTCCTCGCCAACGAAGCGCTCAAGCGTCAACGGGAAGCTAGAAACTTCGTGTACGAGGGAGAAGCTAGTGCGCCGAAGTTAACCAGGTCGGGCAGGATGATCGGGAAGGAGGACTCGACTATGCGGGAGAGCGAAGAGCTGGACGAATACGGAGGAAGGCCGGAGGAAGACAATCCGCTAGGTCCGCAAGCATCCATCGTGCCAGATGTAGACGTTAAATCCCTGGGCATCGACACGACACCTATACCATCCACGACGAAGACGGTGAACGAGGAGACGCGATGGATCCTGCCAGAGCCTGCGAAACCGTATCTTCGTCGCATATTGGCAAATTTGACATCACAGAATGTCGCGACCCATCCGCCTCCGTTTGAAAAAGAAGAGGCTAACGAGCCGTTGACGGGAGTGGTCAACCTTCTGAAGGGGACCGTTGAGCGAGGAGAAGGGAACAGTGCATTGGTTGTGGGACCGCGGGGAGTAGGCAAGACCAGGGTGAGCTGACGTTTCGCGTTGAACGACTTGAATAACGCAAGACGATTCAGATTCTCACAAGGAATGCACCGCGTCAACGTAGACTATCGCCCGTGCACTCAACCTGCTCCCATCAACTTCGAAAACGTCACCTATAGTTGTAAGACTGAGTGGGCATGCTCAAACCAACGATAGACTAGCTATCAGGGAGATGGGAAGGCAGATCGCCGAAGCGGAGGGTCAGAAGATCCAGGAGAGCGAAGAGACCGAGGAAGAAGGAGTCGATGGCGAGGTGAGTCGATCGGACCGCAGTGCTTAGGTGCACAGCTTACCTGATTGCTTGATAGGAATACGCACCCACCACGCTTCCATCTCACTTGCTGGCATTACTAACTGCACCTTCACCTCGCGCGATCATCATTATCATCGAGGAATTCGATCTTTTCACTGAACATGCTAGACAAGCTCTGCTGTACTGTCTACGTGAGTATTCACGGCTGACTGGGTGTTTATGAAACTTATACAGACTGACACATGCTCATTGCAGTCGACGTGGTGCAAAGTGTCAAGACCGGTCCGGTGGAGACGACAGGACGGGGCGTGGCAGTCATCGGAGTGACGACGCGAGTAGTACGTCCATTATCTCACGTCTCGCACTGAGTGCCTGATGATTGATGATGTACATAACAGGATACGTTGCTTCTCCTGGAGAAACGAGTCAAATCCCGATTCTCACACCGGACTTGGCGGATCCCATCACCCCTTTCACCGGACGGAATGGGCTGGAACTCCCTCCTCAGGAGCGTACTATCACCTTCCGACTGTCCAGATGCGGGTCATGACGACCGATCGCGCGAAGCGAAAATGATGCAACGCTGGAAGGAGGATTGGGATTTTGCTGTTCAGGTGTGTCGTGCCCTCACGCGCAGCATTTACCAGCATCGGGAGCTGATGTATCCGGGTGCCCATTCGGGTTGACACGTGCAGATGCTACTGGACGACTCGAGGGTTAAACGTCGGCTGGAACGCATGGCGGGACTGACAACCGATGTCAGAACACTATTTAGGCCATTCGTAAGTGATCAATACCTCTTTCTTTCCGGCGGCAACCAGTCATGTCAAACAGGAATCGCTAGCTGACATATTGACTGTTCTCTCTTCCCCCCTGCCATGACACAGGTTCTGCCGGTCGCCAGTGTCTTAGCAGAGCAAGTCGATTTCTTATCTATTCCTGATCTGGCGGAGAGCGTCTTAGCGCAGATCGAGGGCGCGGGTTGGGGTTTGCAAAATACCAAGATCAAAGGTCAGCCGGTGTCTCTTACCTATCTGCCGCATGTCTATCTCACTTATTTTGCCAGACCTGTCATCCTACACGCTGTGAGCAATGTACTGAGATGTCTTGCGCGCATACAGGCCTACCTCACCCCGCGTTAGGCGTTTTGATCATAGCCAAACATCTGTCATACGCAGGAAGGGAGGAATTCAACTTTTCTCAAGTCGAAGAAGAGTACCTTCGATTCGCTAGAACCAAGTTGGTAGGGTCGGGTAAAGTGAGGTGGCCTATCGGCGTATTGAAAATGGTACGTTGCGCTCTTTGTTCTCTTGCTCCCAGATGACCATACGTGTCTTGAAAATCGACACTTTACCTCCGTAGCGAAGAGCTGACTGTCATGCAAAATCTTGCTCGATGACGCGTGCGACGACAGGCATTCGACCATCTCGTCCGCCTGTCACTCCTGATACCGACTTCATCGACCAACATGAAGCCAAATTTCATCCGAGTACGGAGCACACTGTCCCCGCATGAGGTCGTAGCGTATTTCAAGGGACCCGGCGCCAATCTCCTAGGTCCTGAGCTGGGCAATTGGGGCAGGATGATGGGCGGCCATGCCTAAATCCAGCACGAGTACAGCCATCCTCATAAGGCACTGCAGAATCTGAAGTAGTCATCGGCATCGCGTGAGCGGAAGTTTCTGTGCTGTGCACAGTAAAAAGAGACACACGATGATCCTTCCCAGCTTGTTGTAGAAACACTGAGGCCACCATGCCAAGTCGACGTTGTATGCATGACTTTTATTGACGGCGAACATGATAATCCTGCAGTTATGGAGGGCGGATCGAGCATTCGCAGACGCTGAAGAGACAAAAAACGGTGCTCCTCGTCTGACTTGTGTCTCTTCATAGTCAGGCTGTCGTTCATTGGGCGGAACTTTTTATGCCCGGCCTTCACCTGGACCATGGATTCAGCACAAGATGCAATCTGAAAATCATATATGGCGAAGTTCATTCATTCATTATATTTTGCGTGTACGAATGATGAACCCCAAGCAAAGACGAGAACGCTCGCAATACTCTACTGTATATTCCGTGAGATTGAACAATATTAACATATTAGAAGGTAGTAAAGTAAGATACCTGAAAATCAACAAACAATATTCGAACTCGATCGAGGAGGGGGTACAACATCTATAAGCTATTCATCAGATACGATCAACAAACAACAAATATAATTCCGTGTCCTGCTCTGCGTCGCTTTGCTTGGCTGAGATTGAAATAGAAAGCCAGAAAGCTGACCGGCGGTCCTTCGGACGTTCAGAACGGAGCTCGCACCTAAGCATTAGATTGATGACTCGGGTTGCGACAAGTGGGATCTAGCGTAACCGCTGACGTTGGCGAAGCCCGAAGCTGAACCAGAAGACGTGCTGACCCTCTTAACCCTCCTGTCCCTGCCTCGACCCTGCTTGACTCGAGATGTAGTAGCCTGATTGATTCCACTCCCATTCGCGTGCCCGCCAGCATTGGCGACAGCACTCTCAACGTCCGCATTAGATGCCGAGTGGGTCTTCCCTCGGTCCAATCGCACAAAGAGCATGGCTGTTTGCGCTAAGACCAGGTATAAGGCCGTAAGGGCGAAGATTGCCTGAGGCCAAGTTCCAACAGTCGTTGCGAACAGTGTCCCAAACAACAACGGAGAAAGGAGAGAGGAGCCCATAGCGGATAAGACGGATAGAGCGCCAAAGAGTTTACCGGATTGAGAAGCGTCTGGCAGAAGCGAGAGAGCGAGGGAATTGATAGCGGGTGATGCCGGTGCTCCGAGAGTCGTCAGGACGGAGCACAAGATGAATTGAGGCGGCTGAAGGGCGAACGCCATGAAAGCGTATGGCACGATCTCAAGCATGATGGCGACTCGGGCAGTGATGAGGTCGAGACGAGCCGATCGCTGGGGTGGGGCAGCCGAAGTAGCAGCGGATGTGTCGTCTTTCCCCGCATTTGAAGTTCCAGAATTGCTTTCGGTGGAAGTAACGAGATCCGGCTGCGGACTCGCGCTTGAAGGTTGACCCGTCTCGGCGTGCAGGAATCGTGGCTTGATGTATCGCATGACCGCTAATCAAGAACCAATTTATCAGCTTCATTCTTTACTGAGATCGGTTCTCAGTCCTGCCCACTCACCCGGTACGATGGCAATAAGAACGAAACTTCTCGAAACAGCGCTGAGTGACATAAAGGGACCGAGCTACAACGGTAGAGTCAGAGCTGCTCCCTTGTCCAGCTTCATAATGCCTAGCAACAACCTCAACTCACCTGTGCCGCTGTCCACCCGAACGCGAAGAAGGTATATTGTCCCTTGATCTGCATAATACCCTACACTCACAAGAATCAGCCTTCACCTTTCGCGTGATGCCGATGACATGTGTGCAGTGCGGTTGACAACTCACGAATACCATTGAACTGAAAAAGATTGCGACTCCAACACAGGTAAGATTCCAGTCTTTCCCCTTACCATTCTCTTTATCGGTGGGCATGAAGATCGCCAACGGTTCTAAGAACCCAAACAATCTCTTGGTCGTCCTTCTGAGCCTGCCCAATGTTTTCTTTTGGACCTTGGAAGCACCAGGACCAGAGAATGACGTTCTGCTCCACCCGCTGAGCAGAGGATCTGTTTCATCGCCTTGACCATGTACGGCAGGCGTTTCATTCTCCCATTCCATCTCTGCCGCCTCTCGTCTCGCGGCCTCGTCTTTCTTAAGCTTTGCATCTTTCGCCAGTTGAAGACGCGCTTCTGACGACAAAGACTCGGGTAAAATGAAGATGACAAGCGGGATATAAATTGCGTATATGATAGCGTTGATGTAGAAGGGCGTCATGCTGTGAAGAGTAGCGAGGTGAGCACGGGTTGTAAAGCCTGGTCCACAGCTAAAGCATGCTTACATGTTTCCTGTCCAAGTGATCAGCATTGAGCCAAGAACAGGTCCGAGTGCGAAACCAGCCATGAAGATGCCACTCATCCTGGCGAAGATGGTGACCCTGCTTCCGCCAGGAGTCACGTCTGAGACATAAGCATAGACTGTAGCTGTGATTGTCGAGTATCCGCCTGCTAGGCCCTCGATTGTAGGACCCAAAAGGAGGAATCGATATCCGCCAGGGACCAGGTATGGGAAGGTCGCGACGGCGATGAAACATAGTTCGCTACAAGAATATCAATATTTTAGCACCCGAGTCCGGCATCATAACAAGCAATTGTGAAGCGATGTCCGGTGAGGAGGATGTCCGCCTGCGCAAAATCATCTTTTTCACCACTTACTTCATCAAGAGACCGATTTCGACAAACGCCATCACTTTGGTTCGACCGAGTCTATCCGAGGTCTGGCCCCAGAATCCAGTCGTAAGAGCCGCCAGCACACCCATTGTGGTTGTCATGGCTGCAAGACAAACCCGTTCGACATTACTGTCAGCATTTGACGTGAATGAACGACTGTTTGGAGTACATATGAAACGCACTCATGGTAAGTTTGGCTGCTGCTGCCTGTACCTTGACGTCCTTCTTACAGAGCCTGGGGTCGATCTCTTTGTACGGCCTTCTGCCTTTCTCCGGATTCCTGTCTCCTCCTTCTGGGACGGTCGGATCTTCATCATCATCATCTTCTTGACCTGATCTGTCTGCGCCTCCTTCGCCAGGAAGTGGTCGATCCGGTCTCGGCAGGGGGGAAGTCGGGTTTGCCTTTGGGGGAAGGGTCGTGGTTTCTCCGATATGACCGGAAGACGATTTGTGATGATGGAGCTCGTATTCATACATATCATGCTGGAGTCTGAGGAACCACCGGTCGGCAGGAGTGAGTACAGGGGGCAAGCTAGTCGTGTTGTCCAATGGTGGAGTGATCACCCCGATTGCACTATCGGAATCGATACCAGGGGGAGTCAACACGGGAAGAACGGCGTCCCAGGTCGACAATGATCGGTCGTATATCTCCTCCGAGCGCCCATTCGAGTGAAGACCGTTGGTAGACTGGCTTTGGCTCGTGCTGCTGGGCGGATGCGCGAGACAAGCAAGGTTGATGAACAGTTCCTGCTTTGGTGCGGCCGCCATACCTAAACATAGAGGAATCCCTATAATGAAGGGGTATACCCAGCCAGGACTGGGTCTACGCCACCTGGGTCTCCTGGCGATGGATCCCTCTCTCTCAATGTCCTCGGGAGCGCTCCCACCTTCCTCTGCTTCTTCAGCTTGATCCTCCGAATAAGGCGTGCTAAGCCCGGTCGAGCCATAGTGTGGGGCAGGTGTAGGCAAAGGCGTGTTCGCACCAGAGTTACTTTCGTCAAAAAGTGCCCTTTCGTCCAGGGCTGTCGAGGTGATACCTATATCGTCGAATGTGGGCACGTACTCGTGTTGCTGGCCGTGAACCGATGGCGAAGATGGCCTCGAGTTATGGTCCGAGCGAAGGTGAGCGGTGAGAGAAGCGTGTGCGTTGAGGGTGGGGCGAGTAGGTTGGTTCAATTTGGAGGACATCTTGCTGTGTACTGTTCGGATTAGATATGACTGAGTCTAAAACTGACGATAAGGCCCCATTGACCCCTTGAATCAAGATGAACGCAGCTGCAGGCTGGCTACCGTCCCCACCAAGTAGGACAAGAGTCTGATGACGACAGTGTTCGTTTGTAACGAGATCATAAACAGGTCCCTCGGCTCGCCAAAGACAATCTTGGAGCTCTTGTGAAGTGAGATTAAGCCAGAAAGCGATCGATCGACCGATTATGTCGATATTGAGACTATAGGTAGCAGAGACGATCGAGAGTCTATCGGTACAACATAGCGAGCGTATGACTCTGTCAACGACTGGTATTTCGAGGGTATAAGTATCGTGCGAGGTCGAAGCTGCTACTACTGGATCATGGGAAAGAAACGATGGCGAGCATCGCAATGAGGTTATCGGGTTGAATGAATCATGCATGCAATCATAATAAGCGCTGTGTATGCGCTCGCTCGCTGGCTGACAGAAAGGGGCGAAATTCCAGCGATTGGACTTAACGTCATCGGTCATCGGTGGTCATGGTGCATTCACACCTATTCGGCCATATCCGTCCTACACATGCGCTTGTGTGACCGCATGATCCCCTCAACCTGCGATAAGCCAACCGCACCTTGAATAGTTCCGTTTGAATGCGAGATGATTGCATCGTGCTCAGGTATGGCAAGCAGCTGCAAGCGCAGGCAGTCAAGGTCGACGCACTGCGGATCGATGCGGACATTTGACACGATGCGGGTGATCGTCCAACGGATCGAGACGGTCAACAGGTGATCTGTCGAGGGTGTTGCAGGTATATAATCATTTGGGATTTGGGCTCTTCATCTCATCACGTGAGCAGCACTAATCGTCTAGTGGTTAGGATGGCTCCCTTCCAATCACCATCCTTTCGAGGATGCAGGAAGAGCGATTAGGAGTCGACCGGCGTTCGAATCGCCGTTAGTGCAGTTGTTTTTGTATTTTTGCTTGGTCTGCATGTCACGCTTGTCCTTAGCGTCTCAGAGAACTACGCATGCGCTCACGCGTGCTTCCTTCACGGGATGATGCGGTTCGCATTGCGATCGATCTCGGTTGTTTCCGGTGTATGTATATGTATGATGCGTATGTGCGACATCGCCCTCCACTTCTCAAGTCCGTTCGGCTCGCTCTGTTCACAATTTTGACTAACGATGTATCGTCGTTTCATCCATAGCATAGTCACTGCAGAGTCACAGATCCGCCGGAGAGATGCCTCCTCGACGTATAGCAGTGCTAGGCGGCGGACTATCAGGCCTTACCACAGCATATCACCTGACACGACTGCTGCCAACCTCAAAGATCACCCTGCTCGATTCAGCCTCAAGGGTCGGAGGATGGATCGATTCGAGCATTCGGGAAATCGGGTTCAGAGATGCTGAGGGAGTGATCAGAGAGGGCACCGTGACGACGGAAAGTGGTCCGAGAAGTATCCGCCCAAAGGGCAGTAAAGGCGCCCCCGGGATGTTGAGACTGGTGAGTAGTACAATCAACTCATCTCTGATCCCTCATTTCAAGGAACCCAAGTATCCCTCTGCAACTAGCAGGATATGGTGGACGATCGGTCAGGACAGAAAGAGGCAATGTGCTGACCATAGCTGCGGTGCTTGCTCGCGTATGTCTTGATCTCAGCTACGAGATCTTGACATGCTTGACTCGATAATACCGGTAACTCACCACCATCCTTCCGCCAAGAACCGCTTTTTGCTCGATACATCAAGTAATAAACTTACTGCCCTCCCTTCGTCCCCTTTATCCCTCCTCGGACCACAGCCATCTCTTCTCAAAGGGCTTGTCCCCTCCGCCCTTTCCGAGCCATTCAGAACGCGCCGGCGCTTGGATCCGGATCCTGATCCTGCACGAGGACGAGGGCACGATGAATCTGTCGACTCCTTTTTCAGGCGCCGTTTCGGGGACAAGATAGCTACGAACCTCGCTTCTGCCATGGTACACGGAATCTACGCTACTTCGTCCTCACAGCTCTCTGTTAGAGCTGCGTTCCCCATACTGTGGGACGCAGAGGTCAAGTATGGCTCAGTGCTCATTGGTATGTTACGCGGTGTCAAGTCATCAGAGGAGAAGAGCTTGGAGCAGAAGGAATGGGACGAGCTCGGTGAGCTGGGGCGAAAGAGGAAAGAGTGGAGCTTGTACGGATTGAGAGGAGGCTTGAGGTCATTGACAAATAGATTGTTAGAGCAACTTATAAGGGATGGTAAGGTGGATACCCGACTTGGTCAATCAGCTACGGCTATGGAAGTCGTCTCGCCTTCCTCGTCCTCTACTGCCACTGCCAATGCCGACACTAGAGTCGTCAGAATACACACATCGAGCGCGGAGACGATCGAATGCGACCATATAATATCGGCTTTACCTCCACCTGTACTGTCGAGGCTACTATCGTCGGTAAATTCCGTCCGATCCAAAGTGACCAGCAATTTCAACGCAAACCCATATACCTCCGTAGGCGTAGTCAACATCATATACCCCATACCGCCCCATAAGATTCACCCGGCCGGCTTCGGCTACCTCATCCCCCGTCCATCTACGACACAGCTCAATCCTCACGGAATCTTGGGTGTGATATTCGATTCCACGGCTGTGCCCTTCTCTACCTCCTCCAACGACGTCGAAGGGATGGTCACCAAGTTGACGGTGATGATGGGCGGTCCGTATTGGTCGACATACCAACCTACTCTGACTAGACCTTCCGATGACGAACAACTGACACACAACGCTATCACTCATCTAAACGGGATTTTCCCGCATTTGAACAAGGTCGAACCTATCCTCAAAGTGGGTAGAATACATACAAATTGTATCCCTACGTATCTACCTGGGCACGGCGATAGGTTGAGAGAGCTTCATCATGCTTTGACTCCTGCTGCTATGTCACCATCGGTTGCCGGCCCTAGTCCCTATAACGATGATGCAGGCTCAGAATGGAGGGGTCGACTGAGTTTGGTGGGCAACGGGTACGGAGGAGTGGGAGTCAACGATTGTGTATATTCGGCCGAGGAAGTGGTCAAAGCCCTCGCGACTGGTCAGGCGACAGCGACCGGATTGGAAAGGTGGGAGAGCTGGCAATGATTGGTACATCTTAAGGATATTTTCGGAGCATCGATCGAACAATCATAACGCGCCGATAGCTATAATTTGGGATCCGTCCCGTATGTGTGTCATGTACAGCATTTGACCTCGGGTCATCTATCTACCTGTAGGACGTGTACAGAATATGGGTGGGTTAAATTCACGTCCCTAACGGGATTACAACAGCTGCACAATACACGCCTCGAAGGCGCAGGCCAACCGGCCAGTCCAATGCCCGTAGCTATTTTGCCGTTCTGCTATTCGAGAGTAGTGTCAGATACCTTTAGTTCACTTCACTGTTATAATGCATTCGCATCTCACAGCGTTTTAAGCTACTTATTTGACTGAATCCGATCGGTTTTTAGCTACACGTACAGTACAGTGTGCTCTACCGGACGCCGCCCCGGAAAGCAGCCTATTCGTCGTGCACGCCAACCGGCCTCATAGATGACTGGGTCACTGCTCGGGGGACAGGTTGTTTTCGCTGTAGGTACTGGTTCTCGTTCTGGGTGTATCGACACCGTCCGACGGCACACCCTCCTGAGTTATAGCACTGCGTTCCTGCACCTGCCCGACATGAGCAGGCGGGGCTTGTGGCTTGCCGCCCCCTCCGTTCCCGTTCACTTTGCTCAGAAGCGAGAGATCTAGGCTTTCAACCGTATATCCCCCATTCATCTTCTTCACAGTCACCGGAGCGGACTTGATCTCTTCCAAGGGCACCGGTGCCTGTACTGGTCTCGATAGAGGCGACGATCCGATGTCTCGACTGTGCGGGCTGATCTGATTATGACTAATACCGTTGCTCTGAGTTTGGGTCGAGAGTGATTTGGCGCTCGCGCTGATCGAAGTTTGACCCAAGTCGTCGTCAACCTCCATATCCATCTCCAACTCCATGTCCATATCGTCGTCATCTTTCCCAAAAATGTCGTCGACCAGGTCACCCTCCTTGTCGTCTTGATCTCGGGGCGTTTCAATCACCGTTCCACTAGGAGTAGGCGTTGCCAGACTTTGCGACTCGCTAGTATCCAGCTCACGGCCGAGCCGGGAAGGGGTTGACGTTGGATTCGAGTTTGACCGCGCACTTTGACTAGGCATTTCACGGTTTGCACCGACTCGGATGAGCTTGCCTTTCTCTTTCAACCTCTTGAGCACCTTGTGAGTGAAATCTTTCGTGAAAGCCTTCATCTTCGCCTTTTTCTCCTCCGATAGCGTCGGTACACGCGTCGTCGGGTAGGTATGTCCTTTCTTTTCCTTTTCAACGAGGATGGTGGTGCACTGCAGACGCAATCAGTTGCAGTCTTTTGTGTTTGAATCGATCGTGCAAGGCAGAACCTACCTCTCTGGCGTATCGCTTGAAAGTGTCATGCTCCATTTGTTCCTTGTACTTGTTCATACTCCGCACAACGACCTGACCGACTAGGATCGTCAACCTCTTCTCCTTCTTTGCTTCGTCCAGCACCTCCGACGAGCCATAGCCGTGGCTTCTCTTCTGCCGCTTTCGGCGATCTTCCTCTTCGTCATACCTGCTGCCTGGCCGGCTCGATTCCGCCGCGGGAGACTGAGCAAGAGCAGGCAGTATAGGGGCTGGGAGAGGCTGTTGAGCCATGGCAATGATGGCTTCGAGCTTGAGTCGGTCAGATGAGGCTGCTGCTGACATCGCTGGTCGCTGAGCCGGGGCAGGAGGCGGCGGCGGAGGTCGAGGTCGGTGGAAGGAGGGAACAGGTATTCTTGGTCGTACGGGAGCCACGTCAAATTGCACTTGGACATTATTCTCCCAGGCGTCATGTCTTCGAGCGGCGGCGGGCGTCGACGGCCCCGTATTAGCTTCGGCGATGGTCGTGGTATCAGCCTCGTCCTCGGCGTCAAGCTAAAGGCGGGACAACTCGAAGTCAGCTCTTGGCAGAGGATAGCCCAAATGAAGGGCGGTAGCTTACCGATGCAATCTTTGACACTCTGGGAATTTTGTACGACAATTCGAGTGTAGACCAATACTCCAGCAGCTGATCAAACCGCATCAGTATTATTCGCTCGAGAACGAGGTTGCTGTATTCAATCATGTTGACACTCACCTGTTTCGCAAGATTGCTTATCTCCGAGTCTGGACTATCTTGCAGTTCTTTGACAGGCTGCTCCACATTCGAATCCTCGATTTTATTCCGAATCTGCAGCTTCCACTTGCTCATGCTTTCTAAAGCCTACTCGCGTGAAGTGATCGGTAAGCGTGTTTGTCAGAAGCGCTGGGGATATAGAAGCAGGACCTACCAAGAGAATGATCTCCCTGTCATCCGCTAGCTCTGTCAAGATCATGCTCATCAGACTGAATCCGTGCATTCGCATCAGTTGTCGCTGAATCATGGGCTCTTCAGTCATCTGAAAATTGAAAGAAAATTTAAAATTAAAATCCGACATCAGTTGATTCGCACTAGCAAGGGTAACTTGCAGAAGAAACTCGGCGCACCTTTATACGTTGAAGCAGTCTTGACATCATGGTCTTGTTCTCCATCGACTGACGGATGGCAGCGGATACCTTTTGCACCTCTGGCTCAACGATAGGACGTAACACAGGCTGTAATCGAGGACTAGTTAGCAACCTCCAGGTTGAATACGGTACGAGCACCGATTTCGCTCACCACGAAGTCCTCATCGAGCTGACGCGATTTCTTCTTCTTATTGCCTTTCATGCCTTGAGCCTCGACCTCATCAGAGATGCCCAGAGCTATGTAGGATAACAGCACGATTGTCAATGAAAGTGAATGCCGTGGTCCTGGGATTGGCATGCTTACCGTCGAGGAACAGGTCATTCATGGTTCCGACGTCGGTCTGGGTCTTTCCACCGATAGTACCTACACAGTTCGGCTCTCCACAGTAACACGTCTGGGCATCGTGGCTGAACGCGTCCGATAAGCAGCAAGCAGATCAGCTCCCAATTGCGGTATAGTCTCGATTGGTCATGGTCAGCGGACGCACCCATATCGATCCACATTATAATTGAAAGTGATCTCCTCCCCCTTGACAACGTCTCGCTTGGTGAAGATTCCCATCCGCAATCTTCGCCCTACTACCCATTTCTGTACCTCAGAGTTGGGGTTACATGAGTGATTCGCGAACCTGCCGATGCCACCTTTCTTCGTCGCATCAATATACTGTAAAGGGGATAATCGGTTCAATCAACAGAACAGATCAAGTCTCAGCAATCCTCGAGTGGTGATTGACGAGTGGACGTATGCTCGCCTGGGCCATAAAGTTGAGATCTGTAGGCTGGAAGTGTTGCGAGCTACCAACGACTCACCTCCTCTTTTTGCAGCATCATAAAGTAGAAGTGCTTGATCCCCTCATCTGCATACTGCTGCATCCTCTTCCTGAAGGTGCGTTCAGCTACCACTTCTCCGATGTACTCGTATATCAGGGTGTTTCTGGGAGGTTATATGGACTCGGTCAGCATGGATGGCAGGACGGCTGTGACAATGAAGATGGTCGGACTTGGAGCTATGTGTCGAAGCCGCTGGATCGGCTACTGGCAGACGAAAGAACAAGCAAATACTCACGCCGGTATGTACGACCCTGCTCTCAGCCCGAAACCTTTCTTCTCTGTCAAGACGACTTGGACGTCCGCATACTGCCGCTTCGAAAATCTGCAAGGGAAGAATGCATTGGTGAGCGTCTGTCTGGCTGTGTGCACCTAGAGTGAGCCTGGGCATGTCGTCGTGCAAGCTTCCGGGTGCCCGACATCGACATCGAAAGATGCATCGCGATACGAGTAGTGGAGATTGGTACAGGAATGGAAGAAGGTGAGAAGGTATGCTGGGGGGGTGTGGCGGCATGATGGAGGGGAATTGAGGGAATCGGGTACCAGGACGTACTGTTGATTCCGACAATGTTTGCCTGCCCTACATTCCCCCGCTAGACACTCTATGAACAACGCGCGATTGATACAGTCTGAATCTGGTCCACAAGGGTCTGCATCCGGGTCGTCTGGATGGAGCAAGCGTAGGAGTAGAAGCAGGAAAAAAAAAAGCTTTGTCAGCCGGGGCGTCCGCCTCTCATTGGTTCTGTGCTGGGTATGACAAAGCGAGTCGAGCCATGATAGGATAGGACATATGGTTGTTTTCTTGCACCTGTTCAACTCACTTCTGTCCCAAACGCAATCACAGACCATCATCTCATCTTGCTCTTTACTCAGACCGAGGCTCTTGACCTCATAATGACACTTCTCCAGCGCTTCAAACGTCTCGTGCGCTTCGTCCCACGCTTCAGGTAGCTCATCTATCAGTTGCGGTCCGGCGGGCGCAGGCGTAGGGGTGGCTTTGACCGATTTGCGTCCTCGCTTCGCTCCTGCAGTTGCCGACGAGGAAGGAGTAGAGTCTCGGGTGAGGTTATGGGTGTGGGTACGCGTGTTGAGATCTTCTTCTCCTATCACGGATGCGGAAGCGGAATTGGACGAGGAAGATGCGATGGGCTGTTCCTCCTTGACATTCCCATCCTCTCCTTCGTCTTCTTTGGTCTCTGAAGGCACGCGCTTGGGCGAGGTCGGTGAAAAGAGCGAGTTCAGATCTGGCTTGAAGTCGCCAAGAACGGTAGCAGAAGAGGTAGGGGTCGAGGTCATCGCCATCGCGCCATTCTGGTACAGATCCTGCTTTTGCTCCTGGTCCTGATGCTCCTGAACGTGTTCGACTTTCAAGGCCGACTCAGATTCAGCTTCTCCACCGCCGTTTTGCCCTCTGTCTTCTATCTCGCTCATCTTGCTGATCAAACAAAGCGATAAATCTCTCGCGATCGATTTACTACCGCTGTTACTTTGGGACAGAAGAAAGTTTGTCCGATTTCGGTTTGTCAACTGGCGATTGCGATTCGAGAGGGGAGACAGCGCAACAGCGCGATGCTGAATGATCGACCGACCAGCCCGTCACTAGAGATGAACTGAGACTGAGATCGATATCGGTATCGGTATCGGTATCGGTATCGGTATCGGTATCGAGCCTGAATACTCAGCTGGGGCAATGGCTCCGAGTCGCAGCGCGTTGCGTTGAGATATCGGTACCGTACTCCCGCTCGTTGGACTGAAGAGGGATCTATAACACGCACACACAGATGTCGAGAGCGCCTCTAATGTTGCCGCTAGTACAGTTTAGAGTCGATGTTTTTTCGCCTCGGCGCGACTATTATCGAGAATGGAAAACCCGGAAAACTCGACCGATATAGATATAGATTTGCGTTGCGTTCTCGAAGCAAGATGTGGTGAGAACAAGAAAGCAATATCGGAATTCAGAGGTCGACCAGGATACCTAAATTAAACTAGAAGGAAAGTGGACCATAGACCATGAAAGTCGTTCTGTTCTGTCTAGTTCAGATCGTGTCGTGTCGAGCTCCCGTCTCGTATCGTATCGCACCCTTCCGGTCCTAGGTAGAGGTAAGGGGGAAACTTCAAGTGCCGACTTGATGTATGAGGCTCAGTGCCGGCAAGGATAAAGGACAAAGGTAACTTTGAAGCAAGTGCAAAGAAGAGACTGAACGAATTATTGGTCACAACCAGCAGAGCAGAGCAGAGCAGACGGATGGAAAAAGACTGACATATTAATGATCATACCACATTGCGCATAAACATAACCACATAACCCAAACCCACTCAGGGTCATCTCATCTCACTCGCTACCCTCAGTCATGCTCACTGTTCACTGCTCACTATTCTCAACCACCCATCGACGTGATCTCATACAAGCATAAAGCGAGCAGGCATCACGCCTCATCATGCGGAGCGATTGTATACCATGCGATGCATATGGAGGATGTCGTATTACACACAGATACATGAATGATACCGATGCTATGTGGGCTTGAGAATGAGGGGATAAAATACCCCTTCTATGATTGTCCGGAATGAGGGAAAAGGAAACGAAATGACGTGAAATGCCGTGCCGTGTCCGACATGCCATGCAATGCTTGAGCCGTCCAAAAATCATGCCATGCAATGCTTGAAGTGAACATCCCTCTGCTCCCACTGCCTCCGAGCCAGCGTATCCTTACCCGCCCTGCCTCTTACATCCAGCCTAACATCCACCCCATCCTCCTGGTCAAGCCAAGTCGGTTCAGCTCCAGAACTTCTTCTTCTCGCCACCTGTCGGCGTGATCGCAGCCGCCGCCTCGGGCGTCCTCATAGTCTCTCGTCCACTCTCATACCATCCACCACTCGCACTGCCAGGCCCAATCGTATCTTCACTCCCTTCCCTGATCTTTCTCCTGCTATCGTCTTCCCTGTCCCTGAAGAGCGTCGTGATATTGTTGGACGAGTTCTTCTTGTTCAGCTTCCACCATCTCTTCTTGCCGCTCCCGCCGCTGCCGGATTCATTCGATGTTGTACTCAGCGTTGGTGACAACAGCGGTTGTGGAGACATGTAAGATCCCTGGCCACTGGAATTGCGCTGCATTCTCAGCTTGAGTTCGTATGACTCTGATCGACCATGACCATGACCATGACCGTGGTCAGGAGTGTGAGGCAGCTGTTGAGCTGTTCGTGAGGATGAAGGCGATGTCAGGTCCGGGCAAGTGATAATTTTGGAGGATTCTCGCAGCTCCTGGATCGACTTCGAACTTCGTAGCCCTGAGCTGGGCATACCTCCGTTCATGTGCAGCACGAATGGAGCTGAGCCCGCCGTTGCCGTCCGGACAGTCGGGGAGATATCCTCCGCTTCAGTCAGCGAAGGCAATAAGCCGACGGGCGATTGCGATTGATTGGCTTTGCCTGTATCGATTATCGGTCTTGTGGGTGTGGGAGTAGGCGATTTCTCGATTCCTCGCATTTCTCGCTCTTTCCATGAACCCAACATCGGGGGATCGCCTACGATGTTTGTCGTGGGGATCATGCGCTTCTGCTTGAAAGCTACGGCATCCCTTTGAAGTCGGTGCTCCGTCTCTTGGTCCTTCAGCCAAGCAAAGAAGTCTGGGGGTAGTTCTCGCAATTTCCGCTGTTTAGGTAAGGCCCAAACCATCGGTCGGGAAGAGGAGAAACTCGACCTGGAAGGTGGTCTCGACGTTCTAGATCCATCCGAGATGAATGGACTGGCCGGTAGCAGGTTTCGGTACGCCGCATCAGAAGGTGGGGTGGCGATGAGGTAGGCGTTATCCTCGGGGAGCAGGAAGGGGAGCATGTATCGACTATCCAATAACTCTCCTAGACATTCTGGTGCGGATTCCGGTGTAAAGTCTGCAAGTGAGGTGGTACCGTCGAATAGAGCATCAACAGGTGAAGACTCGTCAATGATCAGGACTGATGAATCAGATGCTGCAGCAGCGGCATGTCCAGCGGCCTGATCATGCCCATGACCATGGCTGTGATCGCTGAGCGAGGATCTCCTTTCCGCTTCTTGCATGCTGACCTGGATTCTTCTCCTTTCCCAGTCTTTTTGTAATTGGGCTAAATACTGCCCGCATTCCTCGTTCATCTTGCCCTCATTAACCTCGTACCTGTAGTCCCTCACCGCCCGCCTCATCTGGAGGGGGTTTATAGCCTTCATATTTTGCATCGTTCCGATCAACATGTCGAATTCCTTGATCTGTGAGAGACACTGGAGCCACTGTAAGAGTTGACTGACGGGCTCGAGATGTTTCGTCGCTGTTTGAGCAGGGAGACCGTTCGCTCTGACCCAGTCGTCGAGGACTGTGATATTCATCTTGATCTGAAGAGCCTTGGTCCGACAAAGGTATCTCTTTTGCGATAAGATCCTGTTGAATAATTCGCAAGAGATCCAGAAGAAGGTCTGTGAAAATGCTTGGACGACGATAGCGGGGTTGACCTCGTACAATTGCAGTATGAGTAAGACGCCGGATAGAATGTCGGTGACACGAGCTGGTGACATCTCTAGGTCTACAGTCGGTGTGGCTGAGTGACCACTTGTGCCGCTTACATTGGACTCATGAGAGATCGATCTGGGCGTAGCGCCAAGTCTCAGATCGCTCATAGATTGATGTCTGGCCGGAGTTCGGAAAGGCGAGTTACTGACAGGGGAAGGAGAAGCCGATGCATCGTTGAAAGCGCTTGCAGGACCAGGGCTCGGATTGAAAATGGAGGCTGCTCGAGGTGTTTCACGTTTCTTTTTAGGCGCAAACGAGCGGAAGAGCGACCATTCACCCTCGTATCGGATGTCGTTGAAGTCTTCCAGTGTTTCATAATCCAAGACTGCCGCATCAAGGACGGTATCGATGCGTCGCTCGGCGACCCGGATGACGAAGACTAACAGGAGCATCATTGAAAATCTGGTTCAGCGTTCGGGGACGGCTCGTAGCTGGGAAGAACAGAGACCCACCATGAATAGCGTTGATCAACTCCTCCATCATGCCAAGCAAACTCATTTCCTCGCACGACGCGTGGACAGCAGGATCCGATCGCAGCAAATGCAGCAAGAGCGTCGAGTTGTACGACCAGAAAGCAAGATAAGCGAGGTTTTCGGTATTTTCCTAAAGTGGTTTGGGCAGGTCTCACCGGGTCAGCTTCCGGGTCGTGTGATTTACGGACTATGATCAGATGACCATGACACAGAAAGCAAAACTCACGTATACACCAGCCTCAATGCTCTCCACGACTCCTTCTATCAGCTCTTCCAGCCAAGTTTCGTCGCATCGATATTGCGCGAATCGAGCATGCAGGAAGAGGGCGTTGGCGGGCAGCGCACGTCTCGATATGGGTTGACAGACTGGTGTGTAGTTGGTTATGAGAATATCGTAGATGACGGGAAGATGTGAGAGGGAGAACACGAGCATGTTGGAATTGATGTCAAGCGGGCCGATCTGATCAAGGGCTGTCAATCTGCCGTTCTGTCGGGTTGAAAGAGACTTCCGACATCGGGTAAGCATAGATGAGGAGGCAACGACCACGTACCTCGTAGTCATCATCGTCCCCGAATTCGCTCTCAGTGTCGTCCCCTCTCTCCGCTTCCAAATCTAATTCATACCCGATCCAACCCAAACCACTATCCCTCGAATATCTGCTTTCCCTCTTCCTCTGATTGGGAGCAATCACCAGCTCCGGATCGACGTCCATAATTCTCGCTCTGTCTCTAATCCATCTCTCGCGTTCCAGCTGCATCTGGCACTTCTTCTCCTCCTTTTCCATGGCCTCAAGCTTGAGCTGCGCATGCCGTCTCCGTCGTTCGAGCATCGCTTGGCGCGCTGGAGGAAAGTGCGGAATCACTTCAGTTGCTGTTTGAGGAGGGGAAGAAGGTCCGCCGTGGCATGTGGCGTGTTCCAAGAAGAGGGCAACGTCTTCCCGATCTGGCATGCCTACGACCAGGTCAAGGGGTGTCAGACCTCGATTGGTGAGAGCATGAGGTGATGCGCCTCGAGCGAGGAGGAAGGAGATGAGAGGAGGAGTCGAGATCAGAGCGGCAAGGTGAAGAGGAGTCCAGCCGGCTGTGCGTAGATGCCGACGTTACACACTGTGTCAGTTGCAGGCCCGCCTGAACGGTGTCCGTCAACAATGACAATGCCACCTACTTCTATCTCGGCCACCTCGCTGGCCGACTTGTAAGCCCCATCGACCAACAATAGCTCGAACACCTTCCTCCTTGTCTTGCCTGCCGCAAGAACACGATATGGCTATTCCTACCAGACCCCAGCCTTCTTCGTCCTCCAGCCCTTGCACCTGGGCGTCGAGTATGTCGGCCTGGAACGGGAGAACCGAATGATTGGTACTTTTCCAAGTGGGCCCCAATTGGGTCAACGACCAAAGGGGTAAACTGAACCTACCGCCTGACCTTCCAAGCCCACTAGCCAGCCAATCAACTCGACATCACACCTCTCCACCGCCCATTTAACAGCTCTACGCAAGATCAACCCTGCCCTCAACTCTCTATCCCGTTCCTCGACGTTCTGGCCATCGTCAGCACCATCTGCTCCTCCTCGCGTGGCTGGGCCAGTATGGGATGAAGCGGGGTCGTCGCCTAGTTCCGCTTGCAGAAGAGGGAGTATATTGGACGGTGAGGGGTCGTTGAGGAATCGCGGCTCAGGTTGACGTTTATACGAGTTTGCGCTGTGAAACGGGTGCCAGATGATACCCTGATGTAAGCTATCCATATACTTTGCGCACGTATGAATTGGGCAAAGAATAAATAGCTTTGTATATTTTCGTACAGCAGGGGTGATGATGCGATAGAAAGATCAAGCGCTCTCACTCACCGGCGCAACCCCGCTCTAGAGGACGAGCTACCAACAGCATGTCCACCTTCGCCACCGACGACAGACGAGTGCAAGCTGCTAGTCTCCGCTTGTAGCCCCCGGTGATCAGGAGACGAGAGCGTCAGGTCGATTAGGGGCGATTCGGGTACTAAGACATGGTTGAATTGAGCGTGGTGTAGAGGGTTTGGCGAGGCTGAGGCTGATGTTGGGTTTGAAGGCGGGAGGAAGTGTTTGGATGTTGATGTTGATGATGCGGGCGGTGGGAGAATGGGAGATGCCATTGTAGACACGGGCACATGGGCTAGTTTTCGTTATCGTACAACCAGCATTGACGAGCCATGAGGTGAGAATGCAGAGAAGGCAATGGCAATATTGGTCGAGCTTGAAGTTGGTATGTCGAAACGATATATTGTCCGTCGTCAAGCTGCAGCAATTGACGACGTCGATGCGATGCTATTATTTACCAGGAAAGGGTTGATGATGATGATGGGTGTACCAAAGGTGGAAGAAAGAGGGCGCACGGTGAGATACAGGATAGTACGTTTCTGAAGGTGTGTGTTTGGCCGATATCTTTGACCCATGCGAAACGGGAAACGGTCGGCTAGGATAGTAGTTACTCGTATCAAGCTCTTACTCTTGCCCTGGCTCCTGCTCGATAGCATGCGTCGTTGACGTTCAGCCTATCGCACTCACTCGCTGCTCTACTATCAGATGCAGATGCAGATGCAGCAGATTAAGTCATCCAGAGAGATGATTGCAATACGATAAGGAGCCGTGTACTGTGTAGTAGTATAGGTTGCGTTGCGTGGCTTGAATCGGGGGCATAATACGCGTTCTAACTTACTACTACACACCTAGTTACACTATTTATTACCCCTTTCGGACTGATTTCTCGGCGGCTGCAGCTACCGCTACGGCTACGGCTACCTCTACCTCTGTTATTTGGTTCCAAAGCCGCATAACCACTATACCTGTCAAGGCAGTTCACCATGAATCTTGAGTGGGCATGAAGCGAGCGACTTAGTCCTTGATCTCTCTCTCTCTCTCTCTCTCTCTCTCTCTCTCTCTCTCT